>BPLT01000131.1:600000-1200000 GCA_019656295.1 Rhododendron mucronatum var. ripense | reverse complement strand
CTTAACGTGTTCGGGTCATGTTCTGACCCTTTGCAATTTGGTGTCATCTCCGTCTAATGATTACTGATCTCGGAATACTCGTGTTGTGAAACAAACAATAACATTATAGAAGAAACTTCAAAAGTATACAAATTCGAGATATCCCAACAACTTTTCACTGACTAGCATTTACTAAGGCTTCCATGATTACATTGCAAACAAAGTTAACAAGGAAAAGGCCGCCACATTAGACTTGGCTAAATAAGAGAAAGAACAACCAAATAATATAGAAAATGATTGACAGTGACAACCACTTACAAGAGAAGGAAAACAATTAGACCACACAGGTATGCTTCCTTTTCCTCTTTATTTAGCTCTTCACGGATAAAACTTTTTCACATACTTCGCGTTAACTGCACCCGTGCGGAACCCATCCTCTACGCGGGCCAGGTCGTAATGGCCAGCCGCGGACGCTTTGATTATCTCATAAGGCCCCTCCCATCTAGGCGTGAACTTTGGTGTCTTTAGGTCCCTCATCACCGCGGTAGTGGCTTTCCACACCAAGTCCCCTACATTGAATGTTCGCGGCACCACTCCCTTGTTGTAATAACGAGCGACGGACTCCCAGTATTTCTGATGAACCATGGCCGCAGCGGCTCTTCTTTCTTCCAAGGCTTCTAGATCCGCCCTCCTTCCTTCCGCGGATTCTTCCATGGCGAGGATCATTCGCGCGGACGGGACTCTGAGCTCCGCGGGTAACACTGTTTCCGCTCCGTATACTAGACTGAAAGGGCTGGCGCGCGTGGACTTCCGCTTTGACGTGCGGTATGCCCATAAGGCTACGGGTAAATGGTCCGCCCACGTCCCTCCGCGCTCATCCAACAGTTTGCTTAAGATTCTTATTAAGGTTTTGTTCGTCGCCTCAGCCTGTCCGTTGCCTTGAGGGTAGTACGTACTGGAGGTATGATGGTCCACCATGTACTCGTCGAGGAGATTTCCCACGTGCTGGTTAATAAATGGAGTCCCGTTGTCCGACAGTATCACCTTAGGTATCCCGAACCTGCAGATGATGTTCTCTTTGATGAACAGTGCTACTGCCTCCCCGGTAGCCCTTTTCAGCGGAATTGCTTCAACCCACTTGGTATAGATTTCGGTAGCCGCAAGGATCCATCTATTCTTTCGTGACGCCGGCCTGATTGGTCCTATTAAATCCATCGCCCACGTATGGAAGGGGTATGGGGCGCGGATGGAGTGTAATTCCACCGAAGGGGCATGGACTAGATTACCAAACTTTTGACACGCTTGACACCTCCGCACGTGTTGCCTGGCGTCGCTTTCCATGGTGGGCCAAAAATACCCCAAATGAATCAGTTGCTCGTAGAGTTTTCTCCATCCTTGGTGTTCCGTCCCGTGGGTGTTTTTTAAGACTACCTCCGCTTCTCCTTCATTTATACATCTCTGTGGTGTTCCATCTAGGGTTCTTCTGAACAGCATCCCTTTTTGCAAGAAGAACCGTCGGGCCCCGCGGATGACTTTCGCGGATTCTGCCCGCTCTGAGGGTAAGGCTCCTTCTCGTAAATAATCCACGTATACCTGTCTCCAGTCATTTTCCTGGTTGTCGCTGCTCACCCTCAGGCATTCGGGTTTGGCCACGTACAAGGAGCACCGCGTACAGTTCTTTGTAGTCAGCTCCGCGTCTCTTTTCATGCTGGGCCAGTAATAGCCCTGTCGCTGAATTCGCCGGTACAACGCTATTTCGTTATTCGCACAATTGCCATCATGAATCCGATTTAAGATTCCCTGTGCCTCCGCCGCGTCCACGCACCGCGCTAACCAACCCTGAGGGGCGCGGTGATATAACTCCCCGCGCAAGACCAGAAAGCACGAAAGTTCCGTGGTAGATAAGTGTCCCATACCATTGCTCAGCTGTATCTTAATAGCTCCGCGCCAATCCTCCGTTGGTTCAGAAAAATTCGAAATCGCGGAGGGCTCGAACCTCTTTACAATTTCTATACAAGTCTTCTCCTCTTCGAACTCTGTTCTTGCCCCCAGCGTTGCCAAGGCGTCGGGGAAACGATTTTCTTACCTAGGCTTGTGCACAATGTCGATGCTTTCGAAGGACTTGGTCAACTTCTGCACAGTAGTCCGATATGGGGCTAGTGTTGGCTCCTTCAGCGCGTACACCCCCTCCGTCTGTAATATCACCAATTTTGAATCTCCCGCTATTCTCAAGTGTTTGATTCCTCGCTCCCTTGCAGCTAATAGACCCAAAATCAAGGCTTCGTACTCCGCCTCGTTATTGGAACAAGGGAAACTTAGCTTGTAAGCCAACTGGATCTTTTCTCCAGCCTCGTCATTTCGTAATACTATTCCCGCTCCTCCGCTCTCGTTACCCGCGGCCCCGTCGAAGCTGAGCGTCCAGTGGGGATTGATCGCGCTGGTCGCAAAAGCTTCGAAATTCTCACCTGGTAAAGCCTCTTCGAGTGGTTCGCATTGGCCGCTTGGAAATTGTGCCAGGAGGTCCGCGAGTGCTTGACACTTGATTGCTTTTGGCGAGGCACAGGAGATGTCGAATTCGGCTAGGGCCAATAGCCAACGCGCTGCGCGGCCTGTGAGCGCGGGTCTAGACAAGAGGTACCTGATTGGGTCGGATTTGGTGATAATCTGTATGGGGAAGGAGAGGAAGTAATGTCTGAGCTTTTGTGCAGTAAAGACCAAGGCTAAGCAATGACGCTCGATGGCCGTGTATCGCTCTTCCGCTCCCTGGACCTTTCTGCTGATGTAGTATACGGGACGCTCTACCCCATCTGCCTCTTGTACCAATAAGGCCCCGATGGACTTGGTAGTGGAAGTGAGATATAGTATCAATGGTTTTCCATGAACTGGGGCCACCATCGTCTGGGGTGAAGTCAGGACCGTCTTGATCCGCTGGAAGGCCTGGTGGTGTTCCGCTGTCCATTCAAATTGCGCATCTCCCTTCAATAAGTCTGCAAAGGGTGCCGCAATCTCTGCTAGCGCGGGAATGAAGCGTCGTAAGTAGGATACCTTTCCCAAGAATCGTTTGAGGGCTTTCTGAGAATGTGGCGCGGGCATTTCCGCGATGGACCTGATCTTGGTCTCATCTGCGTCAATTCCTTGCCTGTGTACTAGGAAGCCCAAGAATTTCCCCGCGGTGACGCCAAATGCGCATTTGAGAGGGTTCATTTTGAGGTTGAATTTCCTGCAGCGGGCGAATACTGTGGCCAAATCCGCGAGGTGCTCCGCTTGCTCCTTAGACTTGACGACTAAATCGTCAACGTAATCCTCCACGATTTTGTGCATTAAATCATGGAAGATCGCTGTCATCACGCGCTGATATGTTGCCCCCGCATTTTTCAGTCCAAAAGGCATCACAACATAGTGGAAATTACCTAGCGGTGTGCGGAAGGCTGTTTTTTCGGCGTCTTCCGGGGCCATCCTGATCTGATTATACCCGCTGAATCCATCCATAAACGAGAACATTTGGTGACCTGAGGTGGCATCGACAAGGGTGTCGATGTGTGGGAGCGGGAACTCGTCCTTCGGGCACGCCTTGTTTAGATCGCGGAAGTCCACACACACGCGGATTTGCCCGTTTTTTTTCTTGACAGGGACAATGTTGGCAAGCCATTCGGGGTATTGGATTGGGCAGATGAATCCCGCCTTCCGCAACTTCTCTATTTCCTCCTGAATTTGCTTTTCCAAATCGGGGTGGTATTTCCGCTGGGCTTGTTTTACGGGCTTGGAATTGGGGAAAACATCCAGGTGGTGAGCCACGAGCTGAGGATCTAAGCCCGGCATTTCTTCGTAGTACCATGCGAAGACGTCGGAGTTCTTGCGCAATAAATCGATCAACTTGGCGCGGAAGTCCGCGCCCAACTTTTTACTTATGAAAACTAGTCTCTTCCTGCCCACCCCGTCACTGAGGTCGACCTCCTCCATGTCTTCCGGCTGCGGCTTGGGTCGGTCCTGCATGCATTCTGGGGCGGGCTCTGGTTTCTGGATGACGTCGTCTTCCTCGGTGCTACATGTTTTCCCGGGGTCATCGGCTTTTTGGTTGACCGGTGCCCCGGAAGACCGTCATAAGTGATAGACGGTTTTGCCCCCTTCCTTGGTCTTGACAATTTTTCGGGGGGCTGTCGACTCCAACATCGGCGGGCTTCCGCTGGGGTCCCCGCGCTGAATATCGCGTATGTCCTCCCATCGTGGGATTACAGCACCGCGTGGCCGTGTAGTTATGGCCGGCGGCGTGTCGCTTAACCCCGAAAAGTATACAGCGTCTGAGAGATGGGCTTCGTGGGTGTCAAACGGGCTTTCCGAAGCGCGGACGGTAACCCTCTTGCCTGCCCAAACGCCCTTGAGACACTGATGGTAGCTGGATGGCACAACCGCGTACTTGTGCATCCAACTGCGCCCGAGGATGATGTGGTAGTTGGGGTCCGCATCGATTAGGTGGAATTTTGTGGCAGAGCGGATTGGTCCTACTTCCAAATTGACCACAACATATCCCAGGGATCGCCTTCTGTCACCCCCAAAACCCGTGATGGTGATGGGAGAGTCCACTATTCGGTTATCTTGAATCCCCAGTCGGCGGAACGTTGGGATGGGCATGAGATTAATGGAGGCCCCGCCATCGAGAAACGTCCTCTTCAACTCGACCCCATTGACACGGGAGGTCACGTACAGGGGACGGTTGTGGGGATGGGGTGCTGCCCTGTCAGCGTCGGAGAAGGTAACCGAATTGGATTCGTCACGAATGGTCCGTGGTAAGGACCCCTCGACGGACATACATGCCTCTTGGTGAATCTCCGCGATGCTGATAATGGCTTTAGTTATCTCTAGTCTGGCGGCAGGAGTAAAGCCGAACCCGTCAAAGAATGTACGGAACTTCACGCTATTCTGCAAGGTTTTTGCTGAGTCGCTAGGATCTGGTGCGATCATGGGGGCTGCTACGTCTTCGCTTTCGTCAACAATCTCGTGGCAATACACCATATAAGCGGACCCGTCCGCTTCCTCATCGGAGTAAGAGTGATAATCTGAATCCCATGCTTCTTCGTACATGAACGGATAACATTCTGCCATGTTTACCGCGCCGGCATTATCGCCGTGAGCCGGATAGGGCTCGACACGGATGTCGCGACGCCCTATCCGAAGCTCATTGGCGTTTTGCTTGCGTTTGAACAGTCGCTTGAGGGACCAACAGTCGCTGGTCGGGTGTCTGGTGTGTCTGTGATACATGCAGTACCGGGGGCTCTCACGGTCTTCTCGTGTTGGCTCATACTCCACGGGGGGGAGCTCCAGTTCACCATCCGCTATCCATGCGTTTACCAAGGCCCGGACCTCATCCATACTGCATGGATAGTCTGGCGCGGGCCCCGGCTCGCGCTCTCTCCGTTTTCTTGTTCCGACGGCTTGCTGTCCCCGCGGTGCCTCCGCGGCAGCAACCGCGGCCACCGCGGGCTTATTCTTCCAACTATCCCGCTTTAGCGGCTTAACCACGTAGCGAATATTGTACGCGGATTCCAGCAACGCGGAGAAAGTACCCAGTCTCAAATTAACCAGGAGCATCTTGAATTCGTCCATCATCCCTCCGATGCAAATCTCAACGAGTTGGGCCTCTTTAACTGATTCAGTGCAGTCTACTGCACGGTCTTGAAATCGCCTGATGTAATCGACGACATCCTCTCCAGTTGCCTGCGTTTCCTTGGTTAGGCTAATCACTGTCACCTTCTCGCGTACTTGGAAGAATTTGGCGTAGAAACTATTCACCATTTCCTCCCAAGTGGCTATCGAGTAAGGCTCCAAATTGACGTACCATGTGTAAGCTCGCGACGTGAGAGACTTTGAAAACTCGCGGAGGCGTAGGTTGGAGTCCGATGCGTGGGCTCCAAGAGATTCAATGAAACGGACGACATGCTCCTGGGCGCTACCCTCCTTGCCATCAAACTTTACAAACTTGGGAGGGGCATACCCTTCCGGATAGGGTGAAGATAGTACAGCCAGAGGGTAGGGAGGGCGAATGTCTGGGCTCGGTAAAGAAGGTAGGACCGTGCTGGCTTTTTCCTTATTGAGGAGGGCCTGTACATCTGCTAGAGTCATAAACTGTCCCGCAGTAGCGGTGTGGCTGGCTTGCGCGACAGCAGCCTCCTTCTGGCTTGTTTCGACAGTTTTCTGTTGTGTTAGCAAGGTTTGGACCTCTGCCAACGTGATGTAGGGGCCCATCGAGGGTGCACCGGCTCCGTCTATGGCGGGTTCTTTGCCTCGGGTATCGGACGAGTTTGCAGCGATTCCGCCAACAAGGACCCCGCGCAGAGGGTGCGAGGAAGACAAAGGGAGTTGAGGCTGTAGGTGTTGTGCCGTCTGGCTGGTACTCCCACCAGCATGGTTCTGTGGTACATCGTCACCTTGACTAACTGTGGCTCGTGGTAGTGCTGCCGAAATGAGCTCCGTGAGACCTGTGAAGGCCGCCAGCAGTTGTTTCTGCGTTTCGAGAAATTGGCGCTGACCCTCTTGGAGGGCGCGTAGTGTTTGTGCAGACGCACCTGCATTGTTTGTTTCTCCGACGTCCTCGGGGGTTGGGACGGTATTTTCTGGTGTCGCCATTACTCTTCGGCGCGGCGGTTCGACGTATTCTTTGGACCGAGTACTAACCATAAACCAAAAAACACCTCCCCAGCAGAGTCGCCTAAATGTGGGTGATGGGGGTCGTACGGGATCGCTTACGTGTGATTATCCGTGAGCTGGAAATGTGTGATTGGTTGATGATTAGTCGAAGGAAGATGAGTGATATCTCGTGGGGTAGAGGAGTGTGAGCAAGAAGCACAAGAAAGACAGAGGCAGCGTGTCTCCTTAGTTTTCCGCGGGGTACTCGACCTTTCCCGGGCTCTGGCAAGTGAGGTCACACGTTTTCTCGAGGAAGAATGTTCTTCTCCCTCAAATTCAGTGCTCACTCACTTTTTCCCAGAGAAAGGTCCTCTGTCATCATTGGGAATGTCAGGGGTATTTATAGGGCACCTGGGCCTGACATAGGCCCAGAACGGCGGTCCTATTAGTCCCCGACACGTGTCCCTCCTGTGCTTCCTGACCTTGGGAAAGCTTGCCTTCCCGCGGACGATTTTCCGCGGGAGGGCTCGTTTTCCCGCGGCGTCACCTCACATTCCAAGCCGCCAAACCACAAGAAAGCCCCAAATTCCCGCTGAGCGAGGTCGCGACCCGCGGCGATCGTTATCTCTCCGCGGAGACCCGCCCGGGCCCTGCCTCTGGGCTTCCGGTAGAGGTCCGCGGAGATTTCGCGAGACGAACGATTGATTATTATGACGTTTCCGGGGAGTGACGCGCGGGATCTCGATATAAACCAACAGATGGCCCCGCGAAGAGGACCCGCGGGAGTGAGTTCCGCGGTGGACCCTATAACTCCCCTGCGGGCGACTCCCGCGGTCCACCTACTTCAATTCACCACTCCACGCGTCACGGCTTCATTGGTTGGTCAGCGTAGTCAACTGGGTGCCACGTGTTTGCCCGTAATTGGAGAGTCAAATAGTCGCTCTCTCTGATTCCAACTTATTGACTTTTGACCGCGCCTACAATATGTTACCCACATTCTCATCTCTCTCTGTTTCCGACTTTCTAATTTCAGCAAACGGAATCTTCTCCAACAAGGACTTGCGTGAGAGTTGAACCTTGCCCAACAAGGACTTACGTTGTAGCAGTACCACAAAGCCACAACTATCTTTACACCTTTAGCCAACTAAATATTATACTGTATATAACAAGCACAAATACAGAAACACAAATATTTCATTAATTTTTGGTTGATATTATTCCCTATCTTTCGTTTGAGTTTTTTTTACTAAGGTTATGCTTGGGAGGTAACTCCTCTATATGAGATTTCTGGATCCGTCATTGGCTAAAGTGTACCTTACTATACTTATTTATGAGGAAAAATAAAGAAAAATCCAAACTTACCCTAGTAAGCTTACATTTGCCACCTCATCTTTATTTCTGATGAGCTAATATTAAAAAAGTTGTAAGAAAAATAAAGAAAAATCCAATAGTTCCTTAAAACATGCACTCGAAGAGTGAAGTTTTCTCCAACCCACTCAACATGCTTAAACTGTTGAGTCGAACTGCCAAAAAAACCAACCAAATCACTAGTTTTAAAGGTCGGTGGTTTGGTGGTGGCGGTGGCAGTGAGTTAGAAAATTGTCAATCTACCAAGTAAGAATTCATCTGGGTATTACTTTCGAGTTTTCAGTGGTTGAACAGCTGGGAGGCGGGTCGGATCCTTTATAATGGTAGTCAAATTGCGGCGTTTAATTCATCTGGGTATTTCAGATCAAGTGATGGTTTTGAGTTTAAAGCTTCGGATGATGGGATTGAGGGTTGGAGAAGATTGAGAATTGATGTGGATGGGAACGTGAGATTGTATAGTCTGGATGAGGGGAAGAGTATTTGGAGTGTACCTATGCAAATCTTGGCAAGCCATGAGTCAGCCGTGCAAGATCCATGGAGTTTGTGGGCCTAATGCGATGTGTAATTATGATTATCCAAGGGAGAATGCTGGTCGGAGAAAAATACAGTCAACCCGCCAAACCGACCTCCTTTTTTTTTTAATCCGCCAAACCGACCTGACATGCGCCATGCGCCAAAAATCACGAGCAGGTTGGTTTGGTTGCCAATAAAATTTCTCTAACAGCCTCTAACCCGACCAAATTCGCTATACCTACATGTGTAAAATGGTATTCCTTCCGTTTCAATTTATTTGTCTATTTTTTGGATTCTAACTTTTTTAGGGGACATAATGATTGCTCTTGAAAAGATTGACTTTTTCAAAAATACCCCACTTTTTAGCATTAAACGATAGTGCACATTTTCCCATGCGCAATATCTTTAAAAGAGAAGGGCCATTAATGAAACTTACATGAGTCAATTCAAATTGGACAAACAATCCGAGACATTACAAAGTCAAAAAGGGGACAAACAAAATGGGACGAAAGGAGTAGTAGATAATTGGATATAACATACCAATGCTAAAGTTAGGGGTGGATTCAGTTAATGCAACAAGAGGGTCACGTGATCCTCCTGGAACGGTCAGAACTTTTTTTTTATTGAACAAAAAATGTACTCCCCTCCGTCCATTTTAAGTGTCCCGTTTCGTAACTTCAACTCATTAAGAAAATATCATAATTACACCTTTCACATTAACTTTTACTTCTACTTTACCTACTTACCCTTTATGAAGACATCATCATTATAATTTTACTTACTAACTTTTCAAAATGGAATATACTTTTAGGGGCAAAATGGAAAATGTATCAACTTTACTCACTAACTTTACAAAATGGATACTTATTAATGGACAGCCGAAAATGAAGTAATAGACTTTAAAAAAGAGACGGAGGGAATAAGTAATATATATTAAATATCCCGACTTATAGCAGATATGGTGTCCGGTACCAGTGGTAAACAAGCACAAATATAGAAACACAAATATTTCATTAATTTTTGCTTAATGTTATTCACTATCCTTCGTTTTAATTTTTTTACTAAGGTAATGTTTGAAAGGTGACCCCTCTGTATGAGATTACTAAAGTGTAGCTCACTATACTTATTTACGACGAAAAATAAAGAAAAATCCAAACTTACCCTAGTAAGCTTACGTTCGCCACCTCATCTTTATTTTTTGATGAGCTAATATTAAAAAAGTTGTAAGAAACATAATTCCTTAAAAGACTCGAAGAGTGAAGTTTTCTCCAACCCACTCCTCAATCTGCCTAAACTGTTGAGTCGAACTGCCAAAAAAATCAACCAAACCGCTAGTTTTAGAGGTTGGTGATTTGGCGATGGCAATGGCAGTGAGTTAGAAAATTGTCAATCCACCAAGTAAGAGTTCGTCAATAAATGTACCTTCAACCTGCCCAACGCGACCAATGCTCACCCTTGTTAAGTCATATATATAGTTGTCATGTATTTTAAACAACTTTAGAATGACACTCTGTAAAATTTGTAAATTGTGTTTTATCAAGGCAATAATTTGATCATTAGAATTTGCACGAACAAAGATGATTACTGTTGGTATTCGACAGTTCAAACCCACAAGCAAACACACATAATCGAAGGGCAAACCAAGAATGGAAAATAATCACAAGCAAGAAAAGAACAAGGTATTACCAAAAAAAAAAGAAAAGAACAAGGCACATAAATTTACATGGTTTTGGCTATCGCTTAATCGTACCCCAAAGGATACAGGGGTGTTTCACTATGATTAAAAAAAAAAAGCATGAACGAGTTACAATGGAAGCAGCCCTAGGTGTTCTTTTTATAGTTGCAAGGAACCCTCGCACATAAAAAGCCCTAAAACTGCTCAAAACACGCAACTTTGCGTGCCCGATTTATTGATTCTTGTATCCTCTTTACTGGCTGTCCGGACAGACATCACTCCTGTCTGGACGGAATTTGTTGCAAATGAATCCGAATCACAATCAGACTTTCACACTCTGACAAGTACCACTTTAAAACGACTTGTTGGAGAAAGTTTTGGGTGCCGAGCGGGTATCACATGGCAATATTTGTTGGTGATATCAACCGTTGAAATATGATTTGGATGGCCAGATTTATTCTCTCTCTCCCTTCACCCGATCGCTCTCTCTCCTCTTTTCTCTCTCTAAAAGTCCGGACCATCCAAAACACATTTGGACAAATGAGATCACTCGCTGGGTACCACGTGTGTGGCACCCGCTCAGCACGCAAAAACTTCACTGACTTGTTGACTTGTCTCTATCTTGCCCGCTAACTTTCTTTCTTTATGTTAGCACTATATTAATACTGTATTTGTATTGGTAGGACTTCCATCTTGATATATGCAGTTTCATTAGAGATTGAATTATTCAAAGAGGGGCCATGATTTCCTTTTTCAAGGACCCGTGTAATCTCTACCTTTCGTTTTTACTTTTTAACGAAATGAACGCGCGTGATTCACCTCTGTAAACAACTATTCACGGAAAGCTCCGTTAAATTTTTTTTCTCCTTCCATTAATGCTCTTTGAATCCTTGATTCCCATGAATATATATATATATATATATATATATATATATATATATATATTGGCAATGATCTTACATAATTTTTTTTTTGCCAACTCTCCATCAAGTACAAGGCAAAAACCCTTACAGATTGGTCTCTCGGGTGTGAACCAGAGTTCAACCTCCCTTGCAACGCTGCTGAATCCGGTTTCATCGAACTCCCTCACACAGAGTTCTACGGCTACGACATCAATACCTACAAAAACTACACCTTGGAAAGGTGCAAGGAAGTATGCTTGCAAAGCTGTAATTGCTACGGCTTCAATTTCCGATATAACCAAGACTCTAGTTATTACAATTTGTAGGCGCGGTCAAAAGTCAATAAGTTGGAATCAGAGAGAGCGACTATTTGACTCTCCAATTGCGGGCAAACACGTGGCACCCAGTTGACTACGCTGACCAACCAATGAAGCCGTGACGCGTGGAGTGGTGGATCGAAGCAGGTGGACCGCGGGAGTCGCCCGCAGGGGAGTTACAGGATCCACCGCGGAACCCACCACCGCGGAACTCACTTCCGCGGGTCCTCTTCGCGGGGCCATCTGTTGGTTTATATCGAATTCCCGCGTATCACTCCTCGGAAATGTCATAATAATCAGCTTTTCGTCTCGCGAAATCTCCGCGGACCTCTACCTGAGGCCCAGAGGCAAGGCCCGGGCGGGTCTCCGCGGGGAGATAACGATCGCCGCAGGTCGCGACCTCGCTCAGCGGGAATTTGGGGTGTCTTGTGGTTTGGCGGCTTGGAATGGGAGGTGACGCCGCGGGAAAACGAGCCCTCCCGCGGAAAATCGTCCGCGGGAAGGCGAGCTTTCCCAAGGCCAAGAAGTACAGGGGGGACACGTGTCGGGGACTAATAGGAGCGCCGTTCTGGGCCTGACATAGGCCCAGGTGCCCTATAAATACCCCTGACATTCCCAATGATGAGAGAGGGCCTTTTTTCTGGGAAAAAGTGAGTGAGCACTGAATTTGAGGGAGGAGAACATTCTTCCTCAAGGAAACGTGTGACCTCACTTGCCAGAGCCCGGGAAAGGTTGAATACCCCGCGGAAAACTAAGGAGACACGCTGCCTCTGTCCTTCTTGTGCTTCTTGCTCACATTCCTCTACCCCACGAGATCTCACTCATCTTCCTTCGACTAATCATCAACCAATCACACCTCTCCAGCTCACGGATAATCACACGTAAGCGATCCCATACGACCCTCATCACCCACATTTAGGCGACTCTGCTGGGGATCGTATGGGATCGCTTACGTGTGATTATCCGTGAGCTGGAGAGGTGTGATTGGTTGATGATTAGTCGAAGGAAGATGAGTGAGATCTCGTGGGGTAGAGGAATGTGAGCAAGAAGCACAAGAAGGACAGAGGCAGCGTGTCTCCTTAGTTTTCCGCGGGGTATTCAACCTTTCCCGGGCTCTGGCAAGTGAGGTCACACGTTTCCTCGAGGAAGAATGTTCTCCTCCCTCAAATTCAGTGCTCACTCACTTTTTCCCAGAAAAAAGGCCCTCTCTCATCATTGGGAATGTCAGGGGTATTTATAGGGCACCTGGGCCTATGTCAGGCCCAGAACGGCGCTCCTATTAGTCCCCGACACGTGTCCCCCCTGTACTTCTTGGCCTTGGGAAAGCTCGCCTTCCCGCGGACGATTTTCCGCGGGAGGGCTCGTTTTCCCGCGGCGTCACCTCCCATTCCAAGCCGCCAAACCACAAGACACCCCAAATTCCCGCTGAGCGAGGTCGCGACCTGCGGCGATCGTTATCTCCCCGCGGAGACCCGCCCGGGCCTTGCCTCTGGGCCTCAGGTAGAGGTCCGCGGAGATTTCGCGAGACGAAAAGCTGATTATTATGACATTTCCGAGGAGTGATACGCGGGAATTCGATATAAACCAACAGATGGCCCCGCGAAGAGGACCCGCGGAAGTGAGTTCCGCGGTGGTGGGTTCCGCGGTGGATCCTGTAACTCCCCTGCGGGCGACTCCCGCGGTCCACCTGCTTCGATCCACCACTCCACGCGTCACGGCTTCATTGGTTGGTCAGCGTAGTCAACTGGGTGCCATGTGTTTGCCCGCAATTGGAGAGTCAAATAGTCGCTCTCTCTGATTCCAACTTATTGACTTTTGACCGCGCCTACACAATTGTTATCCAAAGTCACTGTTGCTTAACGACGGATACAGATCCCCAAGATTTGTGGGGATCCTAAGACTGCCCAAAGCCTCTGTCACTTCTTATGCATATCGAAAACAAGAAATCGGGTTACATTGCTACTTGATAGAGGTTACAAGAAACCGAAACAAAATATGACGTTGCAGTTTATGGTTTGGTTTGCGTTTGCATTTGGCAGATTTGAAATCATTTGCATTTGTTTAAAATTTACCATGGCCTCACTCAGTGATCTAGGTCATGTATTTTTTGAGCCTAGATATGCATATAATTAATGTAAAAAATTATATTGATCGGAGATCGATAAATAGTTATTCTGATTATATTGTATAAGAGAAATGAGTAGTCTTGTACTTCGTTCAGATAGATCTAGACGGGCAATTTGGTGAGAAGGACATAGTATAGAGGTTAATGATGGAAAAAGGACATGAACATTTCCTGTTCAGTCGGCAGGACTTTTTGTTCCCCGTTTTCCAAAAATAACCTGAACGGAACAAAAGGGAGGGAAAGCCCAAAAAAAACAGACGCTCACAAACACAAACCAAACAGATGTGACAAAGCGCCGGCGCGGAGGGTGTTCGGTAATAGCAGTGGTGCCGGCGACGCCAAGGCCGATGAGTTCAAGCCAAGGTTACACTCCTACCGTACCGGCCGGTGGTCTGATTTCGTTTCAGAAAGTTGTCCGGCGTTTACTCTCGATAACAGAATGTTCCAGTGAGTCCCGGCCGGTTCCTGCCATTCTGGTGAGTACTAGCGATGCTGAAACAAAAGAAAAATCAAAAGGAAAAATGGGGAGAAGAAGATCAAAGCTAGATTCGTTTTTATTTGGATCTAGTCGCTGACAGATGTTCCGACAAAAGCTTCTACGTTTCGTGAGCCCCGATCAGTTAACCAAAATGATGAAGGAGGAGAGTCTTCTTGACTCTTGCCTCTTTAACCCATAACTTTTCTTCCTATGACTACAGTAAGAAAATGGTTCTTTTGGGAATATAAAATACTAAGGTCTTGTTCCAGAACCCATTATAAGTACTTATTTTTTAATAAGGTAATTTTAAGCTTAAAAATAATGTGTTTATGCAAATAATTCTTCTAGCAATATAGATCTTATTTGATAGATCTTATCGAGATATTTTATACGGTGCAAAAAAAATAAAAAAAATTATTTTTTTATTTATATTATTTTTAAATTTGAAAATATGAAATAAGTACTTATTTTTTAAGAAGATGTTATGGAATGAGTCTAATAGTACGTAGGTGGCAGTGGGTAAATGTAGCATCGGAAAGTGCAACAATCTTGCAAATTAGACTTTTGTAGAAAAAAATTCTATCCATACAATCATTCAAACACAACATTAAATATAATCACTCACATACATGTGAGATCCGTACGCATTAATGTGTATGAGCCCTACATGTATGTGAGATGTTATGTTTGGTGTTATGTTTGGATGATTGTGTGTGGCATCGAAAAAGGGAATTGAGATTCGAATTCCTTTTTTGTTTTTTTAGTGTTTGTTTGTATTTTTTTTGTTAGTTCAATTCCCTATTTCCATCATCTGGTATTTTTGTGTACTTTTCACGTACTCCCTCAGTTCTATTTTCTTTGTCTATTTTTGTGATTCGTGTCATTTTTTAAACACTTATATCTCATAATTTATAATATTTTTCATAATTTTAAAAATTTTGTATTATAGATCTAATCGAGAACTATCACACAAGATCAATATTACGTATTTTTGGAAATTTATATTGAAAGATATAAGCGATTGAAAATTGACACGAATAACGAAAATGGACAACCAAAATGGGACGGAGGGAGTATTATACTTCTATTCTAGTGTTAAAAGACAAAATCTCCAACAAATTAAAACATGTTACTTTGTTATACAAATAACCTTATATTGTTGTCACACAAATAATATAAATAAATTAATACACACAGACACAGACATCCTTATATGTGTTATTTTGTCATCCTAATAACACAAATAAACACATACAGATAACATTATATGTGTGACCCGCAATGCACACAGATAACCTTTGGAGCCGCCATTGTTTGAATTATCCCAAAATTCAAATAGATAAAATTCTTTGCAAAATATTTTAGTCTTTATAGTCGAAATAAAAACTACAAGATGTTATCTTTCCAAATACTCCGTATAAATTATGGATTATCCCAAAAAGATCCTATAGATAAGGTTAGTTTTGTGAAACACATACATTGTATATATAATCGCAATAAAATGACAAATAAAGTTATTTGTCCAACTCTATATTCTATATTTATCCCCTCACATCTATAAGATAATCTGTGCAAATTTTGTACACTCTATAATTGCAATCAAACTAACAGATGTTGTTATCTATCTGAATTTCTACTCTTTATTCTTTAAAAAAAACAACATATAAGGTTATCTCTACGAATTTTAAATTGCATTAAAACCTACATATATGGTTATCTATTCAAATTCATACTCAGTATTATCCCAAAAAATACTAATAGATAAGGATATTGTCCAAAACAACATATGTACCGACAAATATGGTTATCTATTCAAATTCATACTCTGTATTATCCCAAAAATATTAACAGATAACGATATTTGTCCAAACCAACATATGTGCTTTATTTTTTTTTAAGGCCAATTTTTTCTTGTAATTAAAAAAAAGTGAATGTAATTATTTTTTAATTTATTTAGGAAACGAGATATATCAGGAGGTAAAATTCATTTTGCTTAAAAAATATAAAGCTAAATTCCAATGCAGAATCATTCATAGTTGGTTAATATAACATGAACCCACAATTTTTTTTGTCTTATTAACTAGAAAAAAAATAAAGTAGATCAACCCTTATCTTCCACCCACCCAACAAGAGAGGATGATTATATGTCACCCGTAAAATTTTCTGCTACGTGGTTGGAAGCACTAGATGGACATGCCACATGGCAGTCCAGGACTATTGATAACTTTGTAAATTTATTACGTATAATTTTTAGACTTACGGCAACAAAGGAAAAGTAAAATGATCGACAAGTAAAATGATCTACCCTACTAACATTTACCCGAGTATTTTGGACAAATAAGCTAAGTGGTTTATTTTTTTTATTTTTATTCAAATTTTCTTTGCATTTGTTAATTTGTCGTTAATTTTTGGGGGATTATTGCATCGTCATGACTTGAGAAATCTAAAAAGTAAAAAACTTATGATCGAAATCAAATTTTTTTTGAACAAAGACGAAAATAAGTCAATAAGCCAATTTTTTCGTTTTTATTCAAAAAAAAATTGATTTCGATCATAATTTTTTACTTTTTAGATTTCTCTCGTCATGACCATACAATAATCGCCCAAAAATTAACGACAAACTAACAAATACAAAAAAAATTTGAATAAAGACAAAAAAATACTAGCCACTAAACTTATTTGTCTAAACAATAATTTCACCCGAGTATTCACCATGTCCAACGGGGCCCAGCTTCACATAAAATTGAACTGACCACACAGCATAGTAGCCTAGGAGAAAGTAGCTGACCACATGTTCACACGTGGGGCCCAATTAATCCCATTTGCAAAAGAATCAGCAAACCAGGAGTCGTACCTATGCTCTGCTGGCGCGCGAGATAAGAGAGAGAAGGGCCAGGCGCTGAGCGTGCGCGGGAAAAGAGGGACGGGGTATTTTTGTCCATTCAAGGACCTTCCAGTCAACAGTTTTACATCATTGGACCCCAGATATTATTAAAATCTAGCGTAGACTAAACTCTCAACAGGCGCCTACTTTTGGATGTTAGACCAATTTTCTAAGATAAATCCTATTTACGTCGTATGAATATGACATTTAAAAAACAAAAATTCTAACAGCAGGGATAATTCGCAGAGACAACGCGTTTGGCCCCATTTTGGATTCCGAAAAAAATTAAAAAAATATCCATAAATTTTTGAATATTATTTTATAGAGCCCTGTAAAAAATCAGATCCAGCGGATATTGGTAAGTATTACTTTTGGACAAGTATGGGTGAAATTTTCAAAAATTTATGAATATTTTTCTAGATTTTTTCGGGATTCAAAATGGGGCCAAACGCGTTGTCCCTGCGGATTGTCCCTGCTCAAGACTGTTTAAAAAAAGAACCATTACATCAGGGAAATGGTTCCTCTTAAGTTCCATGTTTGGATTGAAGGAGACAGTTTTAATCAGTACCATTTATTTATTGTAATCAACAGTTTATATTTATTTTTAAACTTTTACCGGTAAAAGAGGTAAAAGTTAATTTTTACCAGTAAAAATTGATGAACAAATCTGAACTATCGATGATTCCAATGAACAGTCTTGATCTGAACTATCTCGTCCAGTCCAAATCATTGGATTAGAGAGGATTCGGTACCTTTACATTGGAGTTGTCAAGGCTCAAGTCGTCTTCCACATGTGCTTTCAACTCGACAACGACTCCTAGTACTCCAGGGTTGACGCAAACAGGACATTAGAATGGTCATCATTCATGAGTCCTTTTTTTTTTAATTTTTAATTTTAAATTTAGCCGCCCACGAGTCTCTCTCTCTTTTTTCTTTTTCTTTCTTTTTTTTTAAAAAAAAATTACTCCATCAGTTCCGAAATGAAGGTCCATCTTTCCTTTTTGGGTTGTTCCAAAATGA
The DNA here is from genome assembly GCA_019656295.1 of Rhododendron mucronatum var. ripense. Lineage (NCBI taxonomy): Eukaryota > Viridiplantae > Streptophyta > Magnoliopsida > Ericales > Ericaceae > Rhododendron > Rhododendron mucronatum. The sequence goes on along the minus strand of BPLT01000131.1, from coordinate 1,182,118 downwards.
TGGTCCTTTTCCAAAAATGGAAGGAAAAATTTGGTGATTTTCCAAAAATATCCCTCATAGGTGAATATAAGTGTTGTAAAGTAGGTAAAATATAGGGGTAATGGTGGAAATGATAGGTATTGTAGGTGTAATGATTGCATGTCCTTTTAAATAGTTGGAATTCTCAAGAGGGACTCTCAATTTGGAACGGAGGGAGTAGCAGCCAACAAGTTAATTTTCCTACAGAAGTGTTAAGGAATTATATATTACTACTCCCTCCGTCCCTTTTTAAGTGTCCTACTTGGTAATTCCAACTTATTAAAAAGACATCATCATTATACATTTCACATTAACTTTTTCCTCCACTTTTCCTACTTACCCATCATCATTACACTTTTACTCACTAACTTTTCAAAAAAGAATCTACTTTTAGGGACAAAATAGACAATACACCAATTTTTACCCACTAACTTTACAAAATGGACACTTATTAAGGGACAGCCCAAAATGGAATACCGGACAATAAAAAAGGGACGGAGGGAGTACCTTTTTCTTTCTTCGGAAGGGAAGAATATAATTCTAACGGAGTGATTTCCGCACCCCTATATTGTTAATTTTGGAGAATGCGAAAATCAATACTAGACGGTCAAATTTTTCTAGACCAACAAAGTCGACCATATTATTGTCTATGTCCGATAAATTTAGACGATTAACTTGACGACCTCACCAAATGATTAATTACGATCAAAATGAGCACCTCCAGCCCATCTCCAAACCTCTCTCTCTTCTTTTTTTTGGCAAATGTCAGAAGTTGTATTTAACTGTGAGGAGAAAGCCTACACAATAGAGAGGAATTCCATGGGGGCAAATGAGCGTTCACAGGCCTGACAAACCATTAGAGAGGGCGATCAGAGCACAATATGTGCAGCCCTATTTCAAGCTCGACTAGCGAGATTAGGTTCGTAGAAAATAAAACAAATACCAAGCACATGAGTCATGACCAATAAACCAGCGGATTAAATCTGGACAAAAAACGAAATAAAGACAAATATATATATGCGTGTGCGTGTGTGTGTGTGTGTGTGTGTGTGTATATATATATATATATATCCCTCCTTCATTGAGCTACCCTTCTCTTACCTTGCCCTCTACCGATCAAGCTCCCAAGTCGGCAACCCATGAAGCCATCCGCGACCACGCGACTACAAACTCAGAAGCAGTGTGGTGGTGAGCGGAGTAGAGCGGTAGCAAACAGTAAGCGATGTTGATGAACAAGGGGGAAGGGAAACCAGATCTGAAGGTAGGGATTGATCCCTCCCCGGCCCTCTCGCTGCCCATATTTGGGTATAAACCCAAGGAGGAAGGAAGGGAAGGAGAAGAGGAAATGTGGCGGTTGTTTTAGGACTAGAGAGTGGTGCTCTTGGTTTTTAAGAGAGAAAGGCTCTAATCAAGGAAATAAAAAATAAAAAAATCCCATCTCCAAACCTTCAAAATAGAGAATAGATGTGATATATTGAGAATTTTTTTTTTGTAATTTATTCACTTTTTTGTATTTTTTGAAAGAATATTGGAGGGATCTATTGTTTTTTTTTTAAATTTTGGTCTCCAAAATAAAAGTGTGGTCTCCAATGTGGAGACCCAAAAGTAACTGGTTTACATTCACAGATCTTATTACACTCATTGTAGTGCTTGATCTTTATGAGAAAAACTTATTTACTGAGGGTTCCGTAAATAACTCTTTTTCAGAAAAGTATGTTTAAAATCCGAATCGTTCAAAATACTTTTAGACGATTTAGAAATACCTCCGCTGTAAATAGCTTATTCACCCCATTGTGAATAAGTCTCTCTTGATCTCTATGTATGTATTCACAACCCCAATCCCACTATTAGTGTTATAAACGGTCCGAAAATACCTCGTTGTAAACAACTTATTCACCCCGCCGTGAATAAGTCCCTCTCAATCTCTATATATGTATTCACAACCCCAATCCCACTGTAAACTAGTACAAAACAACATGCTCTACCCATAAATCCTACAAATGATAAACACTCAACAATGGTAGATATCCCAATTCGAATCCTCTTCATTTCCCTACTCCTATCATCACTACCTCTGTTTTCAATTTCTTCACTACATGACACGTTAATTACATCCTCATCCCTCTCTGTTTCAGACGTCCTAATTTCAGAAAACAAAATCTTCTCCGCCGGCTTCCACTCCGTTGGCGAAAATGCCTTCTGCTTTTCCATATGGTTCACTGAACCCACATCCGATGGAAATTCCACTGTCGTTTGGATGGCCAATCGCGACCAACCCGTCAACGGAAGACACTCGAAACTCTCTCTCCTCAAATCCGGCAGCCTCATACTAACCGACGCAGCCCAATTCACAGTCTGGTCCACAAACACCAAATCACTGTCCCCACTTCAGTTAGAGCTTCTAAATACCGGTAACCTCGTTCTTCGAAATCAAAATGGTTCAATTTGGGAAAGCTTTGATTCGCCAACGGATACCCTTCTTCCAAACCAAACCATGAGCCGAAATTCAAAACTCGTTTCCTCTCGAAGCCGTAGCAATTTCTCATCTGGGTTTTACTCCCTGTTTTTCCAGGAGGATAACCTCATCCGTTTACTATTTCACGGGCCGTATATTTCCGCCGTTTACTGGCCCGATCCATGGTTGAACAGCTGGCAGGTGGGTCGGACCCTTTACAATGATAGTCGAATTGCGGCGTTTGATTCATCTGGTTATTTCAGATCCAGTGATGGTTTGGAGTTTAAAGCTTCCGATTTTGGGATTGGGGTTTGGAGAAGATTGAGAATGGATGCGGATGGGAATGTGAGATTGTATAGTTTGGATGAGGAGAGAAGGATATGGAGAGTTTCTTGGCAAGCCATAAGTCAGCCGTGCAAGATCCATGGAGTTTGCGGGCCCAATGCGATGTGTAATTATGATTATCCTGGGGAGAATGCTGGTCGGAGATGCTCTTGTTTACCCGGGTAATGTTTCCAGATTTTTGAAATTTTAAATTTGGGGCCGGCGAAAATTCCAATCAACTGAAAATTATGACCGAGCGGATTGTGTTATGTGAGAAAATACAAATTTTAAGCAGGTTGGTTTCGCTGCCGGCAAAATTTCTCTAGCCGCCTTCAACCCAACCAAATTCACTATACCTACAAATTTTAAGCAAGTTGATTTGGTTGCGGATAAAATTTCCCTAACTGTAAGAAACATATTAGATCTTTAAAAGACTCAAAGAGTGGTTTCTCCAATCTGCCTAAACTGTTGAGTTGAACTCGTCAAAAAAGTCAACCAAACAGTTAGTTTTAAAGGTCGTTAGATTGGCGGTGACGGTGAGTTAGAAAATTGTCAACCTGCCAAGTACGAGTTAGTAGAAAAATATACCTTCAACCTACCCAAATCGACTTATGCTCACCCTAGTTAAGTCATATCGTTGGCATGTATTTTAATCAGCTTCAGAGTGGTAATGACACTCTGTAAAATTTGTTATTTGTGTTTTAACACGGCAATAATTTGATCTTTAGAATCTGTACAAATAAAAATGAGTACTGTTGGAGTTTCGAACATCCAAACTCACAAACAAACACACACAATCGAAGAACAAATTAATAACAAAAAACAAGCACAAGTAAGAAAAGAACAAACTGACACAGAGATTTATATTATTTCCGACTTAAGCTGATTGCTCAATCGTACTCCATGAGATGCCGGGGTATTTTACTGTAATGAAACTATGAAAGTGTTACAATGGAGGCAGCCCTAGGTGTACATTTAATAGTTGCAAGGAACCCTAGCAGATAAAAAAAACCCTAAAACTGCTCAAAATGCGCAACTTCGACTGCCCAACCATCCGGGCGGGATTGAAGGCCGTGCGGGCGGGATTTTCAGAGACCTTCGTTCCTATTTCTTCTTCACTGGCCGTCCGATCCGTCCAGACGAATTTGTGCAACTGAATCCGAATCACAATCAGACTTCACACTCAACAAGTACCACTTTAAGAAAACGACTTGTTGACTTGTCTCTCTCAATCTTACCTGCTAACTTTCTTTACTTTATTTTACTTGAGGAAAATTTTTTCACAAAGCTTTCCATGATAGTTATTTACGAAGGTGAATTTCGAGCGTCCAAAATATTTTGGACGGTTCAAATTCTACCCAAGAAAAAGTTTCATTTAAATTCGGACCATCCAAAGTTAAAATGGACGGCCGAGATCGCGCGACTCCATAAACAGCCTATTTACAACGGTTTTGTGAATAAATCTCTTTATTGTTAGTGTATTGGTAGGACTTCCATCTTGTTATATGTAGTTCCATTAATGCTCTTTGAATCATTGATTCCCATGAATTTTTTTGTTGCAATTATGTTTTACAAACTTGTTGTGCTATTGTTGGCCAACTCTCCATCAGGTACAAGGCAAAAAACCCTACAGATTGGTCACTCGGGTGTGAACCGGAGTTCAACCTCTCTTGCAACGCTACCGAATCCGGTTTCATCAAACTTCCTAATGTTGAATTCTACGGCTACGATATCAGTTCCAACGATAATTACACCTTGGAAAGGTGTAAGGAAATATGCTTACAAAACTGTAATTGCTCCGGCTTCATTTTCCCGTATCGCGAATCTGGTTTTTACAGTTGTTATCCAAAGTCACGGTTGCTTAACGGATCTAGATCCCCGGCATTCGGGGCTCCTTTCTATGTAAGGCTGCCCAAAGCCTCTCTCACTTCATATGCAAATCAAAAACAAGAAATCGGGTTACATTGCCCCTGGATTGCACAAAACTTGCTACTTGATAGAGCATACAAGAAACTCGAAGAAAACGGGACGTTGAAGTTTATGGTTTGCTTCGCCTATGCATTTGGCGGAGTTGAAATCATTTGTATATGTTTCGTATGGTGGTGGTTGTACAAAACCCAACAAAGTTCAAGTGAAAACGCACAAGGTTGCCTTCAAGTTGTGAGCCGGTTTAGGAAATTCACCTATGACGAGTTGAAGAAAGCGACTGAAAAATTTAGGGAAGAAATCGGAAGAGGAGGTGGTGGGGTTGTGTACAAAGGCATATTATCCGATCGTAGAGTTGCAGCAATCAAGAGACTCAACGAGGCTAAGCAAGGGGAAGCAGAACTCGTAGCTGAGGTGAGCACCATTGGAAGGGTTAACCACATGAACTTGATAGAGATTTGGGGATACTGCGTTGAAGGAAATCATAGGCTATTGGTTTACGAGTATATGGAGCGCGGATCGTTAGCAGAGAATCTTATTTCTGGCACCCTTGATTGGGAGGAGAGGTATGATATTGCTGTTGGTTCTGCGAAAGGCCTAGCTTACCTACACGAAGAGTGTTTGGAGTGGGTTCTCCATTGCGATGTGAAGCCTCAAAACATTCTCTTGGACTCTAATTTCCAACCCAAGGTTGCGGATTTCGGTCTCTCCAAGCTAGTAAACAGAAGGGGTGGTGGAAAGAGTTCGAGCTTTTCCAGAGTGAGGGGGACGAGAGGTTACATGGCGCCCGAGTGGATTTCCAACCTCCCAATCACATCCAAAGTTGATGTTTATAGCTACGGAGTGGTGGTGCTGGAAATGGTCACGGGAAAGAGCCCGATGACAATGGGTGGTCAGGGGTCTGGAAATATAGGGGAGATGGAACAGAGAGGGCTGGTGAAGTGGGTGAGGGAGAAGATGAATGGGATTGGAGAGAATGAACTGTGGCTTGAAGAGATCATCGATCCACTAATGAAGGGAAAATGTGATTTAAGGAAGATGGGAATACTGGTTCAAGTGGCATTGGAATGTGTAGAGGAAGATAAAAATGCAAGACCCACCATGAGTCAGGTTATAGAGAGGCTTATACACCATGAATCGGATGACTATGAAGAGGCAAAGGTGGATAAATGATTGACTTGAAATGAAGGGATCTCAGAGTATGGTTTCAGACTTTCACTTTATGCATGCTTGCTTTCAATATAGTCAGCCTTTAGAATATTTATTCATCATTCAATATACTCCAGCTATTAGAAAATGAGTGTCCGAACATTTTGTTTTCATGTCTATGGTATATTGTCGATAGAATGCGGAATTGTGTTTTTTTTGCTAAGCAATGCAGAATTGTGTTTTCGAACATTTTGGTCTTGTTCATTTTGGAGTCTGAAAGCTCCTAAGTACGGTTTCCAATAAATTTTTTCTATCACTCTTCGCTCATTCCTCTCAATTTTTGTCATGAAGCCTTCTTGGAATGGAACTTCAATTTTCTGTAACTATGGATGAACAGGGTGTTGCCAATTCAAGGGGATTGTCAAACGCCCAAAATAAAAGGTTGGAAAAGTTGTTGACGCAATATTCGAAACATTAATCTGCACAGCTTGTTGTTGATGAGGCACTGCGCGCCTAATTGGTTGTTGCGAAATAGCTTCTTATTCAGTTGTCAAATACATTGTCACATTAGCATGATGTATTGTTGCACAAAATGTTCCAATAATAACAGTTACTCTAAAATCAAATCTCATCCCCTAGACAAAATGACCAATCATCAACCTCTTTAAAAAAATACACTGTTTATTGAAAACTGATGTACAAGAAAATGCTTGTAGATCGATGTCAAAAATATAAAACATATCTCAGATATATAACATCGCTATATGTGCTTCGGCACATAAGTTGGCGAATCACTTGCAACTTTTCGACCGTCCGTAGCCTAGCCCGAAGGCACCTTAAATCTGTGATAACAATACAAAATCACCAGGGGGAAAAAAGGATAAGTTACTGTGCATCAACTTGCGTAAAACTTCTAAATATATATTTAGCATTTTCCTTCTCACAATCTATCTACACTTTTGTACTACTTTATAAATTCACATGGCACTCAAAAATATAAATTGGTAACATATGGATTATTCAGTGCCGACAACACTTAAAAAAAAAAAATTTAATCAAATCTTATGTAAAAGGAATTTGGTACGTTTTTTTTGAAAAAACCCGTCATCCCTGGTTTTTTTCCAATTTTAATTTTGGCTATGTACATATGTAAGCATCAGGTAGATTGTGTTAACTTCAATTGGATTTCACGTACTTGGAAGACAAGACAGTGAGTAATTCTGGACATCTACCATCCTATATCATGCGTTGAGAATTCGTGCGCATATAGACATAGTTGCTTGATATCTACCATGTTTGTCGTTGTAACCCTGTAAATATGTACCGATTACACAGTAAATCATGCTTGGCCATTCCTATCCGGAACTGTATCCATTTGTATCAAGTCCTCCCTGGATTTGTTGCTTCTGCAGATGCTTGAGTTTTTGCAGTTATGCTGCGGAGGTGCTATATTATGCCAACATTGAAGAGGAGACACCTAAGGAGTTATACAACATAAATAGTTACTAGACTTTCTCAAGCATATATAATAATTTCTTTCATTCCTTTGATTACAGTTTTCAGCACTGGGAAAGCACTTTTATCATTATTTGCAAGAGATTAAATTCTATTCGGCTCATCAGAAAAACCATACTTTTCCGCCGCACCATTCAGTTATTGACAACTCAGCAATTAAACCTTCTTTTTAAATCTTCTTTTTCAAAAAAAAGATAATTTCAAGCTCAAATATAATAAAAATAAAAATAAAGATTTCAATGAGATTTATCAAACAAAATCTATATTGGTAGAAAAATTATTTGCGTAAACACATAATTTTTGAGTTTGAAATTACCTTCTTTTTCTAAAAGTTCGAAATTACACATAATATATGTAACAGGGGTAATTTTGTAGTATACACATATAGTCAGGGATAGTTTTGTAATTTATTACTTCGGTTCGGGTTCGGGTCGGGGTTCAGTTCGGGTATCTGCTGAACCAGAATTGAACCGAAACCCATTTGGGTATCCTCCATGCCAACCATACCCGTACCCACGGGAATATTTCGGTTATGATTCGAGGATAATTTCGGTTATCAATTCGGATACCTATCTGTTCGGTTCGAATTATCATCCCTACGTAGAGCCTTTGGAAAAGCATGCGGGTACATTTCACTGACACCGCCTGAATTCTAATAAAATGACACTGACACTCCCGTTACTCTCCGAATTTGTAGTATACTCCCTTACTTTATTAACTCTTTTGTGACCAAGCAAAAGTTCATGACATCGGCCCAAGTGAACTTGTTAATAAATTTTGGAGTGAATTTATGAATTAGTGAAGAGAAAAAAAAAATTATTTTCTTATTACTCTCTTTGAAACAAATTCAAAAAGTTAAATATTTTGATCTGAAGTTTAAAAAATATCTATAAGAAAGAAAGGCCCATTCTCTTTAACTTTTTTTTTGGTTTTAATTTTGGTTTGATTCGCGTCATATATTTTGGATTAATTATCCATTTCGAAGAGAAAAGTCTAAAAAGTACAAAATGATGACCAAAAGCAAAAAAAAATCATTCAAAAGGAAAAAAGGCTCATTAAAAACGAAACCACCCCCCAAAATTAAATAAAAAAATAAATATGTACAAAATTGTATTTTCTGATTCTTAGGAGAATGGTTGGAGTATAAGTTTGGGCTAGATGTCTGGGAAAAAAAGGATAGCTATTTGATATTTTTTCATCTTTAATAAACTTTTTTTTGCTTTTGCTTTTTTTTTTTTTAAACTCGTTTCGTCAAGATGGAAAATTAATCTGAAACATATGAACTAAATCAAATGAAAATTCAAAAATGATGAACAAAATACACAAAATGACATGACAAAAAGTTAAAGAGAATGGAGCCTTAGATTCTTATAGATATTTTTTAAACTTCACATCTTGATTTTTTGAATTTGTTTCAATAAGAGTAATTAGAAAATAAAAAAGAAAAATAATATTTTCTCTTCACTAGCTTACAAATGAGGAATGATAACGCTAGTTCCTTTTTTACCAGTGTCACTCCTTTTTTTTTGGTAAGTGAAAATTTTATACCAACAAACGAAGCCAAAAAGCTACACAAAGCAATAGGGGCATCCCCCTGGAAACCTATACATCAAAAGCCCAACAGAAGGCAAAAAACCAATTCAAAATAGGAAAACAACATCTTATCAACAATTGTTAACAACAAAAATTCTAGAGTCCAAGAGCCAAGCATCATAAAGACCTCGATTTTGGGCTGAGAACTTCACCGTTGCCCAAGAGTTAGCCTTAGCTCAAATTGAATTAAAGATGGTCAGAGAAACTGCAGCCACATCTTTGGACCTGCCTTCAAAAATTCTCATGTTGCGCTCCCCCCAAATATAATAAATGGAGGCTGCCAAAGGAGCTTATAGAGAGACTTTCAGAGCCCTTTTTCCTTTCTGTTCTGGACTGCTCACTCTAATGCCTTATGCCACTCTTCTTTTTGTCTTATAGTGTATGAATTTACACATTATTCCATGCATTTTGTGCAAATTTATTGCATTGAGGGGTAAATTAGTAAATTCACCTAACTAAAAGACAAAAGGAGAGTGAGATTGATAAAAAAAGGGAGTGACATATTATTGGCCCAAATTCACTCCAAAAATTATTAACAAGTCCGTGTAAGCTGATGTCATGAACTTTTGTTTGGTTACAAAGAGTTACTATAATGTAAGGTAGTATACTGTAATTTTGGAGAGTAATGGGTGTGATTCTATTAGAATCCAGGGGGTGTCAGTGAAATGTATCCACTAACTGCTGAGTTGTCAATAATGACGGAATTGTTAGACCCCCGTGCTGCTTTCCCTAAAAACCTTCTTTTAAAAAAAAAAAAAGTAATTTCAAACTCAAATATATTGAAAATAAAAAATAATTTTTTAATTTTTTTTGCATCGTTAAAAAAATCTCAATAAGATCTATCAAATAAGATCCATATTTGTAGAAAAATTATTTGCATAACCATATAATTTTTGACCTTAAAATTTACCTTCTTTTTTAAAAAGTAAGTTTTTCGAAAAGTGGAACAACCTCTTATTCAGTGAGAGTTGGGGCAATTTATTTCCAACTCATGAGACACATTTTCGGAATTGTCCAATCATGTAAAAGAAAAGAATAATTTCCAATACATAGTTTTAAAGACAAAAATACCTCTCTCTATTATAACACACACTCAGAGAGCAATGTACACACACTCAGAAAGGAATATTATATGATTGAAAGAGCAATATAATTTAATTGAATGTGCAAGATTATGTGATTAAAAGAGCAGTGAAGCTACGCCCATCGATTCCCAAGTCGATGAACTCCCACCGATACCTTATACACGATGTTGTTTTGGAATTTTTTTTTTGGTGTTGAAACATTTGGTTTTATCCTTCTCTTAGGACTCTTCAACGATAGCCCTATAGCTAAAAATTAATTATGGTCTTTTAGGATAAAAATAATCAGAAAAATAAGATCTTTGCACCAGTTCAAAATGATTAAAAAACTGGAACACTTAATTTTTTTTCATTGGTTCTATGGTTCTCTTAGGGTTCTAAAAAGCCATAGAGTTAAAAATTAATTATGATCCTTTAAGATAAAATAATTAGCTCTAGAGTTTTCGTTGAAAAGCCCTAAGAGAATCATAAAACAAAATGAAAAAAATTAAATGTTCTAATTTTTAATCCGTTTGAACCAGTGCAAAGATCTTATTTTTCTGATCATTTTATCAAAAAAGATCATAATTAATTTTTAGCTCTAGGGCTCTAATTGAAGAGCCCTAAGAGAAGGATAAAACCAAATGTTCCAACAAAAAATAAAAAAAATCCAAAATGGTGCCGTATAAGGTATTGGTGGAAGTTTATCGACGTGTGATAGGCGCGTAAATGTTCATATTAGCGCCCTCTAATTTATCATTGTTAAATCTCATTTATATTATTATTCTGAGTTTCATACTTAATTTGTGTATTGTAGGTATTTGAAAGATTTGGTGCAAGAAGTGCAAAATTAAAATATTATACGGTGATTGAGGTTGGTCTGTTTGAAGATCAATACAGAGTCAAGAATTTTGCATTGAACTTGATTAGTCCACGGGCATGACCACATAGGATAATAACTTGCAATTCCATTGGGAATTAGGTCGACAGTAGCAGCGTGCGTGGCCCACGGCTTGGGAATTATTAGAGTTAAAAATTGAAAGGGTTTACTCGGCAACACCATAAAAGGGGCAGCAAAGGTTTTTTTGTTGATATCAGAAAGTCTACAGTTCCCGGGAAATTCCGATCGGAATCCCGACGCTCTCTGGGCACGCTTCGGCCATTGTACGGCCAATCCGATCCGTCTAAAAATTCTATAAAAAAAAACTAAGTTGGCCTTTTGTGAGAATAAACAGCATCCGACGTGTGTAGGTGGCCGATCCAAGCACTTCATTTTCGGCCGATCCAAACACTCCATTTTTGCCCGATCCAAACACAAAAATGGAGTGCTTGGATCTGCCACTTACACATGTCGGATGCCGTTTATTCTTGCTTAGGTCCACTTGACTTTTTTTTTATAGAATTTTTGAACGGCTCGGATCAGCCTTTTGGTGGCCGGACCGTGCCCGGCGGGGCATTGGGATTCCGATCGGGAACTGTAGACTTGCTCTGTTGATATATAATTCTGACGCAAAAACAGAGAATTGGGGGCCGCGCCATCGGGATCACTTTCACACACGCAGGATAACGACGAACGTGGGCTGCCATTCTTTGGTTTTGAGAGTTTTTCTTCGGAGTTTGTTTTCCTTTCAAATTTTATTGAATGCTTTGTTTGATTATTCACACTCCGGTATTTCGTTTTAATTTCTGTTCTTTATAAAAGTTGTTCATTGATTTTTATTTAACTTAATTCTTTTATTTATTTTTTCATCTCGCATAATAGAAACATGTTTCAAATTAGGGTTTCTTTTGTTTCTTTCTTAATAATGAGTGAGTAGTCGTTTGGGTAGGGTTGCGGGGTGATTAGCACACCGTGACCAGTTCGGACACTGCTACTATTTTCAAAACAATGAAAGACGATTTAAGATTTGAAAAAATAGTTCCTGCGGACGAATCCGGGCATTGTCGGAGCCCATGTGAACGGGGGAATGGGGTCCAAAACTCATTCTCCGCTGCGCATGGATAGACGGCGACTATAGAGTCTCGCATCTTGCGGGGTATCTTTTTCAATCTAAAGTTGAACGTTTTTAAGAACACCGAATGAAGTAGGTTAATCCGGACTAGTTGCGAGTGCTATCAACACTACGACCGTACCTTTCTTTTAATGATCTAAAAAGTTACAGTTTTTTCTTAGTTTAGTTAATCTCAATCACACAATAAGAGGTGGCTACCTAAGAGCCAGTTTAAATAAGTAACAATTCGAATTTTTAGTTAGCACACATCACCGTCTCTGTGGATTCGACTCCGGACTTACCAGATATTATGCTGCGTCGGTCTCAGCCCTATGCTTGGGGCAACCCATTAATTTAGGACTTGAAAATCGTCAAGCAACGTGGGAGTCTGGGCGTAGCTTTATTATTAAAATAGGAATACTAATTTTTTCTGAATGAATACATAAATTTTGAACTTTTTTTCCCATTCTAGAAAGAGAAACCCATTTTTCTGTCTGGGTTTTAATCCAAATAATTTACTTGAACAAAAATACTCTTAATTTTAAATTTTACTGGGGACAATACGTTTTACATAAAGTGCAATAGAACTTCATTGGAGCAAAATTTACTTAACAAAAATGGCACTCAACTTATATACAACTGAGAATAGATTCATAAGAATCAGATCTTGACCCATAAACCACAAAATCGTAACACGCAGCCAGCTTCACTCATCCCCCCCTTCCCATTGTTTTTGAATCTACAACTGAGAATAGATTCTATGGAACTAAGTTGTCTCTTCTCAGGATCTAAGTTACACTTTGTATGAGATCATGAGTTGGGAATGATCTCATACAAGGTGCAACTTAGGTCCATAAAAGGGGCAACTTAAATTTATAGAAGGGGTAACTTAGGTCCAAACCTAGATTCAAATACAAACCGACTTATGATCTCATACACGATGCAACTTAGGTTCATAGAAAGGGTAACTTAAGTTTATAGAACAGGCAACTTAAATCCATAGAATGAGCAACTTAGGTCCAAATCCAGATTCAACTACAAACTTACTCTATATATGGGGAATTTCTTTTTCTCCATTTCATGTATAGAGAATTTCGTTTTCTTCGTTTCATGTATGGGCAATTCCACAAAAACTTGAGGGCGTAATAGTCATTGTAGGTGGCCCTTTTCATGCATTGGCAATTTCTTTTCTCCTTTTCATAGCTAGATGAATGAAAATTTGGAAAAAAGTGGTCCATGAGTTGGACATTATTTGCCCTCTTACCAATGTCCGGTAAGTCCTCCGTCAATAATTGACTAGTGGGGCGGAATTTCCGTGGAGAGCTGGATGGAATTTATAGGAGTAATATCTATGCGCAATATTCTCTTCCCACCAGCTAAGGGTACATATGGAGTTAACAAGGGAGGTTTGGATCTTGTTCTGGCCTTCAATCCAAAACACGTCCTCTTCAAACTTCAATCCAGAGACCCAAACTGTCCCGTTGCACCTTGTTTGGATCAGATTTTTGCTGTCTGAATTTTCTTCCATCTGCAAGGACATTTTCCTATACAGCTATACTAAACCTACGCACACTACCTTGTTTGGATCAGATTTTTGTGTAGTGCTTGATCTTTGTCTGAGAAAAACTTTTTCTGCTTAAAAATCAATTTTTGACCGGTAAAAAATAAAAAACATATAAAAACCGTGAATAAGTTTCTCTCCGCCTATATATGTTTTCACAACCCTTCAATCCCACTATAAACTAGTAGTACAAACCAACATACTACACCCATTTAAATCCTACAAACGATAAATTACACTTAACAGTTAATGGATACCCCAATTCTAATCCTCCTCATTTCCCTACTCCTCCTATCATTTCTACCTCTGTTTTCAATCTCATCACCGCAGGATATGTTACCCACATCCTCATCTCTCTCTGTTTTCGTACTTATTTGTAATTTTCAAGTTTAAAAATAACAAGTTTATTGAAATTAAAAATATGCTATATGGATATTGCATGTTTTCGTAAATCTATTATTTCGTAAACTCTGTAAAAAAAATTAAAAAATTATTTTTATAAATTTATTACTTTAATCTTGAAATTAAGTCCTTATTTTTGAAATACTTTATTTTAAAAGGCAAGTTGTAGGAACAGCCCAGAGTGGCTCTCAAGCGCTAAGAAGGACAGCCCCTGTCACATGAATTCAACTAATGGGAGAAAGTACAATATTGTACGGCTTCAACGGGCGGTTTCATGTGGGATGGGGTCAAGTCGAAGACGACTTCAATTCTTCCCACCAGCCAAGACTCAAGTCAAGTCGTCTCCAAAACTTTCTCTTCAATCCAAAGACCCAAACCGTTCAATTGCGTTTTGTTTGGATCAGATTTTTGCTGTCTGAATTTTCTTTTGTAAGGACATTTTTTTATACTAAACCTGCACTCCAATTTCCCAAATTTCCTTTATGGGCTTTTAGCGGGTTTCGATTCGATTTTTTTTTGCATGCTAAAGCTCTTGTATTTCTTCATGAGATGTCAGTGTTTCCTGCAAAACAAAATAAACCTTGAACAAATGTACTATTATTGTTTCCATTTAATTTCTACAATTACACGCAGCTACTGTTTATCCAAACAACAGTGGAAGCCAATTAGAAGAAGTTAGTCAAAAAACGGGATATTTAAGGGATGATCCAAACAGGGTATTAGAATGGTCACCACTCATTCGATATTCTTCCAGAAGTACCAAAATCTTTTCCTCTATATTTTAAGTCATTGCTCAAAACCTCACTTGAATAGACGGACTCAACGAACAAGAAACTCAAGCAGAAAAACCCACACTATCAACAAACCACATATCATCACATGCTTGTATTGCAATATATTTCATAGTTATACTAGATGGTCAAATTTTTCTAGACCAACAACTTCGACCATACTATTGTCGATGTTCGATCAATTTAGACGATTAACTTGACGACCTCACAAAATGATCGATTACGATTACGATCAAAATCAAACCACGCGTGGGTCCCCCCAATCCCCTTTCCCGGGCCTAACTAGTTGATGTAAAAAATGATAGGATACATGAAACCTAATCTATGAAAATGTCTATAAAAGGATATGAATGGTCCAGATTCACAAGCAATGGGTCACTTGAGAAGGTTATGGAACTGCACGGTGTAGGTGACCCATTTTGAGGCCCATAACGAGTCTAATTTGATCATCGAAATTCTTCATTTTATAGAACTTATTGAGAACATCTGTGCCAAAAATCATATTGTTATGGGAGCTTTGGCCATAAGGACATAGTAAAGGGTTAAAAAGTATAATAAGAACATCTACTTCTTTAACAACGTGAGTAGGACATTCTGTCACATGTGTTCCAATAATACCCTCCATGTTCCTTGCTTCCTCAAAATCCTAACCCCGACGGATAATTTGGGCGGGAGAGCCAGCAAGTTTCCGGGAGGTATTGAGGCGCCGCCTGAGGCAGGACGATGACGACAACGAGGATCTCCGGTGGGCAGCGATCGATTGACTTCTGACTTACTACAATGGACTGAGGAAGGGATTCCGACGTACGACAAGAAGGATTTCTTTCCTCGGTTGACAGCGATCGTTCAAGGTACGACCAATTGAGAAAGAGGTGCCCACACAGGGCCAAAATCAGTTGGTGAATGCATTTATATAGTCATGGGTGTATTCAACACGCATGGGGTGTCGGAAATGATAAATTGGGGCTGCTCCACAGATAATATTATTTTTCTAAATAACAGATAATATAATATGCAAATATAGTTGTTGTATCTTTCAAAAAAATTGATAGAAAAAATTATATCGAAAAATTTATTCTCTTTATTTTTCAAACACATAAATGCATACTAACTTCTAAAAAATTAACAGATAACGTTATTTCTGTCAATAATTTTTTTTCTCTATCCAAATTCAGCACCATATAATGTTATCTATATAAAAATCAATTCTTTGTATCTTCCTAAGTAACATATAGCATTATTTTTGTCAGTTACGGTAATACTTTTTCCTTTCTTCAAAATAAAGCAACAGATAATGTTATCTATGTTAATCCATTCTTTGTACCTTCTAAAAATTTCAACATATAACGTTATCTTTGTCAACCAATTTTTTTCTCTATCCAAGAATAAAACAACAGATAATGTTATCGGCGTTAAATTATTCTCTGAATTTTCCAAAAAGCCAACATATAACATTATCTTTGTCAACAATTATTTTGGAAATTGATATTCACACTCTTTTTTTGTTATTCACGCATCCTTTTTTATTTTTTAGTGTTGATAGTGTATGTATTATTTTTGCTGAAAAAAGGAGTGTGAAAAACAAAAAAGGGTGTTTGAATATCAATTCTCATTATTTTTCTCTAAAATTATACTAGGAACTTATAATTTTCGATGTTAATCTGTTTTATGTCTCTTTTTAAAAATTAACTAGTGCACGGTAAAAAGGAGAAAAAAGTCATGAAAGAAATAAAGGTCACCAAATGGACACCAGTACCAATTCAATATTGTACTACTGTGTAATGAAATGTACTGTTGTCTTGTATTAATTCATTTTCTTTTCTTCGATCTTCTTCTTCTTCCTCGGGCAATTCACCGGCCACATTTTCCACTGGCCATCTCCTACTCCAGCGAGCCACCACTTTGGTAACTCTCTCTCAGCTTTCCCTGTTTTTTGCATCACTGAACAAAGAAAAAAAAAAAAATGTGTGGAAGTTGAGCGGCAGCCATGGCCACCGTCCGCCACCGCCGTCCCACCTCTCTTCCCTCTATCTCTTCTCCTCTGCTCCTCTGCTTCTTCTTCTTCCATGTCCCCCCTTTCTCCTCTCGTTCTCTTCCTCTTCTTCCTCGATTGGCAGAGTTCAACAGTGCGAGATCCATGAATTTCGTTTCGATCTTTTTCATCAATTGTAATAAGTTGATGCCTTCACCGTTGGGGTACCACAACCACCGCCCTCTCGATCCTCATCTGTTTAAGAGAGAGAGAGAGAGAGAAAGGAGAAGGAGGGGCGCATGCTCTTGAGAAAAGAGTTGATTAAGTTGTAGAAACGGAAAAGAAAAGTTAACCTACTATGAGTACTGCTATGTGTGGATGTGAAGGGGGGTTGTGTTTGAATCAAAAGAGAGAGGGCATGAGAGAAATATATGTAATTAGGAATATACATGTGATGTTTAAATGTGTGTATGTGAATGTTAGGCTGATCCATAATTTACTCGTTGAGGGGCCTTGATCGATTAGAATTCCATTAGGTACTGCTTATGGTTATAAGCTTAGGCTGCGTTTGGATGGGGTATTGGAAGGGGGTATTCCTAACACCCCCTTTTTAACACTGGAGGTCCCACCTAACACCCCGTTTGGGAACTAAAAAAGGGAGGGGGTGTTGTATTAGCTCTGGATTGTAGAGCACCGCTAACACCGGCTGAGGGGGTGTTAGCGATGGGCTACCCTCGACCCGCCGTTGTCGAATCCCCCCAAAATTCTCTCTTTTTCGGACGAATCTACCCCTCCAAATCCCCCTTTCCCACCCCTCGGTACCCATTTGCTGTCGCAATTCTTCGCCGCACTTGTTCTTCGAAGAGACGAGGGTTTGTGGCGATTTTGGGTGCTTTTCGATCTGGGGGTTCGATTCTTCGCCGCACAGTGAGGTATAATTTGATTTGTTTGTGCTTTTTTTGTTCCTACTCTTCCCGCACTCTCTCTGTTGGTATTTTGATTCAGTCAGTCAGGTTTAGGTTCGATTTTGAGCGGTAGGGTTTGGACTGGGTAATGGGATGCCTGGGTTTTGAATTTTCAGATTTTGTAAGTTGAAGGTTTAGGTTTGATTTTGGGTGCTAGTTTTGACTGGTGGGATGCATGACTTATGGATTTGTTTCAGAGTTTGTAGGTTGAAGATTATGAAACTAGAACCTCTCAGATCTTGATTTTTTGGTTACTTGTACACATGAAAAAAAAAAAAAGAAAGACTGTATACCAAACGGTCTCTGGTTATGGATTTTTCTGTTCCGACATTGCGTCCTTTTTATCACGCAAGACTGTATACCAACAGTCTCTCGTGTGGTGGTATTTCCTATTTTCAACTTTTAACTAATCATAACCAGGGGCGGACCTAGAAATTTTTAGATGATAAACTTGCCGCCAAATGTGCCTAGAGTAGGAGCAGAGAAAGTAGATGTGAAGTATATATTGATAAACAGCTAATGAAGATGGAATAACTCCCCAATTTACTAAGCTTATCTTTAGGTCTCCAGCTTCATTTCTTGTTGCTTATATTTTTGGCTGAAATGAGGAATGCTTGAAAAATTGTGTAGTAGTTAGAATGTAGACAGGTTAAATTTTTAGTTGGCTAGATATATATTTGTATGATTACTCATGAACAGAGTTTCCTCAAACAACTGATCCCCAACAGTTGTGTTGAGACTTGAGATATGATTCTTTCAGTGAATTGGATGATTAAGCCTTGGTTATTGTTGCCCCACTTCAGGCTGGTCTTTGTAAGCCTATCACAGGTCTTGTCCTATGGTCCTATTTTACTTGTATAGAGAACAAGTGTAAGTAGATCATTGGTTTTCGTGATGTAGACAGTAGAGGAATATGATTTTGGAAGCTTTGGTGCCTAATTACTGCTTCCCTCGAATAGCCCCTTGTATCCTAAACTTCTGTTGCTGAGCTTTCCTTTTGTTGTATAAAATTGCTTATAAAAGGGATAAAGATAAGTTCCCCCAATTTCAAATAGTACTACTGCTTCACTCGAACATCCCCTTAATCACAACTTCTTTTTAAGATTTTCTAAGCATTTTAGCTGCAACCATATATGCAAAGTATTGTGAGGACTGAGGAGAAATATTTAATTAGTTGCATGCTTTTTGCAAAGTACATTTGGGATGCCTGTCCCATCTTTTCAAATTTTATGAGGAAACTTCAAATATCCTAAGCTCAAAGTCCCTATCTAGCTAGCTCTTTGTGATTCCTCTTACTAGGTAGCTAGCTCTTTGTGATTCCTCTTCTAGCTAGCTAGCTAGCTGATTTCAAAATATTAGGACCTTTTTTCCACCTTTCTGCATGCTTCTCCCAATACTATTAAAAGAACCCTTTGGAGTCTTGGGCCTCTCAAAAGCTATTTTTGTGGGAGAGTGTGTGTTTGTGTAAAGGGCATTATGCTCCTTTTAACATAGACTCAAAAGTACAACTAGGTGCCTTTCAATAAAGCTATTTAAAGAAACCCATGGGAGAGCTTCTAAATGTACACCCCTTTATTTGACAACTATCGAAACCGACCTTCAATAATAAAGCTATTTGGAAGCTTTACATTATTATGCTATATGGATTGGGGAGTAAAATGTGGTTTACAATTAGGGGGGCTCAATCTGGATAGGGTAGGTTTGTACTTCAAAGACAAGAGACTCAAATGGTGTTCATACACAGAAGCTTTGTATGATTCTTAACAGTTCTCTTTCATTGAGGTTCCCAGAAAAAGTTGTTGCTTTTGTGGGGGTTGTTAGCATTTCATTTATAGATCTCCGTCTAGTATTTTATTTTATTTTATTTTTGCTTGTATTGGTGTGGTGATTGTGGTTCTGTGCAACCTTAATTACTATTATTTCCTACTGATTCTGGTCATTCTGTTGCAATGCTTTAGTTATTTTGAGCTGATAATCTTACATGGATTCATCCACTGATAGGCCCTAGTACATAGATATGCCCACAACTTTAGGAAAGTTCAAATATATTAATAAAACCCCCAAAGGGTTGTGGAAATAGTACAAGTAATGTTGCTGTTATTCATCAATAATTTGTAACCTACAAGTAATCTATATATCACATTAACCTTGTGAAAGTGTTTTTTAGGATGCCACGATTAAACAGAAAACAAAAGAGGAGACGAGAAGAGCAAGAGGGGTTCATGGCAGTACATGCCATTATGAACACTGTGATTGGTGTTTTTCGTCTCTACTTGTTTATGACGTCCATTTTTCGCCGTTCGGAGCCTCGTCCGGAATTGTCTCCGAATCCGAACTTTTACCAGTCGCAAATAAACCATATCAATAGGCTTGTAAGGGGTAATGACGTGGACTGCTACGACCAATTGAGGGTGAATAGGCATACTTTTTTTAGACTTTGTTGTTTAGTTCGAGGTGTTGGGGTAGGGGACTCACGCAACGTATGTCTTGAGGAGAGGGTAGCAATATTCTTGTGGGTACTCTCTCACCATACGAAGCAGAGGCGTACCAAATTTGATTTCTATAGGTCTATTGAAACAATAAGTAGGCATTTCAATGTTGTACTTCAAGCTGTCTTGCGCCTTCACCGAATGCTCCTAGTGACGCCCGAGCCTGTACCTGCTAATTACGAAGACTCTAGGTGGAATTGGTTTCAGGTATAGTAGTGTTCAATTGTTCCTATTCGTTCCATTGTAAAGGTTTCCTATTGTTGGCCATATGCACTAACGTTAATAATGTTGTCCAAATTTGTTAGAATTGTCTTGGGGCATTGGATGGGACGTACGTCCCAGTAAATCCTCCGGCCGTTGACAGGCCACGATATAGGTCGAGGAAGGGTGAAATAGCTACAAATGTCTTAGGTGTTTGTACTCGGGACCTAAAATTTGTCTACGTATTGTCTGGTTGGGAAGGATCGGCCACTGACTCTAGAATCCTTGGGAACGCCATGGAAAGACCCCACGGTCTCAGAGTCCCCCATGGTATGTTCCATATCCTAAGTTGATCTTTCGTTTCACTCCATTACAATTATCCACCAATCAATGTGTTGTCTTCCATTCGTTACAGGACATTATTACCTTGTTGATGCTGGCTACACCAATGGGAATGGTTTTCTAGCACCATACCGTGGCCAACGATACCACATTAATATTTGGAGGCAAGGTCATTTGCCAACAAGCAAAGAGGAGTTCTTCAACATGAAACACTCCGCCGCTAGGAATTGCATTGAGAGAAGCTTTGGGGTTCTCAAGAAGCGGTTTGCAATTTTGAGATCTCCCTCCTTTTACCCAATAAGGACTCAATGTCGTATCGTGTCAGCATGTTGTCTTCTTCATAACCTAATTAAGAGAGAGATGCCGAACGATCCAATTGAGCACGAGTACACTGCGTGGGAACAAGCACATATCAACGATGTCCCTGTTGATGATCACATTGGTGTTGTAGACAGTTCCAATGAGTGGACTATAGGGAGGGATGCTTTAGCGGCGGCCATGTATAACCATTGGTTAGCAAATGGTGGGGGACCAGTGGACGGCATTATTCCTTGATTGTATTTGATTGTGATCTTGTTTACATTGTAATTGTACTATTCGTAACTTCTTCAGTTAATTGTTGTTATTGAATAACTTGTAACGTACTATTGTATTTCCCAATGTTTTCTATAACATAATGGTTAAGGTCCTACCTTCCCAATAGTTGCATAAATTTAAATGCATTTGCAGAAATGGCTACTAATGAAGTGGAAGTAGTGGAGGTGGAAGGGCCTTCGAAGCAAAAACGTAGGAGTTGGAGGAAAATCTAGGAGGAAGCACTAATGAAGTGCTTGATCAATGATGAAGGGGGAATATGGAAGGCCGATAATGGCTTCAAAACGGGTTACTTCACCCATTTGGAGAAGGAGTTAAAAAAAGTGCTCCCGGGGTCCAACCTTAGGGCTAACCCCCACATTGACTCCAAGGTGAAGCATTGGAAATCTATATGGGCTAGAATTGTTGATATCACTGGCCTAAGTGGTTTCGGGTGGGATGCTATCAACAATCGCATCGACGTTGAGCAACCCGTATGGGATGCGTATGAAAAGGTAGCCCTTTATCCAATTATGAATTCCAATGGTTTAATTCAATAATGAGACATGAGAATTCGTAATGAAAGTGCAAATATTTGTGTAGGCGTTTCCTAACAAGGCCAAAGGCTTGTACGGGAAGTCTTTCCCGTACTTTGAGGATTGGCAACGAATATTTGGCAAGGATAGGGCTACGGGGGCGGGTGCGGAAGATTATGACGAAATGGCACGTCCGGATGTTGCCAACGAAAGTGTGGAGCAACACAACTCAAATGATTTCTATGAAGCTCTATTCACTGAATACGACACAAATCTCCCCAATACTCCCACAACTCCCGTAACTCCCACAACTCTTCAACCGTTCACACCTCATGCATCACTCCCTACGTCTGCTCCCCGTGGCTCATTGCCGGCAGCCAATGCCGGAGCCCAAAAGGGGAGGAAGAGGTCAAGAATTGGTGAAGCGGAGTTGTCCATCTATGCAAGCATGGATAATTTCTTGAAATCTAGCAATGTCCATGTGGAGAAATTGGCCAATTCCTTTGGCTATGAGAAGGAGCTCTCCGCCCGACGCACGATGGTCAAAGAGGAGTTGTCAAAGCTCAATATTACATTGGCGGAGAAGTTCAAGCTGAGTGCCATAATCGTGAGCCACGAAGAAAGGGTTGACGACTTCTATGGCACAAAGCCCGAGGAGAGGCAAGCTTTGGTGGAGGCCATCCTCGCCGGTGAGGTGTATGGTCCGGTGTAGTGGCAATAGTAGTGCCCTTTTGAAGTGGCTTAAGTACCATTATAAGTAAGATTGGTACTTGACCCACTTTTTTTTGAAGTGGCTGCACGTTATCGTCGTACAGATTAGGCCATTTGTTAATTTGTAATGACTAATTTGAACAACAATGCATGATGCACTACTTTGTAACCTATCTGGTGATGTAAGCGAATGTTGTTATCGTATGTATGTTAATGTGTTTATGGTAATGTGGGTCTGTTATTATTAAGATTGTTATGTAATTTATAATATCTTTGCATGACAGGGTTTGGTTGATTGTGCAGTACAATTGGGCGATGATGAAAAAATTAAAAATGGTAGTTACCTTGGCGGGGCACCTTGTGGTTGCAGCCATGAGTAGCTTCCAATGGTTTTCCATTAATTGCTTGAGCCCACATCGATTACCTAACTGCTGGCTATGTTCGTGGCTATGATGATATTTTTCTGAGCCTAATGTTTGAATCACTTAAAATTGTTCTTGCAATAATGGTGGCGATGATGAAATTGTTCTGAGCCAATGGCATCCATTCACACTTGTGGATAAGGGCCTGTTTGGATGGGGTATTGTGAAGGGGGATTCTGTGTTTGTGTTTCTGTAGTAGTTGTGTTCTGAATGGTTTCTGCAGTTGTGTTCTCTTCTGGTTCTGCAGTTGTGATCTGTTATGGTTCTGCAGTTTTGGAGGGGGTGTAATGTGTGTGTGCAACTAGTGGTTGCAGCCATGTGTACCCTCGTGTGTTTCTTAGTAATTTCCTGAGCCTTTTATGATTTATGCTTTGTCCAGTTGGGGAGTTGAATGGTTTCTGTTCTGTTTTGTTCAGTTCTGTTTCTGTTCTTGCAATGGTTCTGTTCTGGTTCTGGTTCTGTTATGGTTCTGTTATGGTTATGGTTCTGTTATGGTTCTGGTTCTGTTATGGTTCTAGTTCTGGTTCTGTTATGGTTCTGTTATGGTTTTGCAGTTTTGGTTTTGCAAATTTGGTTCAGCTGTGTTTTGATATGTTATGGTTCTGCAGTTTTGTTGCTCATCTGTGCAGTACCAAACTGTGTCTGTGTACGGGCTGTGTAGGGCTATGATGAAAAAATTATTTTGTAAACAAAGTCGTGCCTTGGCGGGGCAACTTTTGGTTGCAGCCATGCGTACACTCGTGCGTTTCTTAGTAATTTCCTGAGCCTTTTATGATTTATGCTTTGTCCAGTTGGGGAGTTGAATGGTTTCTGTTCTGTTTTGTTCAGTTCTGCTTCTGTTCTTGCAATGGTTCTGTTCTGGTTCTGGTTCTGTTATGGTTCTGTTATGGTTATGGTTCTGTTATGGTTCTGTTATGGTTATGGTTCTGTTATGGTTCTGGTTCTGTTATGGTTCTGGTTCTGGTTCTGTTATGGTTCTGGTTCTGTTATGGTTCTGCAGTTTTAGTTCTGCAAATTTGGTTCAGCTGTGTTTTGATATGTTATGGTTCTGCAGTTTTGTTGCTCATCTGTGCAGTACCAAACTGTGTCTGTGTACGGGCTGTGTAGGGCTATGATGAAAAAATTAATTGTAAACAAAGTCGTGCCTTGGCGGGGCAACTTTTGGTTGCAGCCATGCGTATCCTCGTGCGTTTCGTAGTACTTTTCTGAGCCCAGTAAAATGGTTAGACAGACATGGTTTGTGCACGTTTTTGGGTTAGGGGTGGATGTGGGGCATTTGGAGGTGTGTGGGCATTTGGAGTGTGGTCAGTGTATTTCCAAGCTCTATTGGTGGCTGTTTTCACCAGTTTTGGTGCCTGTTTTGTGCAGTTTTTTGGTGACTTATGAGTAGTATTGGCTGGATGTTCCAAATTGTTCGTTTAGAGACTTTGTTCTGTGTCGAACGTGCACCAATGCGCTGCTGTACCGTTACAGTTTCTGGACTGTTTTCCCATTCTGTAATTGCTGCTGCTGTTTTGAGGCTGCTCCTGTTTTGTATAGTGGCTATGATGACATTTTTCTGAGCCAAATGTCATAAATGGGGGTGCTTTACAATGGTGTGGGGTCAGTGTCTTTAGAATGGTGGGTTGTGTTATGGTGGAGTTTTCCCATGGTGTGTTGAAGCTGTGTCCTAACCGTGTCCTAAGTGTGTCCTAGTGGTGGTGTGCATTGGCATGGGTTTGGAGGCTGTTTTGGACTACTTTTTGTGGTAATGTTGCAGGCTGTTTTTTGGTGGTTTATGGCCATGTTTGGATCCTGTATTCTGGCCTTCTTTTTGCCATACTTTACGGGTGTTTTGTGCCATGTTTTGAGATAGATTCGCGACAGGTTTTCGGCTATTTCTTCTTATACTAAGGCAATGATGATATGAAAGGGACATTTGAAGGCATGTCACTTTATCTTGGCGGGATAAGTTATGAGGGTCAACGGTTCAATCACCGTTCGGCAACATAACTTGTAGCCAAGTACTGTACTATATGCCGGTAAAATATATCTGAGCCAAATAGAATTTATAAGCATACTATTAATATTGTTTCACATTTTAAATATCCTAATTGTTTTATCCAAATAGATTTTCGATGGGAAGTCAAGATAACGATAAGTTTTGGGTGGTTTTCATTGGCCATAAACCGGGAATATATACAAGTTGGGCAGCCGCGGAATTGCAAGTTAATGGATACGCGGGGAACTTGAAGAAAAAGTATAACACATTAGACGAAGCGGAAGAAGCATTGTTGGCATTTCATGAGGAAAGATACCGGCTCATTAAAGACATGCAATTGGCTCAAACCCAACATCAATCAAGTGACGCTGCTTCGACATCCACAAGTGGTTTAGAAGTTCAACATCAAACTAGTCTAACAATTTACTTTGTTATAACTTTTTTATTAGGTTTCGTATGTTGTATTTTATTGGCACATCTATTTTCTGGTTCGGAATGAAGTTGTAAGTTCTATTTCACAAATTCGGACGAATTAGGTTGGGAAAGACTGTTTAAGTTGTAAGAATTTCGTAAGTTGTACGTTTTATGTTAATAATCACGTGATTGTATATTCGTTCGATTATTCGGTTCAAAAGTAACGTATGGCTATGATGAAATATTTGTTGGTTCGAATATTCACTTCATTTCATAACATGATACAATACAGATGATCAACATAAATACACTCTCACACACATACATAAACAAAATTAGGAAGCCATGAAAACCCAAATTCATTTATTTCACAACTACAAATTTATTCTTCGAACACATGCCTTCAACTTCGACCTTCTAGTTTTCCTCACGACCGAAAATTTGGCCTAATCGATTGAATTTGGGAATTGGCCTGTCCTGATAAAGTCTCGCTCGTGGCCGTTCCTACATAAAGTAAAGGGAAACATTTTAGAAACTTTAGTAAACAAAACTTCCTATAAAATTCAATTTATTGAACGAGACTTTATATAAAATTTACTTACTCGAATTAATTCATTCCAAACTTCATCTTCTGCCACGACTTTGTTTTCAATTGAATCCCACCCAAATCCAGGACGGTGAAGCATATCAACTACGTCGCAATAATCTCGTTTCCAATACTTCATCTTGGTAAGTATATGATTTGGTTCGATACCTGCTTCGGGAAAAGAAACTTGCATTTGATTTAGAAGATATTCCAAGAAGACGGGTTGCCACTGACTAGGCTCGCCATTCCAAATTCCTTCAGTTCGAAGGGTCGTAAGGTTGGAAAGTAAGTTTTCCTCCTCCGCGTCGGTCCAAACTCGCCGTTCCATCAATATGATTGACCAATGAAAGAAAATACTTTTATTATCAAATATGAGAAGTGAAATGAGAAGCATAGACATGAGAACAATTTATAAGGAAAAATTTTACCAACCTAATTAGTTAGGCACATGATCACCAAATAAATATGTTGGTCACATGGGATTTCACCTACAAATATTGTTGGACACTTGCTCACCTACCAAACAATGGGTTTTTCCAAAAAAAAAAAAAAAAAAAATCCATAATTTAAAAAAAAAAAACCGAATTTTTTCAAATTATAACTGACTTTTTTATTTTCTAATTTTACTAAATGTGTACATTTGTTAGTCAAATTAAATATTATGGCTTAAAGTGAGAAATATTAATTATATTTTAAATTATATATATAACATAATATATAATTAAGTTTGAGACTGCACAAGGGCAAAAGGGTCATTTGACAGCTTTTTACATCATCCACCATTCCTTATACCCCCTATTAATCCTTCATCCAAACAAAGTCTTATTTAATCCCCCTTATCTAATACCTCATCCAAACAACCTACTATTTAATACCCCCTCCATACATATCACATCAATGTGGGCCATCCCTTACTATCTAATACCCCTTACTATCCAATCCCCCCTTCTTACATAACACCTCCAAACCTAATCCGGCTTCCAAACGCACCCTGAGGTGTATACACATGTAAGAGATGCTATAATGGAATGGAGTTCTTTGCCTAATTTAAGCCCGAATGTTAGTCTCAAATTAATTCTGAGCCACCTCCAAGCCCAATAGGCCGACTCACAGTCAAGAAGGTCTAAAAATATTTCAATTACATTTTTGAACATGTTATGACAGCAATAATTGACAAATTGGTTGGTCCGAGGCATAAGTACGAGAATGATCAAGTCCTTAGCTTAGCTCTCGAGAAGTCAAAAGGTGAGATACTTTTACCTTGGTTATATTGCTTTTCAAGCAAATTATGTTATGTATTTCATATGCCCCAAGTTATGATATGCATACAAAGAAAGCATGATTTGATGACAAGATTTATGTCTCTCATTTTATGCCATGGAAATATGCTATGAACTCTTTATTCAAAGACCACGATTTTATGAGGATGGCTATGCTTAAGAAAGGATGATTCCATGAACACCGAACTTGCCATCTAAAGGTGACGTTGTAATGTTATTATAATTCCATGAACACTGGCCCTGCCATCTAAAGGTGACGGTGTAATGTAATTATGATTCTATAAACTTAAAGTTTGATGCATATATCCAGACAGTGGCGTCTCGGGTTAGGGGGACGGATTTTAAAGATACCATGACCAACGAAGGGGTTATAAGGGAGGAATGTTATGTGGCACCAGCTGCCAGTGATTTGATTATTTCACACCGGCCACATGGGGTTGCTCCCCTATTCATGTTTAGCTGTTGGATGTTCATCACAAGACTATGCAAGATTTATATGATGCATGTTTTTTTTTTATGAGCTTTATGCTATAGTTATGATATGCTACGTCTGAAAAGTTTACGAAGGTTATTTCCATGGTAAAACGTATAACTCTATTATAGCTAGTATCTCACACGAGCTATCGGCTTATGAAAATTAAATATTTTCCTACAGGTATTGTCAAGTAGGAATGAGAAACGCTGCTACCTGGGGGACATGTAAAGCAAGTATTTAGTCAACGTTTTATGAAATCCAAAGTTGGGAATTGACTACTCTCTATTTAATGTAAGGTCAAATTATGTTGTAAATATTTTGAATCTTTAAGGCTCGATAGTGTTTTTATGTCAATAATGCTTCTGCACATTTTAATTTTATAGTCTTTGCATCCTTTAGACTGGGTAATGAGGCCTTGGGTGGAAGTAGGATCCACTGGCCGGTCACGATAATCCTATCATTTTAACTTTTGGGATAGGGTCGTGACAATGTTTTATGATGAACTCAAAATATTGACATATAAAAGTCTCAATATCATATGTTTTCTAGCTCTCTATTGCACTTAATTGAGTAATATTGTTATTTTAGTTTATCATTCACTTTAATTATTGAATTTGGAGGAAAATATGATAAAATGAACAAATTCTTACGGTGGGCCCAAGCTGTTATTGGAAGGCAAGAGGAGAGCACGGAATTAAATTCAATCCTAATAAGGTTGGAGATTTGGTCCAAGTGCTAAATTGGCTGATAGTTAGATATCTTGATTTGAATTGTTAAACCTAGGCTAAAGTTCCAACTAGGTTAGGGTAGTGAAAGATATATATTTAGATAAATATATAGGGACTTTTCCATGGTTAAAAAAACCTAGATGGAAAAATAAGGATACAAATATGATATATCATGATATGGATAATAGTGGGGGAGTACGGGACAAAAAAAAAATCCGCTTGGTTTCAGACTGGGTACAACTCAAGATCAGCATTCTCTTTGGTTTGCACAACCAAAAAACTATTCGGAAGGTCTAAAAGAAGATTAAAAAATACCAGATTCTATTAAAAATTATGTAAAAAAAAAAGGGGATTCGGTGGTAATTGGTCCAAGAATTAGAAAAGTGAATCAAAGGAGGAAATCTCCATTACAAGGAAACTCAATCGGCACTTATAAAAGGGAACAGAGGGTTCTAAGAGGAGGGTATCACTTTTCCACGCACAAACAGAGCGCCATCTCAGACCATAACACAGCATCGGCATCTCGAGCATTGGAGAGGAGAAAAATTCTTTACTTTTTTGTAAGCTTAGTTTTATGGAGTTCTTTTATTATTTGAATATGTTTTTGTACTTTATGAGTGGCTAAATTCTTGAACTAAGGTTGAGGATGAAGCCCCATTAACAACTATTATCTATATATTCATGAGATTTGGTTTTACCCGAATATGTGGTTTTGATTATGATTAAATTGTTCTTACTCCAAATCATTTTTTGTAAGCTTAGTTTTATGGAATTCAATTATGTTTTTCTCATGATTTGGAATTATCTTTAGCATTCAGCGCTGGTTTTTCATTGTTAAAACTATAAAACTGGATATTTATTGTGATTTGTTAAAAGCGGATACAATTAATTATTTGGTTTTATACTTGCGAGCGGAGAGGAACAAACATTAGACTTTTTGATCAACTTTCATGATGATATTTTCCATGGTAATAGAATTAGCTTTTAGATTATCATGAAGAAATTTTGAGTAAAGTCAACGATCATGAATATATAATGATACTAGTTAACGGGTGTGGATTACAAAACCTTAGTATTTTCACCTTTGATTAAAAAGAAGCTTTAATTTTCTCACCTTGGATAATTTAGATCATTGTTTTTACTTTTCACTTTTAGTTTAAAAATCTATCACAACTTTTGTCAATTAGGTTAGGGTTTAATTGGTGTAAGTTACTGATTTTTCCTAGAAAAATCATAAGTTCCTGTGTGGGTTCGATCTCACTCTCGCCATACTATATTACAATATGATTCGTGCGTTTGCGAGTACTTTAAAATTTCACATCAAGTTTCTGTTACATGTAAAATGTTTTTCTCATTTTTTACACAAACAAATATCTGAAAATATGTAAAATATTTCACAAAAAAATATTTTACGTCCAAACAAACGGAGCCATAAATGTGCAATATTCTCTTCCCACCAGCCAAGGGTACATGGAGTTAACATGGTTTAGTCCTGGCTTTCAATCCAAAACGTCCTCTTCAATCCAGAGACCCAAATTGTCCTGTTGCACCTTGTTTGGATCAGATTTTTGCGGTCTAAATTTTCTTCCATCTGCAAGGACACTTTCCTATACTAAACCTACGTAGTACGTACCCTTGACTAGTGGGGCAGAAAAATATGGTTTCCCTTGTGAGCCGGATGGAATTTAATATCTAGCCATGTGCAATAGTCTCTTCCCACCGGCCAAGGGTACATGGAGTTAACATGGTTCAGTCCTGGCCTTCAATCCAAAACGTCCTCTTCAATCCAGTGACCCAAACTGTCCCATTGCACCTTGTTTGGATCAGATTTTTGCTGTCTAAATTTTCTTCTCTTCTGCAAGAACATTTTCCTATACTAAACCTACGTACCCTCCACTTTTCCTCTTTCCTTAATAGGCTTTTAGCGGGTTTTGATTGGATTTCTTTTTTTCCATACCAAAGCTCTTGTAATTCTTCATGAGATCTATATATGTTTTCTGTAAAATAACAAATGTATGACTACTATTATCTTGTTTCCATTTTCTACAATTACACGCACCAACTGTCTATCCAAACAAAGGGCAAAAGCTAATAATTATTGGAACAAGTTACTAGAAGACGGAATATTTAAGGGTTGATCCAAACAGAGTATTAGTATATTAGAATGGTCATCACCCATTAGTTTCCCATAAGTCTTTTTCTTTTCTTTTCTGTTTTGAAAGTCGCCCACAAGTAAACAAAGTCAATTTTGTTGTTCTCTTACTTTATTACTCCACAGTGACATCCACCAATCCCACGCGGGGGCCCCACGAATTCCTTTCTCGGGCAACGGGTTGTGGTTTATATGTTGACCCTACCGCATGTGTGGTGCTTGATGCTTAGCCCAAAAAAAACAAACCAAAGAAAAATGCAACATACACTACCTCATTTCATTACACCTACTACACTATCTACTATATTTTTTTTAGCCCACTCCATGTCTCACAAAAATATAAGAAAATATCCAAAAATTTTAGAATAATATTTTATGGCACCCTGTAAAAAATCAACTCGATCTAATGGATATCGGTAAGTATTGTTTATGAATACATAGGGGCGAAAGCTACTCAGTTGAACAGTTTTGCCTCTGAATTCAGAAAAAATACTTACCGATATCCGTTGGAGCTGATTTTTTACTGGTTCCCATAAAAGATGTAGTGAATTATGTAGTGAAATGAGGTAGTGTATGTAGCATTTCTGAAAAAAAAAAAAAGGTGCAGTGCTTGATCTCTATCTGAGAAAAACTTTTTCTGCTTAAAAATCACTTTTTGAACAGTAAAAAATAAAAAACATATAAAAACCGTGAATAAGTTTCTCTCCGCCTATATATATATATATATATATATTCATTGATTCACAACCCTTCAATCCCACTATAAACTAGCAGTACAAACCAACATACTACACCCATTTAAATCCTACAAACGATTATTACACTTAACAAATGGATACCCCAATTCTAATCCTCCTCTCCCTACTCCTCCTATCATCTCAATCTCATCACCACATGATACGTTACCCACATTCTCATCTCTCTCTGTTTCCATATTTATTTGCAATTTCCGAGCTTAAAATTAATAAGCTTATTGAAATCAAAAAATATGATATAGGGATTTTGTTTTCGTAAATCTATTATTTTGTAAACCCTGTAAAAAAAATTAAAAAATTATTTTCGTAAATTTGTTATTTTTAAATTTGAAAATATGTCCTTATTTTTGAAGTACTTATTTTGAAATGTAGAACGGGGTCAAGTCGAAGACCACTTCAATTCTTCCCACTAGCCAAGACTCAAGTCAAGTCGTCTCCAAAACATCCTTTTCAATCCAGAGACCCAAACCGTCCAATTGCGCCTCGTTTGGATCAGATTTTTGTTGTCTGAATTTCCTCTTGTAAGGACATTTTCCTATACTAAACCTGCCCTCCAATTTCCCTATTTTCCTTTATGGGCATTTAGTGGGTTTTGATTCGATTTCTATTTTCATACCAAAGCTCTTGTACTTCTTCATGAGATGTCAATGTTTCCTGTAAAACAAAATAAACCTTTAACAAATGTATTATTGTTTCCATTTTCTACAATTACACGTAGCAACTATTTGTCCAAACAAGGGTAGAAGCAAATTAGAAGAAGTTACTCAAAAGACGGGATATTTAAAGGTTGATCCAAACCGGGCATTAGAATGGTCATCGCTCATTAGAAATTCTTTCATGAAACCTCGTCTATGAAAGTGTTCATGAAAGGATATTAATCGTCCAGATTCACAGGCAATGAGTCTCTTGAGAAGGTTATGGAACTGCACGGTGATGATGACCCATAACAAGTCTAATTTGATTATTGAAATTCTTCGTGTGCCAAAAATCATGTTGTTATAGGCTTCATCCAAAATTGAATGGTTTCATACTGCCAACTTGGGAAAATTACAATTTTCAATAGGTTTTTTCTCCAATTGTTGCTCTATCTATTTAGCTATCTATCTCCACTTATTACCCATTTGTTATGCAGGAACCTAAGTTTCAGTTCATATACCCCAGCTTTTCGCTTTTCCTAGTGACAAAACTAATATGTGACAAGAAGTTGGAAGAGTTGAGTTTTGTTCACCTGAACGTTATCATCTTTCTTATTGGTTGAAATGATATGGATTCCATCACAAAGTGATATCATGCTTACCAAAAAGTGTATTGCATGATAAACATGACATTACTTTGGTGGAATCTACATTATTTCAACCAATGGGAAAGAGGGTAACGTTCACCCTCTTCTTTTAATTAGAGTGAACAAAATTGCACTCTGGAAAAGAGTGCACTATAAATTTGGACCATTCAATTCTTTTATTTACATTTATAAACCGGATTACATGTATTGACCTATCCTCAATTGATGTTCACTCTACTTCTTACACTCATGTGTAGTGCTTGATCTTTATATATTCACAAACCCCTCAATCCCACTATAAACTAGTGGAGTACAAACCAACATACTACACCCCTTTAAATCCTACAAATGATAAATTACACTTAATAGTTAATGGATACCCCAATTCTAATCCTCCTCATCTCCCTATTCATATCATCTCTATCACCTCTGTTTTCAATCTCACCACCATATGTTACAGTACCCGCATCCTCATCCCTCTCTGTTTCCGATGTCCTAATTTCGGCAAACAGAACCTTCTCCGCTGGCTTTTACAAAGTTGGCGAAAATGCCTATTGCTTTTCCATATGGTTCACTAAACCCACATCCGACGGCAATCTCACCGTCGTTTGGATGGCCAATCGCGACCAACCCGTCAATGGAAAACGCTCGAAACTCTCTCTCCTCAAATCCGGCAACCTCAAACTAACCGACACAACCCAATTCACAGTGTGGTCCACAAACACCAAATCACTGTCCCCACTTCAGTTACAGCTTCTAAGTTCCGGTAACCTCGTTCTTCGCAATCAAAATGGTTCAGTTTGGGAAAGCTTTGATTCACCGACGGATACCCTTCTTCCAAACCAAATCATGACCCGAAATTCAAAACTTGTTTCCTCTCGAAGCCGTAACAATTTCTCTTCTAGGTTTTACTCCCTGTTTTTCGACTACGATAACGTCCTCCGTTTACTATTTGACGGCGCGGAGGCTTCCAGCATGTACTGGCCCGACCCGGGGTTGGTCAGCTGGGAGGCTGGTCGGACCACCTATAATAACAGTCAAACTGCGGCGTTCAATTCATCTGGGTATTTCAGATCAAGTGATGATTTTAAGTTCAAGGCTTCGGATAACGGCATTGGGGCTTGGAGAATTTTGAAAATGGATGTGGATGGGAACGTGAGATTGTATAGTTTGGATGAGGAGAGAAGGGAATGGAGAGTTTCTTGGCAAGCCATAAGTCAGCCGTGCAAGATCCATGGAGTTTGTGGGCCCAATGCGATGTGTAATTATGATCATCAGGGGAAGAAGAGAGCTGCTACTCCCCCCCCCCCCCCGACACACACCCCCCCGGCCCCACCTGTCTTTTTCCCGGTTTTTCCCGGAGTACCCTCTCTCTCTCTCTCTCTCTCTCTCTCCCTTTTCTTTCTTTCTTTTTACAGTTTTTACTTTTTTTTTTCTTTTTTCCTTTTCTTGCCGATTTGGTTTTTTTTTTTTTCATTTTATTTCCTTTTTTTTCTTTCCGGTTTGAATTTCTTTTTCTCTTTAATAATAGGTTCAAGTCTTTTTTTTTTTTGGAAAGCGGGGTCAAGTCTAATTCTAGGCTTTGTAAAGTAATTGAGAGAAAAAAAAGTGTTTCAATTGATCATGTTTATCCGACTGTTTTATTTTTCTTTTTTTGTCCTTCATAGATTAAAAAATATAGTTACGAAAATAAGTATTTCAATTTTCAATTCGTTTGAACCAGTGCAAAAATGTTATTTTTCTGATCATTTTATCCTAAATGGTCATAATAATTTTTGGCTTCAAGGCCTTTCAATAGACACCCTAAGAGAGTCTTGAAACTAAATAATAAGTTTTAGGGTGTTTATTGAAAGACCTTAAACCAAAAAAATGATCTTTGCTCTGATTTAACTGAAATTAAAGCACTTAATTCTTGAATTATATTTTTAAATATACAAAGGGTGTATTTATAGAAATTAAATAAATGGCTAAAAAATTAAGTACTCCAAATTTCAATCCGATTGAATGGGTGAGAAGATTTTATTTTTTTGATCATTTAATTCTAAAGGGTCATAATTAAATTTTGACTATAGGACTCTCGTTGATTAGCCCTAAGAAAGTTGTAGAATCAAATATCTCTTAGGACTAACCAACAAGAGCCCTAGAATCAAAATTTAATTATAACCCTTTAGGATAAAATGATCAGAAAAATAACATTTTTGCACTGGTTCAAACGAATTGAAAATTGAAATACTTATTTTCGTAACTATATTTTTTAATCTATGAAGGACAAAAAAAGAAAAATAAAACAGTCGGATAAACATGATCAATTGAAACACTTTTTTTTTCTCTCAATTACTTTACAAAGCCTAGAATTAGACTTGACCCCGCTTTCCAAAAAAAAAAAAGACTTGAACCTATTATTAAAGAGAAAAAGAAATTCAAACCGGAAAGAAAAAAAAGAAATAAAATGAAAAAAAAAACCAAATCGGCAAGAAAAGGAAAAAAGAAAAAAAAAAGTAAAAACTGTAAAAAGAAAGAAAGAAAGAAAGAAAAGGGAGAGAGAGAGAGAGAGAGAGGGGTAGTCCGGGAAAAACCGGGAAAAAGACAGGTGGGGCCGGGGGGGGGGGGGGGGGGGGGGGGGGGTGTGTGTGTGTGTCAGGGGGGGAGTAGCAATTTGCGGGGAAGAATGCTGGTCGGAGATGCACTTGTTTACCCGGGTAATGTTCCCATAGTTCCGAAATTACTCTCTTCTTGTAAGTTTTCCGGAACGGAAAATAAGTTCTTATTTTTTACAAGGTAATTTTAAGTTAAAAAATAATGAGATCTTGATAACATCTTTTATACTGTGCAAAAAAATCAAAACATTATTTTATATTTATATTATTTTTGAGTTTGAAAATGTGCAATAAGTAATTATTTTTTAAGAAGATGTTCTAGAAGTAACCCTTATTTTTCTTCTTTGTTTTGTGTGTTTTGTTGGTTTTTTGAATTTTTGTTAAATTTGCGTCATATTTTTTTGATTAACCATCCGTCTTAACGAGATGAGTCTGAAAAGTATAAAAATTACGACGGAAAGCAAAACAAAAATTTACTGAAGACGAAAAAATTATCAAATAGCTGTCGTATTTGTATTTTTTTAAACATCGGTTTGTATATATTTTTATACTTTTTCAATTCTTATTGACAAGACGAACGAATGCTAAATAAAAAGTTATGAAAAGTAAATAATATTAAAATAAGTTTCCAACTTATGAGTTTACAAGAACACAGTCTAAAGGTGACATAAGTTGTATAACTACAAGATTACTTAATAAAAAAATATTTACCAAAAAAAGAAAATTAATTAAAAAGTTAAGAAACACAACTTCAAACCATAACTCCTCCCTCAACGAGCAGTTTAATGTATGTGATGTGGGCACATGTGCTCACTCCCAATTAAGACCTGTGATCGCGCTCTGAATTCTCGCTTTAACAAATTTTAGTAGTTCATGAATTTGTGTTATAAATGCTTTTACGGTCAGTTCTCTTGCTCACCCACTATTGAGAATGAACTCAACAAAATACCAAGAAAAAATATATCTTTCATACAAGATAACGAACTACTCTCAGCACAAAGTTCCCACACCGCTCTCAGAGTTCTCATAAGTGCTCCAATTTTCAATCCTTTGAAACCGATGCGTAGATCTTATTTTTCTGATCATTTTATTCGAAAAAGTTATAATTAATTTTTGTCTCTATAGCTCTCATAATCAAGTTTCTGCTCTATAGGATTCAAAATAAGGAGCAAATACTTAATTATGAGAGCCTTAGAGACAAAATCAATTGAGACTCTTTAAGATAAAATGATCAAAAAAATAAGATTTTCAAGCTGGTTCAATTTTTTTAATCCTCTTTCCTTCTCTTGTGTATAGATATACTATTTTCTGAGGATTTCAAATTTTTTGTTCGGAGCAGTACATATTTCTCAGCCTTGTCATTTTCCCTTGGTTTGTTTGCCTTGGGTTTTTTGCTATATGAACCACAAACGGCAAAGTTTCCTTGCCCCGAGAAATTTTCCAGGGCCGGTTGGGTATATCACATGTGGCACCCGTTCGACACATCCAAGCCATTCAATACACTTTTGAACGGCACGGATTAAAACCTTCTCTCTCTCACCCCAACACTTTTTCTCTCATGTTTCTCTCTCCAAAAACGCAATAAATGGCTCAAAACCGATACCACGTGGTATTCACCTGACAATGAAACAATTTCCTTAGCCCCACACAATTGCACTACAGGATCCGCCAATCCCACATTCATGCGTGCACACTCATAGAAGCACAAAATAACTTGATTCATGAAGTACTTCCATCTTGATACATGAGTTCCATTAATGCTCAAAAACTTCTCTTGCAATAATCTTTTACGGACTTTTTATGCTATTGTTGACCAACTCTCCATCAGGTACAAGGCAAAAAACCTTACAGATTGGTCTTTCGGGTGTGAACTGGAGTTCAACCACTCCTGCAACGCAGCTGAATCCAGTTTCATCAAACTTCCTAATGTCGAATTCTACGGCTACGATATCAATTTCAATGAAAATTACACCTATAAAAGATGTGAGGAAGCATGCTTAAATAGCTGCAAATGCTACGGCTTCAATTTCCGATTTAACAGCGACAAAGGTTATTACAATTGTTTTCCAAAGTCACTATTGCTTAACGGATATAGATCCCCTAGATTTGGGGATCCTTTTTATCTAAGGCTGCCCAAAGCCTCCGTCACTTTTTGTGCAAATCGAAAACAAGAAATCGGGTTGCATTGCCCCCCGACCACACAAAACTTGGTACTTGATAGAGGTTACAAGAACGCCTCTGCGTTTGGCTGCTTCGAAATCATTTGTATTTGTTTCGTATGGTTATTGTTGAACAAAACCCAACAAAGATCAAGTGAAAACACACAAAGTTACCTACAAGTTGTGAGTGGGTTTAGGAAATTCACTTATGCCGAGATGAAGAAAGCAACGAGAAATTTTAGGGAAGAAATCGGAAGAGGAGGCAGTGGGATTGTGTACAAAGGAGTTTTATCTGATCGTAGAGTTGCAGCAATCAAGAGACTCAACGAGGCTAATCAAGGGGAAGCAGAATTCTTAGCGGAAGTAAGCATCATTGGAAGAGTTAACCACATGAACTTGATAGAGATTTGGGGATACTGCGTTGAAGGAAATCATAGGCTATTGGTTTACGAGTATATGGAGTGTGGATCATTAGGAGATAATCTTATTTCTGGCACCCTTGATTGGGAGAAGAGGTTTGATATTGCAATTGGCTCTGCGAGGGGCCTAGCTTATCTTCACGAAGAGTGTTTGGAGTGGGTTCTCCATTGCGATGTGAAGCCTCAAAACATTCTCTTGGACTCTAATTTCCAATCCAAGGTTGCAGATTTCGGCCTCTCCAAGCTAGTAAACAGAGGGGGTGGTGGAAAAAATTCAAGCTTTTCTAGAGTGAGGGGGACAAGAGGTTACATGGCGCCCGAGTGGATTTCCAACCTCCCGATCACATCCAAGGTCGATGTTTATAGCTACGGAGTGGTGGTGCTGGAAATGGTCACGGGAAAGAGCCCGATGACAACGGGTGGTCAGGGGTCTGGAAATACAGGGGAGATGGAACAGAGAGGGCTGGTGAAGTGGGTGAGGGAGAAGATGAATGGGAATGGAGAGAATGATCTGTGGCTTGAAGAGATCATTGATCCAGTGATGAAAGGGAAATGTGATTTAAGGAAGATGGAAATACTGGTTCAAGTGGCATTGGAATGTGCAAAGGAAGATAAAGATGCAAGACCTACCATGAGTCAGGTTATAGAGAGGCTTCTACCCCATTAAAATAGATGACTCTTAAGAGGCAAAGATGGATTAAAGATTGACTTGAAATCAAGGGTTCCCATTATCTGGTTTCAGAATTTTACTTTATGCTTGCATCCTTTCAAAATACTCTAGTCTTTTGTATAATTATGCATCATTCTAATATGCTCTAGCTATTGGATTGTAATCTGCACAGCTTCTTGTTGATGAGGCACTGTCTAATTGGTTGTTGTGAAAATAGAGCTTCTTATTCAGTTGTCAATAAATTTGTCATATTCGCATGATGTATACATTGTTGCACAACATGTTCTGTTAATAGCATTACTCTAAATCACATCTTATCCACTGGACAAAAATGACCAATCATCAGCCTCTTTCAAAAACACTGTTTACTGAGAAACTGATATACAACGAAATGCTAGCAGATGTCAAAAATATAAAACATCTCCCAAATATATAACATCTCAACGAATCTGTGTATAATAGATGGGAACAAGTGGGCTTCTCAACGAATCGGGTGTTGGGTTCGATTTGGAAGAACATTTCCCCTCCCAAAGTGGAAATTTTTTCTTGGATGGCACTCCAGGACAAAGTGGCTACGAAGTCAGCTCTACTCTGCCGAAATTTGTTACCTGAAGGCCAATTGGTGATGTGTCCTTTCTGCTCTTTGATCGTAGAAATGCCGGAGCACCTCTTTCTCCATTGCCTATTTGCGTGGAATGTTTGGTCATTGATTTTAGACTGGTGGCGTGTCAGTTGGGTTTGTCCGGCCTCCTTGGTAGACCTCTTTACATGGTGGTTAGATTTTGGTTTCAAAAATCTGGAGAAATTCTTGTGGGAAACAACCTTCCATGCTACAATTTGGTCCGTATGGCTGGTAAGAAATGATATTGTCATCAACAAAGCTTCCTGGCGAGTGGAGGACATTGGGGAACTAATTAAAACCAGAGTTGCTATGTGGATCAAAGTAAAGTTCGATATTAAGGTGCATTCGGTGGATGATTTTAAGGGCTGTCTTGATGGTATGAGGAAGGTCAAAGTGTAAGTTCCTTTTTCGTGAGGATGGATGCGATCCAATTTTCTGTTGGATGGTCATTCCCATCTTCCTTTTGTTTTGTGTTGTATCTGCTACTTGTTAAGCGTTTTAGTTGCTTATTGAGTACTCTCTCGATGTACCCTTTTCGAGCTAATAAAGTTTTCGTTTTGCCGAGCAAAAAACAAATATATAACATCTCTATACGTGCTTTCGGCACATAAGTTGCGTAATCTTCTTTAATTTTCAACTGTGAAGTAAAAATTCACATGGTACTATAAAATATACATTGGCGACATATGGATTATTCACACTGCAGACAACACCAAAAGAAAAAGAAAAAACAAATTTTACGTAAATAGAATACAAAAGTTTGGTACGTTTTTCAAAGTCCCCCTGAGGAAAGGGTGGAACCACCACAGGGGTTTTTTTTTTTTTTTTTTTTCATTTTTTGGCTACGTACGTAAGCATCAGGTAGATTGTGTTAGTTTCAATCGGATTTTATGAGGAATACAAAGCAGTGAGTAACTCTGGACATCTACTATACTATATCGTGTGTTGAGAATTCGTGGGAATATAGATTTAGTTGCTGGAGATCTACCATGTTCTTTGGTGTAAGCCTGTAAATATAGGATTTTGTTAATATGTGCCCTAGGGACATATATTAGGATTGCATTAACTCTTTTATTATGTCCTACATTTTAAGGGAAATGAAAAGCTATGGTAGAGTAATAAATTCTTTGGTGGGAGAAGAGTAAATATTTTGGGCATGGACACAAATGCCCCATCACTTTCCTATGTCGTTCCCACCCATGCAAGGATCCAAACCATTGAAAAATTGCACTCAGAAATACTTTTTTTGTATCATTTCTTTGTTCTGTAAGTACTACAATTGCATACCAATCATTTTTGCTTGACAAAGGAAATATTTAATTAATCCTTGTGATATTATTATTACACCAAAGGTAGTTAATTAGATACTTATTGGCAGCTGAAGAACTTGATTTCCACTCAAATGATTAAAAAAATAGCAACAAAAAATAAAAAAATGGCTCGAATCATAAAAATAATATTTCAATAATTTTCATTTAAAGACTACAAATAGTTGAATCAAGCCTTTATTCATTTTGACAAAAAAATAAAGTCTCTATGCTGAACTTTTCTTTTCGTGTTGTTGTCGAGAACATGCATGTAACGTATACTGGTGAATTCTAATTGCATAGTGCCACCCCCTTAGTAAATTCATGGCTCCGCCTATGGTCATTGGGGAGCCTTTTTTAACCGAGCATAAATATGAATGGGAGCAATATCTGACTAATAGGAATGGCAATCGTTCAGGTTTTTTCAAATTCAAAACCAAAATCATATCCGAGAACCTGCCAATTGGTGTAAGGATTTTCTTCAGTTTTTTTAAATTTTTTTTTATGAATTTTGAAAAATGGCATAGTGTGGGAATGAATCAAAGAAAAATCAAGAGGGAATGAGGAGTAATGTTTGATACGATATGTGTGTTGGTGAGTGTCTTAAATGCGAGACACAAAATATTAAAGTAGGGGTATTTTTG
Organism: Rhododendron mucronatum var. ripense; assembly: GCA_019656295.1. Taxonomy (NCBI): domain Eukaryota; kingdom Viridiplantae; phylum Streptophyta; class Magnoliopsida; order Ericales; family Ericaceae; genus Rhododendron; species Rhododendron mucronatum. Next base: position 1,141,050 of record BPLT01000131.1, on the reverse strand, counting down.
TCTACCATATAAAAATTAATCTCTTTAAATGTCATAATTAATGACATTACTTCTAGTCTTACATTCCCCGTAAAAATCAAGCCAGATGAGAGAGTTATTATGTACTTGACATATGCCTTGGGGGCATACATTAACAAAACCCGTAGATATATACCAATTACACAGTAAATCATGATTAGCCATTCATATCAGGAACTGTATCCATTATATCGAGTCCTTCGTGAATTCATTGCTTCTTCGAATTGTGAAGCGAAATCCACATCGCTTGGTACCAAATTAATGTGAAGATAAATGTTTCCTAAGTATTTTGTGAAAGAAAAAAAGCCCATTTAGTGATGGAAGAAAGCGCTTTTAGTACCTTTACCCAAAATGGGAAACTACCCCTTATTTTCTAACATTTTAAAATAAACAAACATTTAGGGACAAAAGAAAGTCCGAAATTGGACAAATAATATGGGACGGAGGAAATATTGTTTATGCGTATGGTGAGTTGGGAAAGTTGCCTTCATTTGATATGGCTTGTTTGTGAGTAATAAATGGAACCATTGTGTTCATACATGGGCTGAGAGATTACTTTGGTCGTCATGCAGATTCCCGCTGAAAAGTCAAACTTCGTTCTTCCAATCTACTCCTTACTAGACAGTAAGGCTTTGATGCGTGCACTAAGAAACAAGGTGATTGAGCGAGGAGCGAGGACTAATGCTGGTAACAAGTATACAAAACCATTGAACTGCTTGATGTATCGGTAGTTGTCCTTTGCAATGTTTTCAAATTAGAATATGTATCGTGTATCGTGAGATACGTTAACAAAAACAAATTTAATGTAATATAAAATAATATTTATACTTATTTATAATATAAAAATCTGTTAGATATATGAAAATAAGTGTTTAATGTATGAAAAATAGGCTTTTAGGATAGAAAATTTCAAGTCTCCCAAGTAGGGTCTGTCATAATAAGGCTTTCTCGTGCCTGAGTCGTGCAATACAGGATCAAAACATGTTCTTTCTTCTATTCGAATTTTGATTTTCTTTAAATGGTTTGGATACCGCCATGATTAGATCAAATGATTCAGAATGGGTTTGTGTTCCAATTCTTAAAATATGGTATGATTTCTTCTCAACAAGAAATCGTAGGATATGTTTTGAATCGGGATACGCTATTATATCATATATAAGATACGTCATCGTATTGTAGGATTTCTATACAAAAATGATACGGGGTGAAATATGTATCGTTTTTTGAAGGAGACGATACAAATCGTAGGATACGTATCCCATATCGTAAGATTTTAACAATCATGGTCCTTTGACCATTGCCTTTTTGTTCTAGGCTTCTCATTAGGGGTGGGCACGGGTCGGGCGGGTCGGGTATGGCCCGCAACCCGACCCCGACCCGACCATGTCGGGTAAGGAAAAATTGAACCCGTAACCGAACCGAACGATGGTATATACCTGCCCTCGAGCCCGATTTTTTTGGTCGGGTCGGGTTCGGGTTGGTCGGTTTGCCTTTGAATAGTTCGGGTCGGGTCCGGGCGCCGTCGGGTAAGAAATGCACGAATCCGAGGTCCGAACCGAAACTCGTTTTTTTTTTTTTTTAAACAAAACTCAACCCGTACCCGACCAAAGCACCTGTTCGGAGCCGCCCGAGACCCTTCGGGTCGGGTCGGGTTGGTCGGGTCTCAGTTTTTCTGCACACCCCTACTTCTCATCAACAAAAAGTGAACGCGTTCTTCCCCATTTTCTTATGAACAGAAAGAGAATCCTCTCATAGTTTTCCTTCGGGAAGAATACATGGTTCCCGTAGTAGTCTCTGGAGTCATGAATTGTACAGCTCCTTGACATTAGAATTGTTGTCTGGGATGGATAGATTAGGTATAGACTGATTTTTTTACAAGAAATGGACAAGATGATTGTTGCGAGACTTGAGGTGCAATGACCTTGAGTCCAAAATCACGGAGGGTCAAATTGGTCATTCCAAAAGTTATGAAGGTGATGAGCTAATAAATCCCAAACTATAGGGAGGTAAATTTTACTAAGTTTTGCCCTGCTACACATTTCTCAAATACCATTGGATATATAAATCCAACGTCAATCTATAAACACCTAAGTCGGGCCTCTATTTTGGAAGAAAAAAAAAAATTCAAGGAGCCCTAAGCGGTCAGCTTCTCCTCAACTCCTCAGGGGGCAGCAGTTCCTGTTGACGATAAAAGTCAACAATGAACAAGCACACAATGCATGAAAAACATTCAAGAAAAGTACTAACTGATGACTCAAGACACACAAAGTTTTTTTTTTCAATTTCTTACTGTGTTGAATGAGTACATCTGCAGTTCGCACCAAATTTCATTATCTATTTAATGAATAGTGTACAAAAGTTACCTTGACGGTTGCGTATAGTCAATAAAGCGCGAACGAAATCAAATCGGGGGTTCACAAGCCGAATAGATCAGTGGTTCGTTCACATTAGTGTTCGGTAAAATTCCTGTTCACACGGCCCCTTGCGTGGGGGTTACTTTTTCAAAAGTAGATCGAAGATGCAGTGTTTTTTCTTGGTATATCTTTAATGACTCGTTTTTTGTCTTACAATCAGTTTCGAATACATAATTTCAGGTATCCCGAAATTATCAAGGTGTATGCAACTACATTCGGCGATCCATGCATAAAAAGAAAATCACAAATCCTATGTTCCTAACCGATCAATTTCGCAGTGAATATCTTCGATGACAACTTTAACCTTCGTGGGGCAAGACCACGAACTGATGATAAGTCAAGAAGGGTATCTTGATGATAAATGAGAAGTCATTAGAAAGGGGAAAAAACACAAAAAATAAAAATAAAAAAACACTCACACTCACACTTTTCATATGGAGCTCGATTCCTTTTTTCTATTACACTAATAACAATCATAACTCAAAATTAGAATCTAGTGGCTGGAATCATCCCTGAATTTCTATCATGCATGTGATTGGTCCTCGACATTAGAACGGTTGTCTGGGAGGGGTAGATTAGGTATAGACTGAATTTTTTACAAGAAATGGACAAGATGATTGTCGCTGAGACTCGAGCCGATGACCTTGAGTCCAAAATCACGAGGAGTAAATTGGTCATTTCCAAAAGTCAGGAAGGTGATGTGCTAAAAGCCCAAATCACGGAGAGGTAAATTATATTTTGCCTAGCTACACATTTCTCAAATAACATTAGCTAAAGCCAACGTCAATATAAACGCCTAAGTCGTGCCTCTATTAAAAAAATAAATTATTCAATAAGCCCTAAGCAGTCGCCTTCTCATCAACGCCTCAAAGGGCACTAGTTCCGATAGAGAATAAAAGTCAAACAAACAAATACACAACGCATGAAAAACATTCAAGAAAAGTAACAGTAACTAGTTCCGATTCAAACTGCATGAAAAACACTCGAAGGGCACTAGTTCCAATTCATACTGCTCCCTTGCGTGGGGGTTAAATTTTCCAAAGTAGAAGATTGTTTTCAATTTTTCTTCATGTTTGATTGAACTAATTTTCGATAACATGAATTTTATTTCTTGGTATATACTCCTCCTATTTAAGAAAAATTAAATAATCATTCTATTTGGGGAGTGTCCTTATCCTAGTGAGTTTAAAATAATTGTGTTGTCATCCTGTAATTCATAAAATGGCCAATTATGCCCTTATTTATTAAATCATTTTTCTTTTTCCTTTTCTGTCTAGATTTTCTTTTCCTTATTTGTTACGGGAACACACACACAGTCTCTCTCTCTCTCTCTCTCTCTCTCTGCATGGTAAATTTGCAGAAATATTTCATGAAAATACAAGGATTAAATTCAACCATATCACCATGACTATCTAATCATCTTGATTTTTCACACGCACGATCAACATGAATAGTTCAACAACATGACCGATTACTCAAACAGTAATGCTAGGTATTCCGAAAATGTCTTCGAAAAAGAAATTAGTGATATTTGGGTCCTATACATCAAAGTGAATTTCAATTATCAATTTCACTTTCGTGATAATTTTTGGAGTAACTTCTCGAGATACTTACAATAATTGTTACTCAAAATAAACCCCGCATGGGTCCCACCAATCCCCTCCCCAAAGCCTGTTGATTGATAGTGGCTATTTCTTAAGAGTAATGTGTTTGTTGTGTTTGTAAAGTCTTATAATATTCAGAATTCAAGAGACAGCGTCCCCAATAGTTTAGGCTATTTCTTAAGATTAATGTGTTTGTTGAGTTTGTAAAGTCTTATAATATTCACAATTCAAGAGACAGCGTCCCCAATGGTTTAGGTTGTTGATTTTGTCACTCTTTTAATTTTTTGTTAACGCCACTTTTCTGGAAGTGTATTTTTGGCACTTGCAGGGGAGTAATGTTAACAAAAAAGGGAATGACAAAATTATTTCTCATGCTTTATATCTCTATATATTTTCGCAACCATCATCCCAAGAAAACATACAAATCCACATACAGCACCCACAATTCCTACAACTACTGTAGTACACTTTAACAATGGATACCCCAATTCCAATCCTCCTCATTTTCCTTCTCCTATCATCACTACCTCTGTTCTCAATTTCTTCACCCCATACCTTGCTCACATCCTCATCCCTCTCGGTATCCGACGTCCTAGTTTCCCCAAACAGGTTCTTCTCCGCCGGCTTCCACTCCGTCGGCGTAAATGCCTATTGCTTTTCCATTTGGTTCACTCAACCCACATCTGACGGCAATCTCACCGTCATTTGGACAGCCAATCGCGACAAACCCATCAACGGAAAACGCTCAGAACTCTCTCTCCTCAAATCCGGCAACCTCATACTAACCGATGCAGCCCAATTCACAGTCTGGTCGACAAACACCAAATCAATTTCCCAGCTTCAATTACAGCTTCTAAATACCGGTAACCTCGTTCTTCGAAATCCAAGTGGTTCAATGAATGTTTGGGAAAGTTTTGATTCACCAACGGATACCCTCCTTCCAAACCAACCCATAACCCGAAACTCAAGACTCGTTTCTTCTCGAAGCCATAACAATTTCTCGTCCGGGTTTTACTCCCTGTTTTTCGGCGACGATAACCTCCTCCGTTTAGCATTTGACGGCCCGGAGATTTCAAGCGTTTACTGGCCGGACCCGGGGGTGATCAGCTGGGACGAGGGGCGGACAAGTTATAACAGTAGTCGAATTGCGGCGTTCAATTCATCTGGGTATTTCCGATCAAGTGATGATTTTGAGTTTAAAGCTTCGGATTACGGTATTGGGGCTTGGAGAATATTGAAAATGGATGTGGATGGGAACGTGAGATTGTATAGCTTGGACGAGGAGAAAAGGATTTGGAGTGTATCTTGGCAAGCCATGAGTCAGCCGTGCAAGATCCATGGACTTTGTGGGCCTAACGCCATGTGTAATTATGATTATCCCGGGGAGAAATATGGTCGGAGATGCTCTTGTTTACCTGGGTAATGTTCCCAGAGTTTTGAAATTTAAATTAGGGGCCGGCAAAAATAAAATCAGGTGGTGTTTCGTTTTTTTAAAAAATACGTTTTTTTTAAACGAAAGTAATTTCAAACTCAAATATAATCAAAATTAAAATTTTTTTTTTAATTTTTTTTGCACCGTTTAAAATATCTTAATGAGATCTATCAAATAAGATCCATATTGATAGAAAAATTATTTGCGTAAACACATGATTTTTTAGCTTGAAATTGCATTTTTTTTCAAAAAGTTCTTTTTCCACAAAAGTGGAACACCCCCTCAGTCAACTCATCAACCCGCACCGAATCATGGGTTAAAATCATGCACAGGTTAAATTGGCGGGATAAAATACAAATTTTAAGCAAGTCGGTTTAGGGACGGATAAAATTACTTTAATTGGGCTTTAACCCGACCAAATCCGCTATACATACATGTGTATTACTACAATACCAATGCTAAAGGTACACCATATTGCACTCTTTTTCTTTTTTTTTTTCCCTAACTCGGTTGCTACACTTAATTAACCACACCTATATATTTTTAAAAAATATTTAAACTTACCCTAACAAGTCAAATGAATAGAAAAATGTAACTTCATGGTATACATATCGATTGGCAAGTGTTGATACTTTCGTTCTCTTTCACTTAAGTCATATCATTGTCGTGTATTTAAACGACTTTAAAATGACGCTCTGTAAAATTTGTGTATCAATACAGTACTAATTCAATCTTTTGAACCCGCACATATTAAGATGAGTGCACTTTAAGAGAACAACTTGTTGGGTCTCTCATCGATGTCACCAGCTACTTTCTATATTTGATGTTGGTGGTAGTACTTCTATCTTGATATATACAGTTCCGTTGTTGCTCTTTAAACCTTGATTTCCATGATACTTTTGTTACTCCCTTCGTCTCTATTTAATTGTCTATTATGATATTGCGTGCATTTCCAACGACTTATATCTCTCGTTGTATATTATGTTTTACTAGTATTTGCCCGTGCCTACGGCACTATCCACCCTTTGATGGCATTTATGTAATATATTTATGAGAGTGTGGGTGTTTTCCAAAGGGAGTTGAAGAGTACACATCAGCCCTTAGATCAAATCAATCTCAACCCTTGAATAAACTTGTCTTGTGTGGAGGCCCACACCGTTGTGTTTTATTAAATAGATGTTTTTGAAATCATTGTCTTATAGAAAAAATTTAAATATATCAAACATGATCTATATTGCATATTTTTAGCAATATATGTCGAGAGATATAAGCCGTTGAAAATGTACACAAAACTATAGTGGACAATTAAATAAGGACGGAGGGAGTACAATATAGTTATTCAAACTGTTTTACAAATTTTGGCCAACTCTCCATCAGGTACAAGGCAAAAAACCTTACAGATTGGTCTCTCGGGTGTGTACCGGAGTTCAACCTCTCTTGCAACGCTAACAAATCCGGTTTCATCAAACTTCCTAACGTCGAATTTTACGGCTACGATATCAAATTCTATGAAAATTACACCTATGAAAGGTGTGAAGAAGTATGCTTACAAAGCTGTATTTGCCATGGCTTCAATCTCAAATTTCGCCACAGAGATGGTTATTACGATTGTTATCCGAAGTCACGGCTGCTTAACGGACATAGATGCCCTGCATTTGGGAGTCCTATGTATATAAGACTGCCCAAAGCCTCACTCACTTCTTATGCAAATCAAAAACAAGAAATCGGGTTATATTGCCCCCCGAGCACACAAAACTTGCTACTTGATAGACGTTACAAAACACCAAAACAAAACAGGATGTTGCAGTTTATGGTTTGGTTCGCCTCTGTATTTGGCGGAGTAGAAATAATTTGTATTTGTTTCGTATGGTGGTTGTTGTACAAAACCCAACAAAGTTCAAGTGAAAACACACAAGGTTACCTTCAAGTTGCGAGCGGGTTTAGGAAATTCACTTATGACGAATTGAAGAAAGCGACCGGAACTTTTAGGGAAGAAATCGGAAGAGGAGGCAGTGGGGTTGTGTACAAAGGCGTTTTACCCAATCGTAGAGTTGCAGCAATCAAGAGACTAAACGAGACTAATCATGGCGAAGCAGAATTCTTAGCGGAGTTAAGCACCATTCGAAGGGTTAACCACATGAACTTGATAGAGATTTGGGGATACTGCCTTGAAGGAAATCATAGGCTATTGGTTTACGAGTATATGGAGCGCGGATCGTTAGCAGAGAATCTTATTTCTGGCACCCTTAATTGGGAGAAGAGGTTTGATATCGCGGTTGGCTCTGCGAAAGGACTATCTTATCTGCACGAAGAGTGTTTGGAGTGGGTTCTCCATTGCGATGTGAAGCCTCAAAACATTCTCTTGGACTCTAATTTCCAACCCAAGGTTGCGGATTTCGGCCTCTCCAAGTTGGTAAACAGAAGGGGCGGTGGAAATCATTCGAGCTTTTCCAGAGTGAGGGGGACGAGAGGTTACATGGCGCCCGAGTGGATTTCCAACCTCTCGATCTCATCCAAAGTCGATGTTTATAGCTATGGAGTACTGGTGATGGAAATGGTCACTGGAAAGAACCCGATGACAATGGGTGGTCAGGGGTCTGGAAATACAGGGGAGATGGAACAGAGAGGGCTGGTGAAGTGGGTGAGGGAGAAGATGAATGGGAATGGAGAGAATAAACTGTGGCTTGAAGAGATCATTGATCCAATGATGAAGGGGAAATGTGATTTAAGGAAGATGGAGATATTGGTTCAAGTGGCATTAGAATGTTTAGAGGAAGACAAATACGCAAGACCAACCATGAGACAAGTTATAGAGAGGCTTCTTCCCCATTAAAATTAAATGATGGGATAGAACATTGGCTTGAAAACAAGGGAAATGTTTTTGACTTTAGGTTTCAGACTTTCAGTTTATGCATCATTCTAAGTCTACCCTTTACCATATGTATGCATCATTCTAATATGCTCTAGCCATTAAATAATGAGTTGAAACTTTTGCTTTCATTCCTATGTGTCAATAGAATAAGAAAACTCAAAGTTGGAAATTGAACAGATTTATATAGGTTGCCGGTAACCTATATAAGAAACCATCAAACTGCTTGATTTATAGGGTAGTTGTCCTTTGACCATTGCCTTCTTTTTTTTTCCCTTGGCTTCTAACTTACTGAGCTTGTTCAATATTTAAGGAAACCCTGTAATGTGCTAGCTTGTGTACTTGTCAGAGTAGATTAAAGGTTGTGGTTTGCAAATTTGAGTATGGGTTTGGCAGGCGGGCTCAAACGTGATAGTTCAGGAAATTGGGTCTTGGGTTTCCAAAGGAAAGATGTTGCAGCTTCCTCTAGCACCGCAATTGAATGTTGGACTCTCAAGCACGGTTTGCAACTTGCATTGGAGCGAAATTTGATCGGAATTCTTGTGGAAACCGATTCTTTAGTGTTGATGCATCTTCTCAATCAGATAGTGTTGAGTAACCTTGAGTTATGTGATATTATTTCTGACTGCATGGTGTTGCTGGACCAGCTTAAAGCAGAAGTCTGCCATGCCGATCTATCGGGAAGGGAACCGAAATGCGGATGCTATTGCAAAAGCTAACCTTAGCAGTAGTGATAATAATTTCTTTGTCATTCAGTCGATTCCGAACTGTTTGATTCAAATAATCCTTGATGATGCAAGGGGCAGGGCTATGTATTATTGTTTTTAATAACGACTCCAAATCTTCAATTCAAGACGTCCTCTTCAATCCAGAGACCTAAACCATCCAGTTGCACACATTGTTTGGATCAGATTTTGTTGTCTGCATGTTCTATTGTAAGGACATTTTCCCATACTAACATAGTAACGTACCCTCCGATTTTGATCTCAAAGAATGTACTCCCTTCGTCCTTTTTTAAGTGTCTTGCTTCGTAACTCCAATTTATTAAAAATACATCATCATTATACCTTTCATATCAACTTTTTCCTTCACTTTTTTTATTTACCCATCATCATTACACTTTTACTCACTAAGTACTTTTCAAAATGGAATCTACTTTTAGGGACAAAATAGACAATGCACTAACTTTTATCTACTAACTTTACAAAATGGACACTTATTAAAGGACAAACCAAAATAGAATACTAGACTATAAATAAGGGACGGATGGAGTAGTTACCAAAGCTCTTGTAGTTATTCATGAGATGTCAATGTTTCGTGTAAAAATAAAATAAACCTTGGACAAATGTATTACTAGTATCTTGTTTCCATTTTTTACAATTACTCGCAGCAATTCTTTTAGGAAGGCCCTAATGCCACGACACAATTGTTTAGTGCCACGAGACAGTTGTGCCATTTGCCCATTTTACCCTCAAACCAGAGTTTTCCTCTCAGGAAGAAGAAGAAAACCTTGTTCCTCTCTCTTCATATTCTCAGCTATGGCCTCCAATCCCAACCCCAGCCGGGAATAAAACACGTTTTCTCAAAATTGAAGTGGAATTCAAGAACCAACGCACGATGTTTCCAAATTCTAGTCCTGTTCTCTCTTTCCTATTGTCTGCATCCTAAGCCTAAATGTAGTCAAACATAGCAAATACAAAGAACAAAGCACCAACGCCCTCAATTAATCCTAGGAACTAATTCCACTGCCCATTTGCGGGGTCCAATTAAAACTAGAGATTCTCTGTATGGCTGCCCCAAGAGAATTGATATATAGCACTTAAGAGATTTCAAACTTGAAATCTTTGGAGAGAACAAATCGTTAAGTCCCAAGCCTTATACACTGAGCCAACCCCTTGGGGTTCGCACTTTTTGTTAAGTTCCCCCAATCGGCTTCGTTGAGTATTCGATTAATCAAAAAGGGCTGTTGTGGTTCAATTCAAATAGGGACAGAGAGAGAAACGATGAGATGCGGATTGAGAGAGAGATGCGTATCAGAGAGAGAGAGAGAGAGAGAGAGAGAGAAAGCACGCAGCTTTCCCAATTCCTTGCAAGGGTGAAAACGTCATGTTAGGTATGGAGTTCGTGGCACTAGCATTATGTGTCGTGGCTTTGTCATCTGCCATTGTTTTATCCAAACAAGGGTAGAAAAGCTAATTAATTATTAGAAGAAGTTACTCAAAGGCGGGATATTATTTAAGGGTTGACCCAAACAGGACATTAGAATGGTCATCACACTCAGTAGTCTCGCATGAGATTTTTATTTTTATTTTTTAAAAATTTGGCCGCCGATGAGTCCTTTTTTTGCTTTTGAAATTTAGCCGCCGATGGGTCTTTGTTTTTTTTTTTGAAATTTAGCCGACCGCAAGTCACGCAACAAGTCAATTTTCCTACAGAAGTAGTACCGGAGAAAAGGTCTTGGGGAATTGTATATCAAAAATTATTTCTCCGGAAGGAAAGAAGATAATTCTAAGGGATTTTCGCATCCCCATATTGTTTACTTTGGGGAGTGCAAAAATCAATACTAGACGGTCAAATTTTCCAAGACCAACAAAGTCAATCATATTATTGTTGATGTAGGATAAATTTAGACAATTAACTTGAGAGTAAATTACACTAAGCCCCCCTCAACTAACCCGCATTTTTACTTAACCCCCTCAGACTACAAAACTCGACATCGTGCACCCTCTAACTATCCAGAGTTGACACTTGACACTCTTCCGTTACGTCTCCGTCCATATTGCAAACGGAAAAAGGCAATCAGCTTAAATTTTTGACAAAATAGCCTTGACAACCATCTATACACTATAAGATATATATATATATATATATATACAGTGAGCTTCCTGTGAGGACCTTAAATAGGCTTCTTAAGTGCGGACCTCCCAAATTCTCCCATTTCCCGATTGAATTTCGATGATCCGAGCCGCTCAATGTGATCAGAACGTGATTTTAAAAGTACACGCGAGAAATCGGCAAAAAAAATGATCGGGAAAGGCCTGATTTGAGCAGTTTATTTTTGAACCGTTCAATAAAAAACTGTTCGGATGAAACCTTTCCCGGCCATTTTTTTGGACGATTTCTCGCGGTTACCTTTAAAAACACGTTCTGAATACATTAAACTGCTCGGATCATCGAAATTCGATCGGGATCTATGAGGTCCGCACTTAAGCTAAGTATGGGATCCCTCATAAGAATGGGACTCTATTGTGTGCATTGCATTCACCATAGTACGAGAGCACACCCCTCCCCGAGGGGTGAACTCTCGCTAACCCGTCTCTTTCCTCTTTGGGTCGTTCACTCACTTCCTCGTATGCTAATGTCCCCTCACGCTTTATGTGCTCCCGGGGACATCGCTATTAGTCTGTTCGCTCCTTCCTTTCAATAAGCCATTTGTTCCGCTACTCTCGGGCCTAACGACTAGTTAGTCCCTTCGCTTGCTATAGAAAAAGAAGGAGAGCCAATAGTGCAATTCGGCCGGCCGGAGATACTCTAGTTGTGTTGTTGTCCTCCTGTTCCTGGGAACCACTTGTTATTCTGATCCGCCTTCGGGCGGTCTTCTCAAATGGCGAAGCCTTAGGTACCACCTGGAAAAAGAAAGCCGGCTCACTCGCAACTCGAAATGACGTAAGTGAGCAATGAACCTTCTGGTCTGTATCTAATTTTCTAAGGCTAGATGCACAAGGTTCGATCAAGACACTATATTGCGGGAATCGTAAACAAGAGATATCTCCCTTAGTCAACAGATCGAATAAATGATTCAAGACCAGAAGATAAGACGACATTGCTTGTTCCCGCGAGCCTAATAAGCTATACACTCGATCGAACACTCACCATGGTGCGAGATGCTATCTGCTATACTCGGGAACGTCCAAGGTTACAATAATCTAGCTTCGCGAGGGTCCTTAGTGTCTGGGGTGACTTGAGACAAGCACCTGGGGCTAGACCCGTAACCGAAAGGCATGCCACGCCCATACTTCGATAGTAACGCTATACGGGGGGAATACAGGGTGTATGGAGTTTGATAAGAAACTACCTTCAATGAGAGAGTAAGGACGGCTATAAAGCTTCCTAGCTCAATCTCTGAAGTAGTTTTTCTTGTCCCCCCATACCCCCCCAGAAGTGAACAGGAGATGGCGGGCGGCCCTCGTCCGCTACTCGTGCCTTCCCCCGAGGGGAAAGAAGTACTATTATACTTCTTGTCATAAGGCCTCTAGAAGAGACTATATCAAAAGTAAGGTCTAATTACCTCTAAGAGCTTTTCAAGGGGCCTTCGGCTTACATAGAAATGGCCATAGAGGAAGTCTCACTCCTAAAACGATGTTGGCTATAAGAAGGTCATCCCTTATTCCATTCCTTTCTCAGGTCAGGAATGGCGGTATGCTCACTTCCTATGACTCCGAACCGTACAGGAGTTCCATCCGGACAAACGGCTAGCTCCTAACTCGTTAGCTACTATAGTAAGGAACCCCCCCTAAATCCCCCATGGCTATGAGAGGACTTCTCGTGAGGTTTCCTTCGATTTGTTACAGTTGTTTTCTTAAAATCAAAACAATAAGAAAAATCAGAGTGTTCCGTGAACTCCGTTCCCGAATTCCTTCATTTTTGGAACTCAAAGCCTCCTTCCTTAGTTCACTTTCAGATAAGAAAAGGTCAATAGCTTCTCATCAAAATGAAATGAGTTAAATTGTGTGCATTGCATTCACAATTCCCACCTGTTTAAATTACAAATTAGTTTCCCCAAGTTTCATAAATTACAACATTGGCACACCGGCCACAAAATAAACTTAAGTACGAATACGAACAAGTTGATATCTTATAAACTGTTTAATCAAAAGGAAATTCTCGAATAAGTAGTTACATATCCATCTTTATCAAAAGAAGGTTAATTTCAAAGATGAATGAGTAACTAAAATGTAGTTAGCTTCAAAAGAAGTCTTCACATCTCCACACTCGGTGCAGACACGCTATTGACCGACATTTGAACCTGAAAAGAAGGATTTTGTTGAGCTACATAAGCCCAGTAGGAAAATCTCTACAAAAATCTATATGTAGTGAGATGATGAACAAGAATAAAGTAAATTAAGCTATACGGTAAGCCCTAAACAACACATACCAAAACCATACACTATCATTGGACACTTATTCACACATATATGCATATACTCTTCTTCTACCATGTTTCCACACCTTGTGTTACATTAACTCCACCCCTTGCGTCACAAATACTCCACCCATTGCGTTATGACAAACTCCACATTCCACTTCCCAATTATAGCCACATTACCGTCGCTATCACCTACTAACACCACATACTCATTCCACTCACACACTAATATCATCAACACATCACAATTGTCTCATAAACTACAAGCATCAAGACATATGTTCATCTTTCTTAAGAATATGAAATCCATAAACCCACAACTATTTCACTCGCACCATAAATAGCATTCAAACACAAATATCACACGAAGTCACCACAATACATGTAGAGGATGAGAGAAATCCCTACAAAAGTGTGTTTTGAGCAAAACTATAGGTCCACCAAATAATACCTTCTCATTTTGAACTCTATCAAATAATTTCTTGTTTCCTCGTTTGTAGAAGAAGAAAAATCCAGCGAATCAGAAGTTTGATAGAAGCTTCATGTGGAAGAAGGGTCGTCAAAACAAAAAAGGAAAGTACAATAGTGAGGAAGTAGCGCAACAAGTTGAAAAAATAGTAAAGAACTCTATAATGCATTGAACTTAGTCCTTTGTTTTGATGAAATTAGATTGTGTTCATTCTTATACATTAATGTTTGATGTAGGATGAGGTTACCAAACAAGTAGATGAGGGGGTTTAATCACGCAAGGAAGCAACGATATCCTAACCATGGCATTGGGTAAGGAACATTCTGGCCGAGTACGCTGTGTGGGACCACATGTTACACCAAGCGCCTACTTCCATATGCCTAGACGTGGAAATCACTCAAGTTGTGAGGAGAAGCAAAAATCTCTTGAGGCAATGTTAAATCAAGTGCAAGCTCAACTTGATGCATTCAGAGGGCACACCCCTTATATACCCCAATTTCAACATATTGATTCGGACAATTGGAGAAGTGATGACATATGGATCAGTCCACAAGGCGATCCCATTGTGACAGAGACTAGGACAAGAACAAAGGATGACTTACCACCTCCGAACCAGAATCCAAAAGCAAAGAAGGTATGTAAGTTTTATTTCTAGTTAGCGTCCATTGATACTCATAATTCACTATTGACGGCCAAAAGTAAAAAAAAGGTATGTAAAGTTTGTTTCTCGTTAGTGTCCATTAATTCTTATATAACTCACTTTTGATGGGTAACATTTAATTTCCTTATTCGTTGCAGAGCAAACAATGTAAGTTAGCAGTGGGATCCATTGAAAACATTGTAGCACATGGTACAATGTACGAGCCAGTTTCCAGTGATGAAGCAATGCTTACACAACTAGGAGATTCTAATGTGCGCGTCACCATTGATTTTGTGATAGTACCATATGCCCATCTTCCAATACCTATGCCAGGAAGTGTGACTCTTGTAGGCGAGGCTATAGGGTAACAAGTGGCCTGGCCCAAAAACCTTGTGTTGGTTGACGATGAGGTAAAGTTTTTTTTATTGTTACGTACCTTATTTTTTTTGAACAAATTCTTATACTGTGAAGATCATTTATGTTTAGGCAATGCCGAAACATCTGCCAAAACAAAACAAGTTGAGAACCAAGAGTTATTTGCCACTTCCGAACCCAAATCCAAAAGGAAAAAAGGTATTTAACTTTTATTTCTCGTTGAGTCCATTAATACTTATAACTCAATCTTACTTGATGGCTAACATGATATTTTCTTATTTGTGGTAGAGCAAACAATGTAAGTTAGCAGTGGGATCCATTGAAAATATTGTAGCTCATGGTAGAATGTATGAGAGAGTATCCAGCGATGAAACAATCCATACTCTACCACTAGGGGAGCTTAATGTGCGGATGTGCGTTGATTTTGTGATAATATCCCATGCCCTTCTTCCCATACCTATTCCAGGAGATGCGACTAGTGTAGGCGAGGCAGTGGGGTATGAATTGGCCTGGCCCAAAAATCTTGTGTTGGTTAACGACGAGGTAATTCTTTTTATTATTATCTTTTTTTTAACATATGCTTAACTTTGGTTTGTGAGAAATCCTTCTTCTTCTTTTTTTATTTTTTTGTTTGTTTAGGGAGCTTTGAAACATCTGTCAAAACAAACCAATAAGGTATAATCTCCAATCTTGAAAGCTTTATCATGATTTCCTTGATGTGAAAGATGCATAACATTTGTTTGGTTATGGGAATTTTCTAATTCAGAGGGCTCTAGAGCATGTTCAAGTGAGTGCCAATGATGTAAACCTATCATGTCTTGCACTTTAATGGGGTACCATTTTGTTTCCGTACTTATGGTTAACTTGTACGTATGTACTCTGAATTTTTTTTGCAACTTAGGCAACTTCAAAAAATGTTGATTCGGACAAGTATTTGGAGTCTATTCAGCTTTTTGCTTCATATGCTGCGCTTATGGAGTATGAAGATACCATGTTCATTATACTAGAGAAGGGCATATTTGGTGTCGAGCTTGAGTTTTCACTTACAAGAGAAGACATGGAGTTCATTTGTCAATTTAAAGCATTATCTCTCTCATGCATAATGTTGTACATCAGGTATATGTACATAAGTATTTTGATGGCTGAACTCCAATATTTTACACTTCAGATGTTTATATCAATTGTTTCTTTCTCTGTCAGTTATCTTCATGTGGCTATAAAGGAAACCAATTTGGATACTAAATTTCTATTCGTTAACCCCTTCATCATCAGTGGAAAAGTCAAGGCTGGTGAAGTCTCAAAAGCAACAATGCTGTCAAATAGACTACAGGAAGCCAAGGCTGGCCAACTAGTTTTTGTTCCTTACAATTTGGAGTTAGTATTGGTTCTATTTGTTATTCCATGAATAGTTTGATTATATGAGTTCCGTACTTGTGCTCAAACTTTGTCTTGATTAATTTTAGGTACCATTGGATGTTGGCTGTCATTGACTTGTCTTCTGCTATAATATATTACTTTGACTCAATTTATAGTAAGATCAAAGTTAACCTTCAACTCATCATAGAAACGTAAGTTATTTGACTTCTTACAATCTACTAAGATTTTTGTTTCTTCGACTGATTATAACAAGAAAAAAATTTCTTCATGAAGTGCACTCAAAATTTATGATTCCAGCAAAGGAAACAGAAGGAGAAATCCAGATTGGAAAGTAGTTAAGGTAGCAATTTTGAATCTTTTGCTACTATTTTCTTAGTAAGTGTGAGTTGTGTCCTTATTAATTTCTCTTTATGCTTTCTTGTAGTGCCCGAAACAACCAGCTGAGGTGGAATGTGGATTTTACGTGATGAGGTTCATGAAACAAGTGATAAGAGACCCAAGCATCTTAAACAATCGGGATGTGAGTTTCTTTTTTCTTTTTTTTTTCCTTTTACTGCATGCATTTACTCTATCTGTAATAGGATAGTTTTCCCTCACTTTGTCATATCATTTTCTTGTAGTTTGGCGGGAAAATGATTTACACGAAGACCGAAATTGATGAAACACGTGTTGAATGGATAAACTGTGTCTTCAGCAGGTCGCAATCAGCTCGTTCACGTAAGTTAATTGGTCTTTTTCATAGGACTTGTCCCCCCTAGACCTAGTCTCTAATTGGGAGCTAATGTACTGGAAAGTGAAAGTGAAAAGAGAAATTTCTGCTAAATAGTATGATGGTAGATGGCTCTGAATTCAAAAAAGAAATGCGTGCGATATTTGTTTTAGTTGTAGCTAATTGCACTGGATGATCAATGCATGAATGGTATCATGGTAAATCATTGTAATGTGATAGAGCATTCCGAAAAGTACTTTAGAATCATCTACTAGGAAATTCTCTCTCTGCCACTAGCAATGTTCCTTTAGGGAATATCTTGATGTACTTCAATTTAATCTTTTTTTACTGGAGAGTTTGTGCCTTATCAAAGCTGAATATTAATAATTTTCTAGTGGTGGCACTCGCTTCTTTAATGTTTTGGCTTTAAGCCTCTTGGGGGAAAAAGGGATAGGAAGCCTAAGAAAAAATGATTAGATTTGCCTCTTGGAATTTAAGGGGTTTGAATGGTCTCCTGAAATAAAACCAGGTGATGAGGAAATGGATATATGAGAATCAATTATCTTTGTTGGTTTGGTTGAGACGAAAGTTCGGCTAAATAATTTGGATGCAACCATGAGTCATTGTCTCCCTTCTCAGTGGAGTTGCATGAGCTTGACTACTATTTGTGGTGGTTGATAGAAAATGTCAAGCCCCTGGCTGTTTGATAAATTAAGCTCTTCGCTGATTTATAATTACGACATTCAGACACAAACCTGACATGAAGATTGTAGATGCAAGGAATACGTCATATATGCAGTAGTTTCGCAGAGTTTTTTGGTCAATATTGAGTTCATAAACCTTGGAAGTTATTTCTTAAAGTGGTCCGTGTCTCTAGTCGGCTTTCATGCTACAGCCTTAAGAGTGTTTTTCTGTGTTGTGTTCTCTACCCATGCTTACTTTTTCTGTTGCCGTGTGGTCTGTATGAAACAAATATTGTGTTTTCTTAAGACTAGTAGCATTCCTTCTGGTTGCAGGACAAATTTGGTGTTGTTGCTTGGAATGCCTCATGTTTTAATGTGATTCCTGTGTTATGCAGGATAGATTTTGTTAGTGTTGCTGCAGTATGGTGCTGTTTTTTGTGTGTATGAGGTAACATGTATGTTGGTGCTGCAATGTTACAAAATATGTATGTGCTATATTTTTGGGTTTTTTTGGTCTTAGAAATTCTAACACTAGCATTTTATGTATTTGTTTCAGTTCATATGCCGGATGGTGGAATGTTTTCTGGACCGATCGACGAAGATCATGTTGGTTGAGCTGTTTTGAAGAGATTTTTGTTTTTTAATTTCATGTTTTTGTAGTCCCCTAGTATGATGTTTGGGCTTATTATGTATAACTCATGAGCTACTGGTATCTATTTTAATAGTTTTTATTGTCAAAGATTGATTTAGAAACTTGGGTTTAATTAATGTCTTTTTTATCTACTTGTCATTGTTTTTTAATTGGAGAGCTGACAAATTTTTTTTTCCCTCTCTTTTGGCGTAAAATTATTAGTGTTGAATGTGGAAGATTATGCCAATATGCATAATAAACCATTAAACCACGGTTTTCACTTAAAAACGTAATCTTTAACGTAAGAACAACAACGGTTTTTCATAAAACCTGTTCTCTTCACTTGACTATTAACCACGTTTTTATGTCATAACCGTGATCTTATAACATATTTAACAACGGTTTTAAGTTCAAACTATAATGTTATAGTTAATTTAATTACGGTTTTTCATGCAAACCGTAATGGTATAATATTTTTAATCACAGTTGTAGTAGAAAACCGTGCTTATTTGATTGAAAATGATCACAGTAAAGACGATACAATCACGGTTTGAGTAAAAACTGTGATTAGTTCATTCAAAATGATCACGGTTTTATGAGAATACTAAGATGTTTAATTGCAAACAATCACGGTTCTTACCTATCAAGCATGATTTTTTATTAGTTTGTATCACAGGTTATAACCGTGATTAAAAGTAGGAGACTTTTAATAACAGCCCGACAGACCACGGTTTTATAACCGTGATTAAAATCAATAGATCACGGTAATAACTGTGATCGTTAAGCATTATTGTAGTAGTGAAATGAGTTTAAGTTGAATAACTTGGTTAATTATAATTAAACTATGATAAAGTTTTGGGTGTTACTCGTCTGTTGATTGGCCAATATGTGACATGTTTTCTTTGTCGACTAAGTATTATTCGACTTGTTTTCTCCGTCGATCAAGTTACAAGTGTCAAAAGGGAGTATATCCAATTGTTCCATGATTAAAGGAGCAGTTCTTCTCGATCAAGGAGCAGTTATACAACGTGTATGCGTGGAAGTTTTCTGCATCACTGTTTGTGGAAGTTATTCACAAAGGCTTGAAAGGAAAGAAGTAACTGCTACTTTGGATTAGAGGGAAGATTCAAATTCAAATTGGCAAGGCCTATTTAAGCACAAGTTATTTGCAGTTTCGAACACATAAACAATGCCAATAGGTCTTTATCTTTTCTTTTCTAGGGGTAGGAATAATTGTTAAGTAAATTGTATTTTGTCTATCAAAAAAAAAATTGTACTTTGTCAATTAGGCCATACCCTGTCAATTCTGTGCTTTTACTTGGAGATTAAATAAAAGTCTCTTTTATTAAGTCTTCAATTCCATCCCCATTAATTTCATACTACTACGTTTGCTTCGAAAGAAGTCTTGAAACACGGCAAGGAACCAAATACCACCTCACAAACCACCCACATCCTAGTAAGTCACAAAGTAAATCTCTGTCGATTGACATTTTCCTGTCGATTGGACGAAACCAGAAAATTTAGTTATTTAGTTGAGTTAAAACAATTAACTCGAGTAAATACAACCCCCACCGCCTCCTCTTCCGATTTCTTCCCTAAAATTTCCCGTCGCTTTCTTCAACTCGTCATAGGTGAATTTCCTAAACCTGCTCGCAACTTGAAGGTAACCTTGAGTGTTTTCACTTGAACTTTGTTGGGTTTTGTACAACAACAACCATACGAAACAAATACATATTGTTTCAATTCCCCCAAATGCGGAGGCGAACCAAACCATAAACTGCAACGTCCCGTTTTGTTTCTGTTTCTTGTAACGTCTATCAGTAGCAAGTTTTGTGTGCTCGGAGGGCAATGTTACCCGTTTTCTGGTTTTTGATTTGCAGAAGAAGTGAGAGAGGCTTTGGGCAGTCTTATATACAAAGGGCTCCCAAATGCAGGGCATCTATGTCTGTTAAGCAGCAATAACTTCGGACAACAGTCGTAATAACCATGTTTGTGGCGAAATTTGAGATTGAAGCCGTAGCAATTACAGCTTTGTAAGCATACTTCCTCACACACTTTTCATAGGTGTAATTTTCATCGAATTTGATATAGTAGCCGTAGAATTAGACGTTTGGAAGTTTGATGAAACCAGATTCGACAGCGTCGCAAGAGAGGTTGAACTCCAGTTCAAACCCGAGAGACCAATCTGTAAGGTTTTTTGCCTTGTACCTGATGGAGAGTTGGCCAAAAATTGTAAAACAGTCTGTATGACTATATTGTAACAAAACTATCATGGGAATCAAGGATTCATAGAGCAATAACGGAACTGCATATATCAAGATAGAAGTACTACCTCAAATATAGAAAAGAAAGTAGTTGGTAACATCGATGGCAGATGCGATAAGTAGTTCTCTTAAAGTGCACTCATCTTTATATGTGCGGGTTCAAAAGATCAAATTAGTATTGTAGTAATACACAATTGTACAGAGCGTCATTCTAAAGTCGTTTAAATTCATGACAACAATATGACTTAAGTGAAAGAGAACAATAGTATCTACACGTGCCAATCGATATGTACACCATGAAGTTACATGTTTGTCTATCCATTTGACTTGTTAGGGTAAGTTTGAATTTTTTTTTTTTAAATAGGTATGGTTAATTAAGTGCAGTAGCCGAGTTAGGAAAAAATAAAAAATTAAAGTGTAATATTGTGTACCTTAGCATTGGTGTAATATTGTGTACCGACTTAAAATTTCTATCTTATCCCTCCAACTCAACCGGTGCATGATTTCAACCATCGATTTTGGGCGCGGGTTGACTGATTTTTTTTGCCTGCCCAGAATTTAAATTTCGAAACTCTGGAAACATTACTCGGGTAAACAAGAGCATCTCTAGCCAGCGTTCTCCCCAGGAATATCATAATTACACATGTCGTTAGGCCCGCAAACTCTATGGATCGTGCACGGCTCACTCATGGCTTGCCAAGATACACTCCAAATCCTCTTCTCCTAATCCAAGCTATACAATCTCATGTTCCCATCCACAGCCATTTTCAATCTTCTCCAAACCTCAGTACCATAATCTGAAGCTTGAAACTCAAAATCATCGCTCGATCTGAAATACCCGGATGAGTTAATGTAGACACCCTATTCTGGACCATCTAGATTAGTTTATGTACGATCTTTGATTCCCCAGTGATGATTGATATCAAGAACATCCCAAGGTTGCTAATGTGTTTGAGCTTTGAGCGTCCTGAATCTCGTTCAACCATTTCAAACCCTTCAAAGCCAAAACCAGATAGCCTCAGTAAAACCCTACTTGCTTACGCTAGTGTCGTCCTGGTGTGCGCTGGTGCATTGCCACGTGTCGGTTATCGACCGTCGACTCAGTTACACGCAACTCAAATGGTGGCGTACGCTGGTCAAAGCCAATCAAAATACCACTATTCAATCACGTGCTCGAGACTTTTGCAGCCGCCCAATACACTCTACAATCTTCTGATGATTGCAAAAGCATCGGGTTGTCCCCTTCTCCCCTACATCTCCATTCAAGCCAAGTCCCATGCATTCAATGCATGGGAGGCTCCTCTCCTTAACCTAACCAGCCCTAACTAGCCTGGTTACAGCCCTCTCTCTGCACTCTCATCCTCTATAAATACCACCCTTGCATTCATATGCAAGGGGTTAACCACCATAAAGACTCCAAGTCTCTCCATCTCATTGTTCTCTTGCTTCTCTCTTCTCCATTGCTTGAAAGAGATAGCAAGAAGTTCCCATACCCTCCTTTCACCTCACTACTTACATCATCTACAGCTCCATCTTCAACCTCAAAGCTCTTGCATTTCACCAACCTTAAAAAATCAAAGGTATACCACCTTTGTGTAGTTTTCTGTTTTTGACTCCTGAGGTGAGTCGGTGAGGTCCAGACTGGTAATCAATACCAGTCTTGACCTTAACGCTGGTAAAATATTAAAGATCATATGAAGTGAACAATGGCGCACGCCAGTGTCATTAAGCCGTACGCCAGTCGTGGCAGTACGTGCATCACTGGCGTGGGGATCGTTGATCACTTGTCTCTTACTTATGTTTTGTTTTTGTCACCTTATAGCATGTTAAGAATCAGTTTACTGCTCTCTGTATTCTAGAATTGTTTAGTTGTAGAGTTCAATACCTGCTTTTTGCTTGTTTTAAAAGGCCTCTGGGGTGCTTCTGGTCATGTTCCAGAGCGTAGAGAATGTAAAGCCAAGCACTAGATAGAAGGTGTCACTAGCGTACGGTCACTTGCGATTGGCGTACGATAGTGATTCCAATGTCCAGTGGCTGGCCCTGGCATTGTAGGTAAGCCTGGGCCTCTGTTTATTCCCCACACTGTTTATGGAATGTTTTGTTTATTTTCATTCCTTAGATCCATTGCTATTGTCTGTAACTGTATATATGCTGCTATATAAATTGCGTGGTTTGTCCTTAGTATGCACTGGTCCATTCCAGAGCCTAGAGAATTGAAAACAAGGACTGTGGGTCAATGGTAACTGAAGCACGCCAGTAAAATGGTGGCGTGCGTAGGTCTCACCAGCATGCAGTGGCCTGGCCGGTGCATGCTAGTATGTCACCTGCACACATCCTTTCGGATCAGCGTACCCCAGTTTGCTCAAAATGCTCATAGTACTTGTTCTCAATCTATATTATTTCATTGTTACAAGCAAATCGTCCATAAAACATTTTGTCACCTAGCTGCAACTTGTTACAGTCTTAATCCCTTTTAACTACTCCCCCGCCCTAACTCGCTAAAAAATGGTTAATGAGAAAAAAATGCAAATATTTTACAAAATGCCGGAGTAGAGACCGATCTCAGGATTAGGCGAGAGGGGTGTCATAATACCCTTCACCTCTCGTAACCTGGCTCCCGAACCTCAGATATCGAAGGTGACGACGGACCGGTCTACAAGCCTTTTTCAAATCAAACAACAAAGCAAACGTTTCAAATTCGGTTCATTGGGTATTTCACCGCTAAAACCCGAGTGGCGACTCTGAATCGAAGCGTTTCGCCGCGCTTTTCCAAAAGGGCACACCCGATTTTTAAGAACAAAAATTGAAAATTTTGGGGCGTGTGCCCACAGTTAAGCGCTGCGATTTGACTACTATCATAACTTCTCCGCCCCACTTCCCAGCTGATCACCCCAAGGTCGGGCCAGTAAACACTGGAAATCGCCGGGCTGTCAAAGGCTAAACGGAGGAGGTTATCGTCGTCGAAAAACTGGGAGTAAAACCCAGACGAGAAATTGTTATGGCTTGGAGAGAAAACAAGTCTTGAATTTCGGGTCATGGGTTGGTGGTCATGGGTTGGTTTGGAAGGAGGGTATCCGTTGGTGAATCAAAACTTTACCAAACATTCATTGAACCACTTCGATTTCGAAGAACGAGGTTATCGGTATTTAGAAGCTGTAATTGAAGTGGGGAAATTGATTTGGTGTTTGTCGACCAGACTGTGAATTGGGCTGCGTCGGTTAGTATGAGGTTGCCGGATTTGAGGAGAGAGAGTTCTAAGCATTTTCACGAACTCAACAGACACATGAATGAGAGATTTTCTTGATCATTTTCGGGATACGTAGCATTGCTGTTTGAGTAATCCGTCATATACTCATATTGTTGAACTAGTCATGTTGATTGTGCATGTGAAAAATCAAGATGATCAGATTGTGATGGTGATATGATCAAATTTATTCCTTGTATTTTTATGAAATATATCTACAAATGTAACCATTGAAAGTAATAGTTTCAACCTCATTTATAATATAGAGAGAGAGAGAGAGAGAGAGAGAGAGAGAGAGAGAGAGAGAGAGAGAGAGAGTTTTTCCCCATAATACTCCAATAAGAAAAAGAAAAAAGAAAAATGATTTAATAAATAAGGGCATAATTGGCCATTTTATCAATTACTGGATGAGAACACAAATATTTTAAACTCACTAGAATGGGGACATAAATAAGTTTCCCAAATAGTTCAATATTTTTCTTAAATAGTACTCCATATACCAAGAAAAAAATTTCATGTTATGAAAAATAGTTCAGTCAAACATGAAAAAAAATTGAAAACACTCTTCTACTTCCGAAAATTTAACCCCCACGCAATGGTGCAGTTTGAATCGGACTTTTACCAAATACTAATGTTAAAGAATCACCGATCTTTTCGGCTTGTGAACTTCAATTCGATTTGTTTCGCACTTCATTGAATATACGCAACAACAGATTTAACTTTTGTACATTATTCATTCATTCAATTGATAACGAAAAGTGGTGCGAGCTGTGGATGTACTCATTAAACACAATAACAAAACAACATAACATTTGTGTACGTCTTTAGTTATCTGTTACTACCTCCGTCCCAATTTACTTGTCCCAATTCTATTCTAACCAGATAAAAAAACTAGTTGTATTTTTAAATTAGTAATGAATTTTATATCCAATATAGATCTTGTTTGATAGATCTCTATTTGTTCTATAATACAATGTTTTCAAAATCACCTAAAACATTATAAATTAAAAAGTGGCACGAACTCCTAAAAGTGATAAGTAAATTGGGATGGAGGGAATACTTTTCTGGATTCTTTTTCATGCGTTGTGTATTTGATCGTTTGACCTTTATCCTCAACCGGAACTAGTGCCCTTTGAGGCATCGATGAGAAGGCAATAGTCAGTTAGTGCTTATTGAATTTTTTTTTTCTAAAATAGAGGCCCAACTTAGGCGTTTATATTGCCGTTAGCTTTATCAAATGGTATTTGAGAAATGTGTAGGTCAGAAAAAATTTAATTTACCTTCCTGTAGTTCGGGTTTTTAGCACATTACCTTCCTGACTTTTAGAAATGACCAATTTGACTCCTCGTGATTTTGGGCTCAAGGTCATTGGCTCGAGTCTCATCGACAATCGTCTTGTCCATTTCTTGTAAAAAATTCAGTCCGTACCTAATCTACCCCTCTCAGACAACCATTCTAATGTTGAGGAGCTGTGACATGGTAGAAATTCAGGCATGAATCCAGCTACTAGATACTAAATTTTGAGTTATAATCGTTATTAGTGTAATAGAAAAAGGGAATCGAGCTCCCTATGAAAGGTGTGAGAGTTTTTTTTTTCCCCCCCTTCTCTTGGCTTCTCATTTAACATTGAAATGCAGTTTCAGGTTTTAATAAAGGTAGCAGTGATGGTCCTTTGTTGAAGCAAGGTAGAGGCACTAGTGGTGGTTCGATCAGATCAGTTAGATTGACTTACCATCAGTGCATGGTCTTGCCCTACGAAGGTTAAAGTTGTCATCGAAGATATTCGCTGCAAAGTTGATCGGCTAGGAACATAGGATTTGTGATTTTCTTTTTATTCATAAATCAATAAAAGTAGTTGCATACACTTCGACAATTTCGGGTTAGCGAAGTTTTGATATTTATACTTGAAAAGCTAGACCTCCTTATTTTGGTTATTGGATCCTTTGTGGATTAATAATCATCTTCTTTGATATACTACTGCGCTCCTTTTTTATCAATAAAAATTTCTTACCATGTTGACCAAAAAAAGTCCGTACAATATGATTTTTTACTTCAATTATATGTAATCATATCTAGACTCACAAAATGAACGACTTAGATCGCCGAGTGAGACCATGGTAAATTTTATTCCTTATCCCATCAGGGTAACATGAAAGGATTTGGAGTCCATAAATTTACATATGATAGCATCTATTTTACAATTTTTTTTCTATGGTTGCAACTTTATTTTACAGATTCTGCTTTCTTGATTTGTTTTCAAGAAAATAATTTACTTCTCCATCTGACAGTATTCGAAACTGATTTTTAGAGAAACAACGAGTCATTAAAGATACACCAGGAAAAAACACTGCATCTTCTACTTTTGAAAATTTAGCCCCCACGCACGGGGCAGTGAATAGGAATTTTACCAAATGCTAATGTGAAAGAACCAGCTTCCGAACCCCTATTTGATTTGGTTTGCGCTTCATTCACTATACACAACCGTCGATGTAAATTTTGCACAGTACTATTCATTCAATACATAATGAAATTTGGTGCGAATGATTTGAAATTTGGTTCTTGTTTCTTAGTGCACGGTATGTAGATAGGAAGAAAGCAGTTTGATTTTTTTGCGGGAATCTGCATGACGACCAAAGCAATCTCTCAGCTCAGGTATAAACACAATGGTTCCATTTATTACTCACAAGTCACAAACAAGTCATATCAAATGAAGGCAACTTTGCCAATAGGGGTGCCAAACGGGCTGGGCCGGCACGGTACGACACCGGCACGATACGTTTAAATGTGGCATGGTATGGGCATGGTCCTGCCTTAGCACGGCACAACACGACACAGTCTTAGTGAGCATGTGGATGGCCGCCGCCACAAGGACGGTCTTGGCCGGGCACGGCACGACACGACATGGTTTTAGTGGGCACGTGGACTGGCAAGGGGCACGGCACGAAAGTTGGCCTGGCATGGCACGACACGACACGGTTTAGCCGGGCACGGGCACGACACAGTAGTTGAACAGGCACGGCATGTCACGACACGGTTCTAGCCGGGCACGGCACGGGCATGGGCACGGCATGGTTCTAGCCGGGCGCGGCACGGGTTGACGGGCACGAAAGGGCACGACACAAGGCACGGGAAAAAATTATTAAATAATTTGACTTGTGACTCATAAATATAATGTGATTAATTAACAATAATTTTAATTACAAAACAAGGCATTTTAGTTTCATAATTTATAAAAAATAAGCTTTTAAATTGGAACAACTAACAATAAATAAGGAAAAAAACTAATTTTAAAGAAAAAACCTCCATGTGATTCGAACCCAAGTCCTATGGAACTTGTCGCACATCACAAACAACCAAGGCCATTAGTCATGTTTTGTTTTTACTTGGAACAACTAATAATAAATAAGAAAATCTCTATGGGGTTCGAACTGAAGTCCTTGGAAACTTGACACCCATCTCAAACCACCAAGGCAAACAATCTTGTTGTGCTTTGTAACAACCCCGATTTTTAACGAATAAAAATCTCGTTGTTATTCTAAATTGCTTGAATTACCTTATATTCCTGTAGTTTGTCATAATTACATTTTAGCCCTTCAAATTTGTTTCTTGACATTAAAGCCCTACTTGGTAAGCTTAGTTGGTTTCTAACCAACTTGTTGGAGAAACTAAACTAGGAAATCACTTTGTTACTTTTCCTAACCCTCGATGGACCGATTTGCCCATCATTTAACCTTGTGAACCTTTTTAACCCTAGACTAAGAATTGATTATTCATTTTCTTTTAATTATTTTTGGTTTTATTCTTTGTCCATTGGACAATAAAAGTTAGGGAAACTATTATCCATTGGATAATAGAAACCCTAATTCTTTATATTAAAAGTATACTTGGTTAAGTACTTGTATTTATAAAATATAGGCTTTTATAAATACTTTAAAGGACTTTTTGATTATTTTAATATATATTTTCCCTAGCAACTATTGTCCATTGGATAATAGAAGTTGGGGGATTTATTACCCAATGGGTAAAAGGTTTAGTCTTTCACCTAGCACATGGGTTCATTAATTTAGTCTTTTTCTTTAAACCCATGTGATGAAGTACATGTTATTTTATTATATAAGTACTTAGTACTAAGATTCCTAAGTACTCTAGTATTATTCTTTATTGGGGTTTTTGGTACCAATTGGATTAATTTAATGGGGAATTGATTCCCTAGATTACTTAGTACCTTTGTTATATATTATATTAGTACTTGGAAGACAAGAATAGGGCCTTAGTACACATGTGCTTATTAGTTGGTTTAAAAAGATAAACCTTAGTCGTTAAGTCTTCTTTGATCTCTAGTACAAAAGTACCTTTATTTTATTCTCTTTCTTGCATATATATATATATATATATACACACACACACATATGTAGTGTACTAGAGAGAGGGAGAGAGAGGCCGAGAGAGGGAGGGGAGAGAGAAGGAGATTCGGCCAAGGGAGGGAGAAAGAGAGACGAAGGAGGAAAGAAGAGAAAGATTGGGTTGTACCTTCCTTGATCTTCCAAAGTACTTCAAATCCTTGGTGTGAACTCTTCCTAGCCAAGAATCTAGTCCTTTATTGTCCTTCCATGATTTATTTAAACCCTAGAATCTTGTTCACACCTCTTTTCTTCCAAGAATCAAATCTTAGCCATGCAAGTCTAGGGTTTAGGCCTTGATCTTTCATGATCTCATGACAAGTGTCAAAATGAGACTTAGAGAGAGAGAGAGAGAGGGGGGCCGGCCTTGAGAAGAGGAGAGAGAGAGCCAAGGTTTGCCTATAAATAGGAAGCCATTCCATGCATTTCAACTCACACCTTGAAGCTTTGCTCTCACTTCTCTCTAGAAACCATTTCTGTTTTTCCAGGCAGTTCCAGGCAGCCTACTGCCCTTTGAAAATCCTCAGTTTTCTCTTGCTTAGAGTAGTTTTTAGAACCAACTCCATTCGAGAAGGTTGTAGAGCACTTCGAGACTTTCAAGTTAGACCAAGAACCACCTCAATCGGTGAAGAAATGACAAAGATATTGTCATCCAAAGTTCAGTAAAATTCTCGGATTTCCATTTCCAGACAGCTTACTGTCTCTTCCTTTATCACCATTTTTCTCCTACATAAAGTAGTTTCTAGGATCAACTTCCTTCACGAAGGTTGTAGAGCGTTTCTAGAGCTTCGATTTCGACCAAGAAAGATCATGTTTGGCCAAAGATTGACCGAGTTACTGCCATCCAAAGTTTCCCGTGGAATTTTCCAACTAGCTTATTCGGCCCCGACTAGTTTCGGATCAAGGTAGGATACTCTTACCCTATCCCTATGTATATGTAAGATCTCGTTATCTTCCATTTCAAAGTAAGTTATCTTTATTTACTTTCCATATCAAATATTTGTATTTTGATCTTTACGATGATTATGAGCATGCATATATGATTTGCTTGTATTACTTGTGGTGTGATAAAGCATAAGTGATTCTTCACTCCAAGGGCGTCCGAACATGTGGCGTTATGCTTTAAAGTGTTGATTTGGACATGATTAGCAATTTAGAGTTGGATAATCTTGTTAGATTACGATGAATGATGCTTACTTTTGTCCTGCCTCAGAGTCTATGCATGATAACGACACGAGAACCAAGAAGGTTAGAAACATGGCACCTAGGGTGTGTTTGACAAGAACGATGAGTTTTCCGAGGAAAAAGATATTTTAGAAACTACATAATGACCATTTCAAGGGTATTATGTGAGTTGTGTGTGTGCCTATGGGAACCTGGCGCGGCGGAACCATAGTGAGGATACTTCGGAAACCGGCGCGGCGGAACCAAGGTTGGGTGAGTAGCTTGGTTATCTGCAGTACGAAGCCAATGCAAATGTATGCCAATGGGAACCCGGCGCGGCGGAACCATTGTGAGGATACTCGGGAGACCGGCGCGGCGGAACCGAGGTTAGGTGTGTAGTTTGGTTATCCATGGTACGGAGCAAACGCAAATGATTTTGAAAGGTTGTAGCTTGGTTATCCGCGGTACGGAGCCAATGCAAATGATTTTGAAAGGTCGATTTGTAAGCGGAAAATGTTGACACGGTTTACGATGAGTTGCGTAGGAGAAACTCTGAAATCTTGGACACCAACGTTAGGTGATTAACGAATGTGGATATGTGATTGTTAGTGCTGTAAGTGTTTTTCTGTTGGTGGGTAAGAATTTCCTATTGAGCGTTGTAGCTCATGGTGTTACCTTGGGTGACCCTGACATATTATATCGGTGGCGACGCTAGTATAATGTGTCAGACCTTGTAGATGATCAAGATGAACAGTTCACTTGGAGGCCTTTGGAGATGAGGAGCTTGCCAGAATAGAGGAGCAAGCGGAGCTGTAGTTAGGAGCCTTAGTTCCTCCTTTGTTTATTGAATGTACCCTTTGATGTATTTATAATGTAATAATGAGCCAGACTCTCTTTATTATGTAATAAATGCCTCATTAACGTACCCAAAATTCGGGGCGTTACATGCTTAGAATTGGAACAACTAATATATATTATATAATTCTATTCTATAAAAACGGGTCTCTATGGTAGCCACACAATTGCAACACAATTATGACGATCTATACTGTTCATTTATTGTAGCTACAGTAATGGACCCAAGGATTAAGTTAGAAGGTGTTCAAATGCTCTTAGAAGGAATTTCTGATAACTTAATGATTACATTAACTTCTCTTACTGAGGTGAATTCGCTATTGACTAATTTATATGCTTCTTATGAGTCTAAATTTGCAAGCACTACTACGACTACGAGCACTACCACTGCTCCTTTACCATCTATAAGTAGCAATGACCCATCCTAGTCTCTCATTTCCAAGAATGGTAAAAATGCAAGTGCACGCTCTGAACTTGTTAATTTTATAGAGATAGAGCATCTTACTGAAAATGAAGACGTAAAAAATTTTGATATCTTAGACTAGTGGGAAAAAAATGAAAGGACATTTCCTATTCTTTCCATCACGGTACGTGATTTACTAACACCTCCTATCTCTTTAGTTGCATCGGAATCTGCTTTTAGTGCAGGTAAGAGAGTGTTGGATGAGAAGAGGAGTAGACTAGCTCGAGATATTTTGGATTGTCTCCTATGCTTAAAAGTTTGGGAGCATGCACATCTTGAAATTCAAAAAAGATTAGCTAAAGATGAATTTAGAGATCATTTTTCGGACTCTGATATAGATGGTGATGATTAGGGGAGATGCATTACAAACACTACTACAAAAACCTTAAAAGATGACACTCAAAAAATTGAAACAATGACAGTTTTTGTAAAACTGTCATCGAAAATATGATGGTAGACTTTTGATGACAGTCCATCTTACAAACTGTCATCTTTGCGATATAAGATGACGGTTTAGAATAAAAGTGACATTATTATCTTTTTCTTTAATGTCAGTTTTTGCTTAAAACTGACATTAAAACATACGCTTCCGGAAGCCCATATGGGAAACCTTTTAATGACTGTTTTCCTTAAAAGCGACATTGAAACTAAGCCCTTTTAATGACAGTTTTAGTTAGAACTGACATTGCAGTTGATCATAAAAGATGACAGTCAGAAAGTGTCATAAAAACATATAAGATGATAGTTTAAAACTGTCATCTCATACTTTCAATGTCTACGATGACAGTTTCATCCAAAACTGACATTAAAAGTGCTCATCTTAAAATTTTCGAAAATATACTATACATGTTTTTGTTTGTCTTTTGTTAACAATAAGCGTGCCAGCTCAGATGGCAACACGCGCGCGAGGAACTGAAGTTCTTGAGTTCAAGTCCTGGGGCAAGCAAATATTTGCTGGCCACACAAGTGCTAAGTAGGCGACACACAAGTGCCACTGGGCGGCCATGCGAGAGGCACGTGGGTGCCACGTGGGCGGCCACGCATTCGAAAGAGAATTGGTTTTTTTTTCTTGAATGGAGAACAGATAAGATGACAGTTTAAATCCGTCATCTTTGCGATAAAGATGACAGATTAAGACTATCATCTTTTATCACAAAGATGACAGGTTTAAACTGTCATCTTATATGTTTAATGACAGTTTTTTATTGTCATAACAAATCTAGACTTTTAATGACAGCTCCATAGATGACAGTTTCAAAACTGTCATCTTTCACATTTAATGACACTTTTAAACTGTCATCTTTAACGATTATTGTAGTAGTGAAATGTGATGTTGTTGACAACTTATGATGGCCTTAATGGCAACTTAATTAACGTTGCCGCATCCAGGTGGTGCTATTCTTTATACATCAGTGTGTGTGTGTATGTGACAATGTGTGTGTGCACTGTTACCAAATGCCTAGGAAACTATAACCATTTATCGGCTATGATGATAAAAAAATAATAATAATCTTACATTTGAAGGGTACAGTTAGGCAACTTATGAAGGCCTTAATGACAACTTAACACTGCCACTTGCCTCCCTATGCCATTCTTTATTCCGAGCCCAAGTGTGTATATTATTATAAGCAGGCAATGGCATGGCTAGTTGGTGCAAGTGTGTGTGTGTGTGTTGTGGGTTGGTTACAGTTTTCTGGATATTTGGTTATAGTTTTTTGGGCATCTTGGTTGTTTCTGTGGCTCATTCACTGTTGTTGCTAGACATTTGGTCATTTACTGAGCCTAAGGAAAAAATTCTTTGACATATATTGGTGGATATGGTCTGTTTTGTATTGAAGTATGTGATGGTGGTCTGTTTCTTATTGAAATATCTGTTAATGGGCTTGGCAAGGTAACTTTTGTTGCAACCAGCCATGAATACTTTTGGGCCTTTGGCTATGATGTGTGATAAGCTGAGCCAAAATATGAGTTCCTTGCAGTTTTCAGCTTTTTTTTTTTTTTTGTATGTAGCCTATGCAGGTGTGGACTATGGACTAGTAGTTAATGACATATTATGCTTCATGTGTGTGTGTATTCTGGTTATGGGTTGGTTATAGTTTTCTAGGCATTAGCTTACAAGTACTCCCTCTGCTACCGAGTCCCAGGGGAAGAAGAAGCAAAGGAAGACCAAAATTAGAGGGAGACCAAAAATTTCTTTCCCAATCCAGTTTTTAGTTAGGGGTAGCTAGGACCATTTGTAATATGATATTTTTTAGGTGTTGTAAAATTTTATTTCATTTTGTATAATCGAATGGATTTCTATGAATTTGTTGAATGGAATCAAGTTGTTCAATACAAATACAACATTATTTCATTTTAACCCAGTACATGGCATGCCATAAAAATATGTTTTTACACAAGAGTTGTCTTAGACACTCTACTTAGTAGGACAAATATAACCAAGCATAAGTCATAAGTGAGTGCCAGCCATTAACAAAATTAGTTTTTAGTCACATGAGATGCCAATTGCTAAAGCCTATAGGGGTCAAATGACACGGTCTGTTTGACACCCGATTAAAAATGGCACGACTCAGCATGACCAAGTAAAACGGGTACGGAACGAAACACGACACAATTGAAAAATAGCGCGACACGACATGATCAAGTAAACAGGCCAGCACGACACGACACGATCAAGTAAACAGGCTAGCACGACACGATTAAAAAACGGGCTAGCACGGCACAACACGATTTGAGTAAATAGGCCCGGCATGGCACGGCACGACACGATTTAAATAAATGGGCACGACACGGCACGATTGAAAATGGCACGGCACGGCATGACACGATTTAAGTAAACAGGCTGGCATAGCATGGCACGAAGCTAAATAGGCCAGGCAAGCAAGGCACGGCCCGTTTGACACCTCTAGTTGCCAACCCACTTTACGCATAAACAATATTTCCTCCGTCCCATATTGTTTGTCCAATTTCAGACTTTCTTTTGTCCCTAAATGTTTGTTTATTTTAAAAAGTTAGAGAATAAGGGGTAGTTTCTAATTTTGGCTAAAGGTACTAAAAGCGCTTTCTTTCATCGCTAAATGGGCTTTTTTTCTTTTACGAAATACTAAAGAAACATTTATCTTCACAGTAATTTGGCACCAAGTGATGTGGGAATTTCGCTTCACCCTATGGTCAGGGGGCTTTAAGAAACGTACCGAACTTTTGTATTCTATTTATATAAAATTTGGTTTTTTTTTTTTTTTTACTGTTTGCAGTGAATAATCTATACATCGCCAATTTATATTTTTTAGTACCATGTGAATTTTTACTTCATAGTTGAAAATTAAAGAAGATTATGCAACTTATGTGCCGAAAGCACATATAGAGATGTTATATATTTGGAAGATGCTGACATCTACAAGCATTTCCGTGTATATTAGTATTTCAGTAAACAGTGTTTTGGTAAGAGGTTGACGATTGGTCCTTTTTGTCTGGTGGATGAGATGTGATTTAGAGTAATGATATTAACGGAACGTGTTGTGCAACAATGTATATATCATGCTAATACGAAAATTTTATTGACAACTGAATAAGGAGCTATATTTTCGTAACTACCAATTAGACAGTGCCTTATCAACAAGAAGCTGTGCAGATTACTATCTAATAGCTAGAGCATATTAGAATGATGCATTATGCGGCTTTCTTGATTGCCTCTACATCGGGTAAATTTGGTTAATTTTTATTTAGTGTCGTATAGTATATAATGTGGTATATAATATACACGATAATCCCATTTCTTTTGATGGGAAGAAGGTCCATCTTCTTATATTTCTACATCTAGGATCCGACTTGTATCATAGATACAGATAGGAACTGAAACATTATGGCAAGGAAAAGTTTGATTCAGAGGGAGGAGAAAAGGAATTATACAAAAGACTAGACTATTTTGAAAGGATGCATGCATAAAGTGAAAGTCTAAAACCAGATGATGGGAACCCTTGATTTCAAGTCAATCTTTTTATCCATCTTTGCCTCTTAATAGTCTTCTATTTTAATGGGGTAGAAGTCTCTCTATAACCTGACTCATGGTAGGTCTGGCATCTTTATCATCCTTTACACATTCCAATGCCACTTGAACCAGTATTCCCATCTTCCTTAAATCACATTTCCCTTTCACCACTGGATCAATGATCTCTTCAATCCACAGTTCATTCTCTCCATTCCCTTTCATCTTCTCCCTCACCCACTTCACCAGCCCTCTTAGTTCCATCACCCCTTTATTTCCAGACCCCTGACCACCCGTTGCCATCGGGCTCTTTCCCGTGACCATTTCCAGCACCACCACTCCGTAGCTATAAACATCGACTTTGGATGTGATTGGGCGGTTGGAAATCCACTCGGGCGCCATGTAACCTCTTGTCCCCCTCACTCTGGTAAAGCTTGAATTTTTTCCACCACCCCCTCTGTTTACTAGCTTGGAGAGGCCGAAATCTGTAACCTTGGATTGGAAATTAGAGTCCAAGAGAATGTTTTGAGGATTCACGTCACAATGGAGAACCCACTCCAAACACTCTTCGTGCAAATAAGCTAGGCCCCTCGCAGAGCCAACTGCAATATCAAACCTCTTCTCCCAATCAAGGGTGCCAGAAATAAGATTCTCTCCCAACGATCCACACTCCATATACTCGTAAACCAATAGCCTATGATTTCCTTCAACACAGTATCCCCAAATCTCTATCAAGTTCATGTGGTTAACTCTTCCAATGATGCTTACTTCCGCTAAGAATTCTGCTTCCCCTTGAATAGCCTCATCGAGTCTCTTGATTGCTGCAACTCTACGATCAGATAAAACTCCTTTGTACAGAATCCCACTGCCTCCTCTTTGGATTTCTTCCCTAAAATTTCTCGTTGCTTTCTTCAACTCGGCATAAGTGAATTTTCTAAACCCGTGTTTGTAACTTTGTGTGTTTTCACTTGATCTTTGTTGGGTTTTGTACAACAATAACCATACGAAACAAATACAAATGATTTCAAAGCCGCCAAATGCAGAGGCGAACCAAACCATAAACTGCAACATCCCGTTTGGTTTGGGTTTCTTGTAACCTCTATCAAGTAGCAAGTTTTGTTTGGTCTGTGGGCAATGCAACCCGATTTCTTGTTTTCGATTTGCATAAAAAGTGATGGAGGCTTTGGGCAGCCTTAGATAAAAAGGATCCCCAAATGAAGGGGATATGTGTCCGTTAAGCAACAATGACTTTGGAAAACAATTGTAATAACCATTGTGGCCGTTAAATTTGAAATTGAAGCCGTAGCATTTGCAGCTTTGTAAGCATACTTCCTCACACCTTTCATAGGTGTAATTTTCATAGAATTTGATATCGTAGCCATAGAATTCGACGTTAGGAAGTTTGATGAAACCGGATTCGGCTGCGTTGCAGGAGAGGTTGAACTCAGGTTCACACCCGAGAGACCAATCTGTAAGGTTTTTTGCCTTGTACCTGATGGAGTGTTGGCCAACAATAGCATAAAAAGTCTGTAAAAGATTATTGCAACAGAAGTTTTTCATGGGAATCAAGGACTCAATGAGCATTAATGGAACTCATGTATCAAGATGGAAGTACTACTAAGATGGAACTTCAAGAATCAAGTTATTTTGTGCTTATATGAGTGTGCATGCATGAAAGTGGGATTTCCGGATCCTATAGTACAATAGTGTGGGGCTCGGGGAAATTTTTTCATTGCCGGGTGCGTATCACATGATGCCCGCTCGGTGCATCTGAGCCATTTATTGCGTTTTTTGATGGCTCGGATTTAGAGAGAGAAAAAAGAGAGAGAGTGTTGGGGTGAGAGAAGAGAGAATGTTTCAATCCGAGCTGTTCAAAAGTATATTAAACGGCCCGGATGTACCGAACGGGTGCCATGTGAGATATACCCAACCGGCACCAAAAAATTCTTGGGGCAAGGAAACTGTGCCGTTTGTGGTTCATGTAACAAAAAACCCAAGGCATGCAAACCAAGGGAGACAAGGCTGAGAAATATGTATTGCTCCGGACAAAAAATTTGAAATCCTCAGAAAATTATATCGAAACACAAGAGAAGGAAAGAGGATTAAAAAAATTGAACCAATTTGAAAATCTTATTTTTCTTATCATTTTATCCTAAAGAATTATAATTAATTTTTGTCTCTAAAGCTCTCATAATTAAGCATTTGCTCTTTATTTTGGATCCTATAGAGTGATTATGAGAGTCCTACAGACAAAAATTAATCATGACTTTTTAGGATAAAATATCAGAAAAATAAGATTTTCACACCAGTTTAAACGGATTGAAAATTAAAGCACTTAAGGGAACTCTGAGAGCTATGTGAGAATTTTGCGCGGGGAGTAGTCCGTTATGTTGTATGAAAGATATACTTTTCTTGGTATTTCGTTGAGTTCATACTCAATAGTGAGTGTGAGTAAGAGCACCGACTATAAAAGCGTTTTTAACAAAAATTCATAAACTACTAAAATTTGCTAAAGCGAGAATTGAAAGCGCGATCACAGATCCGAATTGGGAGTGAGCACATGTGCCCATATCACATACATTAAACTGCTCGTTGTGTGAGGAGTTATGGTTTGAAGTTGTGTTTCTTGACTCTTTAATTAATTTTCTTTTTTTGGTAAATATTTTTTGATTAAGTTAATCTTTTAGTTATACAACTTATGTCGTCTTTTTAAAAGCGCATGACTATAAAAATCATTAGGCAACCTTTAGGCTATGTTATTGTAAACTCATAAGTTTGAAATTTATTTTAATATTATTTACTTTTTGTAACATTTTGTTTAGCTTTTCGTCCTATTTTTTGGAGTTAATCATTCGTCTCGATAAGAAAAATCGAAAAAGTTTAAAAATATATTATGACCGATGTTGAAAAAAATACAAATAAGACAGTTATTTGATACTTTATTCTGTCTTCAGTGAACGTTTGTTTTGCTTTCCGTTGTAATTTTTATACTTTTTGGACTCCTCTCGTGAAAATGGATGATTAATCCAAAAAACATGATGCAAATCTAACAAAATTAAAAAAAAAATCAACAAAACACACAAAACAAAGAAGAAAAATAAGAGTTAGTTCCAGAATATCTTCTTAAAAAATAACTACTTATTTTACATTTACAAACTCAAAAATAATATAAATAAAAATAATTTTTTAATTTTTTTGCACAATATAAAAGCTCTTATTGAGATCCCATTATTTTTTAGTTTAAATTTGCTTTCTTAAAAAATAACGACCTATTTTCCGTTTTGAAAAGTTTACAAGAATAGAGTAATTTTGGAACTATGTGAACATTACCCGGGTAAACAAGAGCATCTCCGACCAGCATTCTCCCCCGGATGATCATAATTACACATCGCATTGGGCCCACAAACTCCATGGATCTTGCACGGCTGACTTATGGCTTGCCAAGAAACTCTCCATATCCTTCTCTCCTCATCCAAACTATACAATCTCACGTTCCCATCCACATCCATTCTCAATCTTCTCCAAACCCCAATCCCATAATCCGAAGCTTTAAACTTAAAAGCATCACTTGATCGGAAATACCCAGATGAATTGAACGCCGCAGTTGCACTGTTATTCCAGGTGTTCCGACCCGCCGCCCAGCTGACCAACCCCGGGTCAGGCCAGTACATGCTGGAAGCCCCCTCGCCGTCAAATAGTAAATGGAGAACGTTATCGTAGTCGAAAAACAGAGAGTAAAACCCAGATGAGAAATTTTTATGGTTTCGAGAGGAGACGAGTTTAGAATTTCGGGTTATGGGTTGGTTTGGAAGAAGGGTGTCCGTCGGTGAATCAAAACTTTCCCAGACCGTCATTGAACCACTTCGATTTCGAAGAACGAGGTTACCAGTATTTAGAAGTTGTAAATAAAGTGGGGAAATTGATTCGGTGTTTGTGGACCAAACTGTGAATTGGGGGGCATCGGTTAGTATGAGGTTGCCGGATTTAAGGAGAGAGAGTTTCGATCGTTCTCCGTTGACAGGTCGGTCTCGATTGGCCACCCAAACCACGGTGAGATCGCCGTCGGATGTGCGTTCAGTGAACCATATAGAAAAGCAATAGGCATTTTCGCCAACAGAGTGCAAGCCGGCGGAGAAGATTCCGTTTTTTGAAATTAGAAAGTCGGAAACAAAGAGGGATGAGGATGCAGGTAACGTATCATGTGGTGATGAGATTGAAAACAGAGGTGGTAGAAATGATAGGAGGAGTAGGGAGATGAGGAGGATTAGAATTGGGATATCCATTAATTGTTAAGTGTAATTTATCGTTTGTAGAATTTAAAGGGGTGTAGTATTTTCGTTTGTACTCCAATAGTTTAATTTTTAAGCAGAAAAAGTTTTATTTTTGGATAAGCATCAAGCACCACACATGCAGTAGGGTGAACATCAACCACAACCAGTTGCCCGGGAAAGGATCTGGTGGGACCCCTGCGTGGGATTGGTGGATGTCACTGTGGAGTAAGAGAACAAAATTGACTTGTTCTCACTTGTGGGCGACTTAGTAATACCCTGTTTGGATCAACGCTTAAATATGCCGTCTTCGAGTAACTTGTTCTAATAATTAACTTCTACCCTTTGTTTGGATAAACAGTTGGTGCGTGTAAACCAAACCAAACCAAACCAAATCAATCTGAGCTAGTCTTATGTTCCAAAACAGTCGGTTCGTGTAATTGCAGAAAATGGAAACAAGATACTAGTAGTAGTAATACAAGAGCTTTGGTGTGAAAAAAATGAAATCCAAAATATTCAGAAACACAATTCCACATTGCTTAGCAAAATAAATAAAACACATGCAATTCCGCATTCTATCGACAAAATACTATAGACATGAAAACAAAATGTTCAAATACTCATTATCTAATAGCTTGAGCAAATTACAATGCATAACGTGAAAGTCTGAAACCATACGCTCAGATCCCTTGATTTCAAGTTTTCAAGTCAATCGTTTATCCATCTTTGGATCTTAATAGTCATCATTTTTCATGGTGTAGAAGCCTCTCTATAACCTGACTCATGGTGGGTCTTGCATTTTTATCTTTCACTACACATTCCAATGCCACTTGAACCAGTAATATTCCCATCTTCCTTAAATCACAGCTCCCCTTCAATATTGGATCGATGATCTCTTCTCCCTCACCCACTTCACTAGCCCTCTCTGTTCCATCTCCCCTATATTTCCAGACCCCTTATCACCTGTTGTCATCGGGCTCTTTCCCGTGACCATTCCCAGCACCACCACTCCGTAGCTATAAACATCGACTTTGGATGTGATTGGGAGGTTCGAAATCCACTTGGGCACCATGTAACCTCTCGTCCCCCTCACCCTAGAAAAGCTCGAACTCTTTCCACTACCCCCTTTGTTTACTAGCTTGGAGAGACCGAAATCCGCAACCTTGGGTTGGAAATTAGAGTCCAAGAGAATGTTTTGAGGCTTCACATTGCAATGGAGAACCGACTCCAAACACTCTTTGTGAAGGTAAGCTAGGCCTTTCGCAGAGCCAACCGCGATATCAAACCTCTTCTCCCAATCGAGGGCGCTAGAAATAAGATTCTCTGCTAACGATCTGCGCTCCATATACTTGTAAACCAATATCCTATGGTTTCCCTCAACGCAGTATCCCCAAATCTCTATCAAGTTCATGTGGTTAACCCTTCCAATGGTGCTCACCTCCGCTAAGAGTTCTGCTTTCCCTTGCTTAGCCTCGTTAAGTCACTTGATCGCTGCAACTCTACGATCGAATAATATTAGGGGTGGCAAATTGAACCCAAACCCATTAACAAACCGATACCCATCAACTAAAAAATACACTTAACCCAACTCATTTATTAGTTGGGTAAGAATGAGTCCAAATCCAGCTAACCCATTATTAATTGGGTTTTAATTGGGTATCAATTGGGTCAACTTAAATGACCCAATGGGTAATGAAAGTAACCCACCAAATTCCTGCCTCTTTACCAATTATCAAGTTTCCGGTCTCTTTTGCAATTGGCAAGCCAAGGAGTATGGCCTTCTCTCTCTCTCTCTCTCTCTCTCTCTCTCTCTCTCTCTGGAGTATGGCCTTCTCTCTCTCTTTTTCAATTGTTCTGTGCTAAATCACATGCGTCCAAAAATATTTTGGACAGTCCGGATTAAAAACCAATTGTGACCAGTAAGAATTATTTTGACCAGTCAAAATTGAAACACATCTCATCCATTGATTGCGCGAATGGACTGGTGAAATTAAGCTAACCCCGTGAATAAATTTTTCTCATGGTAGTCCCGCATAGGATTTGGATTAAAAATTTGACTTATTTTTTTGTTCTTATTCAAATTTTTTTTGCATTTTTCTTGTTATGTCAAACTTTTGTGACTTATTGATTTGTTTCGACGAGAGGAATTAGAAAAGTAAAAAAATTTGATCGAAACTTATAATTTTTTGAATAAAGACAAAAATAAATCAATAAGACAAAAAAATTTACTTACCGTTCAGCCAAATAAGCCAAGTGACTTATTTTTTTGTCTTTATTCAAATTTTTTCGTATTTGTTAGTTTGTCGTTAACTTTTTGAGGATTATTGCAGCATCATGACGAGAGGAATCTAAAAAGTAAAAAATTATGATCGAAATCAATTTTTTGTCTTTTTGAAAAAATTTATGAGTTTCGATCATATTTTTTTTTACTTTTCTGATTTTTATTTCGATCATAAATTTTAGTATATATGTAATTGGGTTAATGGGCGGGTCGGATTTGCTTTAAAATAAATGGGTCGGGTTGGGTATGAGTAATTAGACTCATAGTTAATTGGTCTAAATGGGTCAATGACCCATTAATGACCCAACCCATTAACAACTTATCCAATGTAGCTCAAACCCGCCCGTTTGCCACCTCTAAATAATATGCCTTTGTACACAACCCCAACACCTCCTCTCCCAATTTCTTCCCTAAATTTTCCAATCGCTTTCTTCAACTCGTCATAGGTGAATTTCCTAAACCTGCTCACAACTTGAAGGTAACCTTGTGCGTTTTCACTTGAACTTTGTTGGGTTTTGTACAACAACCACCATACCAAACATATACAAATGATTTCAAATCCGTCAAATGCAAAGGCGAAGCAAACCATAAACTGCAACGTCCCGTTTTCTTTGGGTTTCTTGTATGAACTATCAAGTACTCCCTCCGTCCGGATTTAACGGTTCTTTTTGGGGATTTAAACTTTTTAAGGCAACATAATTATTACATGTTTGAACACTTGAATTTCCTCTTTTACCCTTCATTATTATGGAGTAAATTTGATGGAGTACAAAATTTCCTTTTTCAAAACAGTCAGTTTGGCGCCAGAATAGGAAAAAAAACAAAGTCAAATTTGTACAAAGACTGAGGGAGTACAAATGGAAGGGTAATTATTGAAAAATGGAAAGATAATGATTGAAAAATGGAAGGGTAAAATTGGAAATTTGTTAATCATTACCCATCTAATTTAGAAGTGGGACAGTTATTTTGGGACGGCAAAAAGTGCAAATTGGGACAATTAAATTAGGACGGAGGGAGTAGCAAGTTTTGTGTAATCCTGGGGCAATGTAACCAGATTTCTTATTTTTGATTTACGTATGCAGTGAGAGAGGCTTTGGGCAGTCTTACGTAGAAAGGAGCCCTGAATGTTGTGTAGAAACTTTATATCCATCTCAAAATTAATTGGCAATGAGTGGAGAGGTCCCAGATGTTATTAAGTGATCACTCATTCTACTCCCAAGCAATATGGGATTTGATTAGCACCAAAGATTGTATAATCTTGGGGCTTTAATCCTCTAATTTGTAAGCTTTTATATGTTTAACTCGTCGTTTTTATTCGATAATGCACGTAACGTATTTTTGTGTGTATTTCAGGTAAAACGTGCTAATAAGGCGGGTTTGAACACCAAAGGACGTTCCGGGATGTAACCAAGTGCTCAAGTGCCCGACAGCACTCATTTCATTGTTATCGGAGCCTAATCGGTGCTATAAGAAGCCTTGGAGGGCGTTCGGTGGTAAAGATGGCGACAAAGTATGCCAAGGCTTCGAAAAGAATGCAAATGCATCGAGGATGGCCTTCAAGGATATCCAAGAGACCAAGGCCATATGGCATACTTCCGTCAAGTCCCGTTGATCAAGAAATCAAGTTTTGGAAGGCCGTTGGGACACCACGAGAGCTCAAGTACCAAGCTGACCCTGTTCTGCAGTTTTTGCATAGAGGTACCAATACCTCAAAAATGTGGTACCGATACCATGTCGCTGAAATTGAAGACAATTGAGTTGGTACCAATACCTCGTTTTTGAGGTACCGATACCAATACCCTTTGACCAGCACTTTTTGCTGAATATTTCAACCTTCCATATATAGAAAGTTTCTACTTCTAGTATGTTTTTGGGATATTTTGGGGGCCTTTTTGTCCATTGTAAGGCTGATTTTATAAGCTCTATAAATAGGCTTGTATATCATTTATGGAAGGGATAGATGCCATTAGTTAGCTCTAGGCCTAGTTTTTAGTTTTTGCTCTAGGATTTCCATTGTTAGTCTTTCAAGTTTTTCAAGTCATTTTCCTACAACAACTCAAGTAAGTTTAAGTATTTTGATGTTTTCTCACGTGTTAATGTTGTAGCTATGGCATGGATCTTCTTATAAATCAAGTTTGTTTTCAATTCTATCGGTTAATCATGTTTTCATTTCTTAGCATGCTTTCTAGTCTTTTTATTATGAGTGAGTAGTTAATCGGTTCGGTCATGGGGTGAGGTTCACCCTATGGATTAGTCAATTAAATGGTTTCTTTTAACTTTAGCTTAATTTCAATGTTTTGAATGAATTAAACTCATGATTTCTAGTTTTGATCATGGGGTTGGTGGCTTCTTTGATCAATGAAGTTTATCGCCTTGTGCTACGAGCTTGATAATCCTACGCGTGCGAATGATTCTTTTTCGTCTCTCACTTGCGTTAAATGAGTTCAATTTGAATTAGAGCTTTAAGTTAAGTTACAAGTAGTCTTCAGCTTTTAATTCTTCAAGTGGAATCCGGACGGTTTCGGTTCACTCATGAGTTAGATGAAGAAACCATTTGATGGCTAAGTCGTGGGTAAATCAATCCCTTTGACTCGACCATCTCTAATCTAGTTTAAATTCCAAGTTTAAATATCGTCATTCAATTCGAATACCAAAGCTGGCCGCTTGAACGCCGTAACTCTTGCACAACATCTATTCCAAATTCGCTAAAGAAGATTTCTCTGTGGGAATGATTCCGGTCTTACCGGTTATTATGCTTTCAACGACCTAGCCCTACGCTTGGGGTGTGAACCTTCCTAAGAGGTTAGGTCCAGACAGAAGCATTTTTGGCGCCGTTGCCGGGGAAGTCTTATTATAGCTTATTTGGAGGTTCGACAAACCGCTGTAAGTATTCCACTTTATTTTACTTTGTGCAATTCATACTTAATCTAGCGGAGACCTCTAACCGATCATCTTATCAAACTTGAGGTG
This sequence comes from Rhododendron mucronatum var. ripense, assembly GCA_019656295.1. Classification (NCBI taxonomy): domain Eukaryota; kingdom Viridiplantae; phylum Streptophyta; class Magnoliopsida; order Ericales; family Ericaceae; genus Rhododendron; species Rhododendron mucronatum. Next base: position 1,096,789 of record BPLT01000131.1, on the reverse strand, counting down.
TAACGAAGCTAGATTAAGTATCGCTTGCCTTTTCTTTTTGTTGTCCATATAACGTGGTGGTGGCTTAACCCCACGGAACTGTTTTGAGAGAGGTGGCGACGTAGCCCCTCTAGCCTGTTTACTTTATGTCTTATCTATCTAATAGAATGGCGGAGGCAAATGGGGAAATAGTCCCTATGACTATGTGGGAATATCCTTATCCGTATCATGCTTACCCATGCCATCTTCTTGCATAGTTGCCCCCACCTCTCCTACCGTCAATGTATTTAGGATACAAATGAAATTTTCTAATTTATTGCCCCGCTTCCATGGCATGTATCATGAACACCCTTATAAACATGTTGCGGCTTTGAAGGACAAACTTGGTACCCTTGGTGCCATTGTGAAAACAGAGTCCGCGTGGGTGAAATACTTTTCTCTATCTTTAAGGGATATTGCCAAAACTTGGCTCAATTCCTTGAACCCTCAATTTGTGCTGACTTGGGTTGATTTGCTAAATGCATTCTATAGCAAGTTCCTTCCCATTTTTTATACGTGGGTTCGCAAGAAACAAATTCAAACCTTTGTTGAAAGAGAGAATGAGTCATTTTATGCATGTTGGGGAAGATACAAGGACTTGCTAATTGCGGTCCCGAATCATGGCTTTTAAAACTTCCAAATTGCTAACTATTTTTATGACGGACTTTCTCAAAAGAGTCATGCTTTCATAGACATGTTATGCGGTGGAAAACTGTTTGATAAAGAACCCGCTGAAGCCTTAGATTTCTTTGATCGATTGGCTCAAATTTTACACTCTCGGGTTTTTGTTAAACATTGTCAATGGTCCAACTCAAATGCCATGGAAGAGGATATTGAGCCGCCTGTCTTTGTTGAAAATGTTAGTTTAGATTGTGATAACTCCTCAGAGTCTGCATGGAGTGATGAGCTTATTGATAAAACTGAGAGGTTGAACTCCGGTAGCATTGCAAGAGAGGTTGAACTCTGGTAGTTCACACCCGAGAGACCAATCTGTAAGGTTTTTTGCCTTGTAACCTGATGGAGAGTTGACCAACAATAGCATAAAAAGTCTGTAAATGATTATTGCAACAAAAGTTTTTCATGGGAATCAAGGATTCAATGAGCATTAGAACTGCATATATCAAGATGGAAGTCCTACAAAACACAATTTACAAATTTTACAGAGTGTCATTGTCATTCTAAAGTTTATTAAAATACAGGACAGTGATATGACTTAACTAGAGCGAGCATAAGTTGAGTTGGCAGGTTGAAGGTATATTTTTCAACCAACTCGTACTTGGCGTCTTGACAACATTCTAACTTACTGCCACCGCCAATCTAACGACCTTTAAAACTAGCAATTTGGTTGACTTTTTGGCGAGTTCAACTCAACAGTTTAGGCGGGCACTACAAGAAATTACACCATTGCTGACTAAAATTCCCGACTGAAGAAAATTTAGTCGCCAATTGTTGAACGCATACCGACTAAATAATTTTAGTCGGGAAATAATACTTTTTGCCGACTAAACCCAATTTTAGTCGGGAAATAATAATGTTTGCCGACAAAAAAATTGAATTTAGTCAGCGAATATAAATTTTCCCTAATTTAAAAAACCAATTAATGAAAAATATTTTCCGACTAAATAATTTGGTAGGGAATAGTGATATTTGCCGACTAAAATTACATTTGGTCGGCGAATCTCAATTTTTTCCGTAACATGAAAAGTCAATAAATAAAAAACATTTTCCGACTAAATTATTTAGTAGGGAATTAGTAATATTTTCCGACTAAAATTCCATTTAGTCAGGGAATACCATTTTTTCCTAATTTAAAAAAATCAATAAATGAAAAAACATTTCCCGACTAAAATTACATTTAGTCGACAAATATCAATTTTTTTTTCCCTTTTAAACAAATTTCAAGAAAGGAAATATTTGTTCCGATGACATTGAGCACGATGCAACCTTCCCGATCAAAACCGTTCATTTTTTTTTTCCTTCTTAGTCATAAGATTTTTGTAAGTTTTTGGCTTAATCGGGTTTAAGGAAACCCGTTTATCGGCACACAAATTCTTAAATAACAAGAATTTTACTGTCCGATCAAGTGTCTATCCATATGCGGTTAACTTCATTCTTGGTACGAATGATCTATAATTCGTATTACGTCAAAGATAGATGATTTGGATTGTAAAAAAAGACCTCAGACAGGGCTTGGTTAGTGCACTATAACACTTAAACGTCTCTGAACTCATTAAATATCTTTCAATCATGTGGTCCCCGATATCAAGTGATCTTCGATTTTGCTTTGCTATAATTGGTAATAAGTGAAATCCTAATGGTTCAGATCGAGCATTATAAAAAATTACTCGACAGTTATGTTTACAATCTATACATTGATTTACTTGATAGTCAACTAGCTATAGATCTTATGTTGCACTCATTATTGTAGAAGCCACACGATCGCGAGAAAATCATTACGATCAAGACCGTTCATTTTGTTACACTTGTTGAATAATTCATATTCTCGTAAATCTGTGGCTCGATCAAGTTTAGATAAACCCCTTTTATCTCGGTAAAGAGTGATCTTTTAACCCATAATAAAACAAAGATAGATTAGTTCTAATTGGGAAAAAAAGACCTCATATGGGGCTCGGGTGCTAATGGTTCTAATTGCGTATTGGAGAATAGGTTCTGTCATTTTATGAATGTGATTGAAATATTATCTTTTAGTGTGTTGGTCGAAAAAAAAATGGGAAAAATAATAATAAAAAAAACGCTGAACTTACATCCCAATGTCCCATGGGCCTCCAAACTTAACGTATTTTCAATTTAACCTCCAAAGTTTACAAAAAAAACTTACAATTTAGCCTTTGCCATCATCTTCTGTCAAGTTACAAACGGAATTATGAAATTTTGTATTGTTCATCCAACGTTTAATATTTTATTTGGACCCATTACGGATCCTATAAAGATGATTCAAATTGTGAGTCATTCTTAAAATGTTTTTTATAGGTTCCTTAAAAAAATTAGCCCAATTCGATATCGGTAGGGCTCTTATATGAGTTAAGGCTCTCTTACAGTACTCATTGAAAGGTCTTTTTATAGCCAAAAATTGATTAATGATCATGTAAGGATAAAATTATGAGAAAAATAAAATTTTTTGCACCGGTTCAAATAGATTGAAAATTAGAGCATTTAATTTTTTAACATATTTTTAAAAAAAATTCACAAAGCAGATTGGAATCGGATAAAAAAAATTAAGCGCTCAAATTTTTAATCTGTTTGACCCGATGAGAAAATTTTATTTTTCTGATCATTTTATCCTAAATGGTTATATTTTGGCTGTAAGACCTTTCAATAAGCATCTTAAAAGAGCCCTAACTCATATGAGAGCCCTACCGATATCGAATTGGGCTAATTTTTTTAAGAAACCTATAAAAAAATATTTTAAGAATGACTTGCAGTTTGAATCAATTTTATAGGATCCATAATGGATTCAAATAATTATTAAACATTGGATGAACAGTAAAAAAATAAGGGTAAAACAAATGAAACCGAATGGTATAAATACTTTTATTACCTAAAATTGAACAAAAGGACAGCGGTAGCGGAGTGGCTATTTGTGTGTGAGATGGAACACGATGTCTTGAGTTCGAGACCTTGGAGGCTCACTCCGGAATGAAATCTGAATAGGGAAACACAAAAGATATCAGGAAGTGGAATATAATTTTTCCACTTTGGCCCCTTAATTTTTTTGTAATATCGTTTTATGTCACAATGCAATTATTATTGCCGACTAAACTTTTAGTCGGCAAAAGTGAACTTTACCGACTAAAGCAGAAACCGCGACTAAGTTTTTTAGTCGCCCATTTAGTCACCAAAACCATATATTAGCCGACTAAACATTATTTAGTCGGCAAATGTACCATACATTAGTCGTGTAACGACCCGGATTTTTGCCCTATTTTTTTTATATACAAATTTGAGATGTTAAATACTAATTTATTAATTAATTAGATTAATTAATTAAAATACATTATTATGTGCATAATTGATATTACTTAGAAAATCGTATTCAAAATATATTATACTTTAGAGATATACATTCATCCCTTATGCTGCCTATTTAAACTCTAATTAGAATTCTATTGGATCCAAACCTCCACTTTCCTCTCACACTCTACCACCTCCCTCCACTACTCCTCTGTATTAGCTATCCATCTCCCTTAAATTTCTCTAAAAAAAAAAAAAAACAAACCAACTCCCACGTTCCCACACCCCACCTCCTCTACAAAACTTAATCTCTCCCCACTCTTTCATATTTTTTTCGGCAGAGAGAGACCATCTCTTCATCCTCCACTATCTCCTCCTCCTTTTCTTTATCATATTTTGCCGAGAGGGAGACAATTAATACATTGTAGTCCATATATTTTTTTTTGTGTGTGTGTGTTGTCCTTCTTCTAATTTTCCGAGAGGGAGAGAAGAGTAACCGGAAAGGAAGGAAAGAAAAGAGAAAAAGAAGAAAGAAGAAAAAGATCATCCGTTGCCGCCGCCGATCACTTTCATCCTTTTTAAAATCCTAACTAGAATTCCAAGGATCAAGGTAGATTTTTCATTATCCCTTAACTCTAAGTATATTATGAAATTTTTATGCGTTATATTGTCTGTACAGGAGCCCAATTAACAAAACATATATTTTAAGAAAAATAGTCAAAACCCATACTCGATGTCGTGGCCGCAACCCATGGACCTCACGGCTGCTATCTTCGATACCGCATCCGAAATGTTCGTCTTGAACAATTCTATTTTTAAGTTCTTATAGTTGATTAGGGATCATTCATGAAAGGTGTTGTTATTAGTAAATTGTTAATTGGGATACTGATCCATGATTGTTTGGTACGTACTTGATTAAATTAATGTATTGATAAGATGACAGGCATGTATTAGTATAATTTTGTCAGTAACGAGCCTATATATTGTCTCATGTTTCGGAACTATATTTTAAAAAAAAAAACTGTAACTAACTCATTTATAAAGTAGCTGGTATTAGGAAGTTAGTAAAACAAGGAATCTATTAGTATGAATTAGTGAGACGAATGATAACTAGTAATATCACTCATGATAATATCACTCTTGAAATCATGCGCCATATATAAAAATACAAAAGAAGTGAGGCATAGATATTATCACACACTTTAATCATAAGATATAATTTTGCTAAGGGAAAGCTTAGAAATAATGAATTTAGTATCAGTGTCCATGGAATTTATTTTGGAAGGGAAAAGATATACTGTAGGAAGAAAAACAAAACTTGAAAGGTTTAATACTAGTTATCTTCTCTAGGAGTCAGACTATATTAAAATCTTAAATAAAAATAAGGAAAATCTACACTTCATTAAACACAACTTCATAAATGGTCAGATTAGTAAAAAGAGTGATCATTTTGCAATAAGAAACATTATGTCTTTGTCGAACCCTAAACCTGATAGTTATTCGTAAGGTAATCCAAGGTTTACAAAATAACTGTTCAATCCTCAGATAATAGAAATTACTAAAATGAACCTATGTGCGAAATCCTAATGAAACCCAAAAGTCATCGGGACAAATCTGAATACTTTATGTGAAATATTCTTGTGTCTTTTGAACTGTCGATTATGTATTATTTCAATGACTCTTTATGAGCTGTTGTTATTATTGATCCACTTGCAAATACTTTGGTATTGAAACATATCGAAATTTCTGTGAAGTTAGTTTGGACTTAAGCTCATTGGATGTGATTGTGCGGCGGTTCAGTTATCATGTGTCTGTAGTTATATTATGATCTGTTTACTCCTTATTTGAAATGATTGCTTTGTTGATTGAACTGAGAACGTAGAAAGGTCATTAAAGACATTGGATGAGTTACGGACTTAGAGAACTTATGTAGACGTTGTTCTGGTTAGTGGAAAAAGGAAACAGATGAAAGATTATGGGCTTAGCAGGACCTCGAGGGTGGCCTGACAGGACCTCGTGTTATCGGGGGTAGCCTGGTAGGACCTTGAGGGTAGCCTGAAAGACCCTGTGTAGCTAGGGTGGCCAAGCAGGACCTTAGGGGTAGCCTGGCAGGACCTCAGGTATTGAGGGTAGCCTAGCAGGACCTTGAGGGCAGCCTGATGGACCTAGAATTGTGGAGGTGACCAAGTAGGACCTCAGGGGTGGCCTGGCAGGACCTCAGGTATTGAGGGTAGCCTAGCAGGACCTTGAGGGCAGCCTGATGGACCTAGAATTGTGGAGGTGACCAAGCAGGACCTCAGGGGTGGCCTGGCAGGACCTCAGGTATTGAGGGTAGCCTAGCAGGACCTTGAGGGCAGCCTGATGGACCTAGAATTGTGGAGGTGACCAAGCAGGACCTCAGGGGTGGCCTGGCAGGACCTCAGGTATTGAGGGTAGCCTAGCAGGACCTTGAGGGCAGCCTGATAGACCTAGAATAGTGAGAGTAACTGACTAGGACCTCTGGATGTTGAGGGTAGCCTAGTAGGACCTGTAAAGTATGTCCGGTGAAATTCTGATAAGTTTGGAACTTGGTGAATACTGTAGTATTGGAATGATGATAGAAGTTGAGATTCTGGAATTTACGTAAGTTGATGGTTATATAGTGAAATAAGTTTTGTGCTATTCGATTCTTACCTCATTTTATTATAAATTTGATTGCTTGTAGAGTAAGGGTTAATGGGTAAGATTTATCTACTGAGTTTCAAAACTCATTATAGTGCCATTGGGCTGGCGTTTCATGCCAGGTAATCAGGAGATCGAAGAACAGAATCCTCTACAAGATGATCAGTACCAGGCTGAGGACCTCCCAGCTGAGGAAGGGGAGTTTGTCGAGTCTTAAATGTCTTACCCTTAGAAGCTCTGTTAATTTGGAGTAATGTCATTTAAATTTCCAAAAGTGCTATCGCATTTGTCAAACTCTGTTTTATTTTTGTTGAGTCGTAAGACAATTAAGTAGGTTTGAATTTGGTATTTAAGGTTCCCGCTGCTAAACTCTGCTTAATAAAATTTCATTTCTTATATATTAGTTTTATAAATTATTAAATCAGTTGAAAAAGATTTAATTAACGTGTCCAAAAATCGGGGCGTTACAAGTCGACTAAACCTTATTTAGTCGGCAATTACATTTGCCGACTCTCATTCCCCGACTAAATTGCCGATCAAATTATTTAGTCGGAAAACCATTTTGGGACTAAAAAGGCCACATTTGGCGACTAAACCTTTAGTCGGCAATTGTGTTTTTTCTCGTAGTGGGGTTTGGAGAAAACTTCACTCTTTGAGTCTTTTAAGGATCTATATGTTTCTTACAACTTTTTTAATATTAGCTTATCAAAAATCAAATGAGGTGGGGAACGTAAGATTACTAGGGTAAGTTTGGATTTTTCTTTATTTTTCCCTCATAAACAAGTATAGTAAGGTACACTTTAGCATTGGTATGTTACACATGTAGGTGTAGCGAATTTGTTCGGGTTAAAGGCGGGTAGAGAAATTTTATAGGTAGCCAAATCAACCTGCTTAAAATCTGTATTTTCCCACATAACACAATTTGTGCGCTCATGATTTTGGGGGCATGTCGGGTCGGTTTGGCTGATTGATTGGATTTTTCGCCGGCTCCTAATTTATAAATTTAAGAACTCTAGAAACATTACCCGGGTAAACAAGAGCATCTCTGACCAGCATTGGTTGGTTTGTAGTATATACTGGCCCCTATTATCTATCATTTGTAGGATTTATGGGGTGTAGTACGTTTGTTAGTAGTTTAGAGAAACTTTTAGGTATCCCGGGGATATAAGTCCTGTGGTATCTTCTCCGGTATGTTTCTTATTTTTTTGCCATTTTCTGATCACATTTGGATGATCGATTTCATTCATTTTGTAGAATTCGGCGAGAACCTTAATTATGTCAAAAATTGTGTTCATCGGACTTTATTTGATACATTATCGGCACACGTGAAAATTGAAAAAAAACCAAAACTAAGTCCAAAAACACAGTGAATAATAACCCAGTTTTGATTTTTTTTTTTTGTAATTTTCACGTGTGTCGATCATGTATTAAATAAAGTTCGATGAACACAATTTTTGGCATGATTAAGGCTATTGCCGAACTCTACAAAATGAACAAAATCGATCATTCAAATGTGATCGGAAAATAGCCAAAAAATGAAAAACGGACCGAAGGGGATACCATGGCGCTTGGTATCCCCGGTATACCTAAAAGTTTCTCTGTAGTTTATAGTGGAGTTGGGGTTGTCAAGACATATATAGGGATCGATCGAGAGAACTTATTCACGGCGGGGTGAATAATAAGTTGTTTATAGCGGGATGAATAAGGACTGTCCAAAATTATTTTGGATGGATTTTAAACAAACTTTTTTGAGAAAGTTATTTACTGAACCCTCGGTAAATAAAATTTTCTCATAGAGATCAAGCACTACGCACAAGTGTAACAAGATCTGTGAACATCAACCAATTACTTTTGGGTAATTGGGTCTCCAATATGGAGACAACTTTTATTTTGGAGACTAAATCTCTAAAAAGAATGATGGGTCCCTTAAACATTTTTTCAAAAAAGAGTAAAGAAATTACAAAATTTTCTCTCAATATGTCACATCTATTATCTATTTTGAAGGTTTAGAGATGGGCCGGAGATGCTCATTTTGATCGTAATTGATCATTTTGTGAGGTTGTCAAGTTAATCGTCTAAATTTTTTGGACATTGACAATAATATGGTCGACTTTTTTTTTTTTTTTTGATCCGCATATGGTCGACTTTCTTGATCTAGGAAAATTTGACCGTCTAATATGATTTTCGCACTCTCCAAAGTTAACAATACGGGGGTGCGATAATCCCTTAGAGTTACTATAATTCTTGATATACGATTTCCCAAGACCTTTTACTACTTCTGTAGGAAAATTAACTTGTTGATTTGTGCGCGGCTAAATTTCAAAAAAAAAAAAAAAGGACTCGTCGTCGGCTTAATTTCAAAAAAAAAAAAAAAAAAAACTCATGGGAGGCTAATAAGTGATGACCATTCTAATGTCCTGTTTGGGTCAACCCTTAAATAATACTCCCGTCTTTGAGTAACTTCTTCTAATAATTAGCTTTTTTAGCCTTTTTGGATGAAACAGTTGCTGGGTATTTGGTAACTTTTTTATTTTCAGTTTTTAGTTTTTATTTTTATTTTTTTGAAAACTAAAAGAGAAAACTTGTTTGACAACATATTTTTACTTTTTTGCTTTTAAAAAACCTTTCTAGAATTTCTGAAAATTATGAAAACTAGAAAATGGAGTTTTACACAGTTTTCAAAACAGAAATTATTTCATCCCGTCCCGATTTTTTTTTGGGAAGCCTCTTGTCCCGATCATTTCTTTTCCTCCGTACGCTACTCCCTCCCTCTCTCGTCTCTCTCTCCATAACTCTCTCTCTCTCTCTCTCTCTCTCTCTCTCTCTCTCTCCTTTGGAGCTACGGCGGCTGCGGCGCCGTCTTCTCCCCGGCATCTCAGCGTCATAGCAATCGGAAGAAATGCAAACGACTTGATCGTCAGGGAATGACGATTCGGATGGAGTAGGATGGAGGTGATGACGCTGATCGGCGGTGGTGTAGACCGGAGGTTGTGCCGGCTGCGTTCTCTCTCTCTCTCTCTCTCTCTCTCTCTCTCTCCTCTGCCGTGTGATGCTGGAAAATAGAAAAGAAAATGGGAGAAAGGGATATAAGAGCGGGTTTGCATGGGGTAATGACCCATGGACAATATAGTGTTGTCGCATTGGGAGTGAATCAAGGAGAAATTTGTGGGATTAAAAATTAAATATCCATCCTTAGAAGGGGCATGATGTAAGTTTTCATCCTTCTCATTTTGAACGGTTATGTTTTCATCCTTTGGGCTTGCGAAATACCATGTGTACCCTTTTTACTGATACGTATGATATATGTAAATATAGTTTCCTAATTAAGGGGAATTTGATTAGGACTTTAAATAAACACAGTTAGAGGGATTCAATCAGTATAATTATGGAAGATAATTACAAGAGAGAATTTTAAAATTTTAAAAATAATAATAACAAAATCTCACCGATTTTAGTTTCTCCTTTACCATTTATGATTGGTAAATTCATAGATTGTCCATGTGAGATTTCAAGTTGAAATGGGTTTCATGGTAAATACATCATGAACGACGAAATACACCATGAAATTTGCTAGATAAAATAGATAAAATACACAATGAAATACACTTGTTAAAATACACTATGAAATGTACTTGATAGAATATAATGAAATATGCTTAAAATACACTATGACATATGCTTGATAAAATACCCCATGGACGACAAAATACACCATGACGACCACGACGAAATACACCATGAATTACGAAATACACCACGACGATAAATCTACGTACCATGAATTATCGTAAAATATTTTGGAACAAAATCACCCATGAAAACATAAGGCAAACTAACACACAAACACTACAAATCACCTCTGCCGAGCAAAAAAAAAAAACACTACAAATCACCTCACTAATTGATCCTAACCAAAAAAATTACCCATGAAAACACAACAACTCACCATCTGGATCCAAACCCATAAAAAACGAGTCCAAACAAACACAATCACCCCTCCTGGTTTCCAAAACCCAAACGTTGTTTCCATTTTACCGTATTTGTACTCATGCAGAGGTGCTTGCTCGCTGCACCTCCTTTCCTTCGCGACTGATCTTGATCACTGTCGCGATTTCGATGGAAAGAGAGGAGAGAGAAAGAGTGGGCAGCGGCTTCCAGTGGATCTGAGAATGGTCATCGTTCTTCTTTATTGCCGCCGCTGTTCGTTGGCAATTCTTGATCCTAGATCGCCGTTCATTGACGTTGCCGCTGCCGTTCTTGGCCGTCCTCAATCTAGGATCACCGAAGGTGGAGGTTCTAAGCCTTGCGACGTTCATGGAGGTGTGTGAGAGAGAGAGAGAGAGAGAGAGAGAGAGAGAGAGAGAGAATAATTTAGGATTAGGAATTGTTTAGATGGAGAGAGATGGGACAACGTTAAATGGGGGATTTTATCTATTGATCATACCCCTTTAATTGCGGAATAGGTCCTCAAAGTTTATGAATTGGTTCCAAAAATCTGTCCCTATATATATGGGCAAATTTGGGTTTATTTGATTTTGGGGATAAAAACATAACCGTTCAAAATTCCGAGGATGAAAACTTACGCGTTGTTTCTTCTGAGGATGAATATTTAATTCTCCCTTATGAACCTTATGGTACTCCCACCATCTGCCGAAATAAAAGAAATGGGGAAAGGTTGGGTTTGGTCCGGGGTAACACATGCACACACTAGTAAAATCACTCGTCGGATGCTTGCGCACACGATCGATTACGAAATTATAATTGGTGTTACGACATAAATAATTTTACGTATAACTAACAAACCAAAATTATATATATTTGCAAATAAAAATTATTATTCAAAAACTCGGACAGTTACAAAAGTATATCCCCACAGCTTATTGTATGGTTCGCAATTGGATTAGGATGCATGATGACAATGATGATCTATTCAGAGAATATGGTAATTCAACAATGTCAAAGAGCTAGCAAGAGTAGTTCCCAAAATCCAGTTGAGATTGATGTCACTCGTGGATAACACTGTCGTATGTCCAATGTTCGTGATCGAATTGCCGAACAAATTTGAGCTAGCATGAATTGTAGTTGATGATAACATGAATCGTAGTTGATGATATTACCACTACAAATGTATTTATCTTTATTTAAAACTATGTTGCCCCTATTTCAGTTCAAGTAAATGTCCTTGTGTTTTTTGTTGATAGGTGTCTATGCAATTGCTCAAAAAAATTTAGTTGACGGTTGTAGAAAGTTAATGAGCTAAAAGACCAATCATCTTGGTGTTGATTGTTAGTATGTGGAACTTTATTCTTTGGTTTCTTCTAATTTCATTCAATTTGAAGAATAAAAAAAATCGAAATGATCCTACAAAACATGTTTTGTGCTTTCAGTTTTTACTGTTTTCAAAAAATTATTACCAAATATGTTTCTTGTTTTTGTTTTCATGAAAATATAAACCAGTTTCTACTTTTAGTTTCTTAAAAACAAAAAACTGAAAACTGAAAAGGTTACCAAACGTGAATAGGAATGAAATTAAGAATAAAATAGAATTGGCGGAATTGAGAATGGAATAATCATTTCCATTCTCATGTTTGGTTGTGCCTTGGAATAGTCATTCTCATCTCCAATAGAATAATGTGGCAATAGTAATTTTCGGAGTGACAACATTAATTTTTGGAGTGACAATATCATTTTTCAGAGTTGCTGTAACAACCCGTAATTTTTTTATTAATAATATTTTTAATAGTTTTGTTAATAAGGATAATGTTATTTTCTTAATACTTTTATTTTATTTTATTTTATTTTGCATGCAATTACATGCAATGCATTTACTTATTTATTTTCCTACACACTTGCATGCATGCACACACTCTCATCTCCCTCACCTCACTCTCCTGCAGCCTCCTCCCCTCCCACAGCTCCATCTCTCTCATGCAATTACTCCCTCCATATCCTTTCTCTCCAAAAAAAACAAATACATCCCCCATTGCCCAAAACTAAAAATTTCTTGATCACCAAGCTCAATCCGAATTCAATTCATTCTCATCCTTCTGATACTCCCTACCTGGCCTTAAAATTGTTCCTATCCCGTCCAATTCAATGCACAAGAGATCAAACCTTCATAAATGCCATCTTATCACCTTATTCAAAATTCACCTATAAATACCCCACCACTTCGACCAAAGAGCACACGTTTACAACCACCACCCTCCACTGAGTCAGAATAGAGAGAAAAACCAAAGAAAATGAAACTCCAATCTATGGAGTTTTAGAGAGACAAATAAAGAGAGAGAAAAGTGGGTTTCATACTTTCGTCACACTGAAACCCAAATTTTCCACTCCAATCACTTATTAAAACTCCTAAAATCACCAAAAAAATCCACAAATTGGTCCCAAGGATCCCCCGTGGCCAATTCCGAAGTCGTCTTCTCCAAAACTCCAAATTTGATTTGAAATCAATCCGACCCGATTCAAGGTATAATAATCCCTCCCAACCAGTTCTTTAACTATATTAAGTGTTTTTATACGTAACCCAATGGCAAAAATGGTCCCATGCATCAATACCATAGCAAAACAAACAAAAAAAAACGAATCTGGACAGATACCTCGCGGCCGCAACGTTTTGGTTGCACAACCGCTAGAACCAGAGGACTGAGTTTGCAGTGAGGAAGGTCAAAACAGTCCGACCTTGCGGCAAGTTATGTTTTGTTCCGAATTCGTTTCTCCACCTCCCGAACACCATTTTTGACCCCCGGACTATTTTTTTCTAGACTCTCCACATCTCAAAGATCATACCTTGTTAATATCATATTTTTTTATTTACTTAACGATTCAATAATTATTTATTCATTATCTTTCAAAATTTACAAACAAAAAATCTTTGCTACCTTCCAAACAACGTTTTTAACACCCAAACTATTTTTTCTAGATTTCTCGCATCTCAAAGATGATATCTTGTTAAATTCATATTTTTTTAATTAATTAAATATTTATTATTATTTTTACAATGTTTCCAAACGATTCTTTGTGACATTATAAACCATTTTTTTTTTTAATGTCCGTGTAATTTTTTTTAGATTCTTTACATTCCAAGGATGAAATTTTGTTAACTTCAATATATTTTATTTATTAGATTATTCATTATTCATTTATTTTACTTTCGACAACTTTTATTAATATCTTTATTCTAAAATTATTCCGCGACCCTCCAAACCCAACTTTGGACACTCAAACATGTTGCATAGGACCTTTAGGATTGTTATTGAGGTCATCTTAATTATTCTAATACTTTTACCGAATTAATATTTTAAATTACTTGTTTAATCAATCTAATTTCTTAAAAATAATTAATGAGAGCCTAGAAAATTTTTGTAGGAAATAATCAAGTTGTGTGCAGGTTTAGGAAATTCACTTATGCCGAGTTGAAGAAAGCAACGAGAAATTTTAGGGAAGAAATCCGAAGAGGAGGCAGTGGGATTGTGTACAAAGGAGTTTTATCTTATCGTAGAGTTGCAGCAATCAAGAGACTCAACGAGGCTAATCAAGGGGAAGCAGAATTCTTAGCGGAAGTAAACATCATTGGAAGAGTTAACCAAATAAACTTGATAGAGATTTGGGGATATTGTGCTGAAGGAAATCATAGGCTATTGGTTTACGAGTATATGGAGTGTGGATCGTTATGAGAGAATCTTATTTTTGGCACCCTTGATTGGGAGAAGAGGTTTGATATTGCAGTTGGCTCTGCGAGGGGCCTAGCTTATTTGCACGAAGAGTGTTTGAAGTGGGTTCTCCATTGCGACGTGAATCCTCAAAACATTCTCTCGAACTCTAATTTCCAATCCAAGGTTGCAGATTTAGGCCTCTTCAAGCTAGTAAACAGAGGGGGTGGTGGAAAAAATTCAAGCTTTACCAGAGTGAGGGGGACAAGAGGTTACATGGCGCCCGAGTGGATTTCCAACCTTCCCAATCACATCCAAAGTCGATGTTTATAGCTACGGAGTGGTGGTGCTGGAAATGGTCACGGGAAAGAGCCCGATGACAACGGGTGGTCAAGGGTCTAGAAATAAATGGGTGATGGAACTGAGAGGGTTGGTGAAGTGGGTGAGGGAGAAGATGAATGGGAATGGAGAAAATGAACTGTGGATTGAAGAGATCATTGATCCAGTGGTGAAAGGGAAATGTGATTTAAGGAAGATGGGAATACTGGTTCAAGTGGCATTGGAATGTGTAAAGGATGATAAAGATGCCAGACCTACCATGAGTCAGGTTATAGAGAGGCTTCTACCCCATTAAAATAGAAGACTATTAAGAGGCAAAGATGGATAAAAAGATTGACTTGAAATCAAGGGTTCCCATCATCTGGTTTCAGACTTTCACTTTATGCATGCATCCTTTTAAAATAGTCTAGTCTTTTGTATAATTATGCGTCATTCTAATATGCTCTAGCTATTAGATAGTAATCTGCACAGCTTCTTGTTGTTGAGGCACCGTCTAATTGGTAGTTGCGAAAATATAGCTTCTTATTCAGCTGTCAATAAAATTTTCGTATTAGCATGATATATACAATGTTGCACAACACGTTCCGTTAATATCATAAATCTAAATCACATCTCATCAACCAGACAAAAATGACCAATCGTCAACCTTTTACAAAAATACTGTTTACTGAAATACTGATATACAACGAAATGCTTGCAGATGTCAAAAATATAAAGCATCTTCCAAATATATAACATCTCTATATGTGCTTTCGGCACATAAGCTGCATAGTCTTCTTTAATTTTCAACTGTGAAGTAAAAGTTCAGATGGTACTAAAAAATATAAATTGGCGATGTATTAGATTATTCATTGCAAACAGTAAAAAAAAATCAAATTTTATAAAAATAGAATACAAAAGTTCGGTACTTTCTTAAAGCCCCCTGAGCATAGGGTAGAGCCGCCCCTGTTTTTTTTTTTTTTTTTCCAATTTTTGGCTACATACGTAAGCATCAAGTAGATTGTATTAATTTCAATCGGGTTTCACGAGGAAGACAAGACGGTGAGTAATTCTGGACCTCTTCTATACTGTATCATGTGTTGAGAATTTGTGCGCATATAGATTTAGTTGCTGGAGATTTACCATGTTCTTTGCTGTAAGCCTGTAAATATCTACCGGTTACACAGTAAATCATGCTTAACCATTCATATCAGGATCTGTATCCATTATATCGAGTCCTCCTCGAATGCGTTGCTTCTTCGAATTGTGAAGCGAAATTCCCACATCACTTGATACCAAATTAATGTGAAGATAAATGTTTCCTTAGTATTTTGTGAAAGAAAAAAAGCCCATTTAAAATAAACAAACATTTAGGGACAAAAGAAAGTCTAAAATTGGACAAACAATATGAGACGGAGGAAGTATTGTTTATGCGTAAAGTGGGTTGGCAAATAGAGGTGTCAAACGGGCCGTGCCTTGCTTGCCTGGCCTATTTAGCTTCGTGCCATGCTATGCCAGCCCTTTTACTTAAATTGTGTCATGCCGTGCCGTGCCATTTTCAATCGTGCCATGTCGTGCCGGGCCATGCTGGGCCCATTTACTTAATTGTGTTATGCCATGCTAGCCCATTTTTAAATCGTGTCGTGTCGTGTCGTGCTGATCCGTTTACTTGATCGTGTCGTGTCGTGCTTCGTGCCGTGCCCATTTTATTTGGTCATGCTGAGTCGTGCCATTTTTAATCGGGTGTCAAACAGACCGTGTCGTTTGACCCCTATAGGCTTTAGCAATTGGCATCTCATGTGACTCAAAACTAATTTTGTTAATGGCTTAATGCGAACTATTGTTGTGCATAAAGACTTTGTACTACTAATCTCTTGCACATGGGCTGGCACTCACTTATGACTTATGCTTGGTTATATTTGTCCTACTAAGTAGAGTGTCTAAGACGACTCTTGTGTAAAAACATATTTTTATGGCATGCTATCTACTGGGTTAAAATGAAATAATGTTGTATTTGTATTTAACAACTCGATGCCATTCAACAAATTCATAGAAATCCATTCGATTATACAAAATCAAATAAAATTTTACAACACCTCAAAAATATCATATTACAAATGGTCCTAGCTACCCCTAACTAAAAACTGGATTGGGAAAGAAATTTTTGGCCTTCCTCTAATTTTGGTCTTCCTTTGCTTCTTCTTCCCCTGGGACTCAGTGGCGGACGGAGTACTTGTAAGCTAATGCCCAGAAAACTATAACCAACCCAGAACTAGAATATACACACTTGAAGCATAAAATGTCATTACTAGTCCATAGTCCACACCAGCATAGGCTACGTACAAAAAAAAAAGGCTGAAAACTGGAAGGAACTCATATATTTTGGCTCAGCTTTATCACACATCATAGCGAAAAGTACTCATGGCTGGCTACAATAAAAGTTACCCCGCCAAGGCCATTAATAGATATTTCAATAAGAAACAGACTGGCTGCATAATATATGTCATTCCACTACTAGTTCAAACCTGCATCGGCTGCATACACATAAAAATAGCTAAAAATTGGAAGGAACTCATATTTTGGCTCAACTTATCACACATCATAGCCAAAGGCCCAAAAGTATTCATGGCTGGTTGCAACAAAAGTTACCCTGCCAAAGCCATTAACAGGTATTCCAATAAGAAACAGACCACCATCACATATTTTAATACGTAACAGACCATATCCACTAATATATGTCAAAGAATTTTTTCCTTAGGCTCAGTAAATGACCAAATGTCCAGCAACAACAGTGAATGAGCCACAGAAACAACCATGATGCCCAAAAAACTGTAACCAAATATCCAGAAAACTGTAACCAACTCAGAACACACACACTTGCACCAACTATACACACTTGGGCTCGGAATAAAGAATGGCACACGGAGGCAAGTGGCAATGTTAAGTTGTCATTAAGACCTTCATAAGTTGACATTAAGGCCTTTATAAGTTGCCTAAATGTACCCAATTCAAATGTAAGATTTTTTATTTTTTTATCATCATAGCCGATAAATGGTTACAGTTTCCTAGGCATTTGGTAACAGTACACACACACTGATGTATAAAGAATAGAACCACCTGGATGCAGCAACATTAAGTTGCCACTAAGGCCATCATAAGTTATCAACAACATCACATTTGTAATGCATCTCCCCTAATCATCACCATCTATATCAGAGTCCGAAAAATAATCTCTAAATTCATCTTTAGCTAATCTTTTTTGAATTTCAAAATGTGCATGCTCTCAATCTTTTAAGCATAGGAGACAATCCAAAATGTCTCGAGCTGGTCTACTCCTCTTCTCATCCAACACTCTCTTACCTGCACTAAAAGCAGATTCCGATGCAACTAAAGAGACAGGAGGTGTTAGTACATCACGTACCGTGATGGAAAGAATGGGAAATGTCCTTTCATTTTTTTTCCACCAGTCTAAGATATCAAAATTTTTTACGTCGTCATTTTCGGTAAGATGCTCTATCTCTATAAAATTAACAAGTTCAGAGCGTGCACTTGCATTTTTACCTTTCTTGGAAATGAGACACCAGGATGGGTCATTGCTACTTATAGATGGTAAAGTAGCAGTGGTAGTACTCGTAGTCGTAGTAGTGCTTGCAAATTTAGACTCATAAGAAGCATATAAATTAGTCAATAGCGAATTCACCTCAATAAGAGAAGGTAATGTAATCATTAAGTTATCAGAAATTCTTTCTAAGACCATTTGAACACCTTATACATTATTCTTTGGGTCCGTTACTGCAGCTACAATAAATGAACAGTATAGATTGTCATAATTGTGTTGCAATTGTGTGGCTACCGTACAAGAGACCCGTGTTTATAGAATAGAATTATATAATGTATATTAGTTGTTCCAATTCCAAGCACAACAAGATTGTTGGCCTAGGTGGTTTGAGATGTATGTCAAGTCTCCAAGGACTTCGGTTCGAACCCCATAGAGATTTCTTATTCATTATTAGTTGTTCCAAGTAAAAACATAACATGACTAATGGCCTTGGTTGTTTGTGATGTGTGACAAGTTCCATAGGACTTGGGTTCGAATCACATGGAGGTTTTTTCTTTAAAATTAGTTTTTTTTTCCTTATTTATTGTTAGTTGTTCCAATTTAAAAGCTTATTTTTTATAAATTATGAAACCAAAATACCTTGTTTTGTAATTAAAATTATTGTTAATTAATCACATTATATTTATGAGTCACAAGTCAAATTATTTAATAATTTTTTTCCCGTGCCTTGTGTCGTGCCCTTTCGTGCCCATCAACCCGTGCCGTGCCCAGCTAGAACCATGCTCGTGCCGTGCTAGTCCCCCATCAAGCCGTGCCATGCCCGGCTAGAACCGTGTCGTGACGTGCCGTGCCTGTTCAACTACTGTGTCATGCTCGTGCCCATGCCCGGCTAAACCGTGTCGTGCTGTGCCATGCCAGGCCAACTTCGTGCCGTGCCCCTTGCCAGTCCACGTGCCCACTAAAACCATGTCGTGTTGTGCCGTGCCCGGCCAAGACCATCCCCGTGCCGGCGCCCATCCACGTGCTCACTAAAATTGTGTCGTGTTGTGCTGTGCTAAGGCAGGACCATGCCTTGCCCGTACTATGCCACATTTAAACGTGTTGCATGTGCCGGTGTCGTACCGTGCCGACCCGGCCCGTCCCTTTTGACACCCCTATTGGCAAAGTTGTCTTCATTTGATATAGCTTGTTTGTGACTTGTGAGTAATAAATGGAACCATTGTGTTTATACATGGGCTGAGAGATTACTTTGGTACGTCGTCTTGCAGATTCCCGCAAAAAAATCAAACTGCGTTCTTCCTATCTACATACCGTGCACTAAGAAACAAGAACCAAATTTCAAATCATTCGCACCAAATTTCATTATGTATTGAAAGAATAGTACTGTGCAAAATTTACATCAACGGTTGCGTATAGTCAATGAAGCGCAAACCAAATCAAATAGGGGTTCGGAAGCAGGTTCTTTCACATTAGTATTGGTAAAATTACTATTCACTGCCCCTTGCGTGGGGGCTAAATTTTTCCTGGTGTATCTTTAATGACTCGTTGTTTCTCTGAAAATCAGTTTCGAATACTATCAGATGGAGAAGTTAATTATTTTCTTGAAAACAAATCTAGAAAGCAGAATCTGTAAAATAAAGTTGCAACCATAGAAAAATTTACCACGGTCTCACTCGGCGATCCAAGTCGTTCAATTTGTGAGTCTAGATATGATTACATATAATTGAAGTAAAAAATCATATTGTACAGACTTTTTTTGGTCAACATGGTAAGAAATTTTTATTGATAAAAAAGGAGCATAGTAGTATATCAAAGAAGACGATTATTAATCCACAAAGGATCCAATAACCAAAATAAGGAGGTCTAGCTATTCAAGTACAAATGTCAAAACTTCGCTAACCCGAAATTGTCGAAGTGTATGCAACTACATTTACTGATTTATGAATAAAAAGAAAATCACAAATCCTATGTTCCTAGCCGATCAACTTTGCAGCGAATATCTTCGATGACAACTTTAACCTCCGTAGGGCAAGACCATGCACTGATGGTAAGTCAATCTAATTGATCTAATCGAACCACCACTAGTGCCTCTACCTTGCTTCATCAAAGGACCATCATTACTACTTTTATTAAAACCTGAAACGGCATTTCGATGTTAAATGAGAAAGCCAAGAGAAGGGGGAAAAAAGAAAAAACACAAAAAAAAACAAACTCTCACACCTTTCATAGGGAGCTCGATTCCTTTTTTCTATTACACTAATAACGATCATAACTCAAAATTTAGTATCTAGTGGCTGGAATCATGCCTGAATTTCTACCATGTCATAGCTCCTCAACATTAGAATGGTTGTCTGAGAGGGGTAGATTAGGTACGGACTGAATTTTTTACAAGAAATGGACAAGATGATTGTCGATGAGACTCGAGCCAATGACCTACACATTTCTCAAATACCATTTGATAAAGCTAACGGCAATATAAACGCCTAAGTTGGGCCTCTATTTTAGAAAAAAAATATTCAATAAGCACTAACTGATTGTCGCCTTCTCATCGATGCCTCAAAGGGCACTAGTTCCGGTTGAGGATAAAGGTTAAACGATCAAATACACAACGCATGAAAAAAATCCAGAAAAGTAACAGATAACTAAAGACGTACACAAATGTTATGTTGTTTTGTTATTGTGTTTAATGAGTACATCCACAGCTCGCACCACTTTTCGTCATCAATTGAATGAATGAATGAATGAATGAATAATGTACAAAAGTTAAATTTGTTGTTGCGTATATTCAATGAAGTGCGAACCAAATCGAATTGAAGTTCACAAGCAGAAAAGATTAGTGATTCTTTAACATTAGTATTTGGTAAAAGTCCGATTCAAACTGCACCATTGCGTGGGGTTAAATTTTCCGAAGTAGAAGAGTGTTTTCAATTTTTCTTCATGATTGAGTGAACTATTTTCGATAACATGAAATTTTTTTCTTGGTATATTAAATAGTTATCCTATTTGGGAAACTTATTTATGTCCCCATTCTAGTGAGTTTAAAATATTTGTGTTCTCATCCAGTAATTGATAAAATGGCCAATTATGCCCTTATTTACTAAATCTTTTTTCTTTTTTCTTTTTCTTATTGGAGTATTATGGGAAAAAACTCTCTCTCTCTCTCTCTCTCTCTCTCTCTCTCCTCTCTCTCTCTCTCTCTCTCTCTCTCTCTCTCTCTCTCTCTCTCTCTCTCTCTCTCTCTCTCTCCATATTAGAAATGAGGTTGAAACTATTAGTTTCAATGGCAAATTTGTAGATATATTTCATGAAAATACAAGGAATAAATTTGATCGTATCACTGTCACTATCTGATCAACTTGATTTTTCACATGCACAATCAACATGACTAGTTCAACAATATGACAGATTACTCAAACAGCAATGCTACGTATCCCGAAAATGATCAAGAAAATCTCTCGTTCGTGTGTCTGTTGAGTTCGTGAAAACGCTTAGTACTCTCTCTCCTCAAATCTGGCAACCTCATACTAACCGACGCAGCCCAATTCACAGTCTGGTCGACAAACACCAAATCAATTTCCCCACTTCAATTACAGCTTCTAAATACCGATAACCTCGTTCTTCGAAATCGAAGTGGTTCAATGAATGTTTGGTAAAGTTTTGATACACCAACGGATACCCTCCTTCCAAACCAACCCATGACCCGAAATTCAAGACTCGTTTTCTCTCCAAGCCATAACAATTTCTCGTCTGGGTTTTACTCCCAGTTTTCGACGACGATAACCTCCTCCGTTTAGCATTTGACAGCCCGGCGATTTCCAGTGTTTACTGGCCCGACCCTGGGGTGATCAGCTGGGAAGCGGGGTGGACAAGTTATGATAGTAGTCAAATCGCAGCTCTTAACTGTGGGCACACGCCCCAAAATTTTCAATTTTTGTTCTTAAAGATCGGGTGCGCCCTTTTGGAAAAGCGCGGCGAAATACTTCGATTCAGAGTCGCCACTCAGGTTTTAGCGATGAAATACCCACGGAACCGAACTTGAAATGTTTGCTACGTTGTTTGATTTGAAAAGGGCTTGTAGACCGGTCCGTAGTCACCTTCGATATCTGAGGTTTGGAAGCCAAGTTACGAGAGGAGAAGGGTTTTATGGCACCTCTCTCGCCCAATCCGGAGATCGGTCTCTACTCAGACATTTTGTAAAACATTTGCATTTGTCTCTCATTAATCATTTTTTAGCCAGTTAGGATGGGGGAGCAGTTAAAAGGGATTAAGACTATAACAAGTTGCAGCTAGGTGACAAAATGTTTTATGAATGATTTGCTTGTAACAATGAATATAGATTAAGAACAAGCACTATGAGCGTTTTGAGCAAAATGGGGTACGCTGATCCGAAATGATGTGTGCAGGCGACATACCAGCATGCACCGGCCAGGCCACTGCATGCTGGTGAGACCTACGCACACCACCATTTTATTGGCGTACTTCAGTTACCATAGACCCACAGTCCCCGTTTTCAATCCTCTGTGCTCTGGAATGAACCAGTGTACATTCAGGACAAACTACGCAATTTATATAGCAGCATATATACAGTTATAGACAACAGCAATGGATCTAAGGAATGAAAATAAATAGAACACCCCATAAACGGTGTGGAGAATAAACAGAGGCCCAGACTTACCTACAATGCAAGGGCCAACCACCGGACATTAGAATCACTGCCGTACGCCAGTCGCAAGTGACCGTACGCTAGTGACACCTTCTATCTAGTGGTTGGCTTTACATTCTTTGGGCTCTGGAACATGACCAGAAGCACCCCAGAGGCCTTTTAAAACAAGCAAAAAGCAGGTATTGAACTCTACAACTAAACAGTTCTAAAATACAGAGAGCAGTAAACTGGTTCTTAACATGCTTTAAGGTGACAAAAGCAAAACACAAGTAAGGGACAAGTGATCAATGATCCCCACCCTAGTGATGCACGTATTGCCACGACTGGCGTACGGCTTAATGACACTAGCATGCGCCAATGTTCACTTCATACGATCTTTAATATTTTACCAGCTTCACCGTGTGCTCTTCTTTTCAATCGTCTTGCAGTTCCATTGATGTTATCAGGCCGGCCCCCATTCTTGTCATTATGGGCGTCACATAGGCTTGAGCCCTGACAGGGGCGTAGTTTCTTGGGACGGATATAGCAGTTGGTGGTGCTGTACAGTGGGGTGTAGCTTCTGTGGTGATTGTGGTACAGTTCTGTCGGCGTTTATGGGCGACTAGATTAGGTGTGATGATCTGCTGTAGGTTTTTGTTTTGTTGATGTTTTTTCGGTTCTTTCTGTTTTTTCCCCCGTTGAGGAGACCTTTCCTAACCCCTATGCGGGTTTTTTGTTGGTTGCTTGGCTATTGTTGTGCTGATCAGAGATGTTCTCTATTGTTTTTGCGCAGTAGGGTTGTGTGAGGTCCCTGATGTTGCGTTGGTGTTTTAAGCCTCCATTGTAGTTGTTATATTCCCTCTTTTGAGATAATTATCTTTCGTTGTTATTCCTTTGTTATCAATGAATATCATCTATCGATTGGCAACGCTATATTATGCCCAACATGAAGAGGAACACCTAAGGAGTTATACAACATAAGCTACTGGACTTTCTCAAGCATATATAATTCTTTTATTCCTCTTGTTACAGTTTCTCCCCCGTTGAGGAGACTTTCCTAACCCCTATGCGGGTTTTTTGTGGTTGCTTGGCTATTGTTGTGCTGATCAGAGATGTTCTCTATTTGTTTTGCGCAGTAGGTTGTGTGAGGTCCTGATGTTCTGCGTGGTGTTTAAGCCTCCATTGTAGTTGTTATATTCCCTCTTTTGAGATAATTATCTTTTCGTTGTTATTCCTTTGTTATCAATGAATATCATCCTATCGATTGGCAACGCTATATTATGCCAACATTGAAGAGGAGACACCTAAGGAGTTATACAACATAAGCTACTGGACTTTCTCAAGCATATATAATTTCTTTTATTCCTCTTGTTACAGTTTTTAGCACTTGGAAAGCACTTTTATCATTATGGCTCCGTTTGTTTTGGTGTAATGTAAAATGTTTTTTCAGAAAATAAATTTTAAACATTTATTTTTCAGTGTTTGGTTGGCACTTGAAAAATATTTTCAAAAATTAACAAAATAGTGTAGAGAGAGAGAAGGGGGCTTAAACAGTGGAGAGATTTGAGAATATTGGAATTGAACGTGGCCCAGGACTACGATCAAGGAAACTGAGCAGTGAGAACTGCAGTAAAAGACAACGAGTTTATTTCGAAAAATAACTTACGGAAAATATAAGGGTAAGTCATTTTCATCTAACAAATGGAAAATGTTTGTGAAGCCCGGTTTCAAAAAAGGCACTTATGTGACGCTAAGTAGGTTACGGTATTTTAAAAAGAAATGTCTTTAAGGTTAAAGGGGTATTTTCAATCTACATTTTAGGACACGAGGATAGCATGAAATAATTTTAGAGGTTCGGTATTTTTCTTTAGAAAGCGAACAGCACCATAATGACCTACACACTTTAATTAGTCTATATAGTAATTTTTAGGAGATTCAAACCCAGGACCCAGACATGAATTATTGAATTAGAACAATTTTTTAGTAGATAGCATAATTGAATTTTTGTATTCCATTACCCTAGTACCACACGTATCAAAGCTAGGAAGTTAGGTTGGGATATGTGTCCTCATCTCACTAGTTTAGAATGACCCAGGGGTGTTTCACCTCTAAAAAGAAAATATCTAATAGATATATAGGCTAGTAGGAGTAAATAAAAGGGTTAAAGAAAAAGAAGAGAAACAGCTAGAAGAGAAGGGGAAACGGTGAAGGAAAAGAGAGGAGCAATTCGTGCACCCCTTCAATTGAAATCGACTTCCGACTTCCTTCGATTAATGCCGCCGAAAAACTTCAATAGGTAACTTCTCTCTCCCTCCTACGCGAACCACCGCATGCGGCGGCGATCATGGCCAGACCTCTTCTTATTACTTTTACCCTATTTCTCTTCAGAAAATTGAGCTCCCGTCCTAAAGAAGTGGTGCAATATGACGCTTAGCCCAAGCTAAGTAAACGCAAGGTGAACAGTCCATTAATGAATTTGTTTTAGGGTGTAAGGTTCTTGTATTGACAAAAATGCCCCGTCTCTCTTTTCTTGAGAGCATGCGCCCCTCCTTCTCCCTTCATCTCTCTCTCTCTCTGAAACAAATGAGGATCGAGAGGGCCGTGGTTGTGGTACCCCAACGGTGAAGGCATCAACTTATTACACTAGATGAAAAAGATCGAAACGTATACACTAAGAATAATGGAAGAAAGAGAAAAGGAAATAAATTAGTACAAGACGACAATATATTTCATTACACAGTGAGAAATGTTAAGTGCAAAGAAAATAGGCAAGAAACGACCTTAAAGTGTACATGAACAGCCTAGATTTACTGCACAATGAATCTGGACCATTCATGTACACTTTAAGAGTCTTTTCTTTGTCTAATTTTTTTTTTTTTGTACCTAGTACAATATTGAATTGGTACTGGCCTGCTGGGGTCCATTTGGTGGCCTTTATTTCTTTCATGACTTTTTTTTTTTCTCTCTCTTAGCACCAGTCGCACCTTTTCAATTATTGGAAGTACTGTTCGATAAAAAAATGGTGGAAATAAGAAAGCACTTTCCTCAAACATTTCGGGTATTTTCTCCCATAGTGTGGAGTTGGTCCCCGACTCCCCTTTCGGTCTCGATGTGAGACTTCTAGTCCAGAAGAATATCAAATTTAAAATTAGAGTATAAAAACTATCCAATGAACAACCATGTGGCAAAATTTTATGAAAAGAATTTTGAATAATGAATTTTGAATTTTTTTAAAGAGAAAAGGAATAAATTGTTTTATAGACAACGTTATCTAATTACTTTTGTAAAGGATCGAGAGAATACATTGGTACAGGTAACGTTATCTTGTTACTTTTTAAAAAGATACATAAAATAGATTAACATCGAAAATTATAAGTTCCTATAATTTTTAGAGAAAAATAATGAGAATTGATATTCAAACACCCTTTTTTGATTTTCACACTCCTTTTTTCAGCAAAAATAATATGTACACTATCAACACTAAAAATAAAAAAGGAAGTGTGAACAACAAAAAAAGAGTGTGAATATCAATTTCCAAAATAATTGTTGACAAAGATAACATTATATGTTGACTTTTTAGAAAATTCAGAGAATAATTTAACGCCGATAACATTATTTGTTGTTTTATTCTTGGATAGAGAAAAAAATTGGTTGACAAAGATAACGTTATATGTTGAAATTTTTAAAAGGTACAAAGAATGAATTAACCTAGATAACATTATCTGTTGCTTTATTTTGAAGAAAGGAAAAAGTATTACCGTAACTGACAAAAATAATGCTATATGTTACTTAGGAAGATACAAAGAATAGATTTTTATATAGATAACATTATATGGTGCTTAATTTGGATAGAGAAAAAAATTATTGACAGAAATAATGTTATCTGTTAATTTTTTAGAAGTTAATATGCATTTATGTGTTTGAAAAATAAAGAGAATAAATTTGTCAATATAATTTTTTCTATCAATTTTTTTAAAAGATACAACAACTATATTTGCATATTATATTATCTGTTATTTAGAAAAATAATGTTATCTGTTATTTTATTTTTAAAAATACAAAGGGTAGATTAGCACATATAATATTATATGTTGTTTCATTACTTTTTTTCACATCTTATATGTTTCTTTTTTGAGCGCACACAAAGAATAGATCTTGGGAAAATAAAATTTGTTGTTATCTTTTTTTGAAATATACATAAAGCCACCCATATTACGAGTACTTGTTTGTGTTGTTGCTCATACACAAAACTCACCCTGGTCTAAAGTTACCCAATTCCCAAAATCAACACCTGTGCACCAAACATAAAAAATTCAATTTCAACATCTGTGGAGCAGCCCCAATTTATCATTTCCGACACCCCATGCGTGTTGCATATACCCATGACTGTATAAATGCATTCACCGACTGATTTTGGCCCTGTGTCAGCACCTCTTTCTCAGTTGGTCGTACCTTGGAAGATCGCCGTCAACCGAGGAAAGAAATCTCTCTTGTCGTATGTCGGAATCCCTTCCTCTGTCCGTTGTAAGTCGGAAGTCGATCGATCGTCGCCCGGGGAGATCCTCGTTGTCGTCATCGTCCTGCCGCAGGTGGCGCCTCCATACCTCCCGAAAACTTCCTGGCTCTCCCACCCAAATTATCCGTCGGGGTAAGGATTTCGAGGAAGCAAGGAACATGGAGGATATTATTGGAACGCATGTGACACAATGTCCTGCTCGCGTTGTTAAAGAAGTAGATGTCCTTATTATGCTTTTTAACCCTTTACTATATCCTTATGGCCAAAGCTCCCATTTCTCTTCTCGGCCAGAACAAAAATGAAAATAGCAGCAGAGGTGCTGCTGCGTGCGATGCTAGGTGTGTAAAATACACATACAAATATACGATAAAATCTAAGAAGAGTTGATTAAGTTGTAGAAACGGAAAAGAAAAGTTAACCTACTATGACTACTGCTATATGTGGATGTGCAGGGGGGTTGTGTTTGAATCAAAAGAGAGAGGACATGAGAGAAATATATGTAATTAGGAATATACATGTGATGTTTAAATGTGTGTATGTGAATGTTAGGCTGATCCCTCATTCGGTATTAATTTGGTTGGACTAAAAATAATTTACTCGTTGATGCGCCTTTGTCAATTAGAATTCCATTAGGTACTGCTTATGGTTATAAGCTTAGGTGCATACACATGTAAGAGATGCTACAATGAAATGGAGTTCTTTGTCTAATTTAAGCCAGAATGTTAGTCTCATATTAATTCCGAGTCACTTCCAAGCCATAGGCCGACTCATAGTCGAGTAAAAATATTTCGATTACATTTTTGAACATGCTATAACACCAATAATTGACAAATAGGTTGCTCCGAGGCATACGTACGAGAACGATTAAGTCCTTAGCTTAGCTCTCGAAAGTCAAAAGGTGAGATACTTTACCTTGGTTATATTGCTTTTCAAGCAAATTATGTTATGTATTTCATATGCCCAAAGTTATGATATGTATACAAAGAAAGCATGATTTAATGACATGATTTATGCCTTATGCCATGGAAATATGCTATGAACTCTTTATTCAAAGACGACGATTTTATGAGGATGGCTATGCTTAAGAAGGGATGATTCCATGAACACCGGCCTTGCCATCTAAAGGTGACGGTGTAATGTTATTATGATTCCATGAACCCTGGCCTTGCCATCTAAAGGTGACGGTGTAATGTAATTATGATTCTATGATCTTAAAGTTTGATGCATCCAGATAGTGGTGTCCCGGGTCAAAGGGACAGATTTTAAAGATACCATGACCAACGAAGGGGTTATAAGGGAGGAATGTTATGTGGCACCAGCTGCTAGTGATTTGATCATTTCATACCACGTGGGGTTGCTCCCCTATTCATGGTTAGCTGTTGGATGTTCATCACAAGACTATGCAAGGTTTATATGATGCAAGTTTTTTTTCTGAAGAGCTTTATGCTATAGTTATGATATGCTATGTCTGAAAAGTTTACGAAGGCTATTTTCATGGTAAATTAACGTATAATTCTAGTATAGTATTTCACACGAGCTATCGGCTTATGAAAATTAATTATTTTCCTACAGGTATTGTCAAGTAGGAATGAGAAACGCTGCTGCCTGAGGGACATGTAAAGCAAGTATTTAGTCAATGTTTTATGAAATTCAAAGTTGGAAATTGACTACTCACTATTTAATGTAAGGTCAAATTATGTTGTAAATGTTTTGAATCTTTAAGGCTCTAATAGTGTTTTTATGTCAATAATGCTTTTGCACTTTTAAATTTTACAGTCTTTGCATCCTTTAGACCGAGTAATGAGACCTTGGGTGGGAGTGGGATCTGCTGGCCGGTCACGATCATCCTATCATTTTAACTTTTGGGATAGGGTCGTGATCACAATGTTTTATGATGAACGCAAAATATTGACAAATAAAAGTCCCAATATCATATGTTTTTTAGCTCTCAATTGCACTTAATTGAGTAATATTGTTATTTTAGTTTATCGTTCACTTTAATTATTGAATTTGCAGGAAAATATGATAAAATGAACAAATTCTAACGGTGGTACCGAATTAATTTCAATCCTAGAAAGGTTGGAGATTTGGTCCAAGTGCTAAATTGGATGATAGTTAGATATCTTGATTTGAATCGCTGAACCTAGGCTAAAGTTCCAGCTAGGTTAGGAAATAAGGGGGATTCGGTGGTAATTGGTCCAAGAATTAGAAAAGTGAATCAAAGGAGGAAATCTCCATTACAAGGAAACTCTCAATCGGCACTTATAAAAGGGAATGGAGGGTTCTAACTTCTAAGAGGAGGGTATCACTTTTCCATGCACAAACAGAGCGCCATCTCAGACCGTAACGCAGCATCGGCATCTCGAGTAGTGGAGAGGAGAAAAATTCTTTACTTTTTCGTAAGCTTAGTTTCATGGAGTTCTTTTATTATTTGAATATGTTTTTGTACTTTATGAGTGACTAAATTCTTGAACTAGGGTTGGGGATGAAGCCCCATTTACAACTATTATCTATATATTCATGAGATTTGATTTTACCCGAATATATGGTTTTGATTATGATTAAATTGTTCTTACTCCAAATCATTTGTTAGGAATATATTCTGGATATGAGTTCAATCATGTTTTTCTCATGATTTGGAATTGTCTTTAGCATTCAACGCTGGTTTTTCATTGTTAAAAACTATAAAACTGGATATTTATTGTGATTTGTTAAAAGCGGATACAATTAATATTTGGTTTTATACTTGCGAGCAGAGAAGAACAAACATTCGACTTTTTGATCAACTCTCACGATGATATTTTCCGTGGTAACAGAATTAGTTTTCAAATTATCATGAAGAAATTTTGGGTAAAGTCAATGATCATGAATATATAATGATACTAGTTAATGGGTGTGGATTCCAAAACCCTAGTATTTTCACCTTCGATTAAAAAGAAGTTTTAATTTTCTCGTCTTGGATAATTTAGTTCGTTGTTTTTACTTTTCACTTTTAGTTTAAGAATCAATCATGACTTTTGTCAACTAGGTTAGGGTTTAATTTAATCGGTTTAAGTTATTGATTTTTCCTAGAAAAATCATAAGTCCCTATGGGTTCGACCTTGCCCTCGCCATACTATATTACAATATAATCCGTGCGCTTGCAAGTATTTTAAAATTTCACATCAAGTTTTTGTTACATGTAAAATGTTTTTCTCATTTTTTACACAACCAAATACCGAAAAATAGGTAAAATATTTCACTTAAAAATATTTTATTTCCAAACAAACGGAGCCATATATATGTGCAATATTCTCTTCCCACCAGCCAAGCGTACATGGAGTTAACATGGTTTAGTCCAGGCCTTCAATCCAAAACGTCCTCTTCAATCCAGAGAAACTGTCCTGTTGCGCCTTGTTTGGATCAAATTTTTGCGGTCTAACTTTTCTTCCATCTGCAAGGACACTTTCCTATACTATTCCTACGTAGTACGTACCCTTGACTGGTGAGGCGGGAAAATATGGTTTCCTTGGTGAGCCGGATGGCATTTAATATCTATTTATGTGCAATATTCAATTCCCACCAGCCAAGGGTACATGGAGTTAACATGGTTTGGTCCAGGCCTTCAATCCAAAACGTCCTCTTCAATCCAGAGACCCAAACTGTCCCGTTGCACCTTGTTTGGATCAGATTTTTGTTGTCTGAATTTTCTTCTCATTGGCAAGGACATTTTCCTATTCTAAACCTACGTACCCTCCAATTTTCCTTTATGGGCTTTTAGCAGGTTTTGATTGGATTTCCTTTTTTTTTTTCATACCAAAGCTCTTGTAGTTCTTCATGAGATCTATATATGTTTCCTGTAAAATAATAAATGTATTACTACAAGTATCTTGTTTCCATTTTCTACAATTACACGCACCGACTGTTTATCCAAACAAGGGCTTCTAATAATTATTGGAACAAGTTACTCGAAGACGGAATATTTAAGGGTTGATCCAAACAGGGTATTAGAATGGTCATCACTCATTAATCTCCCATCAGTCTTTTTTTCTTTTCTTTTCTTTTCTGTTTTGAAAGTCGCCCACAAGTCAACAAGTCAATTTTGTTGTTCTCTTGCTTTATTACTCCACAGTGACATCCACAAATCCCACGCTGGGGTCCCACCAATTCCTTTTCCGGGCATTGAGGGCAACTGGTTGTGGTTGATGTTCACCCTACTGCATGTGTGGTGCTTGATGCTTAGCCAAAAAAATAAAAATAAATGTGCAGTCCTTGATCTCCGTCTGAGAAAAACAATTCTAATCCTCCTCATTTTCCTACTCCTATCATCTCTACCGCCTCTGTATCATCAATCTCATAACCACATAATACGTTATCCACATCCTCATCTCTCTCTATTTTCGTACTTATTTGCAATTTTTAAACTTAAAAATAATAAGCTTATTGAAATCAAAAAATATCCTATATGAATTTTGTTTGAGATCTATCAAATCCTGCAAATTAAAAAAAAATTTAAAAACTATTTTCATAAATTCATTATTTTTAAACTTGAAAATAAGTCCTTATTTTTGAAGTACTTATTTTGGAATGTGAAATGGGGTCAAGTTGAAGACGACTTCAATTCTTCCCACCAGCCAAGACTTAAGTCAAGTCGTCTCCAAAACATCCTCTTCAATCCAGAGACCCAAACCGTCCAATTGCGCCTTGTTGGATCAGATTTTTGCTGTCTAAATTTTTTTTTTGTAAGGACATTTTCCTATACTAAACATGCCTCCAATTTCCCAATTTTTCTTTATGGGCTTTTAGCGGGTTTCGATTTGATTTCTTTTTTATACCAAAGCTCTTGTACTTCTTCATGAGAAGTCAATGTTTCCAGTAAATCAAATAAACCTTGAACAAAATGTATTATTGTTTCCATTTTCTACAATTACACGCAGCAATTGTTTATCCAAACAAGGGTAGAAGCATAGTTATTAGAAGAAGTTACTCAAAAGACGGGATATTTAAGGGTTGATCCAAACAGGACATTAGAATGTCATCACTCATTAGATATTCTTCCAGAAGTACCGAGATCTTTTCCTCTATATTTTAAGCCATGGCTCAAAACCTCACTTGAATAGACAGACTCAACATACAAGAAACTCAAGCAGAAAAACCCACACTATCAACAGCCACATATCATCACACGCTTGTATTGCAATATATTTCATAGTTATACTAGATGGTCAAGTTTTTCTAGACCAACAACTTCGACCATATTATTGTCAATGTCCGATTAATTTAGACGATTAACTTGATGACCTCACAAAATGATCGATTATGATTATGATCAAAATCAAATCACGCGTGGATCCCCCCAAATCCCTTTTCCCGGGCCTAATTGGTTGATGTAAAAAATGACAGGATACATGAAACCTGGTCTATGAAAGTGTCCATAAAAGGA
Source organism: Rhododendron mucronatum var. ripense (assembly GCA_019656295.1). Lineage (NCBI taxonomy): Eukaryota > Viridiplantae > Streptophyta > Magnoliopsida > Ericales > Ericaceae > Rhododendron > Rhododendron mucronatum. The sequence goes on along the minus strand of BPLT01000131.1, from coordinate 1,064,026 downwards.
TATGAATGGTCCAGATTCACAGGCAATGGGTCTCTTTAGAAGGTTATGGACCTGCACGGTGCAGGTGACCTATTTTGGAGGCCATAACGAGTCTAATTTGATGATCAAAATTCTTCGTTTGCAGAACTTGTTGAGAACATCTGTGCCAAAAATCATGTTGTTATAGGCTTCATTCAAAATTGAATGGTTTTATACTGCCAACTTGGGAAAATTACGCTTTTCAATAGGCATTTTCTCCAATTGTTGCTCTCTCTGTCTATCTATCTATCTCTACTTACTACCCATTTGTTATGCAGGAACCTAAGTTTCAGTACATATACCCCAGCTTTTCTTAGTGACAAAACTAATATGTGACAAGAAGTTGGAAGAGCTAAGTTTTGTTCATTCTCTACTTAAGAGTGCGAATATTATCATCTTTTCTATTGATTGAAATGACGTGGATCCCACCACAAAGTGATGTCATACTTACCAAAAAATGTATTGCATGGTAAGCATGACATCACTTTGTGGTAAAATTCACACTATTTCAACCAAATGGAAGGAGGGTAACGTTCATCATCCTCTTTTAAGGAGGGTGAACAAAATTGCACTCTGGAAGAGCATGCACTGTGAATCTGGACCATTCAATTCTTTTATTTACATTTATGCACCGGGTTACATGTATTGTGCCAATCCTTAGTTGATGTTCACTCTACTTCTTACACTCATGTGTGGTGCTTGATCTCTATATATTCACAAACCCTTCAAACCCACTATAAACTAGTGGAGTACAAACCAACATACTACACCCCTTTAAATCCTACAAATGATAAATTACACCTAACAGTTAATGGATATCCCAATTCTAATCCTCCTCATCTCCCTACTCCTATCATCTCTACAACCTCTGTTTTCAATCTCATCACCAGATAATACGTTATCCGCATCCTCATCTCTCTCTGTTTCCGACTTTCTAAATTCAACAAACGGAATCTTCTCCGCCGGCTTCCACTCCGTCGGCGAAAATGCCTATTGTTTTTCCATATGGTTCGCTGAACCCACATCCGATGGCTTCACGGTCGTTTGGATGGCCAATCGCGACCGACCCGTCAATGGTGAACGTTCGAAACTCTCTCTCCTTAAATCCGGCAACCTCATACTAACCGATGCCGCCCAGTTCCCTGTTTGGTCCACAAACACCGAATCAATTTCCCCACTTTATTTAAGACTACTAGATACTGGTAACCTCGTTCTTCGAAATCGAAGTGGGCCAAGTGGTTCAATGAAGGTCTGGGAAAGTTTTGATTCACCGACGGACACCCTTCTTCCAAACCAACCCATAACCCGAAATTCAAAACTCGTCTCCTCTCGAAGCCATAAAAATTTCTCATCTGGGTTTTACGCCCTGTTTTTCGACTACGATAACGTCCTCCGTTTACTATTTGATGGCGCGGAGGCTTCCAGCTTGTACTGGCCCGACCCGTGGTTGAACAGCTGGGAGGCGGGTCGGACCAGCTATAATAACAGTCTAACTGCATCGTTCAATTCATCTGGGTATTTCCGATCAAGTGATGATTTTGAGTTTAAGGCTTCGGATTATGGGATCGAGGGTTGGAGAAGATTAAGAATGGATGCGGATGGGAACGTGAGATTGTATAGTTTGGATAGGGAGAGAAGGATATGGAGAGTTTCTTGGCAAGCCATAAGTCAGCCGTGCAAGATCCATGGAGTTTGCGGGCCCAATGCGATGTGTAATTATGATAATCAAGGGGACGATGCAAGTCGGAGATGCTCTTGTTTACCCGGGTAATGTTCCCATAGTTCTGAAATTACTTATTCTTGTAAAATTTTTCAGTACGAGAAATAAGTACATATTTTTTAAAAAGACAATTTTAGGCTAAAAAACAATGGGATCTCGATAAGATCTTTTATACTGTGAAAAAAATCAAAAAAATATTTTTTATTTACATTATTTTTGAGTTTCTAAATGTGAAATCAGTACTTATTTTTTAAGAAGATGTTCTGGAACTAACCCTTATTTTTCTTGTTTGTTTTGTCGGTTTTGTTGGCTTTTTTTTTAAATTTTTGTTAGATTTGCGTCATATTTTTTGGTTTAATCATTTGTATCGACGAGAGGAGTCTAAAATGTATAAAAATTACGACAGAAAGCAAAACAAAAGTTCACTGAAGACAAAAAAAAGCATCAAACGGTTGTCTTATTTGTATTTTTTTCAACATCAGTCCGTACATATTTATACTTTTTCGATTCTTCTAGTTGAGACAAAAGATTAACTCTAAAAATTACGACGAAAATCTAAATAAAAAGTTACGAAAAATAAATAGTATTAAAATAAATTTCAAACTTATGAGTATACAAGAACACAACATGAAGGTGACATAATGATGTTTATAGTCATGCGCTTTTAAAAAGGCGACATAAGTTGTATAACTACAAGATTAACTTAATCAAAAAATATTTACCAAAAGAAGAAAATTAATTAAAGAGTCAAGAAACACAACTTCAAACCATAACACCTCACACAACGAGCAGTTTAATGTATGTGATGCGGTCACATGTGCTCACTCCCGGCCGATTAGGATTTGTGATCGCGCTTTCAATTCTTGATTTAGCAAATTTTAGTAGTTTATGAATTTTTGTTAAAAATACTTTTACGGTCAGTCCTCTTGCTCACCCACTATTGAGTATGAACTCAATGAAATACCAAGAAAAAATATATCTTTCATACAACATAATGGACTACTCCCCACACAAAGTCCCCACACTGCCCGCAGAGTTTCCTTAAGTACTTCAATTTTCAATCCGTTTGAACTGGTGTGAAAATCTTATTTTTCTGATAATTTTATCCTAAAAAGTAATAATTAATTTTTATCTCTAGAGCTCTCATAATCAAATTTCTGCTCTATAGAATCCGAAATAAGGAGCAAATACTTAATTATAAGAGCCTTAGAGACAAATTAAATTGTGACTCTTTAGCACATAATAACTTGATTCATGAAGTTCCATCTTAGTAGTATTTCCATCTTGATACATGAGTTCCATTAATGCTGATTGAGTCCTTGATTCCCAGAAAAACTTCTATTGCAATAATCTTTTACAGACTTTTTATGTTATTGTTGGCCAACTCTCCATCAGGTACAAGGCAAAAAATCTTACAGATTGGTCACTCGGGTGTCAACCAGAGTTCAACCTCTCTTGCAACGCTACCGAATCCGGTTTCATCAAACTTCCTAACGTTGAATTCTACGGCTATGATATCAAATTCTACGGAAATTACACCTATGAAAAGTGTGAGGAAGTATGCTTACAAAGCTGCAAATGCTACGGCTTCAATTTCCGATTTAACCACGACTCTGGTTATTACAATTGTTATCCAAAGTCACTGTTGCTGAACGGATACAGATCCCCTAGTTTTGGGGATCCTTTTTATCTAAGGCTGCCCAAAGCCTCCGTCACTTTTTATGCAAATCCAAAACAAGAAATCGGGTTGCATTGCCCCCTGACCACACAAAACTTGCTACTTGATATACGTTACAAGAAACCCAAACAAAACGGGACGTTGCAGTTTATGGTTTGGTTCGCCTCTGCATTTGGCGGCTTTGAAATCATTTGTATTTGTTTTGTATGGTTATTGTTGTACAAAACCCAACAAAGATCAGGTGAAAACACACAAAGTTACCTTCAAGTTGTGAGCGGGTTTAGGAAATTCACTTATGCAGAGTTGAAGAAAGCAACGAGAAATTTTAGGGAAGAAATCGGAAGAGGAGGCAGTGGGAATGTGTACAAAGGAGTTTTATCTGATCGTAGAGTTGCAGCAATCAAGAGACTCAACGAGGCTAATCAAGGGGAAGCAGAATTCTTAGCGGAAGTAAGCATCATTGGAAGAGTTAACCACATGAACTTGATAGAGATTTGGGGATACTGCGTTGAAGGAAATCATAGGCTATTGGTTTACGAGTATATGGAGTGTGGATCGTTAGGAGAAAATCTTATTTCGGGTACTCTTGATTGGGAGAAGAGGTTTGATATTGCAGTTGGCTCTGCGAGGGGCCTAGCTTATCTGCACGAAGAGTGTTTGGAGTGGGTTCTCCATTGTGACGTGAAGCCTCAAAACATTCTCTTGGACTCTAATTTCCAATCCAAGGTTGCAGATTTTGGCCTCTCCAAGCTAGTAAACAGAGGGGGTGGTGGAAAAAATTCAAGCTTTTCCAGAGTGAGGGGGACAAGAGGTTACATGGCGCCCGAGTGGATTTCCAACCTCCCGATCACATCCAAAGTCGATGTTTATAGCTACGGAGTGGTGGTGCTGGAAATGGTCACGGGACAAAGCCCGATGACAATGGGTGGTCAGGGGTCTGGAAATACAGGGGAGATGGAACAGAGAGGGCTGGTGAAGTGGGTGAGGGAGAAGATGGTTCGGAATGGAGAGAATGAACTGTGGCTTGAAGAGATCATTGATCCAGTGATGAAAGGGAAATGTGATTTAAGGAAGATGGGAATACTGGTTCAAGTGGCATTGGAATGTGTACAGGAAGATAAAGATGCAAGACCTACCATGAGTCAGGTTATAGAGAGGCTTCTACCCCATTAAAACATATAACTCTTCAGAGGCAAAGATGGATTAAAGATTGACTTGAAATCAAGGGTTCCCATCATCTGGTTTCAGAATTTCACTTTATGCATGCATCCTTTCAAAATAGTCTAGTCTTTTGTATAATTATGCATCATTCTAATATGCTCTAGCTATTAGATAGTAATGTGCACAGCTTCTTGTTGATGAGGCACTGTCTAATTGGTTGTTGCGAAAATATAGCTTCTTATTCAGTTGTCAATAAAATTGTCATATTAGCATGATGTATACATTGTTGCACAACATGTTCCGTTAATAGCATTACTCTAAATCACATCTCATCCACCAAACAAAAATACCAATCATCAGCCTCTTTCAAAAACATTGTTTACTGAAATACTAATATACATCGAAATGCTAGCAGATGTCAAAAATATAAAACATCTCCCAAATATAAACATCTCTATTACTCTATACGTGCTTTCGGCACATAAGTTGCGTAATCTTATTTAATTTTCAACTGTGAAGTAAAAATTCACATGGTACTATAAAATATAAATTGGCGACATATGGATTATTCACACTGCAGAGAACACTAAAAGAAAAAAAAAATTAAATTTTACGTAAATAGAATTCAAAAGTTTGGTACGTTTTTTAAAGCCCCCTGAGGGTAGGGTGGAACCACCACTGGGTTTTTTTTTTTTTTCCAATTTTAGCTTCAATCGGATTTTATGAGGAAGACAAAGTAGTGAGTAATTCTGGACCAATAAGTCTAGGAACCATGAATCCCACCCATGACCCAACCCATGATGCTGACGTGACGGGTGGGTCCCATGCCATGTCAGCAACTGCACAAATTTATTATAAAAAACTGAAAAAAATTTCCCCAACCCAGATCTGATTCAGAGAGAGATAGAGGAGGATCGGAGGAGGTAACCCACCACCAGGGAGGAGGTCACTCACCTCTGGCGACCAACCCTCCGCCCATCACCCCCACATCCGATGTAGTCGCCTTCTGTCTCCACTACCACATCCACCATCAGTCCACCCTACTCTTCTCCTCCTACCTCCTTCGCCGCCTCCACATAAACCCTAACAACCCCCGCACATCCTCAATCGACAGCGGCATACTCCCTCACATGACGAAGCCAACGATGACCAAAACGCCGTAGGCAACCTCGACAGAACCGTCGTGAACTCTTGCCCCAAGTTTCCTTTCTCCAAGGGTAACAACAACCGAGAGAGAGAGATTGCTGTCGGTGGTGGTGTGTCGATTTAGGCGAAGGGTTGGTCGCCGGAGGTGAACCTGGCAGTGGTGGGTGGTCGCCGGTGGTGGGTGACCTCCTCGTCCTCTCTCTAAATCAGATCTGGCGTGGAGAACAAAAAAAATTCAGCTTTTTTATTTTTTTAATTTGGGTAGTTGCTGACGTGGCATGGGACCCACCCGCCACGTCAGCATCATGGGTTGGGTCATGGGTGGGATTCATGGTCCCTAGACTTATTGATTCTGGACATCTACTATACTATATCGTGTGTTGAGAATTTGTTGGAATATAGATTTAGTTGCTGGAGATCTACCATGTTGTTTGGTGTAAGCTTGTAAATATAGGGTTTTGTTAATATGTGCCCTTAGGGCACATGGCACATATTAGGATTGCATTAACTCTTTTATTATGCCCTACTTTTTATGGGAAATGAAAAGTTATGGTAGAGTAATAAATTCTTTGGTGGGAGAAGAGTAAATATTTTGGGCATGGACACAAACGCCCCATCACTTTCCTGTGTTGTTCCCCCTTCCCCAACCCATGCAAGGATCCAAACCATTGAAAAATTGCACTCAGAAATACTTTTTTTTATCATTTCTTTGTTCAGTCAGTACTACAGTTACATACCAATCATTTTTGCTTGACAAAGGAAATATTTAATTAATCCTTGTGATATTATTATTATTATTATTATTATTATTATTATTATTATTATTATTACACCAAAGGTAGTTAATTAGATACTTATTGGTAGCTGAAAAACTTGATTTCCACTCAAATGATTAAAAAAATAGCAACAAAAAATAAATATATGGCTCGAATCATAAAAATAATATTTCAATAATTTTCATTTAAAGACTACAAATAGTTCAATCAAGCCTTTATTCATTTTGACAAAAAAATAAAGTCTATGCTGAACTTTTCTTTTCGTGTTGTTACCGAGAACATGTAACGTATACTGGTGAATTCTAATTGCATAGTGCCACCCCCTTAGCAAGTTCATGGCTCTACACTGGTCATTGGGGAGCTCCGCCACTGGTCAATTGGGAGCCTTTTTTAATCAAGCATAAATATGAATGGGAGCAATATCTGACTATTATAGGAATGGCAACCGTTCGGATTTTTTCAAATTCGAAGCCAAAATCATAACCGATAACCTGCCAATTGGTGTACGGATTTTCTTCAGTTTTTTAAAATTTTTATATGTTTTGAAAAATGGCATAGTGTGGGAATGAATCAAAGAAAAATCAAGAGGGAATGAGGAGTAATGTTTGATACGACATGTGTGTTGGTGAGTTTCTTAAATGCAAGACACAAAATATTAAAGCAGGGGTATTTTTGTCTACCATATAAAAGTTAATCTTTTTAAATGTCATAATTAATGACATTCCTTGTAAAAATCAAGCCAGATGAGAGAGTTATTATATACTCAATATATGGGGGCATACATTAACAAAATCCGTAGATATATACCAATTACATAGTAAATCATGCTTAGCCATTCATATCAGGAACTGTATCCATTATATCGAGTCCTTCCTGAATTCGTTGCTTCTTCGAATTGTGAAGTGAAATCCACTTTGCTTGATACCAAATTAATGTGAAGATAAATGTTTCCTTAGTATTTTTTGAAAGAAAAAAAAGCCCATTTAGTGACAAAAGAAAGCGCAACGCATGAAAAACATTCAAGAAAAGTAACAGTAAGTTTTTTTTCAATTTCTTACTGTGTTGAATGAGTACATCTGCAGTTTGCACAACGCATGAAAAACATTCAAGAAAAGTAACAGTAAGTATTCAATAAGCCCCAAGCAGTCGCCTTCTCATCAACCCCTCAAAGGGCACTAGTTCCGATAGAGAATAAAAGTCAAACAAACAAATACACAACGCATGAAAAACATTCAAGAAAAGTAACAGTAACTAGTTCCGATTCAAACTGCATGAAAAACACTCAAAGGGCACTAGTTCCAATTCAAACTGCTCCCTTGCGTGGGGGTTAAATTTTCCAAAGTAGAAGATTGTTTTCAATTTTTCTTCATGTTTGACTGAACTAATTTTCGATAACATGAATTTTTTTTCTTGGTATATACTCCTCCTATTTAAGAAAAATTAAATAATCATTCTATTTGGGGAGTGTCCTTATCCTAGTGAGTTTAAAATAATTGTGTTGTCATCCTGTAATTCATAAAATGGCCAATTATGCCCTTATTTATTAAATCATTTTTCTTTTTCCTTTTCTGTCTAGATTTTCTTTTCCTTATTTGTTACGGGAACACACACACAGTCTCTCTCTCTCTCTCTCTCTCTGCATGGTAAATTTGCAGAAATATTTCATGAAAATACAAGGATTAAATTCAACCATATCACCATGACTATCTAATCATCTTGATTTTTCACACGCACGATCAACATGAATAGTTCAACAACATGACCGATTACTCAAACAGTAATGCTAGGTATTCCGAAAATGTCTTCGAAAAAGAAATTAGTGGTTCAGATTTATTTGGATATTTGGGTCTTATACATCAAAGTGAATTTCAATTATCAATTTCACTTCCGTGATAATTTTTGGAGTAACTTCTCGAGATACTTACAATAATTGTTACTCAAAATAAACCCCGCATGGGTCCCACCAATCCCCTCCCCAAAGCCTGTTGATTGATAGTGGCTATTTCTTAAGAGTAATGTGTTTGTTGTGTTTGAAAAGTCTTATAATATTCAAAATTCAAGAGACAGCGTCCCCAATAGTTTAGGCTATTTCTTAAGATTAATGTGTTTGTTGAGTTTGTAAAGTCTTATAATATTCAGAATTCAAGAGACAACGTCCCCGATGGTTTAGGTTGTTGATTTTGTCACTCTTTTAATTTTTTGTTAACGCCACTTTTCTGAAAGTGTATTTTTGGCACTTGCAGGGGAGTGATATTAACAAAAAAGGGAATGACAAAATCATTTCTCATGCTTTATATCTCTATATATTTTCGCAACCATCATCCCAAGAAAACATACAAATCCACATACAGCACCCACAATTCCTACAACTACTGTAGTACACTTTAACAATGGATACCCCAATTCCAATCCTCCTCATTTCCCTTCTCCTATCATCACTACCTCTGTTCTCAATTTCTTCACCCCATACCTTGCTCACATCCTCATCCCTCTCGGTATCCGATGTCCTAGTTTCCCCAAACAGGTTCTTCTCCGCCGGCTTCCACTCCGTCGGCGTAAATGCCTATTGCTTTTCCATTTGGTTCACTCAACCCACATCTGACGGCAATCTCACCGTCATTTGGACAGCCAATCGTGACAAACCCATCAACGGAAAACGCTCAGAACTCTCTCTCCTCAAATCCGGCAACCTCATACTAACCGATGCAGCCCAATTCACAGTCTGGTCGACAAACACCAAATCAATTTCCCCGCTTCAATTACAGCTTCTAAATACCGGTAACCTCGTTCTTCGAAATCCAAGTGGTTCAATGAATGTTTGGGAAAGTTTTGATTCACCAACGGATACCCTCCTTCCAAACCAACCCATAACCCGAAACTCAAGACTCGTTTCTTCTCGAAGCCATAACAATTTCTCGTCCGGGTTTTACTCCCTGTTTTTCGGCGACGATAACCTCCTCCGTTTAGCATTTGACGGCCCGGAGATTTCAAGCGTTTACTGGCCGGACCCGGGGGTGATCAGCTGGGACGAGGGGCGGACAAGTTATAACAGTAGTCGAATTGCGGCGTTCAATTCATCTGGGTATTTCCGATCAAGTGATGATTTTGAGTTTAAAGCTTCGGATTACGGTATTGGGGCTTGGAGAATATTGAAAATGGATGTGGATGGGAACGTGAGATTGTATAGCTTGGACGAGGAGAAAAGGATTTGGAGTGTATCTTGGCAAGCCATGAGTCAGCCGTGCAAGATCCATGGACTTTGTGGGCCTAACGCCATGTGTAATTATGATTATCCCGGGGAGAAATATGGTCGGAGATGCTCTTGTTTACCCAGGTAATGTTCCCAGAGTTTTGAAATTTAAATTAGGGGCCGGCAAAAAAAAAAATCAGGTGGTGTTTCATTTTTTTTAAAAATACGTTTTTTTTTAAATGAAAGTAATTTCAAACTCAAATATAATCAAAATGAAAAATATTTTTTTAATTTTTTTTGCACCTTTTAAAATATCTTAAAGAGATCTATCAAATAAGATCCATATTGATAGAAAAATTATTTGCGTAAACACATGATTTTTTAGCTTGAAATTCCATTTTTTTTCAAAAAGTTCTTTTTCCACAAAAGTGGAACACCCCCTCAGTCAACTCATCAACCCGCACCGAATCATGGGTTGAAATCATGCACAGGTTAAATTGGCGGGATAAAATACAAATTTTAAGCAAGTCGGTTTAGGTACGGATAAAATTACTTTAATTGGCCTTTAACCCGACCAAATCCGCTATACATACATGTGTATTACTACAATACCAATGCTAAGGGTACACCATATTACACTCTCTTTTTTTCCCTAACTCGGTTGCTACACTTAATTAACCACACCTATATATTTTTAAAAAATATTCAAACTTACCCTAACAAGTCAAATGAATAGAAAAATGTAACTTCATGGTATACATATCGATTGGCAAGTGTTGATACTCTCGTTCTCTTTCACTTAAGTCATATCATTGTCGTGTATTTAAACGACTTTAAAATGACGCTCTGTAAAATTTGTGTATCAATACAGTACTAATTCAATCTTTTGAACCCGCACATATTAAGATGAGTGCACTTTAAGAGAACAACTTGTTGGGTCTCTCATCGATGTCACCAGCTACTTTCTATATTTGATGTTGGTGGTAGTACTTCCATCTTGATATATGCAGTTCCGTTGTTGCTCTTTAAACCTTGATTTCCATGATACTTTTGTTACTCCCTCCGTCTCTATTTAATTGTCTATTATGATATTGCGTGTATTTCCAACGACTTATATCTCTCGTTGTATATTATGTTTTATGTTTTTGAAATCATTGTCTTATAGAAAAAATTTAAATATATCAAACATGATCTATATTGCATATTTTTAGCAATATATGTCGAGAGATATAAGCGTTGAAAATGCACACAAAACTATAGTGGACAATTAAATAAGGACGGAGGGAGTACAATATAGTTATTCAAACTGTTTTACAAATTTTTGGCCAACTCTCCATCAGGTACAAGGCAAAAAACCTTACAGATTGGTCTCTCGGGTGTGTACCGGAGTTTAGCCTCTCTTGCAACGCTAACAAATCCGGTTTCATCAAACTTCCTAACGTCGAATTTTACGGCTACGATATCAAATTCTATGAAAATTACACCTATGAAAGGTGTGAAGAAGTATGCTTACAAAGCTGTATTTGCCACGGCTTCAATCTCAAATTTCGCCACAGAGATGGTTATTACGATTGTTATCCGAAGTCACGGCTGCTTAACGGACATAGATGCCCTGCATTTGGGAGTCCTATGTATATAAGACTGCCCAAAGCCTCACTCACTTCTTATGCAAATCAAAAACAAGAAATCGGGTTACATTGCCCCCCGAGCACACAAAACTTGCTACTTGATAGACGTTACAAAACACCAAAACAAAACAGGATGTTGCAGTTTATGGTTTGGTTCGCCTCTGTATTTGGCGGAGTAGAAATAATTTGTATTTGTTTCGTATGGTGGTTGTTGTACAAAACCCAACAAAGTTCAAGTGAAAACACACAAGGTTATCTTCAAGTTGCGAGCGGGTTTAGGAAATTCACTTATGACGAATTGAAGAAAGCGACCGGAACTTTTAGGGAAGAAATCGGAAGAGGAGGCAGTGGGGTTGTGTACAAAGGCGTTTTATCCAATCGTAGAGTTGCAGCAATCAAGAGACTAAACGAGACTAATCATGGCAAAGCAGAATTCTTAGCGGAGTTAAGCACCATTCGAAGGGTTAACCACATGAACTTGATAGAGATTTGGGGATACTGCCTTGAAGGAAATCATAGGCTATTGGTTTACGAGTATATGGAGCGCGGATCGTTAGCAGAGAATCTTATTTCTGGCACCCTTAATTGGGAGAAGAGGTTTGATATCGCGGTTGGCTCTGCGAAAGGACTATCTTATCTGCACGAAGAGTGTTTGGAGTGGGTTCTCCATTGCGATGTGAAGCCTCAAAACATTCTCTTGGATTCTAATTTCCAACCCAAGGTTGCGGATTTCGGCCTCTCCAAGTTGGTAAACAGAGGGGGCGGTGGAAATCATTCGAGCTTTTCCAGAGTGAGGGGGACGAGAGGTTACATGGCGCCCGAGTGGATTTCCAACCTCTCGATCTCATCCAAAGTCGATGTTTATAGCTACGGAGTAGTGGTGATGGAAATGGTCACGGGAAAGAACCCGATGACAACGGGTGGTCAGGGGTCTGGAAATACAGGGGAGATGGAACAGAGAGGGCTGGTGAAGTGGGTGAGGGAGAAGATGAATGGGAATGGAGAGAATAAACTGTGGCTTGAAGAGATCATTGATCCAATGATGAAGGGGAAATGTGATTTAAGGACGATGGAGATATTGGTTCAAGTGGCATTAGAATGTTTAGAGGAAGACAAAGACGCAAGACCAACCATGAGACAAGTTATAGAGAGGCTTCTTCCCCATTAAAATGATGGGATAGAACATTGGCTTGAAAACAAGGGAAATGTTTTTGACTTTAGGTTTCAGACTTTCAGTTTATGCATCATTCTAAGTCTACCGTTTACCATATGTATGCATCATTCTAATATGCTCTAGCCATTAAATAATGAGTTGAAACTTTTGCTTTCATTCCTATGTGTCAATAGAATAAGGAAACTCAAAGTTGGAAATTGAACAGATTTATATAGGTTGCCGGTAACCTATATATGAAACCATCAAACTGCTTGATTTATAGGGTAGTTGTCCTTTGACCATTGCCTTTTTTTTTTTTCCTTGGCTTCTAACTTACTGAGCTTGTTTAATATTTAAGGAAACCCCGTAATGTGCTAGCTTGTGTACTTGTCAGAGTAGATTAAAGGTTGTGGTTTGCAAATTTGAGTATGGGTTTCGCTGGCGGGCTCATGCGTGATAGTTCAGGAAATTGGGTCTTGGGTTTCCAAAGGAAAGCTGTTGTAGCTTCCTCTAGCACCGCAGTTGAATGTTGGACTCTCAAGGACGGTGTGCAACTTGCATGGAGCGAAATTTGATCGGAATTCTTGTGGAAACCGATTCTTTAGCGTTGGTGCATCTTCTCAATCAGATAGTGTTGAGTAACCATGAGTTATGTAATATTATTTCTGACTGCATGGTGTTGCTGGACCAGCCAAAAGCAGAAGTCTGCCATGTCAATAATCTATCGGGAAGGGAACCGAAATGCGATGCTATTGCAAAAGCTAACCTTAGTAGTAGTGATAATGATTTCTCTGTCATTCATGAGTCGATTCCGAACTATTTGATTCAAATCATCCTTGATGATGCCAGGTGCAGTACTATGCATTACTGTATTTAATAACAACTCCAAATCTTCAATTCAAGACGTCCTCTTCAATCCAGAGACGTAAACCATCCAATTGCACACCTTGTTTGGATCAGATTTTGTTGTCTGAATTTTCTATTGTAAGGACATTTTTCTATACTAACGGAGTAACGTACCCTCCGATTTTGATCTCAAAGAATGTAGTTACCAAAGCTCTTGTAGTTCTTCATGAGATGTCAGTATTTCCTGTAAAAATAAAATAAACCTTGAACACATGTATTACTAGTATCTTGTTTCCATTTTTTACAATTACTCGCAGCATTGTTTTATCCAAACAAGCTAATAGTATTAGAAGAAGTTACCTAAAGACGAGATAGTATTATTTAAGGGTTGACCCAAAGAGGACATTAGAATGGTCATCACTCATTAGTCTGCATGAGATTTTTATTTTTATTTTTTGAAATTTAGAAGCCCACGTGTCTTTTTTTTTTTTGAAATTTAGCCGCCCACAAGTCAACAAGTCAATTTTCCTACAGAAGTGGTACCAGAGAAAACGTCATGGGGAATTGTATATGAAGAATTATCCTCCGGAAGGAAAGAAGATAATTCAGAGGGATATTCGCACCCCCGGTATTGTTAACTCTGAGGAGTGCGAAAATCAATACTAGACGGTCAAACTTTCCAAGACCAACAAAGTCAATCATATTATTGTCGATGTTAGATAAATTTAGACGATTAACTTGACGGCCTCACAAAATGATCAATTACAATCAAAATGAACATCTCCAACCCATCTCTGTAACGCCCCGATTTTCGGAAATAAAATCGGAGGTATTAAATATTGATTTCTAAAAATTTATTAATTTAAATTCAAAATCCAAAACGGATAATTCTCCCTAACGATTCGTCTATTACAAATCCTTATTGAAATACTGAAAAATGGTCTTTGTGATAAAAACTAAATAAAATAACAGAGCCGCCTTCTAGGATTGATATGGATCCCAAGCGTATTCTGGCTCGGCTCCCATCTCTTGATTCTCTTCCGCATAAAATTATTCACCTTCAGGGTTCCGTGTCTCTTCCTGATTTTCTGCAAAATCTGGCACGGAAGCCAGGCAATCCATACCTGAGTGAAATAGTTCACCCCGAAGCATAATCCAACCCAACTACCTCTCTTACTTTACAACTAGCGGGCAGCATGATAATATGAATAAAATGATACGAGAAAGTAAAACAGAGATTATTCACATAAATCAATTCGTTACTATTCTTTAACCTATCGTGTAATCTAAGATCTCCTCCGCGGAATCTTTCCTCCCCAGCCACTAGCCATGCTCGGTCCCATGAGGTCACTTCCCTTTGCTGTCGCAGATACACTTAAGTTATATACCGAATGTGCACCCCAATAACTACAACAAGGGGTAAGCTTATCATGCCTGAATCATGACTAGGGTTCGCCTATCTTATATACCACTTCACAATCATCACTGGACTCTCGCCAGTCTATCAATTCATCACTGGACTCTCGCCAGTTTCAATCTCATCACATTCAAAATCTCGCCTGCAGGCATTCTAGAAATAAAAACTTTCCATTTCATCCATTACCTTGCATCGTCTAGTATGAACTCTATTCGCAAACCACCCCATGTCTCTAGGGTCCAATCTAACATATAAATCAAGAATTGGCGCAATATAAAATTAAATCAAATAATAAATTAAACAATTAACGAGCAATGCAATCACACAACTTTTTATGAATGGGCCGTTGCCCTTATTCTCGTATGGCCACAATGTCAGTAATGAAGTAGGATTCTTATAAATATTTTTAATAAATATTTTCTAAGCTTTTAATAATTATTACAAAGTAATTGAATTTATTGAACCCTAATTAAATACATTAATTCGATAAAAATATTATAATAATTAACATGACTCTAATAAAAGTCCTAAAAGTCCCATACAATCAGTTGAGTGTCAAAAGTTGGGTCCGGAGGGTTGAAGAATTAATTTATATGAAAACGTTAATTAAAATGACCAAAAGTGGAGTAAATAGACAATAAATAATATGTTATAAAAAAAATGTTGAGACTGACACAGTTTCATCTTTGGACAGTAAGGAGTCTAAAAAAAATCACACGGGTATTAATAATGATGTTTATAAGGCCGTAAAGTAATTTTGATTGGAATTACTTTAAAAATAATAATAAATACTGAATTAAATAAAAAAAAATATTTAATTTAACAAGTTACTGTATTTGACATTCAAGAAGTCTAAAAAAAATTAGTTGGAGTGTTAAGACGTTGGTTGAAAGGTCGCAACTAATTTTCGTTTGTAAACTTTGAACGAAAACTAATAAATAATTTAATAAATAGATAATTAAATAAAAAAAATATGACCTTAACAAGTTATGATCTTTAAGGTGTGAAAAGTCTAGGAAAAATAGTTCGGGGGTCGAAAACAGTGTTCGGGAGGTCGCAAAACGAATTCGAACTAAAACAGAACCTGCCGCACGGTTTGACCGAGTCAACCTTGCGGCTGAGCAGCGGACCGCAACCTCAGGCCTGGTTCTTGCGGCCCGAACCTTGCGGCCGCAAGGTGCAATGCAGATTTCATTTTTTTGGTTTTTTGTGATGGTTTCGATGCATGGGTTCGTTCGGGCTATTGGGTAAGGCATAAAAACAATAAATATACTTAGAGGAGTGATTAGGAGAGATTATACTATCTCAAATCGGATCGAATTGATTTTTAATCGAAACTTGAATTTTGGGGAAGAAGACTTCGGGTTCTTTGATCGAGGAACCTTGGGGCCGAATTGGATGACGTTCGGTGATGCTAGGGGTTGTAGGAAGCGTCTGGAATGATCAATTCGGGTTTCGGTTGATCCTAGATCACAAACCCACTTTTCTCTCTCTTTCTTTCTCTCTCTAAAACTCCGTGGATTGGAGTCTCGATTCCTCCTGTTTTTCTCTCTTTTCTGGACTGGTGGGGCGTGAAAAATAATGTGATGAACCCTAGGGTCGGATTAATGGGGCATATATAAGGGAATTTTGAAGAGTTTCGATTAAAATTGGATTTAAAGAAGTTGTATTCCATAAGGCTTCGGGATGGACGAATTTGGGGCTAGATACGCAGAGGAAGGAAGTAGAAATCGAGTAGGAGAGTGAGAGTTATCAGGATTTACAAGCATGCAATTTAAAAGAATTAAAAGTAGGATAATAAAGACTAAATTAAATTTATTTGTATATAACTATTAGATAATTATGATTAAGATAATTTTATTATTACAAATAATACTTTTTAATGATATTATTAATTATAAAAATTACGGGTCGTTACAATCTCCAAACCTTCAAAATAGATAATAGATGTGACATATTCAGAGAAAATTTTGTAATTTCTCCACTCTTTTCTTCATTTTTTGTACTTTTTGGAAAAAAAATTTGAGGGATCCATTGTTCTTTTTAGAGATTTGGTCTCCAAAATAAAAGTGTTGTCTCCATATTGGAGACCCAAAAGTAATTCGTGGATGTTCACAAATCTTCGTACACTCATGTGTAGTGCTTGATCTCTATGAGAAAAATTTATTTACGTAGGGTTTCGTAAATAACTCTTTATCAAAAAAACTTTGTTTAAAATTCGGACCATTCAAAATACTTTTAGACGGTCCAGAAACATCCCCGCTATAAACAGCTTATTCATTGCACCGTGAATAAGTCTCTCTCGGTCTCTATATATGTGTTCACAACTCCAATCCCACTATAGTGTTTTGAATGGTCCGAAAACACCCTCGCTGTAAATGGTTTATTCACCCCGCCATGAATAAGTCTCTTTCAATCTCTATATATGTATTCACAACCGCGATCCCACTGTAAACTAGGAGTAGTACAAAAACAACATGCTATACCCATAAATCCTACAAATGAGAAACACTCAACAATGGTAGATATCCCTATTCTAATCCTCATTTCCCTACTCCTAACATCACCACCTCTGTTTTCGATTTCTTCACCACATGATATGTGTAGACACCCCATTCTAGACTGTCCGGATTAGTCCTTTTACTTTCTTTGTTGACCCGATGATGATAAACGGTCGAGAACAGTTCAAGGTCGATGGAAGGATTTGAGCTTTGAGCGTTGAACTCTCTCCCTTCAAACCCACCTTCAAGCCCATTTCAAAACCCTTCAAAACCAGAGCCAAATAAGCCCTAGCAAAACCGTACCTTGCTTACGCCAGGTTATTCTTGGCGTGCGCCAGTAAATTGCCACGTGTCGGACATCGACCATTGACTCAGTTTGACCTGGCGCACGCCGGGTTATAGCTGGCGTACGCATGGTCAAGACCGGTCAAATCACTGCTTTTCTGTCACGTGCTCGAAGCTTTGCAACCGTCTCAGTACGGCGCAGAGTCCCCTGATCATTGCATTTTGCAGGGGACGTCCCCCTCTCTCTCCTACACAACCCATCACCTAGTCCCATGCATTTAATGCATGGGAGCTCCCTTCTAACCTAACCCAACCACCCTAACCCCAGCTGATCAGCCCCTAGTCTCAGCCTCTCTCCTCTATAAATGCAAGCCCTTGCATTCATTTGAAAAGGTTAACCTCATTAAGAACCCAAGCCCATCCCTCTCTTCTCTCTTGTTCTTTGCTCTCCCATTGAAGGAAAGAGAGAAAGAGAAGTTCAGTACGCACTCCTCTCCACTGTCCAGTCACTACACACCCTCCATCTTCAACATCCAAAGCTCAATCCATCCTTCTATCTCTTGCAACCAAAGGTATACCACCTTTGTGTTGCTTTCTGTTTTCAGTTCCTGAGGGGAACCAAAAGGGTTCTGGCTAGTAACTGATACTAGTCCAGACCCCTCTCTGGTAAAATAAATCAGTCGTAGAGGACACTCCATGGCGCACGCCAGCCTTAGCAAGCCGTACGCCACCTTTGGCAGTACGAGCACTGCTGGCGTGGGGATCATGAAACGTCCTTTTATTGTTTATTTACTTCATGTCATCACCTTCTAGCATGCAAATAACCAGTTTAATGCTTTCTGTATTTTAGAACTGTTCAAATGTAGCTTTCAATACCTTCGTCTTTCTTGCTTTTCAAGGCCTCTGGGGTATTTCTGGTCATGTTCCAGAACCCAGATGATGTAAAGCCAAACACTGGTCACCATACAAACCTGGCGTACGGCCCCTATAGGTGGCGTACGGCACGATTGTTAAAGGCCAGTGCCTGGCCCTTATGTCAAAGCTCAATCTAGGCCTCTTATTCATCCCCACTCTGTTTATGGGGTTTTCTGTGCTATTTTCATGGCTCTTAGCCATTTCCTACGCCTGACTGCTTGTAATATGTACCTAAGTTATGTTGCTAACTGTGTGGTTTGTCCTGGGTGTGCACTGGTCCATTCCAGAGCCCAGAGGGTTGAGAGTAGGAGCTGTAAGAAATTAATAGGGTAGTGTACGCCAGCCTGAAGGTGGCGTGCGCAGGGTGTGTTGGCGTGCAATGGTTCTGCCATGGCGTGCCAGTACGACTCCTGCTCACGTGCCCGACGAGCAGCGTACATCATCTTGTTGAAACTGTTTGCAGTGCCTGTTCTCAATCTATGTTCTTACATTTAATTCAATTCAAGTAAGCAAACCGGCATCCATAAACATTTTGTCATATAAAATTGCAACGTGTTACAGTATTAATCCCTATTAACTGTTCCCCCGCCCTAACTGGCCAAAAATGATCAAATGAGAGAAAAATGCAAACGTTTTAATAAAATGCCCGAGTAGAGACCGATCTCCGGATTGGGCGAGAGGGGTGCCATAAAACCCTTCCCCTCTCGTAACCTGGCTCCCGAACCTCAGATATCGAAGGTGACGACGGACCAGTCTACGCCTTTTCAAATCAAATCAAACACTTTTCAAACCAAAGTAAAACGTAGCAAGCGTTCTCGAGTTCGGTTCCTTGGGTGTTCTTCCGCTAAAACCCGAGTGGCGACTCTGAATCGAAGCGTTTCGCCGCACTATATTTTCAAAGAGGGCCGCCCCCGAACAAATTAATCTTTGCAAACCAAAGTCGGGCGATTTTTGGGGCGTGTGCCCACAGTGGCGACTCTGCTGGGGAATAATCAGTCACAAGCTTCAAAAGGCATTTTCAAAAATTTTGCATTTCTCTCTCATTTAGTCAAATTTTGGCGTTCTTCATTTGCATCGATGTTGGATAAGCCCCGTTGAGGTGTTTTGGGTAACCGGCACAGTTTACTGGAGCCCGGGGTCCTCGAATGCCCAACAACCTTGGACGATGATGAGTCGTAATACCGTTTGACCATTGCTTTGCTGCACGCATTGCAGTGGGAGGTATACCGCGGCTCTAGTCAGAGGAACCCCTTTAACCAAAACCGGCCTCGTCATGCGTACAAAACACTAGAACCTTTCAACCTAAGACAGGAACCTGCAGGGTAGGATTACTTGCATCTAACCCCCATAAACTGTCTATGTGTTACTGCTTTCCTTATCGCATGCCTGTACATACATACATCCCGCTTTGCGTAGGAGCATGCTAGGGCGGCTTTTAGGTCTGTCTCGAGTTTGTCTCGTAATTGTTAGGACCCTGCCATGAACCGATGAAGAGTCGTGCATCTCGATGTTGCGCGTTATCAATTTCCAAAATCCTTGAGTCAAGTGAGACTTTGGGAAATCAGGACTGTTTAAGTCTATTGTCTAAACCTAGTCAAAGTTTCAAACAGAAAATCAGGAACAACGGAAACCATGTCGTGATACCCACACCACCCCGGTTAAAGTGCTAATCACTTACACCATCAAGGCTCCGGCACAGTGCTGCTTACGCCACTTCGGTTCCGGTATCACGTCATCTTCACCGAGTTGTTCCGACCTCCAAAGTTGAAACTTCGAGAATGGAGTAGTCAAAGGCTTAGACTATTTTGACATCTCTTAGTAATAGTCGATTCAAACAAGGATACACTGTCGAAAAGAAATCCGAGGATTCTGGCAGCATCCGAACGTCATGAGACAACTCGTTTCTAGAGTCTAGGAGGACACTGACGATGATGACATGCGCATTGCATTCTTTCAAATTCTTTCAAAAGCTTGCTGCAGGAACGCCACTGAGTTCTCATTTACTTTGCTGTCTAAAGCTCTAGGCCATCACCTTCATCGATCATCAATCCAAAATGGCATCACAAACAGATATGGCTGAACTGAAGAGGGTTGTAGAGGAACTAACTCACAAAATGGACAAACAAATGATCATGGTCCAGGGGCTAGTTGACCTCTTTACCACCATAGCACCGCAGTCGGATATGGGGCCAATCAAGGAATCCTCTCAAGCCTGCCACGCTCCTGCCGTCGGAAAGTGCTCGAAGGATATGTTCAAAGACTTGGCTGAGTTTCATGAAGGCAGGACTTACCCGAAGGAGAATGTTGGATCCTTTTTCAAAGCCCATGCTGAAAGGGAGGATATGTGCAATAAAGAAATCAATCCCAAAGGCAAAAGAGTGCATCATGTCCCTCAATCCGATCGTCGGAACCCACCGAGGACCTTCTCTCGCTTCTCCACACCGTTGTCCTCAATTTATGAGAAGCTCCTCGAAGCTGGCTTCCTCAAGCCACTCCTTCCAACTACTTCACCCCGAACATTCCCGGCATCCTACAATTCAAATGCCTATTGTGCCTTCCATCAAATGCCTGGCCATTCCACCAATGCCTGCTACCGCCTCCGACATGCCATTCAAAATCTCATCGACAATGGCATCATTCCAGCTCCACTCCCATCAAAGCCCGATGTCATTTCCAAACCCGTGCCTCAACATGTTAGTCAAATATCTACCAGCTCCACTCAAATCAACCCTATCTCCGCCATATTCAATCAATCCAAACCAATCGTATCTCCCCCATCCGAACCTGAGGTTAACCTAATGGCCATAGGTGCAGTCAAGGTCCACACTGCCAACACCTGGGTTGACAGTGATGAGGAGCCTGCAAAGGAGGAATTCAAGAGGAAGCTTGATCAATCAAAGGAGAAGACGGACATGCTGTGGTCCTGTAGTCATGAGGACTTTGGGGCTGTTGTTCAAGAAGTTCCTTCAAGTGGGTCGGATTGAAGGAGCTGAAGAATCTGAAGCGCTGTTGCTTGGGCCTGTCATCCTCTAACTCCCACCTCTCTGTAAGGAAGTCAAGGGTAACTATAAAAGTTGCATTTTCAAATCGCGTCTATTTTGCATTGACACTTTCGAGTCTGAGTCTGACACAGTGTCTGTCAAGTCGTCTAAGTCTAGCTCTGAGTTGGAGTTTGTGTCTCTTGGCCCTCCATGTCGTAGCTTCTATCCTCAACTCGAGTCTTTTTGTTGTACTTGGCAACCCCGAGGGTTTTATGATATGCATTATCCTGCTTCTAAGTACTTTGCTGGCTTTTGAATAAACTGTGTCGACCCTGACGATGAAGGGATAGATTTCGATGGGAATCTCCCCAAGGAAATGTGTTCCCTCGCCGAAAGGGAAGACGAAAGGCATGCTCAGCCTCTAAAAGAAGAAGTAATTTCTAATAAACTTGAAAGACGAGGTAGACCCCCAGGAGCTTCAAATTGTTTCAACGCTGTCTCCAGAAGAGTATTGCTCCCGTTCAGACTTGTTCAAAGAATTCAACAACATCTTGGCATGATCTCATAAAGACACGCTTAGCCTCGATCATGAGATAAAGAAGCCTTGAATCCCCTGCTACCGGATGCCAAATCAGAAAGCAGAAGCTCAAAAGGCTCCAGGCCATGTACCATGTCCAAAACAGTAACAGCATCATTCCTATCAAGCGCACATTAAAAAGGTGCAAAAAGGTGGCCTAGAGCGAGGCATTTCAAACCGAAGCAGTCAGAACCCTTTCACTATCAAAGCCATTCTATCTGGGGCTACAATCAAAGATCATCGGCCTCGACAAAGTTCAATACTGTGGTCAAATGGATCAATTCAAGTGCTACTTTTCCTTGAGAGAAGCTCGTTGGGCTGAAAACCACAAGGGTGGGCAGTTCCAAGCAAAAGTTAAAGCAGCCTGCTAGACCGAAAACCTAAGGAGGCGGTCTAGGCAAAAATAAATAGGCAAAAAGTCGAAAGCTCGCTAGACCGAAGACCTAAGTGGGCGGTACTAGGCAAAAGGTAGAGCGTAAAAGGAGAGGTAAAATACACGAGTGAACCTTGGCCTGAACTACGTTTTGACCTGATTCCCCAGAAGGGGATACGTAGGCAGTCTCTCTCTTCGAGACTCGGTCATAATCTATCAACTGGATCTCAAGTTTTGGCTTTGGTGGACCACGTTGGCCGCTTGAACTATGTTTTGACAAATCTTTCCCTGAGGTTCGGTCGCAATCTATCAATTGGATCCAAGGCTTTGGTACATCACCGTAGTCAAGAAGAAAACAAGTTTCATTTGTGCAGAAGGGGGAAAAACCTTTCGTCTTTCAATGTTATTTCAAACTACTTCTTCAATTTCAAAGCTGAGCAAAAGTCTTAAAATATCTGAAGCATCAAAAACAGAACGAAATGCTTGCGAGGCCTAACGGCTCACAGTTTATTCTAAGTCAGCAGAGTCTAGTGTAAGCAGCCGGAGCAGACTGGTAGCCATGTGTGCTAGTTTGTGGTTCATGCGCGTTCGTTCAAAGTTATGCCCGTTCCTGCGCACGCTTCTTCAATTTGGGCAGCATTCAGAAGCAGTCAGCTACTGCCGCCGATTCATCAAGATTAAAAGTACCTCGAATGTCATTCAAGGGGCTTTTGCCAAGTTTTTCTATACCATGCAAGTCATGCAGACCTAATGTGACTGCATGGAGGTGTCGGTTTCAGTCCAGGCCTATATGAGTCATCTCTTTGCGTCTTTTTGTCCATTTTTGCGACATTTTTCGAGTGTTTCAGTCTGTCTCCCATTCTGGGGCTTTCTTCTCAACTTTGTTTATTCGTACAGGTCATTGTACATCTATTTGACCTTACGTAAGCGTCAGTTTCACCTGTCTACGGGATATTTGAATTTTGGCTCATTAATGCCTAAATTTTCATTTTTCCGCGAATCTAAGAGTCCGCATCGCATCCTGGGGCTCTTCTCCTTTTTTTCGTTCGAGCTAGGCAAGTCTGTACATGTATGTGTGTCTGTGTGTCGGCTCAGCTCACTTGTCAATGCGAAATTAGATATTAGTGGTGTGTTTATGCGCTTTTTCTCAAAGGAGAGTCAATAAACTGAAAAATGCAATTTTTACATTACTACCCTAGCTTCTATCCCCTATCCAAGTAATGGAATCGTGTGAACAGCAAGAATATGTCAGCCCATGGCAAAGCAAAGCGTATCTATGGGGAACATCCGCCCAAGCATCAAAGAAAAGGCAACCAGGTTCAATACCGCTGCTAAATGTCAACTGAGGCACACCAGCCCGCTCAATGCCCTCTATTTTGTCACGCAACCCCGAAACTCAAAAGCAAAAGGCAGTAAAGTAAGGAGACTCAGTGGTAGTCCTCAAGCGTTGTCGTCCTCTTAGAAGCCGCCCTTAGCTTGTGTCTGCATTTTCAATTTGTGCATGCAATTTAGCACATATCATTGCATATGGTATATCAACTGTTGAAAGCAGGAAAAATCTATCAAGTGCCAAAGCATGCCTGTCCAGTATCGAAAGCAGCAAGTAATCAGACTTTTGGGGTTCATACCTGGGATCAAGTCACTACTGGAACTGGAGCCGAAACCACTACTCTGGGATAGTGCAATTATAAAGGGGGGTGCCACATGCCGTTCTTTCTGACCATTTCTCCATGACAAATATCAAGCACACAACTTCAACGACGGTCAGCCATATCGTCCTTCAAATCAATTCAATCAACGACGGTCAGCCATATCGTCCTTCAAGTCAATTCAATCAACGACGGTCAGCCATATCGTCCTTCAAATCAATCCAATTCAACGACGGTCAGCCATATCGTCATTCTAATCAATTCAAATCAACGACGGTCAGCCATATCGTCCTTCAAATCAAATCAATCCAATTTAACGACGGTCAGCCATATCGTCCTTCAAATCAAATCAATCCAATTCAACGACGGTCAGCCATATCGTCCTTCAAATCAATTCAATCAACGACGGTCAGCCATATCGTCCTTCTCAAATCAATGACGGTCAGTCATATCGTCCTTCTCAATTCAACGACGGCCAGCCATGTCGTCCTAAAAGTCAATTCAATGCAACGACGATCAGAATGTCGTCCACTTCAATCCATCAACGGCGATCAGCCATATCGCCCGCTTCCAACCCTTCACGGCATTCAGAATATCGCCCGCCGTTCAACACAGCGGCCGCCCATCCAATCAATCACCATAACGGCGGTCTGCCCGTCTAATCAATCTATAACAACCGTCCGCCTATCCTGATCCATATCTATGTATAGCAAGTGCAACTTCCAACAGTCTTATTTCTCTGTCTCGGATGGTCTTTGATAAGGAGATTGGCTCTGGTTCCCAACAGATGG
This sequence comes from Rhododendron mucronatum var. ripense, assembly GCA_019656295.1. Taxonomy (NCBI): domain Eukaryota; kingdom Viridiplantae; phylum Streptophyta; class Magnoliopsida; order Ericales; family Ericaceae; genus Rhododendron; species Rhododendron mucronatum. The sequence continues at coordinate 1,039,221 of BPLT01000131.1, read as the reverse complement.
AATTTAACCTACCTGACACGACCTACCCGTGGCTGTTGAAGTTTCTGTAGGCCGAAGAAGGTTCGATCCCCCAGGGTAATGATTTGTCCGCAACTGATTAATCCCCAGGAGAGTCCGCCTCGGCATTTAATGATGGTCTGCCCATCCCCGTTTCCCAACAAAGTTCAAACCCTCTTTCAGTCAAATCAACGATGGTTTAACGATTCGTCCTCAACGATGACCCACCGTCACAAGTCAACGATGGTTTAACGAGTCATCCCTTAAAAATGACCCACCGTCACAAGTCAACGATGGTTTAACGAGTCATCCCTTAAAAATGACCCACCGTCACAAGTCAACGATGGTTTAACGAGTCGTCCCTCAACGATGATCCACCGTCACAAGTCAACGATGGTTTAACGAGTCATCCCTTAAAAATGACCCACCGTCACAAGTCAACGATGGTTTAACGAGTCATCCCTTAAAAATGGCCCACCGTCACAAGTCAACGATGGTTTAACGAGTCGTCCCTTAAAAATGACCCACCGTCACAAGTCAACGATGGTTTAACGAGTCGTCCCTCAACGATGACCCACCGTCACAAGTCAACGGCGATCAGAACATCGTCCCGTTCAATTCATCAACGGCGATCAGAACATCGTCCGGTTCAATTCATCAACGGCGACCAGAACATTGTCTTGCTCAATTCGTCAACGACGATCAGAATACCATTCGATAGGTCCGTCCGTCTGCAACTAAGTGTTCCCCAGGAGAGTCTGCCTCGGCCTGCCCTGAACAGATACCTTTACTTCAGTCTCGCTTCAAATGCATTTTCCAGCAGCCTTATTGCTTTGTCTCGGATGGTCTTTGATAAGGAGATTGGCTCTGATTCCCAACAGATGGAATTTAACCTACCTGACACGACTTACCTGTGGATGTTGGAGTTTCTTTGTATCGAGGACGGTTTGGTCCCCATCAACGACGGTCCACCCGTCCAATTTCAAATCAACGACGGTCCACCCGTCCAATTCCAAATCAACGACGGTCCACCCGTCCAATTCTAAATCAACGGCGATCCGTCCGCCCAATTTCAAATCAACGGCGATCCGTCCGCCCAATTTCAATTCAACGACGGTCCACCCGTCCAATTTCAAATCAACGACGGTCCATCCGTCCCAATTTCAAATCAACGACGGTCCACCCGTCCAATTTCAATTCAACGACGGTCCACCCGTCCAATTTCAAATCAACGACGGTCCACCCGTCCAATTTCAATTCAACGACGGTCCACCCGTCCAATTTCAAATCAACGACGGTCCACCCGTCCGATTTCAAATCAACGACGGTCCACCCGTCCGATTTCAATTCAACGACGGTCCACCCGTCCGATTTCAAACCAACGACGGTCCACCCGTCCAATTTCAAACCAACGACGGTCCACTCGTCCAATTTCTGCCTTCCGCAGGCAGCAGTCTTTCTCAAATAATCTGTCTGGCTGAATTCACCGACCAGGTTCTTTAAGATTCATGTCTTCCTTATCTTGCTCAGGATAGTCAGGAGTAGGGTGTCTAGACAACCTTTGACGTTACTTGTCTCCGCTCAACCAAATGGTGTGCCAAGTGCCGTCAAAGGGGGGCTTCTGTAGACACCCCATTCTGGACTGTCCGGATTAGTCCTTTTACTTTCTTTGTTGACCCGATGATGATAAACGGTCGAGAACAGTTCAAGGTCGATGGAAGGATTTGAGCTTTGAGCGTTGAACTCTCTCCCTTCAAACCCACCTTCAAGCCCATTTCAAAACCCTTCAAAACCAGAGCCAAATAAGCCCTAGCAAAACCGTACCTTGCTTACGCCAGGTTATTCTTGGCGTGCGCCAGTAAATTGCCACGTGTCGGACATCGACCATTGACTCAGTTTGACCTGGCGCACGCCGGGTTATAGCTGGCGTACGCATGGTCAAGACCGGTCAAATCACTGCTTTTCTGTCACGTGCTCGAAGCTTTGCAACCGTCTCAGTACGGCGCAGAGTCCCCTGATCATTGCATTTTGCAGGGGACGTCCCCCTCTCTCTCCTACACAACCCATCACCTAGTCCCATGCATTTAATGCATGGGAGCTCCCTTCTAACCTAACCCAACCACCCTAACCCCAGCTGATCAGCCCCTAGTCTCAGCCTCTCTCCTCTATAAATGCAAGCCCTTGCATTCATTTAAAAAGGTTAACCTCATTAAGAACCCAAGCCCATCCCTCTCTTCTCTCTTGTTCTTTGCTCTCCCATTGAAGGAAAGAGAGAAAGAGAAGTTCAGTACGCACTCCTCTCCACTGTCCAGTCACTACACACCCTCCATCTTCAACATCCAAAGCTCAATCCATCCTTCTATCTCTTGCAACCAAAGGTATACCACCTTTGTGTTGCTTTCTGTTTTCAGTTCCTGAGGGGAACCAGAAGGGTTCTGGCTAGTAACTGATACTAGTCCAGACCCCTCTCTGGTAAAATAAATCAGTCGTAGAGGACACTCCATGGCGCACGCCAGCCTTAGCAAGCCGTACGCCACCTTTGGCAGTACGAGCACTGCTGGCGTGGGGATCATGAAACGTCCTTTTATTGTTTATTTACTTCATGTCATCACCTTCTAGCATGCAAATAACCAGTTTAATGCTTTCTGTATTTTAGAACTGTTCAAATGTAGCTTTCAATACCTTCGTCTTTCTTGCTTTTCAAGGCCTCTGGGGTATTTCTGGTCATGTTCCAGAACCCAGATGATGTAAAGCCAAACACTGGTCACCATACAAACCTGGCGTACGGCCCCTATAGGTGGCGTACGGCACGATTGTTAAAGGCCAGTGCCTGGCCCTTATGTCAAAGCTCAATCTAGGCCTCTTATTCATCCCCACTCTGTTTATGGGGTTTTCTGTGCTATTTTCATGGCTCTTAGCCATTTCCTACGCCTGACTGCTTGTAATATGTACCTAAGTTATGTTGCTAACTGTGTGGTTTGTCCTGGGTGTGCACTGGTCCATTCCAGAGCCCAGAGGGTTGAGAGTAGGAGCTGTAAGAAATTAATAGGGTAGTGTACGCCAGCCTGAAGGTGGCGTGCGCAGGGTGTGTTGGCGTGCAATGGTTCTGCCATGGCGTGCCAGTACGACTCCTGCTCACGTGCCCGACGAGCAGCGTACATCATCTTGTTGAAACTGTTTGCAGTGCCTGTTCTCAATCTATGTTCTTACATTTAATTCAATTCAAGTAAGCAAACCGGCATCCATAAACATTTTGTCATATAAAATTGCAACGTGTTACAGTATTAATCCCTATTAACTGTTCTCCCGTCCTAACTGGCCAAAAATGATCAAATGAGAGAAAAATGCAAACGTTTTAATAAATGCCCGAGTAGAGACCGATCTCCGGATTGGGCGAGAGGGGTGCCATAAAACCCTTCCCCTCTCGTAACCTGGCTCCCGAACCTCAGATATCGAAGATGACGACGGACCAGTCTACGCCTTTTCAAATCAAATCAAACACTTTTCAAACCAAAGTAAAACGTAGCAAGCGTTCTCGAGTTCGGTTCCTTGGGTGTTCTTCCGCTAAAACCCGAGTGGCGACTCTGAATCGAAGCGTTTCGCCGCGCTATATTTTCAAAGAGGGCCGCCCCCGAACAAATTAATCTTTGCAAACCAAAGTCGGGCGATTTTTGGGGCGTGTGCCCACAATATGTCACCCACATCATCATCCCTCTCTGTTTCCGACGTTCTAATCTCACCAAATGGAATCTTCTCCGCCGGCTTCCACTCGGTGGGCGAAAATGCCTATTGCTTTTCCATATGGTTCACTGAACCCACATCCGATGGCAATCTCACCGCCGTTTGGATGGCCAATTGCGACCAACCTGTCAACAGCAAACGCTCCAAACTCTCTCTCCTCAAATCCGGCAACCTCATACTAACCGACGCAGCCCAATTCACAGTCTGGTCCACAAACACCAAATAACTGTCCCCACTTCAGTTACAACTTCAAAGTACCGGTAACCTCGTTCTTCGAAATCAAAATGGTTCAATTTGGGAAAGCTTTGATTCGCCGACAGATACCCTTCTTCCAAACCAACCCATGACCCGAAATGCCAAACTCGTTTCCTCTCGAAGCCGTAACAATTTATCATCTGGGTTACTCCCTGTTTTTCCAGGAGGATAACCTCATCCGTTTACTATTTCCTGGGCCGTATATTTCCGCCGTTTACTGGCCCGATCCATGGCTGAACAGCTGGCAGGTGGGTCGGACCCTTTACAATGATAGTCGAATTGCGGCGTTTGATTCATCTGGGTATTTCAGATCCAGACATCCAGTGATGGTTTGTAGTTTAAAGCTTCGGATTTTGGGATTGGGGTTTGGAGAAGATTGAGAATGGATGTGGGTGGGAATGTGAGATTGTATAGTTTGGATGAGGAGAGAAGGATATGGAGAGTTTCTTGGCAAGCCATAAGTCAGCCGTGCAAGATCCATGGAGTTTGCGGGCCCAATGCGATGTGCAATTATGATTATCTCGGGGAGAATACTGGTCGGAGATGCTCTTATTTACTCGGGTAATGTTTCCAGAGTTTATAAACTAGGGGCCGGTGAAAAATCCAATCAACCAGCCAAACCGACCCAACATGCGCCCAAAATAATGAGTGCGCGGATTGTCTTATGTCGGAAAATACAAATTTTAAGCAGGTTTGTTTGGCTACCAATAAAATTTCTCTAACCACCTTTAACCCGACCAAATTCGCTACACCTACATATGTAAAATGATAGATAATAGGATACTAACATACCAATGCTAAAGTGTACCTAACGATACTTGTTTATGAGAGAAAAATAAAGAAAATCCAAACTTACCCTAGTAAGCTTGCGTTCCCCATCTCATTTGATTTTTGATGAGCTAATATTAAAAAAGTTGTAAGACACGTATAGATCCTTAAAAGACTCAAAGAGTGAAGTTTTCCCCAAACCCACCTGAACTGTTGAGTTGAACTCGCCAAAAAGTCAACGAAATTGCTAGTTTTAAAGGTCGTTAGATTGGCGGTGGCGGTGAGTTAGAAAATTGTCAAGCCGCCAAGTACGAGTTGGTTGAAAAATATACCTTCAACCTGCCCAACTCAACTTATGCTCGCCCTAGTTGAGTCAGATCGTTGTCATGTATTTTAATCATCTTTAGAATGACAATGACACTCTGTAAAATTTGTAAAATGTGTTTGGTAGGACTTCCACCTTGATATATGCAGTTCCATTAGTGCTCTTTGAATCCTTGATTCCCATGAAAAACTTTTGTTGCAATAATCTTTTACAGACTTTTTATGCTATTGTTGGCCAACTCTCCATCAAGTACAAGGCAAAAAACCTTACAGATTGGTCTCTCGGGTGTGAACCGGAGTCCACCCTCTCTTGCAATGCTACCAAATCCAGTTTCATCAAACTTCCTAACGTTGAATTCTATGGCTACGATATCAATTCCTATGAAAACTAAACCTTGGAAAGGTGTGAGGAAGTATGCTTACAATACTGTAAATGCTACGGCTTCATTTTCCCGTATCGCTGCGAATCTGGTTTTTACAGTTGTTATCCGAAGTCACGGTTGCTTAAAGGATCTAGGTCCCCGGCATTTGGGGCTCCTTTCTACGTAAGACTGCCCAAAGCTTCGATCTCTCACTTCATATGCAAATCAAAAACAAAACTTGCTACTTGATAGAGCATACAAAAAACCCAAAGAAAACGGGACGTTGCAGTTTATGGTTTGCTTCGCCTTTGCATTTGGCGGAGTTGAAATCATTTGTATATGTTTGATATGGTGGTTGTTGTACAAAACCTAACAAAGTTCGAGTGAAGATGCACAAGGTTACCTTCAAGTTGTGAGCAAGTTTTGGAAATTCACCTATGACAAGTTGAAGAAAGCGACTGGAAAATTTAGGGAAGAAATTGGAAGAGGAGGTGGTGGGGTTGTGTGCAAAGGCATATTATCCGATCGTAGAGTTGCAGCAATCAAGAGACTCAACGAGGCTAATCAAGGGGAAGCAAAACTCTTAGCGGAGGTGAGCAGCGCCATTGGAAGGGTTAACCACATGAACTTGATAGAGATTTGGGGATACTGCGTTGAAGGAAATCATAGGCTATTGGTTTACTAGTTTATAGAGCGTGAATCGTTAGCAGAGAATCTTATTTCTGGCACCCTTGATTGGGTTAAGAGGTTTGATATTGTTGTTGGCTCTGCGAAAGGCCTAGCTTACCTACACGAAGAGTGTTTGGTGTGGGTTCTCCACTGCGATGTGAAGCCTCAAAACATTCTCTTGGACTCTAATTTCCAACCCAAGGTTGTGGATTTTAGCCTCTCCAAGCAGTAAACAGAAAGGGTGGTGGAAAGAGTTCGAGCTTTTCCAGAGTGAGGGGGACGAGAGGTTACATGGCGCCCAAGTGGATTTTCAATCTCTCAATCACATCCAAAGTCGATGTTTATAGCTACGGAGTGGTGGTCCTAAAAATGGTCACAGGAAAGAGCCCGATGACAACGGGTGGTTAGGGGTCTGGAAATACAAAAGAGATGGAACAGAGAGGGCTGGTGAAGTGGGTGAGGGAGAAGATGAATGGGAATGGAGAGAATGAACTGTGGCTTGAAGAGATCATCGATCCGCTAATGAAGGGGAAATGTGATTTAAGGAAGATGGGAATACTGGTTCAAGTGGCATTGGAATGCGTAGAGGAAGATAAAAATGCAAGACCCACCATAAGTCAGGTTATAGAGAGAGCTTCTACACCATGAAAAAGATGGATATATAAATGATTGACTTGAAATCAAGGGATCTCAGCGTATGGTTTCGGACTTTCACTTTATGCTTGCTTGCTTTCAATATAGTCTAGCCTTTAGAATATTTATGCATCATTCTAGTATGTTCTAGCTATTAGATAATGAGTGTCCGAACATTTTGTTTTGATGTCCATGTTATATTGTAGATGTGGCAAACGGGCGGGTTGAAACGGGTTGTGGGTCAAATATGGACGGGTCGAATATGGGTCAAAAGGTAAACGGTTTGAAACGGGTTGGGACGAATATGAGTCAAGCCAAACGCAAACCCGCCCAACCCGACCCGTTTTCCTCCTCTTCTTTTTTTTTCTTCTTGTTTCCCTTCCCCCCTCCCCCATTCTCTAATTTGTCTCAATAAGGGGATTTTGATTAAAACTCAATTTTTTTTGAATAAAAATGAAGCAATTAGAGGCTAAAAAAACATTTAAAAATCAAGTTTTTACTTCTTTTTCCATTTCCAAACAGTTACGTAACTTCGACGAGAAGTCAAAGGCCGCATCAGAGAATTGTCTGGAAGGCGATGATTGCACCAATTGTATAGTTTCGGTCTTCGTTGTGTTCGCCGAAGCCACCGCTTAGGTTTGGATTAAAAAGTCAAGTGATTTTTTTTTTTGTCTTTATTCAAATTTTTTGTATTTGTTTGTTTTGCGAAAAACTTTTTATCCCTATTAGTTTGTCTCTACGAGAGAATCGAAAAAGTAATATTTTTTTGCTTTTACCCTAATATTTTTTGTAATATTCAAGATAAATCCCAACAACCAGCGTTTTGGGCTTTATCTTGGATGTTTAAAAAAATATTTGGGTGAAAGTCATAATTTCTCTGATTGGAGCAAATCAAAAATCATAAAATACTTGTCGCAAAACGACAAACGCAGGAAAAATATTTTTCATCCGATGAATTTGCAGCGGCCAATCAGTCTTAAAAAACTATTTTGAATTAACAACTATTCTAAATAAATTAACATCAAAACTAATACAATTATGGAGAATTATTTGAGTTGTGCAGAGTTCCGGACATGCCGGCACCACCTCCCGGGACCTTGTCCGCCCCTGGAGTTATTGCTGCAGACCGGGCCTGAAACTAATGGAAAAAAGCCAAACAAAAAAATAAAAGGAGAGAGAGAGAGAGAGAAAGAGAGAGAGAGAGAGAGAGAGAGTACGGGGTGACCGATGACGAAGACAGGAAGTTCAATTTCGTTAAAGGGTGAGACGGCAAAAGTCTATGGGAAATGGTCAGGTCACGTGAATTAAGTAGAGGCTTTGTTGTCTGGGTCGATCTTTTGCATTCCAACCCATATTGAATTCATTTTTAACTCATCTAAATTCATATAAATATGAGTTGATATAGGTTCACCCCATATCAACCCATTATACAATATGGGCGGATTGGGTTGGGTTAAAAGTAGGCGGATATGGGCGGGTTAGAAAATATGGATTTAGATTGCCACCTCTAACATACTGTCTATAGAATGCGGAATTGTGTTTTATTTGCTAAGCAATGCGGAATTGTGTTTCTGAACATTTTGGTCTTGTTTGTTTTGGGGACTGAAAACTCCTAAGCATGGTCTGCAATAAATTTTTTCTATCACTCTTTGCTCATTACTCTCAATTTTGTTCATGAAGCCTTCTTGGAATGTGTCAAAATTAAAGAGGCAGATTTCAGTGTTCTCCTCATTAGAAAAAACAGAAGAACGATTTTCATATATATAGAGATGTTGCATAAATGATTGCCTAAACTAAAGGACAAGAATCATACAAGGAAAGCTAAAGAGAATTAACTATACAAGGAACTATTTAACTGTAAATTGGGAAACAAAGCAAATAATACAAGAAAGAATCCCGGGATATTATTCTCCATTATCTCGGAATATTTTCTCCATTAACATAATGGAACTTCAATTTTCTGTAACTACTGATGAACAGAGTGTTGCCAATTCAAGGGGATTGTCAAACGCCCAAAATAAAATCTTGGAAAAGTTATTGACGCAATATTCGAAATAGTAATATGCACAGCTTGTTGTTGATGAGGCACCACCTAATTGGTTGTTGCGAAATAGCTTCTTATTCAGTTATCAATTAAATTGTCACATTAGCATGATGTGTGTGTGTGTGTGTGTGTGTGTATATATATATATATATATATATATATATATATATATATATATATATAAAAATGATCCAATAATAGCATGACTCTAAAATCAAATCTCATCCCCTACACAAAACGGCCTATCATCAACCTCTTCAAAAAAAATACTGTTTACTAAAAAATTGATGTACAACAAAATGTTTGTAGATGTCAAAAATATAAAACATATCTCAGATATATAACATGGCTATATGTTTTTTCGGCTCATAAGTTGACGAATCACTTGCAACTCTTCGACCTTCCGCAGCTAGCCTAGCCCGAAGGCACCTTAAATCTGTGATAACAATACAAAATCACCAGGGGGAAAAAGAATATATAAGTTACTGAACATCAAATTGTGTAAAACTTCTAAATATTAATTAGCATGTTCCTTCTCACAATCTATCTTCACTTTTGTACTACTTTATAAATTCACATGGCACTCAAAAATATAAATTGGCCACATATGGATTAGTCAGTGCCGACAACACTAAAAAAAATAAAAATAAATCTTATGTAAAAAGAATTTGGTGGAGTACGTTTTTATGAAAAAAACCTGACATCCTGGTTTTTTCCCAATTTTTTCCCCAATTATTGGCTACGTACGTACGTACATAAGCATCAGTTAGCTAGACTGTGTTAACTTCAATTGGATTTCACGTACTTGGAAGACAAGACAGTGAGCAATTCTGGACATCTACTATCCTATATCATGCGTTGAGAATTCATGCGCATATAGACGTAGGTGCTTGATTGATATCTACCATGTTCTTAATTTGCCGTAAGCCTGTAAATATGTACCGATTACACAATAAATGGTACTTGGCCATTCCTATACGGAACTATATCTATTTGTATCAAGTCCTCCCTGAATGCCTTGCTTCTGCAGATGGTTGAGTTTTTGCAGTTAAGTTGCGAAGGTGCTATATTATGCTAACATTGAAGTGGAGACACGGACACCTAGGCCCCGTTCAGTTGCCAGGAAAGTACAGGAAAGGATGGAAAAATCAATTTTTCCATAACTTTCCCAGTGTTCAGTTGGCAGGAAAATTCTAGGACTTACCAATTTAAGTTTTCCTGCAGGAATTACTTTCCTGCAAAAGTGATCCTGCAAAAAACACAGGATTTTGCGTCGCGGGAAAAGGAAAATGAGTAAATACTCACAAAATTTTCCCGAAAGTTTCTTTTTCCTGACAAATGAACAACTAAATCTTAATTTTTCTTGCAAAATTCTTTTGTCAAATGAACACTCACAGGAAAATAATTTTCTTTTTCTTTTACTTCACCTCACTTCACTTTTCTAGGAACCAATTTCCCACACAACTTTCTCGACAACTGAACGGAGCCCTAAGGAGTTATACAACATAGTAATTAGCTAATGGACTTTCTCAAGCATATATAATTTCTTTCATTCCTCTGATTACAGTTTTTAGCACTTGGAAAGCACTTTTATCATTATCTGCAAGAGATTAAACTCTATTCGGCTCACCAGGAAAACCGTACTTTTCCGCCTCACCATTCAGTTATTGACAACTCAGCAAACAGCTTAAACCCTTTGGACAAGCATGCGGGTACATTTCACTGACACAGCCTGAATTCTAATAAAATCACACTGACACTCCCATTACTCTCCGAATTTGTAGTATACTCCCTTACTTTATAGTACTCCCTCTGTCCCTTTTTTAGAATCCGGTATTTCATTTTGGGATGTCCCTTAATAAGTGTCTATTTTGTAAAGTTAGTGGGTAAAAGTTGGTTTATTGTCAATTTTGTCCCTAAAAGTAGATTCTATTTTGAAAAGTTAGTGAATAAAAAAGTAATGATGATGGGTAAATAGGGAAAGTGGAGGAAAAAGTTGATGTGAAAGGTATAATGATGATGTCTTTTTAATAAGTTGGAATTACAAAGCAGGACACTTAAAAAGGGACGGAGGGAGTAACTCTTTTGTAACCAAGCAAAAGTTCATGACATTGGCTCACATGAACCTGTTAATAAATTTTGGAGTGAATTTATGAATTAGTGAAGAGAAAAAAATTATTTTTTATTTTCTAATTACTCTCTTTGAAAAAATTTAAAAAGTCAAATATTTTGATGTGAAGTTCAAAAAATATCTATAAGAAAGTAAGGCCGATTCTCTTTAACTTTTTTCTTATTTTAATTTTGGTTTGATTCGCGTCATATATTTTGGATTAATTATCCATTTTGAAAAGTACAAAAATTATGATCGAAAGCGGGGTACAAAATAAAAAAGAAGAAGAGTACAAAATTGTATTTTCTGATTCTTAGGAGAATGGTTGTAGTATAAGTTTGGGCTAGATATCTGGGAAAAAAAGGATCGCTATTTGGTATTTTTTTCATCTTTAATAAACGTTTTTTTTCCTTTTTTATACTTTTTAGATTCGTTTCGTCAAGATGGACAATTAATCTGAAACATATGACCCGAATCAAAGGAAAATTAAAAAACGATGATCAAAATACACAAAACTACGTGACAAAAAGTTAAAGAGAATGGAGCCTTAGATTCTTATAGATATTTTTTAAACTTCACATCTTGAGTTTTTGAATTTGTTTCAATAAGAGTAATTAGGAAATAAAAAGAAAAATATTTTTTGCTCTCCCCTAGCTTACAAATGGGGAATGATAATGCCACTTCCTTTTTTGCCAATGCCACTTCTCTTTTTGTCTTGTAGTGTATGAATTTACACAATAGTTCATGCCTTTTGTGCAAGTTTATTGCATTGAGGGGAAAATTAATAAATTCACCTAACTAAAAGACAAAAGGAGAGTGACATTGATAAAAAAAAAGGGAGTGGCATTATTATTGGCCCAAATTAAAAATTATTTAAAAGTCCGTGTAAGCTGATGTCAGGAACTTTTGTTTGGTTACAAAGAGTTACGAGTAGTATAATGTAAGGTAGTATACTGTAATTTTTAGAGAGTAATGGGTGTGATTCTACTATTAGAATCCAGGTGGTGTCAGTGAAACGTACCCACGAACTGCTGAGTTGTCAATAATTGACTGGTCGGGCGGAAAAATGTGGTTTCCCTGGTGAGCCGGATGGAATTTTTAATAGGAGTACCATCTATGTGCAATATTTTCTTCCCACCAGCCAAGGGTACATGGAGACAGTTAACATGGTATTTAGTCCTGGCCTTCAATCCACAACGTCCTCTTCAATCCAGAGATCCAAACTGTCCCGTTGCACCTTGTTTGGATCAAATTTTTTATGTCTAATGCTGTGTTTGCTTTGTGTTTTGGAATTTTTTTTGAAAAATAGTAGGGGTAATAAGTTGAGAGAGATAAAGAGAGAAATGTTGGAAGTAAGGAGAATCTAAGGAGAATTTTTTAAAAAATATTTTTTGAAAAGCAAAGAAAACAAGGCATAAATTTTCTTCCATCTGTAAGGACACTTTCAAATACTAAACCTACGTAGTATGTACCCTCCAATTTTCCTCTTTCCTTTATGAGCTTTTGGCGGGTTTTGATTGGATTTCTTTCTTCTTCTTTTTCATACCAAAGCTCTTGTAGTTCTTCATGAGATCTATTAGCGGGTTTTGATTGGATTTCTTTTTCTTTTCTTTTTTTTTCATACCAAAGCTCTTGTAGTTCTTCATGAGATCTATATATGTTTCTCGTAAAACAAAAAATGTATTACTACTACAAGTATCTTGTTTCCATTTTCTACAATTACACGCACCGACTGTTTATCCAAACAAGGGTACGTAGAAGCTAGTAATTATTAGAACAAGTTACTCGAAGACGGGGAATATTTAAGGGTTGATCTAAATAGGGTATTACAATGGGCATCACTCATTAGTCTCCCATAAGTCCTTTTTTTTTAACTCCACAATGACATCCACCAATCCCACGCGGGGGTCCGACCAATTCCTTTCCCGGGCATTGGGGGCAACTGGTTGTGGTTGATGTTCACCCTACTGCATGTGCGGTGCTTGATGCTTAGCCAAAAAAAAAAAAAAAAAGTTGTGTAGTGTAGTGCTTGATCTCTGTCTGAGAAATTTTTTTTTTTGCTTAAGAATCAATTTTTGATCGGTATAAAATAAAAAACATATAATAACCATGAATAAGTTTCTCTCCCCCTGTATATGTATTCACAACCCTTCAATCCCACTATAAACTAGTAGTACAAACCAACATACTACACCCATTTAAATCCTACAAACCATAAATTACACTTAACAAATGGATACCCAAATTCTACTCCTCCTCATTTCCTTACTCCTCCTATCATCTCTATTTGTTTGGCTGGAATTTTTGGCTTACTTCAGAAATATGATTCGGTGTGAGCGTGCCAGATTATCCTTTTCAGATTTAATTTATAAAAGCCAAACTTAATCAAGCGATCGTGGCGTCGGTTCAATTACCTCAGCGAAGAGGATTTTCTTATCTAGAAGTATTAAAACGGCACAACGATTCACTGGAAATTCGACAAACCAAAGAATAAACAAGATATCTTGATCAATTCAAAACAACTTGCCTTCCAATTGAATCTCCAACTTCCACAAACGAATAGAACAGATTACAGTGCGATTACTACTGCTACAAACTACTCCTAACTACTTCGAACTAAGTCTAAGTTCCTAAGTTACTGCCTAATGGACAAACCAAGCATAGCATAACTATTTGTTTGATGATTTATCTGGGGTTTTTTCCTTCTTTCATTTCTTCTATTTATAGGCAAACTCTTGAGTCTTCTCCACGCCTTTCATTTTCCCGCTTAGCTGCCTTCGAAGTCATCTCAACTTTGAATTCAAACTTTCCCTCCATGATTTCTAACCGTGGTGATTCAGTTAATCCATCACCCCACTTGCCCTTAATTGCATCGTGTTGGGAATAGGCAGTTACATGCTTGGATCTCAATTCCTTTGACTATGTCAACTTGGTGTAACTTCCTCTAGTTTGAATAATACGATTCGCGCCTTTGAGCTTTGAACTACCCATCTTCTAAGCTATCATTTGAGTGAATATGGCAACAATTGTCGTTGCCTATAAAATGACACTAAGTTAATCAGAACATCATCGTTCTTTAAATTGTGTGATTCCATGTATTTCAGCCTATGCGTACTCCGTCTCATCCGACATGAATGGCCACTTGTCATTCTTTGATAGGGCCAATAAATTCTCATTCAAACACTACCTCTACTTTCAATCTCATCCTCTACTTTCAATCTCATCACCACATGATACGTTACCCACATCCTCATCTCTCTCTATTTTCGTACTTATTTGCAATTTTCAAGCTTAAAAATAATACACTTATTAAAATCAAAAAATATGCTATATGGATTTTGTTTAAGAGATCTCGATGAGATTTATCAAATCCTACAAAAAAAATTAAATTTTTTTTCGTAAATCCATTATTTTTAAACTTAAAAATATGTCCTTATTTTTGAGGTACTTATTTTAAAATGTGGAACGGGATCAAATCGAAGACGACTTCTATTCTTCCCACCAGCCAAGACTCAAGTCAAGTCGTCTCCAAAACGTCCTCTTCAATCCAGAGACCCAAACCGTCCAATTGCGCCTTGTTTGGATCAGATTTTTTCTGTATGAATTTTCTTTCGCCAGGACATTTTCCTGTACTAAACCTGCCCTCCAATTTCCCTATTTTCCTTTATGGGCTTTTAGCGGGTTTCGATTTGATTTCTTTTTTCATACCAAAGCTCTTGTACTTCTTCATGAGATGTTAATGTTTCCTGCATGTAAAACAAAAGAAACCTTGAACAAATGTATTATTGTTTCCATTTTCTACAATTACGCGCAGCAACTGTTTATCCAAACAAGGGTAGAAGCTTAGTTATTAGAGCATCCCTATTGTAATAAGCAAATGATTGTGGATAAGCAAATTTAACTACAATGCTCAAAAAATATCACACATTGAAATAAGCAAAGTTATAAGTACTCTTTTAGCAAATAATAAAATTTCACTCATTCCATAATCAAACTTAACAACTTTTACCAATAACCAAACTCAATAACTAAACTCAAAACTCAATAATTCAAAAACACCCCACATTGGAATCGTCTATGGTTGGATGCGAGATTAGAACTCATTTGCGATTGGACATATGCGCATTGTGTATTATGGGGATTTGTTTTGTTCAGAAGGCAAAAATAACCAATGTGGAGGTAGAAGTTATTAAGTTTGATTATGAACTAAATAGATAATCAAATGCTGACGTGACACATTTTAGTTAAGGGTTCGGCTCGGCTTGTCTCAACGTTAGGTAGAGCCTCTCCAGAAGTCAAAAGGAATCACTATACCATACACTACCTCATTTCACTACAACATCCACTACATTTTTTTGTGGGGCCCAATCCGGGTCCTACAAAAATATAGAAAAATGTCCATAAATTTTACAATAATATTTTATGGCGTCCTGTAAAAAAACAACTCCAATTGATATTGATAAGTATTATTTACGAATACATAGGGGCGAAACTACGCAGTTGAACAATTTCGCCCTTACGAATCCACAGGTCCCCATAAAATATTATTTCAAATTTTATGAATAGTTTTCTGTATTTTTGTGGCATCCAGAGTGGACTCCATAAAAGATGTAGTGGATTATGTATTGGAATGAGGTACCATATGTAGCATTTCTGAAAAAAGAAAAGTGTAGTGCTTGATCTCTGTCTAAGAAAAACTTTTTCTACTTAAAAATCAATTTTGGTAAAAAATAAAAAACATATAATAATCGTGAATAAGTTTCTCTCCACCTATATATGTATTCACAACCCTTTGATCCCACTATAAACTAGTAGTACAAACCAACATACTACACCCATTTAAATTCTACGAACAATAAATTACACTTAACAAATGGATACCCCAATTCTAATCCTCTTCATTTCCCTACTCCTCCTATCATGACTACATCTGTTTTCAATCTCATCACCACATGATAAGTTACCCACATCCTCATCTCTCTCTGTTTTTGTACTTATTTGCAATTTTTGAGCTTAAAAATAATAAGCTTATTGAAATAAAAAAAGGTATGCTATATGGACCTTGTTTTTGTAAATCTATAATTTCGTAAACCCTGTAAAAAAAAAAAGTTAAAAAATTATTTTCGTAAATCTATTATTTCTAAGCTTGAAAATAGGTTTTTATTTTTGAAGTACTTATTTTGGAATGTGGAACGGAGACAAGTCGAAGACGACTTCAATTCTTCCCACCAGCCAAGACTCAAGTAAAGTCGTCTCCAAAACGTCCTCTTCGATCCAGGGACCCAAACCGTCCAATTGCGCCTTCTTTGGATCAGATTTTTGCTGTCTGAATTTTCTTTTGTAAGGACATTTTCCTATACTAAACCTGCCCTCCGATTTCCCTATTTTCCTTTATGGGCTTTTAGCGGGTTTCGATTCGATTTCATTTTTCATACCAAGGGTTTCGATTCGACTTCATTTTTCATACCAAAGCTCTTGTACTTCTTCATGAGATGTCAATGTTTCCGGTAAAACAAAATAAACCTTGAACAAATGTATTATTGTTTCCATTTCTTACAATTACACGCAGTAACTGTTTATCCAAACAAGGGTAGAAGCTAATTAGAAGACGTTACTCAAAAGACAGGATATTTAAGGGTTGATCCAAACCGGGCATTAGAATGGTCATCAGTCATTAGATATTCTTCCAGAAGTACCAAGATCTTTTCCTCCATATTTTAAGACATGGCTCAAAACCTCACTTGAATAGACAGAACTCAACGTACAAGAAACTCAAACAGAAAAACCCACACTATCAACAACCACATATCATCACACACTTGTATTTGCAATATATTTCATAGTTATTCTAGATGGTCAAATTTTTCTAGACAATAAACTTCGACCATATTATTGTCGATGTCCGATCAATTTAGACGATTAACTTGACGACCTCACAAAATTATCGATTACGATTACAATCAAAATCAAACCACGCGTGGGTCCCCCCAATCCCCTTTCCCAGGCCTAACTGGTTGATGTAAAAAATGATAGGATACATGAAACCTGGTCTATGAAAGTGTCCATGAAAGGATATGAATGGTCCAGATTCATAGGCAACAGGTCTCTTGAGAAGGTTATGGAATTGCACAGTGCAGGTGACCCATTTTGGGGCCCATAATGAGTCTAATTTGATGATCGAAATTCTTTGTTTTGTAGAACTTGTTGAGAACATCTGTGCCAAAAATCATGTTGTTATAGGCTTCATCGAAAATTGAATGGTTTTATATTGCCAACTTGGGAAAACTACGGTTTTCAATAAGATTTTTCTCCATTTGTTTCTCTCTCTATCTAGCTATCTATCTCCAGTACGTTACTACCCATTTGTTATGCATGAACCTAAGTTTCAATTCATATACCCCAGCTTTTCCTAGTGACAAAACTAATATGTGACAAGTAGTTAGGAGAGGTGAGTTTTGTTCACCCTCTATTTAAGAGAGTGAATATTATCATTTTTTCTATTAGTTGAAATGACATGGATTCACCATAAAACGATGTCATGTTTAACAAAAATTGTAATGCATGGTAAGCATGACATCACTTTATGGTGGAATTCATATTATTTTAACCAATAGAAAATATGGTAAATGGTGAACAAAATTGCACTCTGAAAGAGCATGCACTGTGAATCTGGACCATTCAATTCCTTTATTTACTTTTATGGACCGAGTTATATGTATTGTACCAATTCTCGATTGATGATCTACTTCTTACACTCATGTATAGTGCTTGATCTCTATATATTCACAAACCCCTCAATCCCTATATAAACTAGTCGAGTACAAACCAACGTACTATACCCTTTAAATCCTACAAATGATAAATTACACTTATCGGTTAATGGATACCCCAATTCTAATCCTCCTCATCTCCCTACTCCTATCATCTCTACCACCTCTGTTTTCAATCTCATCACCACATGATACGTTACCCGCATCCTCATCTCTCTCTGTTTCCGACGTCCTAATTTCAGCAAACGGAATCTTCTCCGCTGGCTTCCACTCCGTCGGCAAAAATGCCTATTGCTTTTCTATATGGTTCACTGAACGCACATCAGACGGCAATCTCACCGTCGTTTGGATGGCCAATCGCAACCAACCCGTCAACGGAAAACGCTCGAAACTCTCCCTCCTCAAATCCGGCAACCTCATACTAACCGATGCAGCCCAATTCACAGTCTGGTCCACAGACACCAAATCACTGTCCCCACTTCAGTTACAGCTTTTATATACTGGCAACCTCATTCTTGGAAATCAAAATGGTTCAATTTGGGAAAGCTTTGATTCGCCAACGGATACCCTTCTTCCAAACCAACCCATAACCCGAAACTCAAAACTCGTTTCCTCTCGAAGCTATAACAATTTCTCGTCTGGGTTTTACTCCCTGTTTTTCGACTACGATAATGTCCTCCGTTTACTATTTGACGACGCGGAGGCTTCCAGCATATACTGGCCCGACCCGTGGTTGAACAGCTGGGAGGCGGGTCGGACCACCTATAATAACAGTCCAACTGCAGCATTCAGTTCATCTGGGTATTTCCGATCAAGTGATAATTTTAGGTTGAAAGCTTCGGATTATGGGATTAAGGTTTGGAGAAGATTGAGAATGGATGTGGATGGGAACGTGAGAATGTATAGTTTGGATGAGGAGAGAAGGATATGGAGAGTTTCTTGGCAAGTCATAAGTCAGCCGTGCAAGATCCATGGAGTTTGTGGGCCCAATGCGATGTGTAATTATGATCATCCGAGGGAGAATACTGGTCGGAGATGCTCTTGTTTACCCGGGTAATGTTTCCATAGTTCCAAAATTACTCTACTCTTGTAAATTTTCGGGAACGGGAAATAAGTCTTTATTTTTTAAGAAGATAATTTTAAACTCAAAAATAATGAAATCTCGATAAGATTTTTTATATTGTGCAAAAAATTAAAATATTATTTTTTATTTATATTATTTTTGAATTTGTAAATGTGAAATAAGTACTTATTTAAAAAGATGTTCTGAAACTAACCCTTATTTTTCTTCTTTGTTTTGTGTGTTTTGTTGGTTATTTTTGAATTTTTTTTAAGATTTGCGTCATATTGTTTGGATTAATCATTCGTCTCGACGAGAGGAGTCTAAAAGATATAAAAATTACAACGGAAAGCAAAAAAAAAGTTCATTGAATACGAAATAAGTATCAAATAACTGCAGGTCTTATTTGTATTTTTTTCAACAATGGTCCGTAAATAATTTTTATATTTTTTTGATTCTTCTCGTCGAGACGAACAATTAACTCCAAAAATTATGACGAAAAGCTAAATAAAAAATTACAAAAAATAAATAATATTAAAATAAATTTCAAACTTTGAGTATACAAGAACACAGCCTAATGGTGACATTATGATGTTTATAGTCATGTGCTTTTAAAAAGGCGACATGAGTTGTGTAACAACAAGATTTACTTAATAAAAAATATTTACCAAAAAAAGAAAATTAATTAAAGATTCAAGAAACACAACTTCAAACCATAACTCCTCACACAACGAGCAGTTTAATGTATGTGATGTGGGCACATGTGCTCACTCCCAGTTAGGATCTGTGATCACGCTCTCAATTCTCGTTTTAGCAAATTTTAGTAGTATATGAATTTTTGGTGAAAAGGATTTTACGGTTAGTACTCTTGCTCACCCACTATTGAGTATGAACTCAACGAAATGCCAAAAAAAAGTACTCCCTCCGTCCCTTTATAAATGTCCTGCTTCGTAATTCCAACTTATTAAAAAGACATTATAATTACACCTTTCACATCAAATTTTTTCTCTACTTTCCCTACTTACCCATCATCATTACACTTTTACTCACTTACTTTTCAAAATGGAATCTATTTTTAGGGACAAAATAGACAATGCACCAACTTTTACCCACTAATTTTACAAAATGGACACTTATTAAGGGACAGCCTAAAATGGAATATTAGACTCTAAATAGGGGACGAAGGGAGTATATCGTTCATACAACATAACGGACTACTCCCCGCACAAATTTCTCACACCGCTCTTAGAGTTTCCTTAAATGCTCCAATTTTCATTCCGTTTGAACCAGTGCGAAAATCTTATTTTTCTGATCATTTTATTCTAAAAATCATAATTAATTTTTGTCTCTAGAGCTCTCATAATAAAGTTTTTGCTATGTAGGATCCAAAATAAGGAACACATACTTAATTATGAGAGCCTTACAAATAAAAATTAATTGTGACTCTTTAGAATAAAATGATAAAAAAAAATAAGATTTTCAAACTGGTTCAATTTTTTTAATCCTCTTTCCTTCTCTTGTGTATAGAAATACTATTTTCTAAGGATTTCAAATTTTTTGTTCGGAGCAGTACATATTTCTCAGCCTTGTCATTTTCCCTTGGTTTGCTAACCTTGGGTTTTTTGCTACATGAACCACAAACGGCAAAGTTTCTTGCCCCGAGAAATTTTTCGGTGCCGGTTGGGTATATCCCACGTGGTACCCGTTTGGTCCGTTCAATACACTTTTGAACGGCGCGGATTAAAACCCTCTCTTTCCTCTCACCCCAACACTTTCTCTCTCCAAATCGGAGCCGTCCAAAAACACAATAAATGGCTCGGATGCGCGCGAGTAGCATGTGGTA
This sequence comes from Rhododendron mucronatum var. ripense, assembly GCA_019656295.1. Lineage (NCBI taxonomy): Eukaryota > Viridiplantae > Streptophyta > Magnoliopsida > Ericales > Ericaceae > Rhododendron > Rhododendron mucronatum. The sequence continues at coordinate 1,018,645 of BPLT01000131.1, read as the reverse complement.
CCCACCCGGCAATGAAAAAAATTTCCCCGAGCCCCACACCATTGCACTACAGGATCCGCCAATCCCATTTTCATTCGTGCACACTCATATAAGCACAAAATAACTTGATTCTTGACATTCCAGCTTTAGTAGTACTTCCATCTTTATACATGAGTTGCAATAATCTTTTACAGACTTTTTATGCTATTGTTGTCCAACTCTCCATCAGGTACAAGGCAAAAAACCTTACAGATTGGTCTCTTGGGTGTGAACCGGAGTTCAACCACTCTTGCAACGCTGCCGAATCTGGTTTCATCAAACTTCCTTACGTCGAATTCTACGGCTATGATATCAAATTCTACGGAAATTTCACCTATGAAAGGTGTGAGGAAGAATGCTTACGAAGCTGCAGATGCTACGGCTTCAATTTCCGATATGATGGCGACAAAGGTTATTACAATTGTTATCGAAAGTCACTGTTGCTTAACGGATACAGATCCCCTACATTTGGGGATCCTTTTTATCTAAGGCTGCCCAAAGCCTCCGTCACTTTATATGCAAATCGAAAACAAGAAATCGGGTTGCATTGCCCCCCGACCACACAAAACTTGCTACTTGATAGAGGTTACAAGAAACCCAAACAAAACGGGACGTTGCAGTTTATGGTTTGGTTCGCCTCTGCATTTGGCGGCTTTGAAATCATTTGTATTTGTTTCGTATGGTTATTGTTGTACAAAACCAAACAAAGATCAAGTGAAAACACACAAAGTTACCTTCAAGTTGTGAGCGGGTTTAGGAAATTCACATATGCCGAGTTGAAGAAAGCAACGAGAAATTTTAGGGAAGAAATCGGAAGAGGAGGTAGTGGGATTGTGTACAAAGGAGTTTTATCTGATCGTAGAGTTGCAGCAATCAAGAGACTCAAAGAGGCTAATCAAGGGGAAGCAGAATTCTTAGCGGAAGCAAGCATCATTGGAAGAGTTAACCACATGAACTTGATAGAGATTTGGGGATACTGCGTTGAAGGAAATCATAGGCTATTGGTTTACGAGTATATGGAGTGTGGATCGTTAGGAGAGAATCTTATTTCTGGCACCCTTGATTGGGAGAAGAGATTTGATATTGCAGTTGGCTCTGCAAGGGGCCTAGCTTATCTGCACGAAAGAGTGTTTGGAGTGGGTTCTCCATTGCGACGTGAAGCCTCAAAATATTCTCTTGGACACTAATTTCCAATCCAAGGTTGCAGATTTCGGCCTCTCCAAGCTAGTAAACAGAGGTGGTGGTGGAAAAAATTCAAGCTTTTCCAGAGTGAGGGGGACAAGAGGTTACATGGCACCCGAGTGGATTTCCAACCTCCCGATCACATCCAAAGTCGATGTTTACAGCTATGGAGTGGTGATGCTTGAAATGGTCACGGGAAAGAGCCCGATGACAACGGGTGATCAGGGGTCTGGAAATACAGGAGAGATGGAACAGAGAGGGCTGGTGAAGTGGGTGAGGGAGAAGATGAATGGGAATGGAGAGAATGAACTGTGTCTTGAAGAGATCATTGATCCAGTGATGAAAGGGAAATGTGATTTAAGGAAGATGGGAATACTGGTTCAAGTGGCATTGGAATGTGTAAAGGAAGATAAAGATGCAAGACCTACCATGAGTCAGGTTATAGAAAGGCTTCTACCCCATTAAAACAAATGACAATTAAGAGGCAAAGATGGATTAAATATTGACTTGAAATCAAGGGTTCCCATCATCTGGTTTCAGAATTTCACTTTATGCATGCATCCTTTCAAAATAGTCTAGTCTTTTGTATAATGCATCATTCTAATATGCTCTAGCTATTAGATAGTAATGTGCACAGCTTCTTGTTGACGAGGCACTGTCTAATTGGTTGTTGCGAAAATATAGCTTCTTATTCAGTTGTCAATAAAATTTTCATATTAGCATGATGTATACATTGTTGCGCTACGTACTCCGTTAATATCAATTCTCTAAATCACATCTCATCGACTAGACAAAAATGACCAATCGCCAACCTCTTACAAATACATTGTTTACTGAAATACTGATATACAACGAAATGCTTGCAAATGTCAAAAATGTAAAGCATCTCCCAAATATATAACATCTCTATATGTGCTTTCGGCACATAAGTTGCGTAATCTTCTTTAATTTTCAACTGTGAAGTAAAAATTCACATGGTACTAAAAAAATATGAATTGGCGACAAATGGATTATTAATTCACTGCAGACAACACAAAAAGAAAAAAAATCAAATTTTACGTAAATAGAATACAAAAGTATGGTACGTTTTTTAAAGCCCCCTGAGGATAGGGTGGAACCACCACTGGTTTTTTTTTTTTTTTTTAAATTTTGGCTACGTACGTAAGCATCGGGTAGATTGTGTTAACTTCAATTGAATTTCACGAGGAAGACAAGGCAGTGAGTAATTCTGGACATCTACTATACCATATCATGTGTTGAGAATTTGTGCGCATATAGATTTAGTAGCTAGAGATCTACCATGTTCTTTGGTGTAAGCCTGTAAATATATACCGATTACACAGTAAATTGTGCTTAGCCATTCATATCAGGAACTGTATCCATTATATCGAGTCCTCCCTGAATGCGTTGCTTCTTCGAATTGTGAAGCAAAATCCCACATCGTTTGGTACCAAATTAATGTGAAGATAAATGTTTCCTTAGTATTTTGTGAAAGAAAAGAAACCCATTTAGTGATGAAAGAAAGCGCTTTTAGTACCTTTAGCCAAAATAGGAAACTACCCCTTATTCTCTAACTTTTTCAAATAAACAAACATTTCGGGACAAAAGAAAGTCCGAAATTGAATAAACAATATGGGATGGAGGAAGTATTGTTTATGCGTAAAAAGGGTTGGCAAAGTTGCCTTCATTTGATATGGCTTGTTTGTGACTTATGAGTAATAAATGGAACCATTGTGTTCATACCTGAGCTGAGAGATTACTTTGGACGTCATGCAGATTCCCGCAAAAAAATCAAACTTCGTTCTTCCTAACAAGTTACCGTGCACTAAGAAACAAGAACCAAATTTCCAACTCATTCGCCCCAAATTTCATTATGTATTGAATGAATATTGTGCAAAATTTACATCGACGGTTGCATATAGTCAATGAAGCGTGAACCAAATCAAATAGGGGCTCAAAACCTGGTTCTTTCACATTAGTATTTGGTAAAATTCCTATTCACACTGCCCCTTGCGTGGGGGCTAAATTTTCAAAAGTAGAAGATGCAGAGTTTTTTCTTGGTACTATATCTATAATGACTCTTAGTTTCTCTGAAAATCAGTGTCGGATACTGTCAGATGGAGAAGTTAATTATTTTTCTTGAAAACAAATCTAGAAAGCAGAATCTGTAAAATAAAGTTGCAACCATAGAAAAAAAAAATTGTAAAATAGATGCTATCATATGTAAATTTACCACGGTCTCACTCGGAGATCTAAGTCTTTCATTTTGTGAGTCTAGATATGCTTATAATTGATGTAAACAATCATATTATGCATACTTTATTTGGTCAACATGGTAAGAAATTTTTATCTTGATTAAAAAGAAGCACTGTAGGATATCAAAGAAGACGATTATTATTTCACAAAGGATCCAGTAACCAAAGTAAGGAGGTCTAGCTTTTCAAGTACAAATATCAAAACTTCGCTAACCCGAAATTGGGATCCGGGGGGCCTGTGGTGACCCAAGTCACCACAGGGGTGTAGTCACCCAAAACTACGCTGTTTTGGGTTGCAAGGCCGAAAGATATCTTTGGTGGAAAGTTGAGAAAAAATTGGCCTTATTCGTTTAGCATATTTAGTTTGTTTTAACTTTGTTTTCCAATCATTACTCTATATCTTTCTTCAATTATTACCTTATTTCTCCAATTATTAATTTCATTTCTCTCTCTATCTCTCTCCACTCATTACCTATCTCTCCAATCATTACCCTATTTCTCTCTCCACCCACTACCAAAACTAAAATACCCAAATATGCTAAACGAACATGGCCTAAGTGTTACGATTTTCAATCCGTTTGAATGGGTGTGAAGATCTTATTTTTCTGATCATTTTATCCTAAAGGGTCATAATTAATTTTTGACTCTAAAGCTCTCGTTGATTAGCCCTAAAAGATATTTAGTTCTATTATTTTCTTAGAGCTAATTAACAGGAGTACTAGAGTCAAAAATTAATTATGACCTTTTAGGATAAAATGATCATAGAAATAAGATCTTCGCACTGATTCAAACGGATTAAAAATTGAAGCACTTAATTTTTCAACCATATTTTTTAATATATAAACGGCCTAAAGATGGTTTAAAAATTAAGTGCTCCAATTTTTAATCTGTTTAAACGGATGCGAAGATCTTATTTCTCTGATTATTTTATCCTAAAGGGTCATAATTAATTTTTGGCTCTAAAACTCTCGTAAATTCCAATCCTCCTCATTTCCCTTCTCCTATCATCACTACCTCTGTTTAAAATATTTGTGTTGTCATCTTGTAATTGATAAAATGGCCAATATATTATGCCCTTATTTATTAAATCATTTTTCTTTTTCTTTTTCTATTTCTATTTCTATCCATTATGGGATTTCTTTTTCTTATTGGAGTATTATGGGAATACTCTCTCTCTCTCTCTCTCTCTCTCTCTCTCTCTCTCTCTCTCTCCATCCATCCATATTAGAAATGAGGTTGAAACTATTAGTTTCCATCGTAAGTTTGTAGAAATATTTCATGAAAATACAAAGAATAAATTTGATCATATCACAATCACTATCTGATTATCTTGATTTTTCACATGCACGATTAACATGTCCAGTTCAACAGCATGACGGATTACTCAAACGGCAATGATGCGCATTCTGAAAATGTCCCTGAAAATCTCTCTTTCATGTGTATGTTGAATTTGTCAAACATGATTTCGCTTACTAATCAGAATCCAAGAGACAATGTCCCCAATGGGGTTTATATCCCTATATATTTTCGGAACTACCATCCCAAGAAAAAGTACAAATCCACATAGAGCACCCACAATTCCTACAACTAATGTACCTTTAACAATGGATACCCAAATTCCAATCCTCCTCATTTCCCTTCTCCTATCATCACTACCTCTGTTTTCAATTTCTTCACCCCATACCTTGCTCACATCCTCATCCCTCTCGGTATCCGACGTCCTATTTTCCCCAAACAGGGTCTTCTCCGCCGGCTTTCACTCCGTCGGCGTAAACGCCTATTGCTTTTCCATTTGGTTCACTCAACCCACATCCGACGGCAATCTCACCGTCGTTTGGACAGCCAATCGCGACAAACTCATCAACGGAAAACGCTCAGAACTTTCTCTCCTCAAATCCGGCAACCTCATACTAACCGACGCAGCCCAATTCACAGTCTGGTCGACAAACACCGAATCAATTTCCCCACTTCAATTACAGCTTCTAAATACCGGTAACCTCGTTCTTCGAAATCGAAGTGGTTCAATGAATGTTTGGGAAAGTTTTGATTCACCAACGGATACCCTTCTTCCAAACCAACCCATGACCCGAAATTCAAGACTCGTTTCCTCTCGAAGCCATAACAATTTCTCGTCTGGCTTTTACTCCCTGTTTTTCGACGACGATAACCTCCTCCGTTTAGCTTTTGACGGCCCGGAGATTTCCAGCGTTTACTGGCCCTACCCTAGATGGGACAACGGGCGGACAAGTTATGACAGTAGTCGAATCGCGGCGCTTAACTCATCCGGGTATTTCAGATCGAGTGATGATTTTGAGTTTCAAGCTTCGGATTATGGTACTGGGGCTTGGAGAAGATTGAAAATGGATGTGGATGGGAACGTGAGATTGTATAGCTTGGATGAGGAGAAGAGGATTTGGAGTGTATCTTGGCAAGCCATGAGTGAGCCGTGCAAGACCCATGGAGTTTGTGGGCCTAACGCCATGTGTAATTATGATTTTCCCGGGGAGAACGCTGGCCGGAGATGCTCTTGTTTACCCGGGTATGTTCCCAGAGTTTCGAAATTTAAATTAGGGACCGGCAAAAAAAATCAGTCAACTCGTCAACCCACGCCGAAAATCGTGGGTTGAAATCATGCACAGGTTGAGTTAGAGGAATAAAATAGAAATTTTAAGCAGGTTGGTTTAGGTGCCGGTAAAATTTCTGTAATTTGCCTTTAACCCGACCAAATCTGCTATACATATACTCCTTCCGTCCCAAATTCTTTATCCGGTCTGCAAAACGAAGTGTTAAAAATGATACAATTTTTTCAATAAAAAATTCAAACTCTTTTCACAAATTAAAAATACTCATTGGTATCTAGTAAGTTATTGAAAAACTTTTGATTTTTTTTGCAAAAATTGTATTATTTTTAACACTCCGTTTTGCGAACCAGACAAAGAATTTGGAACTGAGGGAGTATGCGTATTAGTACTACAACACCAATGCTAAGGTACACCCTATCACACTTCAATTTTTTTTTTTCCCTAACTCGGCTACTACACTTAATTAACCACACCTATTTAAAAAAAAAAAAAAATTCAAACTTACCCTAACAAGTCAAATGGATCGAAAAACATGTAACTTCAAGGTATACATATCGATTGGCACGTGTTGATACTACTGTTCTCTTTCACTTAAGTCATATCGTTGTCATGTATTTAAACGATTTTAGAATGACGTTCCGTAAAATTTGTGTATTACAACAGTACTAATTCGATCTTTTGAACCCGCACATATAAAGATGAGTGCACTTTAAGAGAACGACTTGTTGGGTCTGTCATCGATGTTACCAGCTACTTTCTTTTCTATATTTGATGTTGCTGCTTCCATCTTGACATATGCAGTTCCGTTATTGCTCTTTGAATCCTTGATTCCATGATACTTTTGTTACAATATAGTTATACAGACTATTTTACAATTTTTGGCCAACTCTCCATCAGGTACAAGGCAAAAAACCTTACAGATTGGTCTCTCGGGTGTGAACCGGAGTTCAACCTCTCTTGCAACGCTGCTGAATCCAGTTTCATCGAACTTCCTAACGTCGAATTCTACGGCCAAGATATCAAATTCTATGAAAATTACACCTATGAACGGTGTGAGAAAGTATGCTTAGAAAGCTGTATTTGCCACGGCTTCAATCTCAAATTTTACCACAGCGATGGTTATTACAATTGTTATCCGAAGTTTCGGCTTCTTAACGGACATAGAAGCCCTGCATTTGGGAGTCCTATGTATATAAGACTGCCCAAAGCCTCTCTCACTTCTTATGCAAATCAAAAGCAAGAAATCGGGTTACATTGCCCCCCGAGCACACAAAACTTGCTACTTGATAGACGTTACAAAATACCAAAACAAAACAGGACGTTGCAGTTTATGGTTTGGTTCGCCTCTGCATTTGGCGGAGTAGAAATAATTTGTATTTGTTTCGTATGGTTGTTGTTGTACAAAACCCAACAAAGTTCAAGTGAAAACACACAAGGTTACCTTCAAGTTGCGAGCGGGTTTAGGAAATTCACTTATGACGAATTGAAGAAAGCGACCGGAACTTTTAGGGAAGAAATCGGAAGAGGAGGCAGTGGGGTTGTGTACAAAGGCGTTTTATCCAATCGTAGAGTTGCAGCAATCAAGAGACTAAACGAGACTAATCATGGCGAAGCAGAATTCTTAGCGGAGGTAAGCACCATTCGAAGGGTTAACCACATGAACTTGATTGAGCTTTGGGGATACTGCCTTGAAGGAAATCGTAGGCTATTGGTTTACGAGTATATGGAGCGCGGATCGTTAGCAGAGAACCTTATTTCTGGCACCCTTAATTGGGAGAAGAGGTTTGATATCGCGGTTGGCTCTGCGAAAGGACTATCTTATCTGCACGAAGAGTGTTTGGAGTGGGTTCTCCATTGCGATGTGAAGCCTCAAAACATTCTCTTGGACTCTAATTTCCAACCCAAGGTTGCGGATTTCGGCCTCTCCAAGTTGGTAAACAGAATGGGCGGTGGAAAGAATTCGAGCTTTTCCAGAGTGAGGGGGACGAGAGGTTACATGGCGCCCGAGTGGATTTCCAACCTCTCGATCTCATCCAAAGTCGATGTTTATAGCTACGGAGTAGTGGTGATGGAAATGGTCACGGGAAAGAGCCTGATGACAATGGGTGGTCAGGGGTCTGGAAATACAGGGGAGATGGAACAGAGAGGGCTGGTGAAGTGGGTAACGGAGAAGATGAATGGGACTAGAGAGAATGAACTGTGGCTCGAAGAGATCATTGATCCAGTGATGAAGGGGAAATGTGATTTAAGGAAGATGGAAATATTGGTTCAAGTGGCATTGGAATGTTTAGAGGAAGACAAAGATGCAAGACCAACCATGAAACAAGTTATAGAGAGGCTTCTGCCCCATTAAAATGAAATTGGATAGAACAGCTTACTCAGGTGGCAATGTCTTATTGGTTGTTGTAAAATACCAGCTACTTATTTAATTGTCAATGAAGTTGTTGTATTTTTTGTTATCAACAAAAAGGATTTTATAAATCTAAACAAATTACAAAGATTCAACGGATTAGGGGCACACTAACATACGCCACCCAAGAACCAAACCAAAAGAAAGGCAAGAAAGCCAATCATAACACCACAACAAATAAAGAAACAAGAACCGCACACCCAGTAAAACAACCCAACAGCCTACAACCAAAACAACCTAAAGCCAAAAGAACAAACCGAAAACACAAAAGAGCAAACCGAGGGTCAAAGCTAAAGACCAAGAGGACAACAATAAAGTTTGTGATCATATTAGCATAATGTATATATTTTTGTTCGCAAAATATTGTATTAATACTTTAGCAGCATTAGTTTAACCATCGACCTCTCTCACAAACATTGTTATCTTACAAAAACAAAAACTGTATCAGATTCATGCATGGATAAGAATCTTAATTTTCTTTCAGACTAGGGAGTTCATTTATCCATGCTTATGAAATGTCATTACATGAGATCAATATTCAAATATGCTGTATCTGTTTTTCTCTACTAAGTTCATAAATTCAAGTGCATCGCGCTGACTACCGCTTCTTTTCTTTTCTTTTTTCTTGTTCTTTTTTTTTTTTTTTTTTTTGATTGACTGCTGACTACCACTTCTACGAGACTTTATCTGGAATAAGGATTACTGGAATGGAACAAAGTCTTTTACCTCAGCACCATTGTCACAGCTAGCCTCGTCTTCATGGCGCAAAAGCATCTCTACCACCTTTCTCATTGTAGGTCTGGCATCTTTGTCTTCCTCCACACACTGCATCGCAACTCGTACCAGAGTTTCCATCTTGCCCATGTCATATCCGCCGATCAAAGTCGGGTCTATGATTTCTTTTATCAAAGCCTTTGAATTAACAGCACCCTGCTGCTTCTTCCTCATCCAAGTTACCAGCCCCCCACCGTCAATCGCGGTATACTGGAACCCCACTGAACTCCTTCCCGTGGTGTGGAGCCCCACGGGGCTCCTTCCCGTGATCATCTCCAGCACAACAATCCCATAGCTGTAAACATCGACTTTGGAGGTGATTGGGAGGTTGAAAACCCACTCGGGAGCCATGTAACCTCTTGTTCCCCTCATCTTTGAAAAATTCGTATTGCTACCCTCACCCCTGTTTAGTAACTTGGACAAGCCAAAATCTGCTACCTTTGGTTGGTAATTTGAGTCTAAGAGTATATTCTGAGGCTTTATGTCACAATGTAGAACCCACTCCAGACACTCTTCGTGCAAATAAGCAAGGCCTTTTGCAATCCCAACCGCGATACTGAACCTCTTCTCAGAGTCGAGTGTGCTGGAATTCAAATTATCTGCCAGAGACCCGTGCTCCATATACTCCGATACTAAAAGCCTATGCTTTCCCTCGACGCAATATCCCCACATCTCAATCAGGTTCATGTGGTTAATCCTTCCAATGGTGCTTAGCTCCGCTAGAAACTCGGCTTCACCTTCTTTAGCGTCGTCCAGCCGTTTGATTGCTGCAACTCGATCATCGAGCAATGTTCCTTTGTAAACAACTCCATATCCTCCTCTTCCGATCTCTTCTTTGAATCCTCGGGTTGCTTTCTTTATCTCCGCATAACTGAATTTTTTAAATGTGGTTACAGCCAGGAAATACCCTTGTGCGTCTGGACCGAAATCCTTGGGTGTCCGAAAAACGAAAAAACATAGCGCAAACACACCGAGCATCTCAACAACCCCTACCCCGGCGGCAAACCAAGCCAAAAATTCCAAAAACTTGCTTCCGCCTTTGGTTTTGTAAGTTCGATTCAACGTGACAGAATCCCCACCTGAGCAATTCAATTGGATTTGCTTAACAGAGGGTTTGAAACTATTATCTTTCAAAGAAAGATTTAGTTTCACATAGAGTGTTCCGAGTAAATTCGGGGAACTTTTCCCATTAAGCAACTGTGACTTGGCATAACAGTTATACATACCTTCTTCAAATTTGAACAAGAACCCTTTGCATATTGCTGAATTCAAGCATTTTTCCTTGCAACTTTTCAGGGTATGATTTTTATAGACGTCGTACTCGTAACCATACAATTCTAAGTACCCCATCGAGACAAAATCGACCGTCTGGTCGTCTCCAGAAAGATAATAACCCTGGTCTAGTTCACACCCGTAAGACCAATCGCTCGAATTCCTAATCCTGTACCCCGGAACACAAAAGCATCCCCTGCCAGCACCCGACCCGTAACTACAAATACCGTTGGGACCGCAAATCCCATGAACCCGGCAAGGATCCGACATAGCTTGCCATGTTATAGTCCAATTACCAGTCATCTCATTTAAGCTGTATAACCTAAGGTTGCCATCAGTATCAAGTGTCAATCTTCTTTTGGGTCCCAAACCAGAATCAGATGACTTGAATTCCAAATTATCCGACGATCTAAAATGACCCGACGAATCGAAGACTGCAACTTTGCTACTGTTGTAGGTTGTTCTGCCGGTATCCCATACCATGAGCCACGGGTCGGGCCAGTAAATGCTGGAAACTTCCGGGCCACTGTAAAGGAGCCCCAGGACGTTGTTGTTGTCGAAAAAGAGCTTGTAGAAACCGGATGAGTAGTTTTTTTTCGCTTCGCGATGAGATTAGGGTTGTGTACCTGGTGAAAAGTTGGTGAGGGAGGAGGGTGTTTGTGGGTGAATCAAAGCTCTGCCAAAGAATGAGACTAGTATTTGAACTGGTGCTGAGAACTAGATTACCTGCACATGAGTGGAAGCAGGATTTAAATATTCAAAAACTGTAACTAAATATTGAAGTAAAACATTTCTTTCGACAGCTTAGAATAGCAAAATATTTGAATGCACGAGGTTGCAAAGACATGATTTGGACTGTTTTTTACTGCTGGTAAACATATTATTCAGAGTGAGCATTCACTGGATTTTTTGTCACCAGATTTTGACTAATAACAATAGTCAAGTTATTCTAATAAATGGTGTTTTAGCCTCTCTTTTTTTGTATTTTAGTCAATTTCGCTAATAGGGTCACTCACCCTCAATCGTCAAAACCAGATAATATCACCAAGACAGTATCAAAGGGTCCCATAAAGCTTTTTTATGAGAACTGCCAAGAATTTTAAACCATTTGTTTTTTGTTTTTGTTACATACAACTCGGTTAATCTCCAGACTTAAAGTCAAGGATGAAACAAAATTTAGTGGCACCAAAGAAAAAACAAAAAACTTTGTTGATCATGGGAATTGAACTTGCAAGCCTCGAGAAACAAACTCCTACTATCATGTCATCCTGCAACTCGATCAAATTCCTTAGGCCTTAGGTTAAGAGCCTGAGAAGTGCCAAAATAGACATATTTTGGCCCTTCAATCTACATTTATTAGTTGTTTATTTTTGTTAATTTATATTAATTTTATCTTTTTTGTTAATTTATATTAATTCCTTAGGTCTTTTTTGTTAATTTATATTAATTCCTTAGGTCTTTTTTGTTAATTTATATTAATCTACATTTATTAGTTGTTTATTTGTGTTAATTTATATTAGCCCAATGGAGCTTTGTGTAATTATTGCATGTTTACACTATATAAAGAATGCAACACTGTCTTCGGCAGCAGTTTTTTGGACGGGGAAAACGTGGGATTGAGTTCCGCCGTGGGAACAGAGGCGGAAGAACTACGTGCGACGGATGAAGTACTGTCTTTTTAACATTGAGCTTACACCAACATCCTTCGATTCTCTCCGGTCCGTGGGCAACTAATCCTCTTTCTTAGAGTGCAGATGAAATCCTAACCGAGAAACTATGTTTTTATTTTGATTATGGATTTCGATTACCAAAACAATAGTTGCATAATGATGAGACTTGTTTTTATGATTCGATATTATTCTTCCAATCTACTCTCTCCGTCCCAAATTCTTGGTCCTCTACGGTTTTACGTATAATTTTCAATGGCCCATATCTCTCAATATATATTGTTTAAAATATGTAATATGAATCTTGTCTGATAGATTTTAATTACTTCTATAAAACAATGTTTTCAAAAACATAAAAAAAATAATAATATATATTGAGAGATATAAACAATGGAAAATTGCATGTAAAACCGTGTAGGACTAAGAATTTGGGACGGAGGGAGTAGTATTATGTGTTTGTTTTCTGTGATTACGATTACAAATACATAGTTATGTAACGATATTCTTGCGTATCGAATTGAGAATTGAGATAATCTATGCCAAGGAAAGACGAGTCGTGCCTAGATTAATTAGTTATTTCATGCCAACCGAAGATAGGTTATGCCCGGTTTTCAATTACATGTTTTTTTCTTGGCGATATAGTTAGGGCTCGTAGCTTTTGGCAAATCATTGTTGTTACGTAATTGGTTTCCTAAAATTAATATAATTGCTTGGTTATGAAGTTAGGGTGGATTCGGAACCCTAAGACCTTTTTTCATATTTGAATTCAATATCTCTCTTGCTTTCAATTATTCAGATAATTTCAATTAAACAAGCTCCAATCACTTTTTCTTGAATTGAATTAGGAATTAATTTTAGAAATACAACAACTTAGCCTCTTGATCTCCGTGGTACGATACCTAAACTTAAATTACTATTCTATCTGAATTGAGGTTTTCACTCAGTTTTAATTATTTATTTTTGGTGTGAAAACAACATACCAATACCAAAAATTTGAAATCAATGGTCAAGATCCACCATGTGCATAACCCCACGCCCCCAAGTGTGGTCTTAAATACCCACACCCCCAAGTGTGGTCTTAAATTTTGGAAAGTTTTATGGGGCGTTAAGGCTATAAATGAGCCAACCAGCTCGGTAACGCTTAGCTCGGCTCGACTCATTTAGTAAAGGAGCTGAGTTCGAGCTTGAGTTTTCGGCTCGTTTAGTAAACTAGCTGAGTGGAGCTCTGCTTTCGGCTCGTTCAACAAAAACTTAGCTCGTTAAAGGAAGTTCGACTCAATTGAAGATGATTAAACTGGACTCGGCTCGTTTAGACTCGAGCTCAATTTTTTGGCTCATTTAGTAAACGAGCCGGCAACCTTCACGGTTGCAGCGGGACGGAAAGATTAATGATTAATGGGGACGAAAAACCAAAGATGAATAAATCTACAAAAACAAACATTGATGAAGGGTCCACTCCCGATTACCTGTATCGTTAAGAATTAATTGCACTGAGGTTGAAGTGGTGGTGGCGGCGGTCCAGACGGTATTTTTACCGGCGTCGGTTAACATGAGTTCACCGCCTTTCTGTAACAAAAGCTTTGAGCCTTTCCCGTTAACGGGTTGGTCTCGATTGGCCGTCCAAACAACAGTGCGATCAAACGACTTGGCGAACCACACGGCATAAATGAATGCGTTGTCTCCAACTGGGTAAAACCCAGAAGTGAAAACGCCGTTCGGTGAAGTTAGAACGTCGTTTGGTCGATCCACGGAGAGAGACGAACCTTCGGATATATAGGAAGGTGGGGTTGAAGAAGATGGGATGAAGAACAGAGGGAGGATTAGGAAGAAACACAGTGAGAAATCCATGTGTGGATGGGGAAGAACAGAGGGAGGGAGGATGAGGATTTAGAACTCGGAAAGAGGGCCTTTTTGCGTCTAGGCTGTGTTGGAATTGTAATTTTGCCTCTCGAGGGATTGGTCATTGAAGTCGTGTGGGGAAATTGAGACCCTCTTCTCGCGGGTTCGGCTCCCCTCCAGTTTTCCACTATCCAGTATGAGCCAGTGTGTGGCTGGGATGCATTATGCCAAATCCAAGGCTCCACGTTATTTCAGATCTCAAATGGACAAACAGGTTGATAATTGTGTTAACGGAAATTGAACGGAAAACATAAACAGTCATTTCTCTTAGAGTAAAAAATATGGTTAAAAAATTTAAGTGCTCCCATTTTCAATCCATTTGAATTGGTATAAATATTTTATTTGTTTGATCATTTTATCTTAAATGATCATAATGAATTTTTGGCTATAAGGCTTTCAATGAATACCTTAAGAAAGCCTAGAACAAAATAAGGAGCATATATTCTCATATGAGAATCTTAGAGTCAAAAATTCATTACGACCATTTAGGATAAAATGATAACCAAAAAAAAAAAAAAGATTTTCACACCGGTTCAAACGGATTAAATATTGAAGCACTTAATTTTTAATCATAATTTTTAATATGTAAACGGTGTAAAAAATTAAGTTCTTCAATTTTCAATCCGTTTGAACCAGTACGAAGATTTTATTTTTTTTGATCATTTTATACCAGATGGTCATATTGAATTTTTGTCTCTATGGCTCTCATATGAGAGTACATGTTTCTTATTTTGTTCTAGGACTCTCTTAGGGTGCTCATTGAAAGCCTTAGAGCAAAAAATTCATTATGATTATTTAGGATAAAATGATAAAACAAAAAAAAAATTCGCACTGGTTTAAATGGATTAAAAATTTGAGCACTTAATTTTTTACCTGACCGTTTATGTTTTCCGTTCTGTTTCCGTTAACTCCATTATCAAGCTTTTTATCCATTTGAGAGCAGAAATAACGTGGAGCCTTGAATTTGACATAATGCATCCTAGCCACACACTGGCCCACACTGGATAGTGGAACACTGGAGGGGAGCCGAACCCTCTTCTCGCACCCCCCCTGACACACTTCCCCCCCCCCCCCCCCCCCGGCCCCACCTCCTTCTCCCTTTGGGAGGCGGGGGGCTGCTCCCCCCTTGCTGATCCCCTTGCTGCTGCCCCCCCTTTCCGGGCCCACTCCGGTCTCGCTCCGATGATCTGAAACGTTCATTTTGTAGAGCTCGTCGAGTAGAACAACCATGTCAAAAATCAGCTTGATTGGATATCATTAAGTGCCTGATCGGAGCCCATATAACTCTCGGTCCATGGGTTACAATGGATTTGATCCAGTGTTTCGGATCCATTCTTTTTAAGATAAAAAGGTTCCGATCAGGCACTTAATGATATCCAATCAAGCTGATTTTTGACATGGTTGTTCTACTCGACGAGCTCTACAAAATGAACGTTTCAGATCATCGGAGCGAGACCGGAGTGGGCCCGGAAAGGAGGGGCAGCAGCAAGGGGGGGAGCAGCCCCCCCGCCTCCCTCCCTTTGCCCCTCCTTTTTCCGGTTTTTTTTTTTATTTTTTCACTTTGGCTAGGTGTTTTTTTTTTTACTTTTAAAAGTAAAAAATTACTTTTTTTTTTTAAACTTTTACTAGTTTTTTTTTCAGACTTTTAAAAGACTTTAATTACTGTTTTAGTTTTTTTAAACTTTTCCTAATTTTTTTTGTTTACTTATAATTGACTTTAATTACTGTTTTTATTTTTATTTTAACTTTTACTAGTTTTTTTGTTTTACTTTTAGTAGTTTTTTGTTTTACATTTAAAAGACTTCTTACTATAATTTGAATTAATAAATGAATGATTAAAATATAACTTGTACTAATGTTAATTAATCAAACCAAACATAACTTGTACTAATTTCATTGAAGAGTGAAAATACGTGAAAATACATGAAAATACATGAAAATTCAATTTCTAATCAATGTTTCCACCAAATTCTGCTCCTGTCCCTCTTGGTCTTGTATTCATTATTTCTTGCCACAAACTAATTCGTGTTGCATAAGGAGCAGCAAATCTTTTAGCTTCATCTGATGAATTGTTCCACCACCATATTGGATAGGGTGGTACAGGGTAATGAGACTGCAAAAAAAAGTTGCACAAAGTGATTGTTCCCAACACGGGCAATAGCAATTTCAATGCGCTCTTGGATGGGAACTGGAGGGGATCTCAATGGGAAGTGAGTAAAACAACCTGAAGGAAGCCTATCAAATGTATGCAGAACAAGGTTGTACGCTGAAGCGATGACAACTCCCATACTCATAGAGTCCATCCAATACTCATCTGGTGCCGAATTTTCAAAATAATCTAAAGACCGTATTAGGTAGTCTGCCCACCCTATTTCTGGATATAGCGCATTGTATAGATCTTTATTTTGTTCAATCTCATTAATGAGATCTCGTCGAACTTGAGCCCAACGATCTTCACCATACCCTATATGAGCAGCTATCGCCCTAAATCCACAATGACCGTCACCTCGGACGTCATTAATGTGAGAAAGGTAATGCTGATAAGCTCGAGGTAACTGGTGAATGTAGTTGGTAGGGATGGATGGAACTGAAAATTCAACATGGTTCGCTTGAGTTTTGTGAACTCCTTCGCCCCTCCCACGTCTCCTAGATTGGACCCTAGATGATGAAGTCGATGCTTCTGTAAAGGAAGGGATGCGTCGTCCACTTTGCTCCTCTCTACTAGTAGGTCGACCTCTATGAGCCGTGTTATAAGCTGGGGCTCGAACTGTGCTCTGAGATGGATCCGTCATATCGATAATCCTGTCTATCATGTGCTCTCGCGTAGATTGATCCATCCCACGTAATCTGTCTATAACTTCATACGTTCTGTCTGGTCGTTCTCCCTCTTCATTCACAATGGGCGCGCGCATGGACAACCTAGTCCAATGATCGTGGATACTCTGAATTGGAATTGGCATGGAGTACCAACGGTAATATGCAAGATCATGTCTGCATGGCAATCCGTGCGTAGTTTTTATTGTACAGTCGCACAACCCGAACTGGAGGTAGGATGCATCTTCAGCGCATTGTAGTTGAACATTGATGAGCTCCATTGCCTCTAATGAAATGCGAGTTTTTACTTGTTGAAAAAGTTCGTCATTTATTTGCCAATGGCGGGGGATGTTGATAGATCTCTGAAATGACCTCCGAATGTCTCCGAACTGATTTTTCAACATCTTGTCTATTATCTTAAAAGCTTTTTGTAAGGATGACATGGTACCCCCCAAATATAGCTTCAGCCTCGCATGTGCGGACTCTACCCTGTAATATAATAATAAACTGTGTGTAAATACGAAAGTTACATAAATATTTTTTAGTGTAGTAGAATAATATACTTAATTGAAATAGTAAAGGTAACAACACATAAAGTGACTATACCTCTGGCTTGAATTGCTTCCGAGGTGCATACACGTATTTGTCCATGCTGCCACAAATCTATCTCTGTACGGCCTTATCCATGTATTGGCAAGATATTGCAAGAGCTGCGGGTGTTGTTTATAGTCATCGCACATGGCATTCCACTTCTGATTGAAAGACGCTTCGGTCGTTGAATTAATAAGAGAGTGCCATGACATGTTAAAGTCGTTAAACGACGGACCAAGGACCCCTCTGCAATGCTTTATTATGCACTGGTTGATGTGCCAAATGCAAAGGATATGACGTGCCGAGGGAAAACATGCTTCAATGACGCTAAGAAGCGCCAAATCCCGATCTGTAACAAACACCGATGGCAACAATGCCCCCATTCCAAGCATCCATCTCTTTAAAGTACTCAAGGCCCATGTCAGGTTTTCTACTCTCTCATTTGTAAGATGTGCAAACATGAGAGAGTAAGTGCACATTGTGGATGTGATACCCACAACCTCCAATAGTGGTAATCGGTATTCGTTGGTCTTGTATGTGGCATCAATGATCAATACGGACGGAAAGTTCACAAATAAGTCTAGGCTTTCAGGGTGAACCCAAATAATATCTGTGATTTCGTTGGTGTATGAATTTGTACGATATTCATGGAGGTATCGTTTCTCTATTAGTTGATTCAAGACAAACTGAGTAGGACTTAGACCGTCTCGTTCTACTATGTTATCTGTATATTTGAGGTTGTATATACTCTGGACACATGCAGTGTTTAACGAATTTTTTTTCTTTAAAACACTAAGAATTTCACGAGGCGTTGTGTTGTTCGCCATATCGCGCACAATTTCTTTCTCCTCTGGTGTTAGCCTTGACGGGTACTCATGCCCATCAAAATATTCTGCTGTTTCATGGTTATGGATACCACATTCAACCCTTACACCCCACATGACACCCGCTGGAGGTTTTGGTATACCTCTCAGCTGAAATGGACACTCGCATTTTTTTGTCCCAGTATTCTTTTGCGAGGATTGCCCTTCAGCTGCATTTCGTGCCGATCTATACTTTCCACTTCTTTCACAACTAAGAATGCACTTTGGCAGCTTGCCACCAATTAAACTAGCAGATTTCTTAATAACAACAACAATACCATTTTCTCTACCGACTCTCCGCACCCAATCTACCATGTCGTCTCTACTTTGAAAAATCTATCAACAAGGAAAAAGAATATGTATAAGTGCA
The DNA here is from genome assembly GCA_019656295.1 of Rhododendron mucronatum var. ripense. Taxonomy (NCBI): domain Eukaryota; kingdom Viridiplantae; phylum Streptophyta; class Magnoliopsida; order Ericales; family Ericaceae; genus Rhododendron; species Rhododendron mucronatum. Next base: position 999,948 of record BPLT01000131.1, on the reverse strand, counting down.
ACATGATCCAGTCTAATATGCATAAGAACAACGGAAATAAATAATGCATAAGAACAATCATAAAAAATTAAATTAATATGCATAAGAACAACGGTAATAACTAACCTCGTCAGTTGTGAATTCGGGTGTATAATCACGAAAATTGTGGGAGACGCCCTCCTCACTAGGAACATCATTCTCAACGGACCAACTATCTGAAAATGACAAGTTGTAGTTATCCATAATGTTCTTCTACGTTTTACGAAATCAATGTTAAAAAGAAGGGAGGAGCAGTGACAGAGGAAGGGAGAGAGAGATCGATGATGGAAAGATGATGTTGTTGGAGGGATAAGCAGAGAGAGTGTTGTGATGGGAAGCAAATGGTGATAAGGATAATGCTGGTATCTAATGAAAAGTGGTGATGGATGAATGATTGTTGTTAAAGATAAGAAGATAACAAAAAAATCTGAATGTGTGGTTGCAATTGAAGATAAAAAGAAAACATCTAAATGAGTGGTTATAGTTGAAGATAAGAAGATAAATGGATATCTGAATAAGTAGTTAGAAATAAAATAGATAAAAGATATAAATAAAAACAAAATTAATAAATTCAATAACATAAAAGAATTATAAAATTTTAATAAGAGTAAAAAATTAAGAATAAAAAAAATAAGAGTAATATTATTTACTCACGTATATAATATGAAATAATTTAAAAATACATATAAAGAGTAAAAAAATAAGTGTTCCGATTTTTAATTCGTTTGAACCACTACGAAAATCTTATTTTTCTTATCATTTCATCCTAGATGGTCGTAATAAATTTTTGGCTTTAAGGTCTTTCAATGAGCACCCTAAGAGAGACCTAAAACTAAATAAGGAATCTTAGGGAACTTTTTGAAAGGCTTTCGAGCCAAAAATTCATTTTGATCATTGAAGATAAAATGATAAAAAAAATAAGATCTTTGCACCGATTCAACCGGATTTAAAATTGGAACACTTAAATAATATTAAATAAATAAAAGTGAAAAAAGATATAAAAGTTATTAAGTAAATAAATGAGAAATAAGAAAATGGGTCAAATTATTGCTGAGGGGTATTTTGGTCCGGGGGCGGTGGGGTCCGGGGGGCGCGCGCGTCAGGGGGGGCGCGCAAAGAGTTTTGCTTTGAAATTTCTTGTGAGGCGGCGTAAGGACATTGGAATCCATCGGAAATCTAGAATTGGAAACAGCTGAGTTGGCGAGGACTCTTACGAGTTCAGGAATTTGAATCTTTTTACCTCTGTGTGGGTATTCTTCTCTTGCATGGATTTTTCATTTCTTTCTTTGTTTATGGCTATTGATTTTGTCATTCCTTTTTTTATTAACGACACTCCCCTATAAGTGTATTTTTAGTGCAAAAATATACTTGCAGGGGAGTGGCGTTAACAAAAAAGGGAGTGGCAAAATTATTTCCCTTGTTTATTTAATATGATGGGCTTATTTCTTGTATCGGATAATGAGTTGTTTGCCTTGATTTTCTCGTGAATTCTCATAGTTGATGTATTGAGCATAGATAGCTGTAGTTATGTTATAATTAACATAATTCACTTGTGCGTACTCAAATCCGCGAGAGTGAGAATTGAGATAGTGGGAGGAGGTATTTTGAAGGGAAAATGATGGCCCAAGACGTGTTTTAATAATTAGAACTCGCCAAGAACCTGTTGAGAACATTTATTAATTCTAAAAATATTTTTGACGGGTATTAATTATCAAAATATGTCTTTGGCAATCATTTTCCCTATTTTGAAAGATTATGCGTGGTTATGTTAGGAGTCAAGTTCGGAGAGATTTACCCTTGGGCACATTGGCCTACAGAGTTTAGATCATATCACTTGGGCCTAATATACATTGGATGACCCAAGCTTATTAAGTGATCATACGCACAATTTTAATATTATGGGCCATCTTGGATTTTTTCCCTCAAGCCCGCCAAACTAGTTTTGAGTTTGCCCAAACTGATACCACTTGTTACGTTCCCAACCTGCGAAGATTTTTACGTCCGCACGTAGGCCTAATTCATTACAAAGTAACCACAGAGTTCAGGTCACATCACTTGGGTCCAATATATATTGGATAACCCAAATACTTTTAATTGGTAAGTCCACCCAATTATATATTAAGGTTCAATTCTTTTTTTATTTTTTCAATGAGAAACTGAATCTTTTCACACAGATTCCTAACAGGTTATGACACTTTATAGGATTACGGAAAATTTGCCTCATCCACCAATCTGAATCTATTATTTTAGAAACAACCATGCCAGTGACAAACACAATTAGACAGCTTATGTTTGGACTTGTAAAAGGAAAGGGAATGAAGAGAAAAATACGAGAAAAGTGGGAAAAGAATTTTCCTCAGCTCAATGCTTTTTTTTTTCTTTTGCTCGGTAAAAGTCAATAGTATTAATTGTAGTTAGCAAGGTTCGAACTCCAATCAAATTCATTTGAATACATTGTGCTTACCACCGGCTACCACTCCAATTGCTACTCTACCCAATGCTTTTTTTTTTTTTTGCCTTTGTTTTTCAAGAACGTTGTTAGTTCGATCGATCCATAGAGAGAGATGAGCCTCCGAATACGGAGGAAGGTGGGGTTGCAGAAGATGGGGGTAGAAATAGAACAGACAGTGGAGGAGAAAGAAACAAAGTGAGAAATCCATGTGTGGATACAAGAAGGGTAGAGTAGAATTTAGAACTTGCAAAGAGGGATTTGTTAATTAACCTCACCGAGCACTTGTAGAAATCACAATCAAAAGTAGAGCAGAGCTCGGTATAGATTTTAGGAGGGCATAAACCTATTGGGCCAACCATTTGGGGTTGGGAATTGTTGGTTACGCGGTGAGAATCAGCTACGTGATCGGATTGGAGTCTTTTGGACTCATTTATGTAATGAATTGACTCGTATGTGTGCGATTTGGAACTTAGGTTCTACAAAGTTGAAAACAAATTCCAACCCTTTTCGACTGAATCTCTCGCCGAAGGAGGAGCCTTGCATTCCGACCAGGGGTGGGCCGGGTGATAAATTGAGCCCAAACTCATTTATTGAAAAATAGACTCAATTCATTTACTTATCTGGTTATAATGAGTCCCAACCCATCTAACCCATTTACCAATTGGGTTAAGGAAATGACAGTTACGTGTTTTGATAATTAATATCCGTCAAGGACGTGCTGAAAACATTTGTTAATACTAGAAATATTTTTTGACGGGTATTAATTATCAAAATACGTCATTAGCCGTCATTTCCCATCGGGTTATCTTAAATGGTCCAAGAAACTATAAACATATAAACCGAACTGTAGAGTTTTTTTTGCTACATTACGGGAGGTACTGTGTTTTTCCTAAACCATATGGTACAAGACTGACTTCGTCTATTCAAGCCACACAGCTTGTTCCACAAGGCCAGATACATAAGGAGGGCCGTGAATGAGGTTCTCCTAAATAAACCACTGGCTTTTCCTCCAAAAATAAGCCAAATAAACCCACAAAAAAAACGAAAATAAGCCAATAAGCCACTTGTTTTGTCTTTATTCAAAAAAAATTAGATTTCGGTCAAAAAATTTTACTTTTTAGATTTCTCTTGTCATGAGGATACAATAATCTCCAAAAAATTGACAATAAGCCAAGTAATACGAAAAAAATCTGAATAAGGACAAAAAATAAGCCACTTTAATTTATTTATCCGAACACCTTACAGTGGCACGGAAAAAGTGTTATCGATAGTCAGCACGTAAAAAAAAAAAAACGCATTAGATCCTTCTCACATTGTGCAAAAGTCTACTTTTTTTTATTTTTTTTGTTCCTATTCCAGATTCTACCGCTCCCAAGTTCAAAGCATAATCAAATCCAAATTGCGGATTCATTGATCTTGCCATGCATTGACACTCATTTGGATAGGATTTCGAGTCCCTTCTCTTCCACACATCTTTGAATACAAGTTTACCGACAGAACAATCATGTCAGCTTCACTATCACACTCTTCGTACTCTTTGAATTTGAGGCTCTTCCACACATCTTTGAATTCAAGTTTTACCGACAGAACAATCAATAGAGTGAATCGAGGACAATTCCATCATCTTTGAATTTGAGTTCTCTTCCACAAATCTTTTTCTTTATTTAAGGATTTCATCCGTCATTCTGTTTCATGACCCAATTCCTCATCATCGCTGTACGAGAAATGAATTCAAGAATAGAATGAATCGAGGATAAATGAATTCGAGAATTGCTGATGTTCATGTAGTCATTGAAATTTCCAAAATTCGTTTTTTTTTTTTTCTTTGCTCCATTTTCAATCCAAACAAAAAAATATTCAAAGATAGCGAAGAAAATCCTTTATTTTTGCACTTCTTTTTCCAGGCATTTTCTGTTCTACACGAACTTGAACTTCATCCACATAACTTCACACCTCTCTCTCTCTCTCTCTCTCTCTCTCTCTTCTGTACACTACCTACCCAAAATTATTTTTCTATAGCACGATTTGGGATTTCAAAAGCAAAGAAGATACGTCCGGTCCCAACTCGGTTTTCTACGAACCGGGCTCAGCGTAATCCACTGATCGATCTCACTAATTCTAAATTCCGTTACCCTACCCACCATATTGCAGGCACATCCCATTGTGCACAACCCCAGACATATAACTCCTCACTTCTTTCCTAACCATCTCCTGCATCACAGCCAAAAACTCTTGACTGAAAAACTGCTTCTCCACAGGACACGGCGGCAGAGGCGGAGCAGCCACCTGGCACGCCGGCATCGCCACCTGAGTAGGGCTAGTCACCTGATCAGCCGAATCGGACCCGGGTAAGGACAGGGTGAGAGATGTAACGGGGTCGGCGCAAGACGACGCCGTTTCGTTCAAGTTAACCGGAGGGGAAACCCCTACGGTTCTAGGCACTGGCCTGAAAATATTACAAGGACCCGAATCGCTGATTTCAGATCCGGACGGGCTGCCCGGGTTGAGACAAAGACCCGGGGCGTTCAGGACCGGGCCGGCGCTGACGGATCTCTTGAGCGGCGGGCGGGGCGGGTCGTCGAAGCAGAAGTCCTCGGAGGACATGGAGGCCGACTTGCGCTTGAGGGTGGAGTTCCAGTGGTTCTTGATCGCGTTGTCGGTCCGGCCCGACAGGAGGCGGGCGATGGTGGCCCACTTGTTGCCGAACCTGGCGTGCGCCGCGACGATCGCGGCGTCCTCCTCCGCCGTGAACGGCCGGTGCTCCACCTGAGGCGACAGCTGGTTGCACCACCGGAGCCGGCACGACTTCCCGGACCGGCCCGGGATCGATCTGCTAATCAGCGACCAGTTCCGGGCCCCGTGCTTGCTCACCAGGGTTTGTAACAGCTCGTCCTCTTCGGGGCTCCACGGACCCTTGATCCGATCCACGTCCCTCCTCGTCGCCATTGATCAAAAATCGAACCGATAACTTTATGGGAAATTAGGGTTTCGGAGTCGTGGTTGGATTGTGACGGTGAATAGGCGGAGCCTCGACTCTCTCTCTGAAGAGAGGGGTTACGAGTGGAGAGGGTATTTATATAGAGGGGAGGAGATATCAAGATATGTATAGAGAGACGGGGGGTAGAGAGGATAGGGATGACCGCGTGAACCGGTTGGGAGACCGGTAATGAACCGTTGGGAGCGTGTAGGGGAGCTGGAAAGTTATTGGGTACTTCTGGAACATGGCCAAACTAGTGCTCCATAATTTTGTAAAAATCCTACATTCATTAGGAAGCTGCTTGTGACTTGGCTCGTTAAGGTACGGTTCGACACGTTAAGTGATCGATCAGAGCTCGAGTTTGAGTTTTAAGCTCGTTTACTAAACGAGTCGTAATCGAATACTCTAAAGCTTGGTTAGGCTAGGTTCGCTCTTTTCTACCCCTACGGTTCATGCATAGTTTTGTCAGTGCTACATGATTGTGTGGGGGTTTAGGATAATGGAACACTACGACATTGGGTGTGACGACCTGTTCTCATCCAGTACAATATTATCTATCACACGCAAAGCACGATTTCATACCTGTACTTTCACGTCGCCAGCGCACGACTTTGCTTCTCTTGAATTTTCTTGACATAATGTCATTTATTAGGTACATATAAAGCCCTAAGTTATATGCCACCAGAATTTCCATTTCAAACCAACGCAGGACTATACGATATTCTCACATAATGTCATTTAATAAGTACATATAAAGTCCTAAGTTATATGCCACCAAAAATTCTATTTCAAATCAACACAGGACTACACGATATTCTCACATAAAAATTCGGCCTAATAATCTCGTAGCCACCGTTTGTGTAATGAGTTTTAAGTTTGAAACTGCTATAATAGGAGATTGGTTCTCATAATAATTTACTCCACACACCCATTCACGTACCAACTACTGATCTTGGAAAGAAAGGGGGAGAGATTTGGATATTGGAGCGTAATTTTTTGATTGTGATTGGGGAACACCCAATAATTGCTCGGGGAGCTGGTTCCAGGCACGGCCGTTACTAGCATCCAGCTGTCGACGGAACACGCGTCGGAATGTGGTGAGGTGTACTGTACACCTACCATGGGATTTGGCAAAATCTCGTGGCCTGTCTTTTTTTTTTTTTTTTTTGAAAAAATTTTAAAGTGAAAAAATCAATGTGTGCGTTATGAAAGGCGATGGCTATGGGAGTAAAGTTATGTCACCGACCGTTTTGGAAGTTGATGAGAGATGGGCGTGTGAGGATTTATCGGGAGAAATTGGGGAAGAGAACCGTTGGGAGGCGGGGAAGGTTTTTTGGGGGGTTGGGAGTTTGACTAGGCCAGGCTGGAGGGCATTTTTGAAACTGACTTTGATTTTTCTACAACTGTTTTTGGGCGTGATGAGTTGGCACTAAACGACAAAAACATACCACTCCACAGCGAGGTTATGAATCCTGCACCCATATTATTTAAATCCGATTTCTTTCTCCTCTAATTTCATTTTTGGCTCCAGTACAGGTTGGTAACTAGAGGTGTATACGAGCCGAGCCGAGCCCAGCCTAGCTCAAGCTCGGCTCGTTTTCTTAACGAGCCCAAAACTAGAGCTCGAGCTCGGCTCGAGTCTTAACGAGCCGAGCCCTTATCGAGCCGAGCTTAGCCATTTACTAAACGAGCCTCTCTTAATTGAGCCGAGCCTCCCTTAACGAGCCGAGCTTTTGTCGAACGAGAACTCGGCTCGTTTAGTAAACGAGCCGAATACTCGAGCTCGAGCTCGGCTCACTTACAGCCCTATTGGTAACAGAGATATTAGTCTGTACCGACCAATACCAGACTTTTTTTAAATTTTATTTTTTCCTTTTAAGTACCAAACAATACCGTTCAGTGTCAGTCTCTACCGGACTATTTTTTATTTTTTTTCTCTAATAAATGTATATACCTACTATTATACTACTATAGTTCATTTACGCGGGAAACTAAAACTGATATCGATAAATTTGAAACGGTATCCAGTATTTTAATGGTACCGGTACGTATCGTATCAGTAAGAAAATCGGTACTCTAACTGGTATGATATTTAGAATCTTGCTCCACAGCAAATTTGCTTTAAAGAAACGAGTTGGGCTAGCTCATGTGAATATCTATTATTCTCTTCATCGATTTGGTTAAAATCACGCCATCAATGCAGGATTAGAGAATTCACAAAAAATTACTTTCTTTTAGTCTCATCCGAAAAATCGAATTCTAGTCAATATGTGGAGAAGTAAACTCATTTAACTAACCGGAGGAGAAGTAAACTCATTTAACTAACCGGACTAACACCGGAGGCTCGGCGAATTTGGGTTTGAATATACGGTACTGGAGTTTGTAAATTTTCTATAGGCTATTCGTCATATGTTCAAATAATATACAGTATTATTGATCACAGTCCAATCAATCATAAAAGAGTATCCACCGTCCCAATATTAGTTGAAGTACACAACGTCAATGAAAAGAGTAGTACACTTAAACGGTCGTTACGTCAACTATTCTGATTGAATTTTTTTGTTTGAGCATTTATTTTGGCCTAATCATTTGCCTTCAGAATATCGCCTTTGAATTTTTTTTACTACTTTTTATAAAGTCAATAAATAATTATGAGATTTACATTAAAAAAATGCTTTTCAAAATAATATCACTCAATCAATTCAGTTTGAAGTGCATGATCAAATCCTGATTGTCCAACCAAAATTCAATTTTTTTTTGTTTCTCATTGGAGTATGTTATAGATGTCGGTTATCCTGAACCAAGTAACTATTTAAGAAAATACTCATAACTATAAAGGCAAAGGATAATAGGTAGAAGGTGGATTGATATCCGAGAACTCTTTAAGAATTGAATTTGACATTTTTCATTTTCAAAATTAGAATGGGTGAAGTGAATTAGCATGTAAACATACACGTTCTATTTTTCATTTTTTTTGTATTATCAAGGTAATGTATTGTGAGAAAAAATGACAATTCTCATGAATCGAGAAATAAATACTTAAAAAGTAAGAAACTTAGCAGAACGAGGCATTCTAGTTTCGTGAAAAAGAATGAAAAGCGTAAAAATATAAAAGAAATTATTTGTCAATTTTGAATTTGAACATTTTTATGTGTGAATGCGAGGGTAGCTCCTACTCCTATTATTGAGTGTTCGTTGAGCTGATCAGAGATTTGGCATGCCGAATATGCATCCACCATTTAAGACGGGAATTGGGCGTCAACGGATTTGTGGGGAAACAATTATATCTATTTTCTCCTCTTTTTCCTTCCTTTGCGAAATTTGAATTAAAAATGCTAGGGGTACCGAAAGTATACGTACGCGACAGGGGGCTTAATTTTGGGCCCCACACGAATGATATGAACCGTTCATTAATTTTAAAACAACTTATTGCCTATTGGTTATGTGTAAGCTCCCGTTATTTTGAAAGTACTTATTTTCTGTTTTACGAGATAAATCATTTTTTTGCAACACAACACCTTGAATTCAAAAGATAAATAATTATTTTTATGTTTTTAGTTAGTGGACCTTAGGGTGTGTTATTTTAGTTACTAGACTTTTAAGTGTTTTTCCAATATTTCAAGTTTCATTCATAATTCAAAATCCTAAAATTATGAATGAAAAACTTAAGCTTGTTCATTTGGGGGTTTTGATGTAGGTTTTTAAAAGTAACGAATGAAGAGGGAAATAGATAGAGAAAATTTATTAGAGACCGAACCCAGAGATTTTTGAGACCGCAAACAAACAAGATCTTAGAGTTTGGACCAATCATTTGCATAAATCCAATTGGACTGATTTTTTACAACGCCATTCGAGAAATTATTTCAAAATCAATAAACAGTTCAAATTATTCGTGTTAGACCAAAAATTGCGTCCCCCGCATGGCGTATGTGTGTATATTTGGTACTAAAAGTCGGACTCCAATTTTGAATCGGGGAAACTAGTGTTGGCCGTTGGGTGTGTTGTGTGAGTACAGGCTGTAAAGCTGCCCTTGAAACGGCAATTTACCAACAGCTCCAACGGCCTAATAATAAAATCTTCAATGCGTGGCTGGCCCTCCCCCTCCCCTCCCCTCCCCTCCCCTCCCACTTTCTGAAAACTGACGTAAACGGATTCCACCGTTTTCTCTCTTCTCTGCCTCCATTTATTGAAGTGAATTCTCCATTCCATACACTTTGGATTCCAGCCTTTCATACATGACTAGTAATTTATGTCCTAATTTAAGTAGTCTCGTTCTGGTCTTACCAAAAAGTTTCATTTAATTTCGGGAAAAATTCAAAATACCCCCCAACCTATACACCCAAATTCAATTAGACTCCCAACCTTTTAAAAACTTCAATTTTACTCCCAACGTTATATTCCGTTATCAAAATGCCCCCTTCCGTCCAAATTACTAACGGATTCCGTTAAAGGCTCCGTTAAATAGTATTTTGATCGAATTTCGATGATCCGAGCCGCTCAATGTGTTTAAAACGTGATTTTAAGGGTACTTCCAAGAAATCAACAAAAAAAATGACCGGGAAGGGCTTCATCTGAACAGTTTTTTATTGAACTATTCAATAAAAAATTGCTCAGATGAAGCCCTTCCCGGTCATTTTTTTTGTTGATTTCTTGAAGGTACCCTTAAAATCGCGTTTTAAACACATTGAGTGGCTCGGATCATCAAAATTCGATTGGAAAAGGGGAGATGTGGATCGATCCGGATTTTATTCAAGTACGGACGTCCGAATTTTGCTTCGGTTTGTACCTCCCCTTTTCCAATCGAATTTCGATGATCCGAGCCGCTCAATGTGATTAGAAGGTGATTTTAAGGGTACTCGCGAGAAATCAGAAAAAAAAAATGATCGGAAGGGCTTCATCTGAATAGTTTTTTATTGAATGGTTCAATAAAAAACTATTCAGATGAAGCCCTTCCCGATCATTTTTTTTGCTGATTTCTCGCGAGTACCCTTAAAATCATGTTTTGAACACATTGAGCGGCTCGGATCATCTAAATTCGATCAAAATACTATTTAACGGAGCCTTTAACGGAATCCGTTAATAATTTGGACAGAAGGGGGCATTTTGATAACGGAATATAACGTTGGGAGTAAAATTGAAGTTTTTAAAAGGTTGGGAGTCTAATTGAATTTGGGTGTATAGGTTGGGGGGTATTTTGAATTTTTCCCTTTAATTTCCACCTTGACATGTGGACAGTGGTGTGCACGCTCGATTTTAGATAAACAACTCCGCAGCGAGAATTTCATTCTTTTAGAAACTCTGAAACTATAGCAGTTTTGTACTAATAAATTCAAAAAAATATACTTACCCATGTTTATTGGAGATGATTTTTTGTAAAATTCTAAAAATAATTATTTTAAAGTTTATGAATTTTTTGTATTTTCATAATATTCGTAGCGGATCCCAATAAGACATGCGGTAATCCCAGCACTTCTTACCTCGCTTGTATTACTTCAAAATTTTAAAGGACTCCATACAACGTGGGCTGGGGGCAGGTTTAGGTAGAGAGAACCAGAGTAGTACTCCAGCATTGACTAACACGCACGGAGGGAGGCACGTGGGGCTATGTTTTCTAGGACTTTTGGAACAGAAAGAAACGGAAAAAAGGTGGGCAAAGAGAAAGCAAACAAACAACAGAAGCAGCCAAAGGAGAGCGAGAGAGAGGGGGACGACTCACGACTCTCTCTCTCTCTCTATATATATATACTATATATTATATGAATATATGATCCCAACATCTATATCTATTTTAGGCTTTTACTAGCATGCAGTCGTTTACGCGGGATCCAGCTGTACGTAGACTCTTCCTCTCTCTCTCTCTCTCTCCTCCATACGTAAAAAACGACAGTGGAGAGCAGTACCCATCACGTGCCAACCGCTCACCTAATTCTTGTCCTTTCCCCGTACCCATACACGTTTTTAAGGAGGCCTGTCACGTGACTCAAAGTCCACCTCTCTGTCTCTCCCCTCAACCGCACACGTGTGAACGCTCCTTCTCTTCCACCCTGGTTCGGACCTGTCCCACACGCCCAACATCCGTAGCCCATTTTATTATTATTATTATTTTATAACAAACTAATCATAATAATGTCTGGGCCATTTAATCCTGTAGCATCATCAACTAATTGTTGCGACACCAAAAAAAAAAAAAAAGGGTAAGATATAGGAGTATAATTGTTTTGGTAGGAAATCGATCAACAACGGATTTACTTCCCTCGCGCAAATACTGTCCTATTGAGCCGAATGATCAAGTAGAATGGCAGACCTTCCCAACTTCGACAGGATGGCTGCAGTGGCGGATCCAGAAATTTCATACAGATGGGTCACCTTTCAAGCATGTTCTCAGTAAAAATACTTAAACGAAGAAAAATGAATAACTTTAAGAAAAAATTAATGGATTATTTGTGTTTTTGTATTTATAGTTTATTATATCTTATATTTAGTTTTGTAATAGGTTCAAAAGTATTTGTCGCTTTGTGGTACTATTACTACATAAGTATTCAACTCTTATAATTGGAAGTTTTGAAGAATTTTTTGTGTTTGAATGAGTTTTTGAAAAATTTTTGAAAAATTTTATAGGGTTATGAGCGTAGAGAGAAATGAGAGTAATGATTGACAGTATGAGTAATGATTGGAAAGAGATAAAAATAGAAATAAGAATAATGATTGGAGATAGAGATGAGTAATAATTAGAAGTAAGAATAATGAGTATTTTTTGAGAGGAGAATTTTTTTTTAAAATGCTATCCAAACAAGCCATTAAGCACATTAAAAAAAATACACACGGACAACTCAAGAAGAATTTGAACCTGCGTCACTTCCCTCGGGGCCCAAGGACTTACCACTAGTACAAGAGTACCACATCTGCCATATTTTGGGAAATTTAATATATGTTACTTATATTTTTTTTGTAAAAAAATTACCACTACTTCAGGTGGGTCACGTGACCCACCTGTTCCCTTACTAGATCCGCCCGGCTGTAAAACCTTATGATAATATACTTTCGAACTTTGAAATTACACCTCAATTCGCTGGATGTTGTGAGCCAGTAATTAATGCGGCTCAAGTTTACGGTTTTGTTTATGGAGTACTACTTTGCCAGTAGGAAAAATGGTTGCTAGTGTTAAATATTGGCTTAGACTTTAGAGATGTGATTACTAATTGCTAAATCTCTCTCTCTCTCTCTCTCTCCAGATTATATGTATGCAAAGACAAGGGCACTTCCTCTCACTCAGGTGGTTGTTCTGGGAAAACACATGGCATAGAGAAAGCAAAAGAGAGAAATGGTAACTGTATTTGAGGACCACGAGAGAGATGATAAAAACGTTTTTTTTTTTTTTTTTTTGACGAAAGTTAGTGTTGTTAAAATAATTAAATTAGGACCTTGTTTTTTTTGTTTTTTTTTGCAATTAGCTGTCAGGTTAGTTTTGTACATCTTTTTAAATATTAAAGATTAAATAATGCCATTAGTTTGGGGGCGAACTTACGACTTTAATTAAAGGATGAATCTCCATACTTTTCGACGTACCTTTCTTATTCGACCAATGTTTGTTAAGTTTCTCTTTCAACTCTATGCCAACAATTCTGGTATACGATGACGACGATTTCACTAATGTTCTACTTTAATAATTACTTTTGTTGGGACATCGAATCTACTTGCGAAAAGAACGATCGGATCATTTTCCATATAATAGTATCAAGTACAGGAAAAACGTTTCACAATAATGGAATAAACATGCCATTAGTTTGGGGGCTTAACAAGATGGAGCGTACACATCAAAACTATGTACAGAAGATGGAATTTGCGAATAATGATGTAAACCCACCCTAAAAAGGAGGGTGTGTTTTTCTAGTACTAGCTATGGAATAATTATTCCAAAGAGTTATACTTTTAAAAACTCACGATTCGATGGCAAGATAAACTTATGTATCATGAAAAAAATACAAAAGGCAAGATTAGATTTACATTTTTAGGGAGCGATTATTCCTGTCTGTCTTATCTTGGCCCATCTCAGATTACATGTATCGTTTTTAGTTGCGTGCAAAAGTCTTATCTTGGCCCATCTCAGATTACATGTATCGTTTTTAGTTGCGTGCAAAAAAAAAAAAAAAAAAGAAGAAAGAAAAGAATATTACTATCATATTTATGCTTTGGATGTTTTCTAATTGGAAGTCGAGGTGATTCACCATTTTTGTATTATTGATTTCTTTAGTATATGTTAACATTTTTATATAGTCCTATCTAATGTGCGAATTAAATTAAATAAAAATCATTCAATTTTGAGACATAATTACAAAAGGTAAAATATATGTTTAATAATTCATAGTGCCAAATATGAGAAATATATTGTTGTGCAAGTTAGGGATTTGAATTCAGTTTTGTACGTAGGCCAAATGATTCGGTACATAATCTTTTTAAGAAAATCTGGTGCTCTCAAGGGTCAAAACTGTTTCTGTTAATAGTTAAATTTTTGAACAGTAAAAGACTATTTTAATTTTTTTTTTCAATAAATAAATTTTATGCTAGCAATTTCAATGTGAAAAAATAACTCTGATAGCAATAAATTTAAAATGATAGCCAGCATCTTATTGGTACAATAACTATCGTAGTTGTAAGAAAATCAGTACTATGGCCGGTATTATACTACATTGAGGCCCAATTTCACTACCGGGTTAATGGGGTTTATGTTCCATTATATTTTATGAAGTAAAATAAGCCTACGTAGGAAAACCCTGCCCGAGAATTATTGTCCTCTTTGATGAAAAGTGGAAAACAAGATTACAAAGTCGAAAATGGGTCTAGATCCGACCCGATCAATATTGCAAAAAGTTTGTACAGAGTCCAGAGACTTGGAAATTCCATTGCCCCAAGGCCAAGTACACATGTGTGTCAACACCTCTCTATACCATACATTTGTATAAGACTCATAACCATGCGTGTGGGGCGGAAAGAGAGATTGGGGCATCGTGAAATCGTTGTTCCAGAGGCACAGAATAATCTCTCAAAGGCTACTAATTTTTTTGTCAATATATATTATATACATCAGTAGAGGGTTAACGAGAAAATTAGTAAGTTAGTCCAATGAAAGTTTATAAATTTTTCTATAGCCTTGAATATCAAACGCCTTGGATAAAACTTAAACCCTACACACTTCAAATGCCGTTAATTTTCGCGTTCGGGCCCCTCATTTTTTTTTTCAAAAAATTTTTAAACGGTTCGGATCGACCGCCCGGTGGCCAAAGACAGGCCGGGCCGACCGGTCAGTACGATTTTACGATTTCCCTTCCGGCCGGTCGGTAATGATAGCAGTGCTCTTTTTTCAAGATTAGTAGTGCCCTGGAATTTGGGACGTCTCAGAGGATAGGTTTGTTTTATTGGCGGGACCAGCAAGCACAACAATAATTTGTCCGTTAGGAGATGACTTGGCAAGGAAAGAACCTAACTGCAACTAATAAAAATATAATCTGGAAAACGTCACGAAAGGGTTTGCCAGCTATAACCCACTCATCACATTGATCACGAGTTCCAATAACCCAATATCATACCATTTCATTTCATTTCATTTGATTTTTTTTTTAACGTAGTCGTACTGGTACTGGTACTAGTACTAGTACTAGTATAGTACTCCTATTGTTTTCCCACTTTTGTTTTTCCCGAGAACAGAAGGACGGGGTGGGTAGATTTTTATAGTTGCGCAGTAGACTGGTAATAGCTCGTGTCGAGTTGTGTTCGTGTCGTGTCAATCAGGTTCGTATCATAAATCATACAATCCAAACTCAATTCATTTAGAATTCGTGTTTCTCGAGTCGTGTCATTTTCGTTTTCGTGTCAAAAAAGCTCAACCCTAACCGGTTAACTTCGTGTCCGATTTGTGTCGTGTTATCGTGTCCGTTGTCCAACTCTATATAGAATTACAGAAAAAAATTGCTCAAATCAAGTCCTACCCAGTGTTTTTTTTTTTTTGCCAATTTCTTGCAGGTACTCTTAATTTTTTTTTGAGCGGCTCAGATCATTAAAATTCGATAGGAAAAGAGAAGGTACGGACGGGTGTGGACGGAAAGAGGTTTGGACTTGAACCGGACTGATTATATATATATATATATATATATATATATATATAATGGGTGACACAAATTAATAACTGTGTTAGTCGCGTCAATTTCATATCTCGCGTGTTCAACCCGAACCTGACCCATTTAGAATTTGTGTTCTCGAATCGTGTCATTTTCGTGTTTGGTGTCAGAAATGTTCAACCTTAACCTACTAACTTCGTGTCCGATTAGTATCGTGTTTCGTGTCCGTTGCCCAACTCTAAGTTGTGGTGGTAGTTTTTACTTTCGCTAATGCTATGTATAAAGAAAAAATATTCGAAAAATATTGGGAACAAAATATTTATGACTGGTCATAAATTCTACAAATGTATTTTGAATAATTTTTGGGTATTTTTTCGTCATTCCAAATTTTCAATAACCGCAGTTGCGGTAATTTGGAGTAGTTATCAAGAAAACCATTTTTAGTGGTCGATCTCTCGGTTTTACTCTTGTTTGCTTCTATTTTTTGTACCGGAGTTTTTCCCCCAAGTTATTTTCAGTTTGGTTTGTATTTTGGGGGACTAATTTAGAGCATGTTGTTATATCTCGGTAGTTTATGTGCTAGTGATTAACTTATGCAGAATAATTTTTTTTTGCTTAAACTTGCTTAATTTTTTTTGGTATTTGTTAATTTTACACTAAACTTTTATGTAATATAAATGATTAAGGATGAGAAAATCGGAAAAGTAAAAAATAATGGCTATGTTCGTTTGGAAGTTTTGTTTTGTTTTCATTTTGTTTTTCAATCATTACCCTACTTCTTTTTCCAATCATTACCATATTTCTCCAATTATTACTTTCTCATCTTTCTCTATCTCTCTCCAATCATTACCTTATTTCTCTCTCCACCCACTACCAAAACTAAATTAAACTAAACTCTCAATCAAACAAAGTCCGACTTTTACATAAGTATTTTTGGAAATACAAAAGTCATTTTTTGGATTTTTTTTCTTGAATATTTCTCAAATTACTTGTGTAAAAGTCATAATTTTTTTTTACTTTTTCAATCCCTCTCGACCTTACTCACCCGTATTTTTAAAAAACTTGACGTAAAACTAAAATATCCACACAAAAAAAATTGAATAAAAACAAAATCAAAAAATTGCGTTGCATAAATGAATCATTATCGTGAACACCCCAAGGGCAGGACCACAAAGAAAAATGTACCCACTCACCCTTGTCCAATCACTTTCAAAATTTGACAAATCTTTATACCTTTTCTCTAATTGGACCATCAGAATTTGACTAATCTTTTTCTATAATTAGAGAGTGTGTATATATATATATATATATATAGAGAGAGAGAGAGAGAGAGAGAATAGAGAGTGTATATATATATATATAGAGAGAGAGAGAGAGAATAGAGAGTGTGTATATATATATATATATATATATATATATATAGAGAGAGAGAGAGAGAGAGAGAGAGAGAGAGAGAGAGAGTAGTGTGTGTGTGAGAGTGTAGTAAGCACAATTAATCCCAGAAACCGCAATTAATTAATTAAACAATTTGGGAAGAAAGAAAAAGAATCCGCCGCTACTACATCTGTCGCGGTCCTGCTTTTTCCTCTACTCACATCCAGCTTGCTCTGTCACTGTCTCCACTTTTTTTTTTTCTTCCCATTTTTTAAATCACTTTTTCTCATCAACTTGCCTGATTAAACAACATTAACGAGTGGGTTACAACTAACAAAGGGAGTTTCAACTTTGCATTATCAATTATTCCAAGTAGATTTTTGAAACGTTAGTTAATGATCAACTGAAACTCATGGATTTGTCCTAAACAAAACAAAACAAAACAAAATTCCTTACGTCTCAATCTTCTTCTTGCATTGACTAATAATTAATTAGGAGTATTTTAATCTTCCACAACTTCCTGGAGAGTCCAACTATGGCTAACCCTACACACCACCGCATTCTGTGGGGGTCATGATCGATCTCAAGTCCCATGATAATGATTTGAGCGTTGGATTAAATTTTAAAGAAAATGTTTTGTGGGTTTTTGCAAAAACAAAACAGCTGAATTCGATATTGGTAAGAGTTTAATCAATTCATTTAATTTTTATCCGTCCGACTTTATAGATGATCAGAACCAATCAAGCTCTTACCGATATAGGAATGAGCTGATTTTTTTTACGATTTTTTGAAACATGTTTCGAAAAATATTGAGTGAATCTGATTATTTGTATGGGATCGCGAGGTGGATCACACGCTATCTAGTGCATATGTAGTGTGCTCCAAATGGTGTACCAATAGTTTCTTTTTGCTGTTTGGAGCCTAATTATTTTTGCATTTTGCATTTTAGATTGTGAGTTACTGATTTTGGAGGGTGGCCCTAATAGTCGGTGTCTTCATGCAAACAGGAATTGGGGTCGCACAATCCTCCGGATGCATTTTCTTATCACACACAGAAGAAATTATTTATATGATGAAAAGATGCATTTTTCTCGAATTTTTTTTAAATATTTTTCAATACGAATATTTCTCTCGAATAAGTGTATTTCACTAACTAAAATAAGTTTTTATTTTTTAAATTTAAGGTGATGTATTGTGACATAATGACATGTCTCGTAAATTAAAAAATAAGTACTTAAATAATAAGAACCTTAGCAGAACGGGACTAGATGACTCCAATTGTGACTACTGCTACTACTAGATTTCCCAAATGTATGCGATAAAATATAGGTTCATAATTCATTTTGGATAGAGATAGGCTGACCCATTTTAAAGCAGACAAACAAACCTGCTAGGAAGCAAGCAAAACGTGTTGGTACGTAATTAATGTGTGACTGGGTCACAATTGTCTGCTGACCAAGTCAATGCCTTCTGGGTCACAATAATTTGCTCAAAAATTATGAGCTTTGTTTTATTTTATTGAAAGGGATCCTCTCCACCACATCGACTCCGTTAAAAATCAAGCTGATTCAATACCGGTTGATACGGATTGAAATGTATTTACACATGGGGTCAATGGATTCTAATCCGGTGCTGTAATTTTATTCAAGAGATATAAATGCGTTCAAGAATTATATATATACATTGTTGTCTGGTCCACCTGATTTTTTTTTGGATGAATGTTCTCGAAGTGATCTAATAGGTGAACGGTTTATATCATCAAATTGAACCCGAAAAGTATCTCAAAAGAAGCAAACTGGACTGGAACCCTTTCCTTTTGTTTGATTTTGCAATGGCCTAGTGGTCCGGCATTTTCCTAGGGTCGAAACTCAAATGGAGGTCTAGCTCGACGCTCTTTTACAGCTGACATCCATTCATTCTGCTATTAATGTTACATGTGCCATAAAATAAAAAGGAAGTTTGGTTTTTTCTGGTATCATTATCTTTTGGAAGAAATTAATGATGCGTCTATGTATTAGTTAGTACACCACTACTATGGTCATTAATTTGAATAATGGAGTTGTAGGAGTGGAAGACAAACGCAAGAAAAAAAGTAAGATCTGAATTGATTTAGATATTGAGCTTTTTCCCTTTGGATCTAGTATTTTCACTTTCATTTTGATTAGCCTTCTGGAAGCACAGAGAGAGAGAGAGAGAGAGAGAGAGAGAGAGAGAGAGAAACTTCCAAGGATAGCAAACCATTTTTGGTTGACTTTACTTACTTGCTGTCATGCTCTGATTCAAATAATATGTCAAAGTTTCTCTTTCGACACACTAGTATGCCACCACTAATTCTGGGGATACGATGATGAAGAAGATGTATTAAATTTACCTACTTTAGTACTACTGTAATTAATTACCTTATGTCGGGACATTGAATCTACTCCAACAAAACACCATCGAATCATCCCCCAAATCAAAGTACAAGACAAAGTTTCAAAAAGACAAACGAAAAGAAAGAAAGAAGAGAGAGATTAAGGGGGCGGTTTCTAAAAAATGGAAGCTTTAGAAAATGAAAGGTAATTTCAAACTCAAAAATTATGTCTTTACGTAAATAATTTCTCTACCAATATAGATCTTATTTGATAGATCTCATTAAGAGCTTTTAAACAGTGCAAAAAAAATTTTAAAATTATTTTTCATTTTTATTATATTTGAGTTTAAAATTATCTTCTTTTTTAAAAAGAAAGTACAACGGCACCTAACATGCCATTAGTTTGAGATATTTTTAAGTGCCGGGTGGACACGGGACATGTGGTGCCCATGCCCGATCTCGGCCGTCCAATGAAGTTTTGGACGGCCCAGATCGGTTCGGCTGCCGAGAGATAGTTTAGTCATTTCACACTTTAAAACAGCCGAACAGATCTGGGCCGTCCAAAACTTCATTAGAAGGCCGAGATGGTGCCGGGCACCACGTGTCCCGTGCCCAACCGGCACTGAAAAATTTCTCCATTAGTTTGGGTCCTTCCTTCCCGGGCCCTCCTCTACAATGAATGCGGAATCGTTCGGTTTTGACAAATTCATCTAGCAGTTCTTTTTTTCTTTTTTAATCCGAATTCATCTAGCAGGTCATCCACGTAAAATACGCCTTCATATTGATTGAATATCGTTAAGTACATAAAACAAAACAGATTTGTACAAGAATGTGATAGTGGGTTCATGCTCTCAACGAGTATTTGGGCTGGATCTAGCAGTCCACATTAGGACACATGGTTGGGCTGGGCCTCACCGTTTACTGGACTGTCAACAGCATTTTGATAATTAATACCCGTTAAGAGCATGTTAAGAATATTTATTAATGCTGAAAATGTCTTTGACTAATATTAATTATTAAAATACGTTATGAGCCATCACTTTCCCTTTGAATTACGGAAAAGTAGCAGGCCCAGTCCAGCCCACCACTTCTTAACAACTTTTACTCCTGAAATGAGCCCAAAGGGCGTATTCATTAGGGCTCGATTAACGATCTCAAGCCATTTAGTCCAAAAAATTTTCAGTACCGGGTGGCTACCACGTGGTGTTTGCTCGGCGCATTCGAGCCATCTATTGCGTTTTCGGACGGCTTGAAAATAAAAGAGAGAAAAAGGAGAGAGAAAGAGTTTGGGGGGGGGGGGGGGGGGGGGGGGGGGGGTAGGGTTTTAATCCGAACCGTCCAAAAATGTATATTGATTGGATATTAAAACAAAGGAGAAATGCATGAGCAGAGTTTGACTGTTCATTTTTTCTTTCCAGGAAAATTATTCCCCCAAGTCTTTGCAAATGTTTGAGCAATCTTTTTTTTTTTTGTGGACAAACACATATGATTTACGAAATGAACAATTTGGATCATCACATCACACTGTAATTAATATTAGTTTACGTCAAATGAGTAATCTTCACATAGAAGGATATTTAGGAGGATCTTGGTATGAGCTGGTAAGCAAAATTTAACTTGTTGGCTTTAAATGGTGTAGGCCCCCTTATTTTTATTTTTTATTTCTCGAGTGTAAAATGAAAATGGTAGACCTTTTACTATTAAGTGCATAATTGCGAGCCACATCATTCATCTCGTATCTGTAATAATCCATATATGCAGCTTAGACACGTTGCAATGCGTACTATATAATGCCATAGATATTAGAAACTAGGTTTTGGCGAAATTCAATATTGTGACAGGAAAATTCGATTCACAAGAAACCTAGTAATTAACAATTACTTTGTTAGTCGTATAATCAAAAAGGATGATTTGGAATTCTTACCAAAGTACAGTCATGAAAGTATGATTTCAGGAAGAGTTAAGAACAAATTCGATGATACCTATTTTTATGGATAGAAAAGATTTATGATAGTACTTTATTGGTTAGGAAATTGATATTCGCGCTCCACTTTTGTATACAAGTGCTCCACTTTGTACATGTTAAAGTAGAGCGTTAGCGTAAACGCGAAAATCAACATCTTATTGGTTAATATACGTCTTGAAAAATGCAAAACATGAATTCTGGAGAGAGAGAGAGAGAGGGGGAGGCTAATTGAAATCGAAACTGAAATTTCAAACCCACCTACCCCCGCCCTCTCTCAGAGTATATTCTTTTTCCTTTAAGCCAAATGAGAATTTGTGTCTGCAGCCACTTGACAATTCTAAAAGACTTACCGAATGATAGCAGTGCGTTACAAAATCCTTTAATTCCCTTTCAATGTGTCGTCCTTGAATTTTCTTTTACGTTAGAATTGACGGAGAGCCACCCATGTGAGGTAAATGGGACCAACTTCCATCTTTTTTAAACTCAGAGATACTATCTCATACAACCAGTCATTTTCAAATGAGAAGATATTTATTTTAACTAAAATAAGGACCTTTCCATTTCTCCCATTTTCCGTTCAAATTTCGATGATGCGAGCCGCTCAATGTGTTCAGAACATGATTTTAAGAGTACCTGCGAGGAATCAGCAAAAAAAATGACCTAAAAGGCTTCATTTGAGCAGTTTTTATTTGAACCGTTCGATAAAAATCAAACAAAAACTACTCGGATGAAGTTTTTCTGGTCATTTTTTTTTTTTTGCTGATTTCTCACGAGTAACCTTAAAATCACGTTCTGAATACATTGAGCGGCTTGGATCATCGAAATTCTATCGGGAAAGGAAGGTCCTCATTTTATGAAGTTAAGGTGGTCCTTAGGAAAAGGGAACTCCTTATACACCAGCCATGCTAAAAAGAGAACGGAGATGGATCTGGATCTCTTCTTCGGAAAATTTTGTTTAAAATCTGAACCGCCCAAAGAATTTCTGTCTAGATTCATCCCCGCGGTAAACAGTCGTGAATAAGTGTCTCTCTGATAAAAATCATGACAGTCGATAATGAGTGCTGTTAATCGCACCCGCCGTGTCAAGCCCGCCAGACACGGGCCCCCTTTAATTTTCCGTTTTACCCCTGGCTCCACATGCTCTCTCCCTCTCTCCGCTGTCTCTCTCTCTCTTATTTTATTTTTTGTTATAAAATTTTAAATGCTAATAATTTTTTTTCACGTGATTTTTTTTAATAAATTTTATATATTTGAAATCTACCTAACGAAACCTATCAAACGAGTCTAATATTGATGGTGAAATAATGTAAAACAGAAAAACTATATTTTGTGGAATTTTAAACTGTCTAAAGAGGTTAAAAAATTATGTGTTCTAAATTTTAATCCGTTTAAACCGGTGAAAAGATTTTAATTTTCTGATTATTTTGTCCTAAATGGTCATAATTAAATTTTGACTTTAGGGCTCTCGTTGATTAACCCTAAGAAATATCGAGGGCCCTAAAATCAAAATTTAATTATGACCATTTATGATAAAATGATTAGAAAAATAAAATCTTTCCAACGGTTCAAACGGTTTGAAATTTGGAACACTTAAATTTTTAACTATATTTTTTAATATATAAATTGTCTAAAGAGGTTGAAATCACGTAATTTTTTAAATAAATTTTATATTTTTGAAATCTACTTTACAAAACCTATCAAACAAGTCTAATATTGAATATGAATATGAAACTGTCGTCCCGGTGGATCTATATTCATTACTTAGTCAATATTAAACTACCACAAGTTTTGGTTCTTTGCATTTCTTATATTCCCGGTAAACTTTCGATGATCTGTCCTAATTTGATTATTCTATTTCAGAATTCATGTTATTTTCAAATTACTTTATCTCTTAAGTTTAATTGTTTTATTCTTCCATTATATCCAGAATTTTTCAACTTCTTATTCGCTCGAGCATGCATGCATGCATATCATGCATTTGGAATGTTGAACCAATTACCCGAACTTATTTTTGTTATTTTTTCTTTATTTAATTAATAATGTTTATACTCTATATTTTTTTCCTTTTTTATTTATTTAAAATTATTTTAGTGTTCCGATTTTCAATCCGGTTGAATCAGTGGAAAGATCTTTTTTTTTTTTATCATTTTATCTTCAATGGTCATAATGAATTTTTGGCCTCGTAGAATCAAATATCTCTTAGAATTAATCAACGAGAGTCCTAGAGTCAAAATTTAATTATAGCCATTTAGGATAAAATAAAATGATCAGGAAACTAAACTCTTTCCACCGGTTCAAATGGATTGAAATTTAGAACACTTAATTTTATAACCATATTTTTAAATATATAAACTGTCTAAAAAAGTTGAAATCACGTATTTTTTTAAAATAAATTTTATATTTTTAAAATCTACTCAACGAAACCTATCAAACAAGTCTAATATTGAATATGAAATAATGTGTTTAAATTAAATGATTTTTTTGGTCTCAATATATTATCTCTTTGTTTTTATTTTTTTATCTGTCATTTTTTTTAAACTTTTATATTTGAGTTTTCAAGTAAATTATGTATGTTGAATCCACTTAAATTTACTTTATATTTCTCTGAACAGTCAATAATACAAACTGAAATCAAAATTCATTTAATTACAATTGAGTATATAGAACCAATACATGAACATAAATAAATACACAAATTTAGTCAATATTTTCGCCAAATTGTGGTCGTCATCCCGGCAGATCTATCTGCATTACTTCGTACCACAATTGGAGGCGTGCTTCATAAGGATGAGCCCATCCGTGTCCTTCATTTGATACATTTGGCCTCCACCATATGATGATGGGCGATACAGGGTAATGACAGTATAGGAAAACTTGCACGAAGTGATTGCCATTAACATGGCTAATAGCTATATGTGTGCGCGCTGCGAATGGAACTGGATGGGAGCTCAACGGCAAGTGAGTGAAACAACTCGAAGCAATCATATCAAATGTATGTAGGACGACGTTGTACGTTGATGCCCTTCCAGTGGCGGTCTGTACAATCCTCCCCTTTCAAAAATAAAAATGCAATTCGGCATCTTGTTGCCCTTTATACTAGCAGATTTACTTACAACAATCACAAAATTATTTTCCTTACCAACTCTCCGCACCCAATCTACCATGACAGCTCTAGTTTTAAATATCTATAACAAAAAAAAATGAACACGTATAAGCACAATGTAATATCCCGTATAATAAAAATATTGATTCTTGCATGTAAGCTTTAGGTGGCATATAAGTGAGGGTGTGTGCATGTGAGAAGCTGGTATGCTTGAAACATGACAAAATAAGTAACAAATGTAACACCCATAAAATACATTCTATTAATTAAAAGAATTAAATTTTCTACGTTATTGGTTGTGCTACAAGACATGATAATGATTGACGCCGATGATGTCTGCAAATATGCTGATTCTGTAAGGGCAGACATCATATTGCAAACGTTATAGGGCGTCTCGGACTCGAGAAGAACATGTTTGAAGCATGAAATGGGAAAACTTCCGAGTGGTTCATTAACCAATATGGTCCCAAGGTACTTCACTCTTTTATGCAGTCATTACTTATTTTGAGGCCTAAGAACACCGACACTTCTTAAGGATTGATTGTTTCGTTTGGCTGGGAGATTTTCTTCAGCTCATAGGGGCCTGTCCGTATGCTGTTTTGGTATAGAATTTAATTTACAGGGGAAAAAAACATACTTCCAAAGAGGATGCGTGTTGTGTAGAATAGCAACATTTCTGATACACTTCCAAAAACATTCCAATACTACTACAATATGGCTTGGTTTAAAGATTTCTATTCATTGTGGCGGATACTTTTTTTGCAGTTTTCAGACACTTCTTCAACCCTTCCAATGTGTCATCTGTGATGAACTCTATCATATTCAATTTCCGTTGCACCAAAAACAAAAAATAGATCAACTCTGTCATATTATTCCTCTTTTGCATTCTCCAGAATACAACTTTAAATTTTTCGGTTTTCTAATTTAATCAAAGGTACGTTGCCTGTATCTGTATTTTATTATCTTTGAACTAATTAATCAACCATTGTCGCGTAGTATATGTTCTAATGCGTCCGGCATTTTTAAACTGGATGGGTCCACTTGTCATGTCTGCGTGCTACTTAGCTTGGGGGCTTCCGATCGATGTTTTCTATCGAAATGCATATAACATTAACAAAAATAAGTAACAAATATGTATAATAACAACAGTAATAACTAACCTGATCAGTCGTCAGTTCGGCTGTGTAATCACACCCAACGTAGGAGCTGCTCTCCCCACAAGGAACATCATTCACAACATCGTTCCCAACTGACCAACTTTCTGAAAATGAAAAATTGTATTGTTCCATAATGTTCTTTTGTGAATTATGAAAATGAAATAAAAGTAGAGGAAATTGTGAAAAAATGGTGAATGAGAGTAAGTGTGAATATATAGACCAAGGCATACACAAGTGAATATATAGACAACTGAATATATAAGCCAATGCTTTGTCGAGTGTTGCAATAGGCAACAATGCTATCAATTCTGGGTTCAACTTTGAACCAAGCACCTGCAAGCAACTTTGAATTAAGCACCTGCAACTTAGAACCAATTATCCGAACCTATTTTTTTTATTTTTGCTTTATTTAATTAATAATGTTTATACTATGTATTTTTTTCTTTTTTATTTATTTAAAATTATTTTAGTGTTCCGATTTTCAATCCGGTTGAATCGGTGGAAAGATCTTTTTTTTTTATCGTTTTATCTTCAATGGTAATAATGAGTTTTTGGTTTCGCAGAATCAAATATATCTTAGGGCGAATCAGCGAGAGCCCTAGAGTCAAAATTTAATTATGACCATTTAGGATAAAATGATAAGGAAACTAAAATCTTTCCACTGGTTCAAACGGATTGAAATTTGGAACACTTAATTTTATAATCATAATTTTTAATATATAAACTATCTACAAAGGTTGAAATCACGTATTTTTTTAAATAAATTTTATATTTTTGAAATCTACTAAACGAAATCTATCAAACAAGTCTAATATTGAATATGAAACTGTCGTCCTGGCGGATCTATGTTCATTACTTAGTTAATATTATACTACTAGAAAAATATAATTTTTCCGTTTTACATTATTACACCATCAACATTAGGCTTGTTTGATAAGTTTCATTGAGTAGATTTCAAAATTATTAAATTTATTAAAAACAAATACGTGAAAAAAAAGTTATTAGTATTTAAAATTTTACAACAAAAAGAGAAAGAGAGAGTGTGTCAAGCTCCTGTCCAGTATGCTTTACAGTCCAGTTCAGGCCAGTAGGCCATTTTCCGGCGGACATCGATTTTTTTCAATGATCGGATTCGTTCATATTTTAGATCTCGTCGAGATGTATAACCATACCAAAAATCATGTCCATCGGATATCGTTTAATGCACGATCGGAATCTGACTATTTTGAAAAAAAATACACACCCACACTGGATTGGAACCCATCTCATCCATTTGTCCAAAATAAATGTGTACCGATCGTGCATTAAACGATATCCAATGGACATGATTTTTGGCATGGTTATACATCTCGACGAGATCTAAAATATAAACGAATCCGATCATTGAAAAAAATTGATGTCCGCCGAAAAATGGCCTACTGGCCGGAACTGGACTGTAAAGCATACTGGACAGGAGCTTGACCCAGAGAGAGTGCGGTGAGAGAGAGAGAGAGAGAGAGAGAGGGGGTGGGGGTAAAAGGGGGAGGGGGGAGCCGTGTAGGGGGGATTAGTAATGGTGGTCGATAATTGACAAAATTTGGTTGATTTATGTTTGTCTTGATTCTCGAAGGAAAATAATGGCAAGAATCCCCCCATTTACTTTCATCGACAAAAGTGTGGTTCATTCAAATAGTTGACCCGCTATTGTTCGTTAGTCTAGAGAGAACGTGTAGTTATACAGAAAAAAAAGCTATATTTTCGTGAGTCTTCTTTTAATTTTTTGGTACCATGCTTAAGAGATTTAATTTGGCTCTTTCGATTAGTATATATACATAATATTTAAAAGTCATCTATGAAAATATTTTTTCTATCACGAAAATGCGCATTCTTTCAAAAGGAACAATTGATATACTAAAAGTGGACGGAGGCAATAGATGTTAAGACTTGGTACAAATGAACGATTCAATCTCAGAAAATTTATAGTGTCGCATTTTTTTCTAATTATGAATCATACGATGACAATAAAAATTGGAGTATATTTAGTATTTATACTCATGGAAAAATGTTTTGGACAAATCTGCAACTGTTTAATACATACATATAGGTCTCATGATGCGTAGTAGTGTGTGGAGCTTACACGAATCGAACCAACCAGACACATTTCTTTTTTGGACATATGTCCGTCGGTTAAGGTTCAATTCAGTCTCTGCCACCCAGTCTCATCCAGCTTGGTTTTTTGTGGGTTCACGTGTATTGGGTGGAGCTTACATGGTTCGAACCAATCACACATAATTCACTCCCCTACCATTCAGTCTCATCCAGATTGATTTTTGTTATTGTAGAGCTCACAATGACAATCGAAACCGTTCTTATTGTAGAGCTCATCAAATATTTCAACCATGCGAAAAAGATGTTCATTGAATACGAATCGTTGTCTTATCGGAACTCATTCATTTTGAAAACAAATAAGGCCAATCCTGTAAGCATAGCGCATTTGTTTCAAGATCAATGTCGTTTAGGAATGAAAATATCGGTATATGATAAGCTCACGAAAACCAAAGTATTGAGTGACAGGGGTGCAAACGAGTCGAGCTGACTCATTTAGTAATTTGAGCCGAGCTTAACATCATAAAGCTCGACACTGAAAAACTCAACTCATTTGTATAGGTTTGGTTCATTTAAAGAGACTCTTTAAGCAAATTAACTTGGCTTGGCTCGTTAAGGGCTCAACTTGTTTAAGAATGAATCGAACTCAAACTCAAGTTTTCAACTCGTTTGAGCGCGAATACTATAAAGCTCAGACTCGGCTCATTTGCACCCGAGTGACTTGACTGGAAAGTGGGGAGAGAAAACAGAGGGACGGCAGGTTCTCTTCATTCGACTATTCCATTGCTCTGTTTCTTCCTTCCTTTCAGGCGGAGAGAAAAC
The DNA here is from genome assembly GCA_019656295.1 of Rhododendron mucronatum var. ripense. Taxonomy (NCBI): domain Eukaryota; kingdom Viridiplantae; phylum Streptophyta; class Magnoliopsida; order Ericales; family Ericaceae; genus Rhododendron; species Rhododendron mucronatum. Next base: position 971,529 of record BPLT01000131.1, on the reverse strand, counting down.
AGAGAGGAGAGAGATTACGTTGATGGCGGCCTTCTCATTCACCTTAACCCCACCCCTCTCTAAACCCTCCCCCTCTTCTCTCTCATGGACCCTTTTCTCTCTCTCCTCCCCCACCCCTCCTCACTTCCCACCAAAACCCCTACGCAAAACCCTCGTCGTATTCTCCTCCCTCAACACGAAGCCGACAATCCTCGTGGCCGAAAAACTCGGCTCGGCCGGAATCGAGCTCCTCAAGACCTTCGCCAACGTGGACTGCTCCTACGACATGACCACCGAAGACCTATGCGCCAAGATCTCCCTCTGCGACGCCCTAATCGTTCGGAGCGGCACCAAGGTCACCCGCCAGGTCTTCGAGTCCTCCACCGGCCGACTCAAGGTTGTTGGACGCGCCGGCGTCGGGATTGACAACGTTGACCTGGCGGCGGCGACTGAACACGGGTGCCTCGTCGTGAATGCTCCCACGGCGAACACCATCGCCGCAGCGGAGCATGGGATCGCTCTGCTTACTGCCATGGCGAGGAATATTGCTCTGGCATCCCCCGCTGTTAAAGCTGGTGAGTGTCTTTTAGCTAGTGTGTATGTTTAGTTTTTATTTTTTATTGGTTTCTAGTTCAGGCATTTGATGGAACAAGTGTTATGTTTGGGAACCAAGCTATTCGAGTTCAAGCTTAGGTTAAGGTTGCTCATTGAAAACTTGTTCATGATCGGTTTGTTATACACTGTAATAAACAAACAGAGTTTTTCGTTAGGCGATCGAAACTCAAATAAGCTACTGCTCTATCAAAAAATTAAGCTACTCGAATAAGCTGGTCACTAATGCTTTGGTGACCATGTCTATGTACCACATTTTGATTACCATTGTGTCATCACTGTATTGGCTTTTCTATTGTGTTTATAGTTCAGGCATTTGGTTGAGCAGGTGGTGTGCTTGGTTGTGAAAATGATGAGCTCTGTTATTTTCTTGTTTATGTTGGGTAGATTACAATTTGAAGTTGGAAAGTTCTCCATAATTTTGCTCATGCTCGGGGTGGATATGTGAATGTTGAAAGAAAAATTTTTAATTTGTGAAATGCGATATCAATTTATGCAATACTAGTTACAAAAGTCCGATGAAAAGTGACCAGTACCTCCTTTGCTATTGCCCTCGTCTCAGTCACCCATGTTCAAACCATCTCAGCATAGGTTATTGGCTGAAGGAAGTGGTTGTGGAGTAGCTGCAGATGTAGGTGATTAGGTCTCATTGTAACAGAATTCAGTTTAGGGAATCTCTGGTAATTGTAGCGTAATGTTGTGGTAGTTAGAGTTGGTTAGTTCAATTATATATGGATGTAATTCTCTTCCCGAAAAGAGTAGCCTTGACTTCTGTTTTCACTTGCTTAAAAGGAGTATGATTTGTGAACTTAGGTAGTGACAAATACCCCCTGAACATTTCTTCTCAAAATTCAACTCAATCGTTATGATTCCATTCCATGCAAGTTGTCAGTAGTATTGGGAAAACTGTGAGAGTCTTTGGTCTTTTCGTTTTTGCCCTCATATTTCTTTACTTATGATTTGATGTGTCCAGGGAAATGGCAAAGGAGCAAATATGTTGGTGTGTCACTAGTAGGGAAAACACTCGTTTTAATGGGATTTGGAAAAGTTGGATCAGAAGTTGCACGGCGTGCCAAGGGACTCGGTATGCATGTCATTGCATATGACCCATATGCCCCTGCAGACCGTGCTCGTGCAATAGGTGTGGAGTTAGTCTCATTGGATGAAGCCTTTTCGACCGCTGATTTTCTCTCTCTCCACATGCCTCTTACTGCTACTACGTCCAAGATTCTCAATGATTATGCCTTCTCGAAAATGAAGAAAGGTGTTCGTATTATCAATGTTGCTCGTGGTGGTGTGATTGATGAGGAAGCTCTACTGAGAGCCCTCAATTCTGGGATTGTGGCACAGGTTATTCCTTTTTGTCTTTGATTCCCTTGATCCATAATTCAGGAGTTCCGATTTCACAAGGTAATTTTTTTTTTTTTGGGTCTTTTGCAGGCCGCATTGGATGTTTTCACTGAAGAACCTCCACCTAAAGACAATATGTTAGTGCTTCATGAAAATGTTATTGTAACTCCTCATCTCGGAGCCAGCACCTTCGAAGCTCAGGTATATTGGTTTCCCTATTCCAACTGCTGGTGCTCTTAATTGATTTCTCGTTTTGAATTTTCTCATGTTGTAATTCTGGGCGTTCGTAACCAGGAAGGTGTGGCCATTGAAATAGCTGAAGCAGTTGTGGGTGCTTTGAAAGGGGAACTTGCTGCCACTGCAGTTAATGCACCCATGGTTCCTGCCGAGGTATTATATCGAATATCTTCCCCTTTATATTGTTCAGTAATATGCTTGTGCAAGTTTAATGTTATCAAAATTTTCTTTATAGCCTGAATTGCGAAACATGTTTTGTCATGTATCTTGAATGTACCATAACTGAAACCAATTTTTTATGTGACTTATCAGTTTTTGTACATAACCATTTGCTTTTCTCCGCATGTGTTTATGCATGCTGGATCGAAACTGATGGCACCTTTGTATTGAATTCTTTTCTATGCTGGGTACTACCCAGAACACTAAGCCTAAAACAAGCTATAATCAGTCACCTTCGGCTATAGCTCTTTACTTCCACACCCACTGAATACCATAATTGACCCTTCTTGAGTCCAAGGTCGTTCTCTCAGTAACTCTTAGAAAGTTAATTTAGCTGTTGAGGAGTTTTAATTGGGTGATTCCTGGATGGCGTTGAACTGTCCTATTTGTATATGTTAACTTTGGAGAAACTTGGTTCTAATATCACATGACCATTTGTGTTGCACATAAATGATTGTGCAATTTTTTTTCCATGCGACAGGTTTTGGCTGAGCTTGCTCCATTTGTCCTGCTAGCAGAAAAGCTTGGCAGGCTAGCTGTGCAGCTGGTTGCCGGTGGAGGTGGTGTGCAATCTGTGAAAATTACTTACGCTTCCGCTAGGGGTCCAGATGATCTCGACACTAGGTTACTCCGTGCCATGATTACCAAAGGTTTGATTGAGCCTATTTCTAGCGTCTTTGTGAACTTGGTAAATGCGGACTTTACGGCCAAACAAAGAGGTCTGAAAATAGCAGAAGAGAGGACAGTGTTGGATGGTTCACCTGAAAAACCACTCGAATTCATTCAACTTCAACTTGCCAATGTGGAGTCGAAATTTGCCGGTGCGCTTTCGGATTTAGGTGAGATCAAAGTGCAAGGAATGGTGAAAGAAGGGTTACCCCATTTGACGATGGTGGGGTCATTTGGAGTGGATGTGAGTTTGGAAGGGAGTCTCATACTCTGTAAGCAAGTAGATCAGCCAGGCATTATTGGAAAGGTGGGGAGCATTCTCGGAGAGGGAAATGTGAACGTCAACTTCATGAGTGTGGGGAGGATAGCGCCGCGGAAACAAGCAGTCATGACAATTGGTGTGGATGAGGAACCTGATACAGAAACACTGAAGAAAATTGGGGAGATCAAGGCCATTGAGGAATTTGTTTTCCTTAAGTTATAGCTGGGTCCAAACTTGGGTACGAGTATTGCTTGTTGTTGGGAAACGTCAGAATTTTCTGAACATTTTAAGACATTCGGATATGTATCCAAAAGTTTGGTATGAATATAGTAAGGATACAGGAACACAGATATTTGTATTGCGTTATAGACAATTTGTTTAGGTTATGTGGTTTTGAATCTTTTAGAAATGACTTCAGATTCAATGGGAGTAAGAAGAAGAAAATAGAAGAGTTTATGCAAGATTGGTTTCGTCAGTCTTACTCATTCTCCACATCTATTGGATGTCATTTTTAAAATTGTTGCACCTGTAGCATTGTTGTGGGTTTTGTTATGTTTTCCATTTAAAGTAAAGTTTTTAGGAGGTTGATTAATGTGAATATTTTCGGCAATTTTGTTGCAAAATCTTTGGTTTGCCTATTGGTAACAATGACCGATTTTTTGTTTTTTCTTTATACCTCTTTCTTTTGTTGTGAATTGGAGCTTGTACTGCATGGTGCTTTATGCTTAGCCTCGAAAATAACTTCCGTATTGTTCTAGCTCAATAATAGGCTTGAAGGGTATTGCGTTATAGGTGAAATGCAGGTTAGAGGTGAAATATTGGCTTTAGGCGAAATGTTAATACCAAATTGTTATTCTCTCCCTTTTTATAATTTCATCGTATAGAACTGCTGGTATGGACTGGTATTAAAATGGATTTGTCTTACTTTTGCAGTAACTCGGAGTTTGTTCTGCATAGTGCTTAATTAGTCTCAACGTTGGCTGTCATACGATCATATAGATAAATTGTGAGATGGAATGGTAGGCGTAAAGGTATTCAGTTCACTGTACAGTCGTAAAACATGATTAAAGTCTTTGCAAGTTCATTGCTCTTTGCATTCAAATTCATCATTTTCAATTCCTGAATTGCTAGCATCATTATCAAAAGTCTACCTTCTGCTTTCTTATTAATGCATGCTTAATCCTTCTCATGTGCGAGCTACAATCACACGCTGTTCCCTTATATGCAGGCTTCCTCAACCATATAGCTCTATGCATCTATATGCTTTTTGTCTGTCGCTAACCCTATAATTTGGACAAGACAAGAAGAGGAAAAGTAAATGTCTACATGACCCCTGGTATCCGTCCAGCATTCAATTAGAAGAACTCAGACACGAGCATGACAACAGTTCAGAACAAAATGAGACTTTGTGCTGCTTCTTTTTACCGGTAAGCTATCATGTAGTTAAAGTATCATCTTTCTTTCCTTCGTTTTTTCTTTTACCTAATGTATGCCTGGGTAGAAGTCCAGAACTGAAGAAGTAAACGAAAAAGGTGCAGGGGAGACGGTGAAGTGCAGATCACAAGCAGGGAATGACTCAGAACAGCCCAATGAAGCGAATGCGGAGGTGATCCGTCATTAACATTGGCAACAACGCAAAAGTGAAAGCATTGAGTAAGGAGTTTGTCTCGAGTTCTCTTCTGTTTTCTTTTCCTCCGTTTATTGTCCTCTTACTGTTCTGATTTTGTTCTCAAAGGGTTGATCTTAAGATCTGGCCTAATGAAACATCAATACACTTTGGAATACGGCGTGTGCAGGTCCATACTTTATAATAGCTCATTCCTTGTAGAAGAAAGACACTTTGCTCAGAACCAGTGAGAATTTTTTAAGATAGGATGAAAGGCTCGGCTTAACTACAGAGCAATCGACGACTACCATTGTGTTGTTTGGAAGTTACCCGGCAAATGCATTCGCAAAAAAACAGCTCATGTATATGGCCCTTTTCTTCTCCGTTGCACGAGCTCTTTCTTGTGGAAGATCGCGTGCACGTGTCAGGATGGTGCTCCGAGAATACTGAACAATTACCGAATTTGGGAGCATTGCCTTTTTCTATTTAGTAGATTCATTCGAGCTCACCGAAGGATGCAAGAAACAAGTCCAGTTAGACACAATGCTGATTACTGCTAGCATTTTTTATATTTTTTTTGAATAAAGGACTTCAACTGTAAAACCTTCTTAAATAGCACCATTACAAAACACCAAAGCAAGATCCAAAGCGCAAGGGTAAAAACATATTCAAATTCTACTCCCAAATGCCAACTTCCATGAACCCATCTTCAGTAGCACACCCCCTAAACATTCCCACACAATTATACCCAAAAGCCACCTCCCCATCTTTAGACACAGCAATCAGCCCAGCTTTCCCCTGGTCCAGCCTCTCCTTCACCACATAGTCCACGGCCTGCTGCAGCCCGAACCCCTTGTACTCCATCACCGCCGCCACCTCGCGCGCCAGGGTCCCGCGGATGATGGCCTCTCCCTCGCCGGTGCACGACACGCCGCAGAGCTCGCAGGCGTAGGTCCCGGCGCCTATCAGGGGCGAGTCGCCGATCCTTCCCGTCATCTTGTTCATGAGGCCGCCGGTGGAGGTCGCGGCCGCGCAACGCCCCTTGCTGTCCACCACCGCGCACCCCACGGTCTCGGGCGCGTACACGCTGATCGGGAGGCCGTTCATCACCAGCGGGCTGTCCACGGCCGCGCTGCACGTGTCTAATCCATGGGTAGGGATCCTGTAATCAAACTGTTGTTGCCATTTGGCAAAAATCAAGATGTGAACTAAGTGAAACCCCGTAGATGGATAGGATCAGAAATGAACTGTGATGTGTGAATGAGTAGACGTACCAAGATAGTGTTTGCTTCCTTTGCCAATTTCAGCATGCCAACGTTATCCTCGGTTATGAAGTATTCGTTGTCAACAGTTTCCACACCCTGTAAAAAACCCGTTTTCCCATATTCTCAAACAAAACTAAGAACCCTTTTTCCGAGATTATTATGTATATTTATATATTTGCTGATAACTAAAATGGGCTCGACCGTCCATGCTCAACAATGGACGGCTTAGATTTCACCTCAACTGGACGAAATCTGAGCCATCCATGCTCACAGTCAAGGTGAAATTTGAGCCATCCATTACCGAGCATGAACGGTCCAGATGGGGCCAACACCCATGCTAGGGGACAGCAGGTCCCCGCATATTGGTAAGAATTGTTATAAATAATGACCAAAATTTAAAAGTACCTTGGTACAAACTCATTCCTCACTAATGATTGGTGGAACTTTGATGGGGTGGGATTCATTTACTAAAGGTATAGATGGCACATATCATATCATACTTAAAACGGATTGGGAAATCCTCTCTCATATATGGTTGGCAAAAAACAACGTGCAAAGAAACAAGTGTGCTCATAAATACAATATCAATATACTAAAAAGTTCGATATATATTGGATTCTCATTATTTCGCGGAATCCACGTGTATCAGATGGTTAGAGCATCCACAGTGGAATAAGCAAAAGTGAATAATCAAAACATGCCACATCAGATTTTGATTATCCATTTAGAGATTGCTAAAGTTAGCAATATCAAGTCTCACATTGGATATTTTTTGCTCATAATCAAAACTAATGGGATCATTGCTTCCTTTCATGAGTTTTCTCCAAAATTTTCCCCTTCATTTCACTTAAATCTTTTGAAAAACTAGTTTTTGAGAAACTAGTTTATGTTAAATATATTTTTTATAAAAAAATATTTGTTTTTGAAAAAAAAGGTTAATTACACAGTTTTTGGAAGAAAAAAATCAGTTTAAATTAAAAATAGTTGGATAAAAAAATAGTTAATGAAAAAGAATGTGTAAAAAAACAGCTTTGTGTAAATACAATTTTTTTTTAAAAAATAGTTTTAAAAAATTGAAGAAACAATCTTTCTAAAAAAAATTTAAAAAAAGAGTTCATATAAATACAGTTTTTTTTTTTTAAGAAAAAGTTTCTGAAAAGAATAGTAAGAATAGTTTTTTATAATTATTTTTTGAAAACGTTGTTGAGAGAGAGTGAAAAAGATTTTGTGTAATGATGAGTGTACTTGATTAAGAAATTATGGGGATCACTAAATTTGGTTATTGGCTAAAGGTTGCTAATTTTGATTATTCAAAAGCTAAAATTTGATGAGTTGCTAAAAGATTGTTAAGTTTGGTTATTCCAATGTGGGCACTTTTTTGAACAAATATTGTTAACTTTAACAACCTTTTGTTTTGCTTATTCCACTGTGGATGCTCTTACAGACATATTTTTGGCTGGAGAAATTTGTGCACACAAACTTTCCATGTATCGATTATTATTGCATCATTACTCATGTACTACCATACTGCCTCAAATAATCTTTTTGAAATTTTTACCCCAAAAAGGATAATTTTGGAAAAAGGATTTTGACATCTGATAAATGTTTGAAATTCTTCTAAAAAATGCTGAAATAATTACCTGTTGGCGTGCGAATTCTTCGGCGCCGGAGAAGGCCAGATAGGAATGGGGGGACTTCTCCATGACAAGGCGGGCAAGAGAGACGGGGCTTTTCACGGTGGTGACACCCGAGACGGCGCCACAGCGTCTCCCGGGCCCGTCCATGATACTGGCCTCCATCTCCACCGTTCCTTTGGTCGTGAGTGCGGATCCACGGCCTGAATTGAAAAAAGGATCCGCCTCCAATTCCCTCACCTGTGAATTAAAATCGTTCACCAAACAAACAGAAAAAGAGTTCATCGTTAACCCCCTTAAAGTCAACAGAATCACGAACTCGGGCGCCGTTGCCGTGCGCCCGAATCCCATGGTAGCAAAACTCTCTCACTTCACCCGAGTCCCATGGTAGCAAAACTCTCTCGCTTCACGTTAGAAACGTGTCTTAATCGTTAACTTCATGATCGTCGCTTGATAATTAATGAAGACGGAAAAAAACAAAAAGAAGGAGATGCAAATTTTACTCCTAATTCATCGTCACTATCAAACGGTGCATTACCGAGATGACATCTGCACTGTTGGATTCCCGAACGGTGTTGTGCACAGCCGAACGAACTACTGTAGATTATAGATTCTAACGAGAACCTGTAAGTACGTTTGGATGATACATGCAGAATAGATTTAGCATAAGAGTTTTGCTAGTGAAAGTGAAGTATAGTCAGAATAATAACGAGATGATTTTTGAATTCCGCATTATTCTTCTGTTCATTTTTTTCATTTCCAGAGTACATTTTGACAGAACGGATTCTAGATTCGATTTTTGAACACTGAAAATGCAAAAACCCATAACGGAAAATGCAAAATGCAAAAATTGAGCGGCCAAAACCCCTCAAATATGGTGATTGTTTATACATTTCGGTACATGTGTGTGTATATATATATATAGGGGGGGGGGGGGGGGGGGGGGGGGGGGGGGGGGGGGAGAGAGAGGGAGGGGTGGACGCACGACGAGTTCGACGACGTCGATGGCAGGGAGGGAGGAGCGGAGAGCAGAGACGCCGATGTTGAGGCAGCGAGTGAGGAGTTGTTTGGCGGCTTCTTGGCGTTCCACAGGGAGGTTTGGGTCCACCCCAGCGCCGCCGTGCACTGCTATTGCCCACCCGCCCATTCTCTCTCTCTCTCTCTCTCTCTCTCTCTCTCTCTCTACGCTCTTGATTTGCTTTGGTTCTAAGCGATACTACGAAACATGAACCGGTGGGAATTTATAGACGTTACCGCGGAATCCAAATCATTTTTTAATTCGATTTATCAATTACAAACTCTTTTTTTTTTTTTTTTTACATGAATTACAAATTACAAACTTGTACCAGTACATTTTTAATTAGAACCAGGCTCCTCTGAAGTTGAAGTCCGGTGGTCCATCCTTGCAATCAATGGTATAGATTATTTTGAGATTTGACGAATAAGTATAGGGTCTTTGAACAAATCTGAAGGGTATGTAGTAATGAGTTTTTGCACTACACTTTGGTATAAAGGCACCTCGAAATTTGTCTCTTTTTTTTTATCCAATCGAAATTTGTCTTTTAAGACTTAAAATTATACACAATACAAAAATTAAAAGACAAAATTTATAGTGCATTTATAAAAAAAAATAATGTGTAAAATCATTGAAAAGCTCAATTGTCCAATTGGTAGGAGAGATCGTTACATCATCTATGAAGTACAAAGTACAAATCACGAGATATTATATCCATTGTGAGAGAGAATTCACAAGATAACCAAACCCAACAAATTGAACCAATAGGATAAGTCCAACTCAACTATAAGCCTCATTAAGGGGAGAAATAACTCCAACAAATACAAAGAAATTAAAGAACCCCCATACGCAGATGAGAAGACTCGAACTCCTGACCTCCTAGTAAGATGCAAGAGTCCTGGCCAACTAACCTAACCCCAGTTGGTTACGCAATAACTTAGAACGGTTCATTTTGTAAAATCTAGCTCGTAGATCTCATTTTTGCATAACGCGAATTATTCAAATGACCCTAAAGCACAAAAAATTACTACCATATTCAACAACATTGAGGGGAAAAAAAACGGCACGAAAAATTAAACCCCGGGTACAAGATTTTACTGTTCATTTTCACTACTTTATTGTATCGTAGAGTTAAGAAAAGAAACTTAGTGGCACGTAATTCTTGTCTCTATTTATTAGTGACTTGAATTAGCAGTGACAAGTCTGGGTTCCATACCACGTCTTGTTTCGACTCCGGTGCGTTTATGACTCAACAAAACATCAAAGTCGATTTTAGGAAAGTGAACACGTGATTTTGGCACGTGTCTTTATACAATAGAATACTCTTAAAATGCCACATTAATTGTCGTTATCCCGAAAGAGATGGTAACTAACATAGCTACGTTATCAAACAAGTTTAAATCTTTATGTCCATGATCTACATCGATTTAAAGGATAAATTAGGTGATTGATTAATGAAACAGAACCGTGGTCGATCTCATCTCATAGTTATTGACAACACAATTTAAACTCTTGTTGGACAAGAGAGTACCTCTCCTTTATGATTTCATAATTAATCCAAATTAACTAAATACGGAAAATCTTTAGGTTATCATTATTTTCTTAGTATCAATCCGAGATTCAAAGTGCAATTTCAAAAAGCAAAAAAAAATCCCAGATTCAAAGTTCAAAATATAGATTCAGGGGAGATGCATCAAAAATAAAAAGTGCCCTCAATCCTTTCCGACAATGTCTTGGCTGTTTCCTCTACTGTCTATCTTTCCGGTATCTTTCATACTCCATACTCCACGGAATAGTTTTACTTTTCTCAACAAAGAGTCCAAGGGAAGAGTAATTCTTCGGTGATTTTGAGATAGAGTCGCGTGTGGCGGCTCTCATTTTCTTCATAACAACATACAGCATTATTTGTTATTCGTTTTAGGGTCTCAAAATCTTTGGGTACGGTCTCTCTAATAAATTTTCTTTATATATATTATTATTCTTAAAAACCTCCCTCAAATTCCAAACTGAATGTGAAGTGATTTTGAGATGGTGTCGCGTGGTGGCTCGTTCTCTTCGTAAGAACATAAAAAACTTCATACATGAATGAATAGTTATATAGGGGCACCACGTAATAGTGCTTGGGACCACCCAACTATTTTTCACAGGATCCTCCGGATCCCAGAGGGTGAAAGTGGCAAACCTAATGAGGCCAAAGCCCCACTGTTGTCCATGAATACCACAGATCTTGGAGCCCAGTGTCACAAATTTTAAATCTTTTATTTTTTTTTGTATTATTGAGAATCTGAGATGCCTATTTGTTCCCAGTTACGGATTTATTAAATTCATGAAAGCCAACCCACCCCATTCTCCCAGATATTCTTCTTGAAATTCTGTGATGGAAGTATATGACAACCACATGCACAGAAATACTAATAATTAATCTAAATTGGAGATTTTTTCTGGATTTGGAGACCCTAAGCACGATCCGAGCCGTTCGTTTGGTAATCAATGGTCTAGATTTCATCTCGACCCGTACATGTTAGAGCTGTCCATTACCGAGATGAAATATGGCCCATTGATTGCCGATAGGGACGTACGGCTCAGATCGTGCAATACGATCCTATCCTGTAGTGCACCCATGTAGTACTACAAGTCCCTGGTTTGTTTCTTAGGCCATCATGAAGCACAAGTGCTCCAAAAATAAGGTATAAGAAATATTGGCATAAATACCCTCGTCACACCCGTACCCTACATTTTATCTCGATCATGCATTGTTGCTACAAGGCTTTTTTTTAATCCACTACACATTTGTGTGCATGACCCACCACATAAGGTATATATGGCTGGCTCCAGATTGATATCGTACAATGAAACAGAAACCTAAAAAATAACGTAACGAGTAGAAAAGTATATATGTAGGCGGCTGGTGTTCCCAGAGACACTAGCTCGATACTGGGAGGTGTTATTCCTGGAACCAAAAATAAATAAAGGAAAAGGAAAAAAAAAAAATCGGTCTTGCTATTGTCAATCCACTGAACTGACAATAAACACACAAGAAGAAAAGAAAAACACGTATTCATGTATACTTTATACACCCTTTAATATACATTCATACACTTACTATTGTCAGCCCATTAAGCTGATTTTAGAATTTTTCAAAAAAAATAATGGCGGAAATGTCACGTGAAAATAGTGGAAATGATAAGGAGCGTGATTGGATGGATTTGTTGATATCTGGTTGATGACAAAGCTATAGTCCTGATTGAATTGTTTCTATTGGATGATCATCAGACTCATTCAACAGAGCTTAATTAATTTCGACATAATTTATGGAGGAAACGAAGGAACAAAATTAGGATGACAAATCATCCATCCACGTCATGACCCAATATTCTAATCATGAGAATATATATATTAAGAGATTATATTTTTTTTACTCGTACATTTTTTTCGGTTTACACGGATGATAAAAAGAGAAGCGTAAATATCACTTTCAAAATAATGTGTGTATATATACACACATTTCGGATCAGGTCCGAACTCCCTGATACTCCTATAAGGTTAGGTCCGGACTTTTACTCTAAGCCGTTGAATTGTGTTTTCAATAGTTCGGATCTGCGAAAGATTTATGATGGGTCACAATTAACTTTTCTCTGAAAAAGTTTCATTAAAATCTGCAGGACCATTGAAAACACGATCTAACAGCTGAGTGGGATCCATTTTGGAGTCTCACGCAAATGATCAAAGCCGTTCAATTTGTTTAAAATGTATTTGTAAGGATCTCCGTGTAAAATCAACTCATTTGGACATCTTGATCGGTTCATTCAGTTGGTTCCTGTCAAATTTATAGGATAAAATTGAATGGACAGATCAAGCCCTTATCGATATCGGAATGGGTCGATTTTTTTTAAGGGTCTCTGAAAAACCTATTTTAAACAATTTGAACGGCTCCGATCATTTGTGTGAAACTCCATTAGTGTTGTGTTAAATTTTGTGTCAACTTTTATGTGAGAAGAACCAGCTATATTTATATATTTGTCATTTGATTTCTGCGTACTATTTTGCGACATACATGTAGTGAAGTAAATTGGTAAGAATAGCTAATTATGTATGTGTGGATACAGTATATAAGTATATTATATTATCGATCTCGTTCAACATCGTTTTGAATGTATTGCTAAATTAATGAAAACATGCACTACAGTCACCGACTAGGAGGGTCGGTGGCCGTGTGTGGGGTCCACTCTGGACCTACACAAATGATTCGAGCCACTCAATAATTTAAAAAAAAAAACCGGGTGTGCCTCATAGGAAATAAGCTCAATCTAATATGTGTACGTGCTCGATTCAAATTTCCCAAAAACCCGTCCATCATAGGTTTATTTTGTTTATTGGAGATGAAAAATGAGTTAGGATTCCAACTAGTGAGTCACTTTTGTTTACTGAAAGTGTTGTTTTAGTGCAGGATACACAAAAATCATAGCACTAAGACACCAATCATTGTGTTATTGTATTGACTCAAAGAGAAACAGAGAAGAAAAGGCATATATAATAGCAAACAATCACTCGTCGGGGAATTACATTTTTTTATAACCGAATGCCAAGGCTAACTTGCCGGCATTCCGACTAACTTCGGGGCTCGAAAGTTAACATGTTGGACAAACCCTCCACTAGACTTAAAATTTGAAATGTACAACCTCTGTGAAATTCGAACATGAATTTTCTTACGTACTCAGAAATGGCACTCAATTTAAAAATGTGTAGCTTAGTTTCACTCCACCTATAGTTATCCTATGCAAAAATTGTATCTAGTACTACACGTACTGTACCTTACAATTAAAAGATGAATTTCAAAAGTTTTCATTTTGAAGAATGGCTTAACTTCGGAATCCCGAGATTAGCAAAGGTGTGTGCATGCATGCTAACATGAATACCGTTTTTTAAAATAAAGGAAATGGTTTGAAAGCTTTCAATTATACTTCATTTTTAAAAATTTAAGGAGAATTGTAAAGAAATAAAACAATAGTTGGAGATGCTCCAAAGTCCAAACAAACATTAAAGTAGAAATTTATGTAACAGTGGAAAGTTTTCTATTAGGTGGAGACTGAAGCAGATAGCACATCCGATTATTCAAACAGCTTTTTACATCTATTTAACAAACAATCTTTTTTCATGATGGGATGCATGAGTCACAAAGGCTAAAATAGAATACTGAACCGTAAAAAAGGATGGAGAAATTGTTATCTTTCAAAAAGTAATTTTGTTTAGGAAATTATAAAAAAAAAATCATATAAATATCAAGTCAGTTGGACATTAAAAAACAAATGACAAGGACACATTAATTTTCAAAAAATTTGAACAGTATTAAAATTGATCTATTAAACCGAATGTAGTTCTGATATACATAAATATCGATATTCAATCAATTACTTATTTGCTATCTCAATTACCTATTTAATTAGCAATGAATCTGCCCCATAACGAAAATTTTAAAAAACAAAAAAAAAAAAGGTTTAAAACTTAAGACAAAAAGGACTCTTTAATAAAAGCTGATAGAAGCAAATGAGGCTTTTTAGATCTTCCTTTATTCTTAGAGGCATCTACTCTTTGAAATATTTTTAAAAATCTTAATTAGAAAAATGTACAGTACTTTAGATTTTCTACCATTTGTGCAGTGTGCAAAAGCTAAACATCAAGAAGGGTGGGACCCAATGTATAGTCATTTGAAATGTCATTTTGTTTCTGTTCCTAAGTCTTACACTGCTCTCATCTATCAATTTTTATTTTTGGGAATTCTAAAAGTTTTGATGTTCAAAAACACGTTTACTCTCTCGCTTTTGCTCACAAACGCGCACGCCAATTATGTGAATCAGAGGGGACTACTTTGCATCATTAAATCACAGTCCTGCCAATCTTCGCCCACTAGACGAAGGATAATATATTAATATGTCCATAATTACAAACAAATTAACATATCAATACATATCTCACGAACATTAATACACATTTACATATATAGTATCCATATAATTTTTTCGAATATCAATTCATGTTTTACCTATTATCTTCCGTCTCCGGAGGACGGATGTCACAGCATTTTTCTATTGAGATACTGTATAAATGTAGGATTTACAATCAGACAGCACCCACGGGGACCCCCACCACTCCCGGAACTCGTGGGTATAGACTAGAAGATTCACTGATGTACTAGATTTTCACTTTCGTGCGTGCAATGCAATATCTCCGTGGAATCTCCTTCAAAGGAATAATACTGTCGCAACACTTTTTTTCTGCTTTCCCACCACAGAGATCTGACATTAGTGGAATCTTTTGATGCAGATACACACTCTCTCTCTCTCTCCTCTCTCTCTCTCTCTCTCTGCACACGACAGTGACTTTTACTAGTGTCATTTTTGTTTGTTTCCTAATCGCATGCTTTTTTTTGTCTCTAGGCTTGTCTTTCTGGGCCAATAGGTTTCGGCCCGGCTGGCATTTTCTGGTTCTCTCCGAGTGGAACGCCAATAAGATTCGAGTCCCGTCGTGAAGAAGTTCTTGGGTGCTAAGGGGATACAATATGACGGTATCCGTCGGTAATTCAGATTGTTCAAAAGTATTTTGGATTGTCCAAATTTATTCTCTCTCTCTCCCTCACACACCACCACTCTTTTTCTCTTTCTAAAATCTTGATCGCCCAAAATACCTTTAAACGGTCTGGATCCCCTACAGGGTATCATGTATGTGATACTCATACTATACTGGCGTCTAAAAATTTCTCCTTGTCGTGGGCTTTTGGGATTCAAATCTATGGATAGTCTCTGAGACTCTGAGACTCCTTGTGGACTACTCTCTCCGTTCCATATTGAGAGTCTCACTCTCACTCTTGTAATTTTTCAAATAAAAAAATTGATTACTTCTGTGTATAATTTTTTAATTTTTTTTGCACAGTATTAAAGATATCGATGAGTACTTTAATTTGGTGTGAAAAAATTTAAAAAATTATACATGAAAGTAGTTAATTTTTTTATTTAAAAAATAACACAACTTTTCGTAATGGGCTCTCAATATAGAAGAAAGGAAATAACTTAATACTAACACCCTCTTACCCATGCCCTTGTCTTTCTGGCTTCTCCTACGGCCGCCTATTTTGCCACATCAACACTGAAAAATTATTCGCTGTCTCTCAGACATGATCAGTTCATAACATGACGCCTACACCTAAACACTAAACACTAATTACTATTCACTAGTAGTTAATTCTCAAAAGGAAACTCCTAATCACTACATATAATTATCAGATCCACGATTATTTGAACCCGTCTGATTATAAGAGAGAAACTTATCCGCCGTGAAGAAGTTCTTCACGGCTCCGCGCAATTTCAGTTGTCTGTTTCGGCTTTGGACAGTTTAGATTTAACTGAAATTTTTCTGGAGAAAAGTCAAACTCTTCCTTGAAAAAATTTTATTTACATCCAAACCATTTGAAATACTCTTAGATGACCGCGATTAACGCCCTAAACAATTATTCACTGGTCTACCGTGAAAAAGATACCCACAACAATAGCGCTTGATCCACTGACCTCTTTGTGTACTGGAGATTTGATTGCTTTTCAAAAAAAAAAAAAAGAGTTTTGATTGATGTTTTTTTTTTTTTTCCTTTTTTTTCTTCTTCCTGTTTTTCAAATCCAGATAATAACTCAACTGTATATTAGAGCATGTTCTAGAAGACTTTTTAAAAAACAAACAGCTTATTTCACATTTTTAAACTCAAAAATAATGTAAATGAAAAATAATTTTAAATTTTTTTTGCATCATATAAAAGATCTCGATGAGATCTTTCAAATAAGATTCATATTGCATATTTTAGATTTTAATAGATTTATAATTTTTGAGTTTAAAAATATTTTTTTTAAAAATAAGAACTTTTTTTGCGTTGTGGAACGGGCTTAATAACAAGAGAAGGGGACGCCAAGTCCCTGCTCGTTTTTTGGGGGGCTGCTAATTGCAGTGAGGGTTCTAACCCTCATTTCAGGAACTCGGTGTCCGTCGGAAGAGAGGTCCGTACGTGTTTACAAAATAAAGTATCGGAATTCCACTTCCAATTAAACCGATCATAGGTGATTATTATTTATTGTAGAGACAAATCAAATCAAAACATCTCTTTCGTCCATCACCTAAAAATTGACAAGGGAATACGTTTTTCGCACTACCTAGGATTATTTTTCTTCCTTATTTTCTCTTAAGAGATGCTCACTCCATCTCATATTAAGGCTGCGTTTCAGAAACCAAATAAGAACTTATTTTTTGTTGAATAAGAAGGCTTGTTCCCCAAAAAATAAGAAGGAGGTGCTTATTTTTCAGAATTTATATAGGTACCAATGGGCGCCGGAGAGGAAAATTGTACCCGCGGCAGCTCCGGGCCGTCTCCGGCCACCGGACGGCCGATCCGGGCCGTCCAAAAATTCTTTAAAAAAAACCGAAGGGGCTAACGTGGGAATCAACGGCATCTGAGGTGTGTAGGGTACTTGATCTAAGCACCCTTTTTTCATGTATATATGATGATTCATATATACACGGAAAAAGGGTGCTCGGATCAAGCACTCTACACACTTCGGATGCTGTTGATTCCCGCATAAGCCCCCTTAGTTTTTTTTTTAGAATTTTTTGGACGGCCCAGATCAGCAGTCCGGTGGCCGGAGACGGCCCGACGCGGCCGCCGGTACAATTTCCCTCCGCCGGCGCCCATTATCATAGCAACAGTCTTATTTTTTGTATAAGGCAACTTCAAACTCAAAAATCATGTGTTTACGGAAATAATTTTTCTATCACTATGGATCTTGTTTGATAGATCTCATTGAGATCTTTAATACGGTGAAAAAAAAATTGAATTTTTTTTTCATTTACATTATTTTTGAGTTTGAAAATGTGAAAGGAACTTTTTGTTTGGATTTTGTGGAATGGCCCTTCTTATTTTTGAATGAGAAGTGGCAAAATAAGTACTTATTTTTTAAGAAGGTTTCCGGAACGGGGCCTAAGTGTCCATGTTACTATCTCGAACATTTTTAGAAATTTTTTATATCTTCAATCTATAATGCTAAAAGTATTCAATATAGATTTTGTTTGATAAATTTCAATTAGTTTTATTATACAAAAATTTTAAAATTATGAAAAGTATTACTTAAATTAAAAGATATAAACAAGATAAAAATAACAGAAAAATGTGAAATTGTTCCTATATTTGCTCTTTGCATCCTCTCTTTCAACCTATTGTTTGCGAATTGATTCATATTGAAATTGAATACATGTTTTAATTCGCACCTTATTCGTCCATCGAGCATCCGACATTAATCAAAAGATGACCTATTTTGGCTAAATAATACCGGAGAATCGTTTTTTTTTTTTTTTTTTATTCAAAAAAAAATTGCATTTATTAGTTTGAGTGATTTTTTTTTTTATTATTGATTCGTCTTGATGAGAGGAACCGAAAAAAAACGGTATTTAAGGCTTTTTTGTATAGAAAAAAAAAATCCAAACTAGTCTATTTTAGATTATTTTTGTCTTTATTCAAAAATATTTTAGTCTTCAACATAAATTTTTACAATTGCTTTCATTGAGACGAACCAATAATTCACAAATACAATCTTTTTTAATAGAAACAATTTTTTTAGCCAAAATAGGCGAACCACTTGTAAAGCATAATAATTATATATGTCCCAAAATTATACGGACCTCCCAATCAAGAATCATAGTGAAAGTTTGAACCAATTGGGGTTATTGGGCCACTTGTAAACCACAGGAAACTTATTCAGTGTTCTCCGTACATGATCCAACACCATTAACGAGTTACGCATTACGAGAAATTCACTTAAAAAAATATAAGACTCACACAAATATATAACATCGGGACGAGCCCGGGGGAGCACCCAATAACTTGTTCAGCCACTAGTAGACCCACCCACGGATGCTATGTTGGAAAGCATTTTGTGTTGTAGTTGAAAGCTCACTTTCACTCTCTTGTGCTTCTTTGTTTTGTTAGGCACAGTCTGTCAAGTTTCGGATACTTTATTTTTTTATTTTTTTTTGTTCAAATAAATATTTTACTTACTGTTTAATGGTCGTCTAGATGCAATAATTGGAATGGGATTTGAAGCCATTCGATTTCCCAAAACCTACATCTTTTGGAATGTTTCTTAAAATATCCGGCCATCGGTTATTATTATTATTATGTATTTGGCAAATGTGAGAAATTGTATTCAACTGTGAGGCGAAAGCCCACACAACAGAGAGGAACTCCATGCGGGCAAATGGACGTCCACAGACTGGACAAACTATTAGAGAGAGTAATCAGAGTACAGTAAGTGCAACCCTATTTCAAACTCGCCTAGCGAGATCAAGTTCGCAGAAAATAAAACCAAGCATATGACCAATAAACCATTGGACTAAATCTGGACAGAAACTAAACTAAATCAGGACAAAAACAAAATAAAGCAAAATAAACACTTCCCTCCGTCATTGAGCAGTCTTTCTCTTACCTAGCCCCTACCGATCAAGCTCCCAAGCCAATGACCCAAGAAGCCACCGGCGACCCACGCGGCTGCAAACCCTAAAATCGATGGCAAACAGTTTTGGCGGAGAAGGGAAATCAGATCTGAAGGCAGGAATTGGTCCCTCCCCTCCCACCGCCCAAATTAGGGTATAAATCCAAAGGGAAAGGAGGGGAAGAAGAAGAGAAAGTGTAGCGACTGTTTTAGTGTTAGAGAGAGGTGCTCTCATTTTTA
The DNA here is from genome assembly GCA_019656295.1 of Rhododendron mucronatum var. ripense. Classification (NCBI taxonomy): domain Eukaryota; kingdom Viridiplantae; phylum Streptophyta; class Magnoliopsida; order Ericales; family Ericaceae; genus Rhododendron; species Rhododendron mucronatum. Next base: position 951,924 of record BPLT01000131.1, on the reverse strand, counting down.
GAGAGAGGAAGGCAGAACCAAAGATATTATGAGCATATAACTCTTTTCTAGTAGGGGAACAGCCAGTTTAAACCAATAAAATCAATGGTAATTGTTAGAAAATAGAATGGATGAGAACCTTGCTTTTTATTGATGTGTATCGATTGTCCCGGCCATCGATTACAAATTTGTAGAAAATTAAAATAATCATGTATTTTTAATGATTTGTGATCTGAGTGTGATATCCACTACAAGTGTGAACCATGTCGTCTACACTGAAACCCCTTTGTGCCTCCATTCGCTGAAATTGCACAAAAACAGTGGTACGGAGACAATCCGGTATAGGTGAATTCAATCCCACCAACAAATGTGGCGTTCAATTGTTTTCTTTTTTTTTTTATTATTATTATTAATAGGCTGCAGTGCTATTAAAACGTAGTCCTGGGGAATTTCATCCCCATTTGAGCAGTTGCACTAGCTAGCGCGCGCAAGAGAATCCGTCTCCACAATAACTCCGTACAAATTGTAGCCCGTCTCTCAAGGCCCAACATTCCCGCCGTGGTTCTAGAACGAACTGCGGTAAGTTTTCCGCGAAAACCCACCACCCATTTGCCGAAAGCATCCCAAATAGGCAAATAAGGCGGCCTCCTGTCGCTCCTTCACCAGTGGCCAAATTGAACGAGCCAGCCATCACTGTGTTATGTCACAGTTTAGTTAGATGGTTAATTAGGAATCTTATAGTAATTAGTTTCATATTGGAAAACATAGAGAATTGAGGTGAATCATGTATGCATATATTTGCTATACTTTGCAGTGAAATTGAAATTTGGCACAAATCAGTCGTAAGTATCAATCCTTGTAGATTTGTATTTGTATATTTGACATGAGGTGCGAGCTCTATATATAGAGAGATATGTTATATCTATCACCGCATCTTTTGTTGTCCTATGTCTGTTGGGAAAAATATGCGGAATTTCCCACAAGTAAATCACGAAGGAAATAGAATAAATGCAGCGAACGTAATCCAAATGCGCAAACACAAACCAAACGAACACGAGAGATTTTTACGTGGTTCCCCCAAAGTGTGAGGTACGTCCACGGGACCGGAGTCCGATTCCACTATCAACAAATGTTCTTACAAATGGGTTTACAAGAGACAAGTCTCACAAACACCCTAAGGTGTATCCAACAAATACAATAACCAAGAGTAGAAGACCTCACCAAAATAGATGAACAAAACCTCCAAAGTTGCTGGAAATGGAGAGCAGAAACAGAGCACAAACCAGCCCAAATGTTGACGGAGAGAATGCTGAATATTGCTTCAAGAGAAAGAGAGAAACGGCTGTCCCCTTTTGTTGTCTTGACCACCGAAACACACTCACACACGGTGCACTAGCTCTCGTTCTTTTCTTTTCCCAGGTGAACAACCAAAAAACCCCACTGCCTTTTTCTTTTTCTCAGGAGAACCAAAAGATAAGGCTTCCAAGAGAAGCTAAGTAAAACACATGTGCAAGTCATGTGCTTCAGAGTGTAGAATGTTCCACCAAAAGTTAGTCCACACAAATTAAAACTCATTTGGGCCAAACACAATTATTATTGGGCTAACAAAATATTGGGCTCCACACAAAAGAAACATAAGGAGGGAACCCAACAATGTCTGGTTAGTTTCATGTTGAGAAAAGAGATTATTTTACTAAAGAATAAAAGTGAATCGTATATTGCCATTGCAGTGATTAGTGATATATATATGTATATATACCAATCCTCTTAGATTTACGTTGTATAAGTGATGATGACAAGAGGTGTGCGCTCTTTATAAGTTTATCTCGATGAAAAAACAATGGTCCGTTCTACTATGCGAATCACAAAATGGAAGTACCGAATTGGGGTTGTGCTGCGTTCTCGCTCCCCTCTTTTGCTCGCTCACCTTCATGCACGCAGATTATATATAATTCAGATCTATATTCCTGGGACGACCTTCAGGACCTACTGAACATTGGGCCTTAGAATTTGAAGAGAAAGTTACAAATATGTGTTTACTTTTTCTTTTTTTTTTGGATCCGGAATATGTGTTTACTTTGAAGCCCAAAATTTACGGAAAATTGAATCTTCGGTAACCCAGAAGAGAGACTGTGGCAGCCCTCATCGACTATGTGGCCCACTTTGAAGCCCAAAAGATACCAAAATACTAGCCCAGATATGATAAAATCGGCAACCAAGCTGGTCAATTGTTGCCCAACAAAATATCCTAATTAGTTGTGACTCGACCCAAACAGAAAGGAAAGAAAACATACACCTTTATTTTGGGTGCTAAAACTGGTAGTGCACCCCATCACCTCCGCCAGGGAGTATTGCACCGTCACGAGTTTTTCAAGTATATGAAGACCTTCCTTCAAATCAATATGCTCACTTAAGCCAATGCGCTCACTTATAAAGCCTATATGCTCGGTTGGTATGATCTATAGACTATAGTCAATACACTCGCTCAAGGCCATGCACGCTATCAGCCCAATCAAGGAATGAAAGGCAAGGCCCCTGTATTGTATTAAAGGCTACTAGTTACCCTTCAATCGGCGGGCCTTGGGGGGCACGTGCCACCACCGGTTCCAAAAATTTACACCGACAACTAATAGGCTTTTACTAGTACTACTTGTAATTTTGTTGTTTTTCTTACCTTACCTTACCTAACTGCCTAGAGCAGCTGTTGTTGGACGACGCTAATCGGGATGAAATTCCCCGGGACTATGTTTTAATTTCTCTTAGATTCCGCTAAATTTTTTTAAAAAAACAGCGATAAAAATTCGGTTGCAGTTGCATTTTTCTAAGGTGAGTTCTTCTAAACCTATAAGAAATTTAGTTGGTTTTGTCCTCATTTGAATTTTTTTCGCATTGACAGTTTTGCGCCAAATTTTTTTGGATTATTGATTTGTCTCGACGAGGGAAATCAGAAAAGTAAATTTTTTTTTTTTACTTTTACCCAATTATTTTGGGAAATGACCACTTTTTAGCAAAATAAGTCACTTATTTTGCTAAAAAGTGGTCATTTCCCAAAATATTTGGAGAATCCGATTCCTCTCGTCGAGACAAATAAATAATTCACAAAAGTCTAGCGCAAAATTAACAAATGCGAAAAAATTCAAAATAAGAACAAAACCAACTTAATTTCTTATATATAAGTTTAGAAGAAATAAAATCTAAAAGATGTCCTTGATTTGTTATGGGTCTTGCACATCCGTGATTTTTGGTTTGGACCACATCAAATTGTTTGCACCATATGTGTCCGATCTGGGCCAAATGGCAGTGCCACACAAAGAATACAGAGCTGATCTGGCCTATTGCAGCGGGAACAAATTTTACCACCCCAACCCCATATGCAAATAAATGCAGGGGTGTCTTTATGTACTGTGGCACGGCTTGAATGTATCTTTGGCATTTACTTAGGAGATGGTGACTCCTCATAGGAGCAGAGAGTAAGAAAACACAACAAAAAATAACTAGTATTAGATGCTATGATTATGATCCCTCCTCCCTCCCTATGGACCATGTTACCCAACTGGATCCTGCAACAAAATCTTGTTATATTTGGATCAGGACAGAGAGGTCTCCTTCACAATTTATGCCACTCACGCATGGAATGTGGTATCCCCTGCCAAGCCAACTAGATACGTACATACATGCATACATACAACTATATAGTAGTATCTGATAAGCGAATGTCCTGGCCAGTTTATGCACGTATAGACGTATAGCTCAACTAGTTTCGGGATCCTAAAGTTAACGACATGAATAATATTATATTAGTGGTGAAACAATAGAGTTGTATACTTCTAGTTGGGGTGAGTTCGGGGCGGATAGTGGTGTGTGGTTGGTTTACCTTATAACAATCCCAACCCAAACTCGATAAAAGGAAAAAATTAGGGAAATTTATATAAATAGTCCTCTTAGTTTCACCCGAATCTCATTTTCGTCCTTCAAGTATCAATTGCAACTCTTTTGACCTTCAAGTTTCGTTTTCGTATCAAGTTGGTCCAATTGATAACATTTGTCAGCCAAATTGGACGGAAAAAATCAAATTAAGAGCATACGTTATCAATTGGACCAACTTGGTACGAACTGCAACGTTTAAATTGCCATCAATTTGATTTTTTCTGTCCAGTTTTGCTAACCAAAGTTATCAATTGGACTAATTTGGTTCAAAAAACAAACTTGAAGGTCAAAAGAGTTGTAATTGATACTTGAAAGACGAAAATGAGACTCGGATCAAACTAGGAGGACTATTTATATAAATTTCCCAAAAAATTATATATTTCTTCCTCGAACCCAAACTACAGCCCAAAAAATAGTAGGGAACTGTCCCCATTGAGCGGAGACGGGGCGGGGTAAATTGCTGGGAAGGTTATTATGAAATCTCAAATTACGGTGTCAGATGGATCGCCACAGTCAATACTCCTTGTCTCGTAACTACAAAAAATGAGAAATTATGCCAAAAAATTTGAGTAATCAAGCCCCATATGCACAATTTGTTGCGTTAAGAATATATCGTCCAAATACTATAGGGTATTTCAGGAGCACTGAATGATTGCATGGATCGTAGATGCTGCAAATACGACTTTAAAATACAAATCCGAAATAACTGTGTCCGAAATTGTTCTAAGCCCATGTGCATCAAATGTGTCCGAACAACAGTTGTGTCCGAAGTTACGTTTGCATGGACTTTTTGTAACCAAGACCCCATTGCCTGATGCCCCCCCAGACCGATTCCAATCAAGTTCAAATTTCAGCAGATGAGGGCCCATTGCATAAGGTCTGCAGGTTGGTCTCTGAGCTCTATATGGACATTAATGTTCTCTAAAGACTTTACTGTCAAAAGGGGTTCGTTTTCCTACCCATCCTCAAAATACAAACACAACATTAAATGATTTGGCTTAGCAAAAAAATATATATATGAAATGATTTGTGCCTTGTTAACTTCTTTTCTGTTTATAAAATCCGTAATATACCCTGGACGGCCTGTCCATCCAGGGTATGCTACGAATATCGTAAATCCAAAACCTATTTCTAAAGACCTGCTCAATGGCGAGACAAGACATTGCGAACAAGATTAATGAAAATAAACTTCAGATTCATAAGATTTCCCAATGACAATCTCAAACCGTTGCCTATCCTCTCAGATCGAGCCTTCAACTTAGATTAATCCGACACAAGTATCGCAGAAGTTTTTTTTTGGTGCCGGACGAGTCGTCAGCGATCCCAGCTTGGGATCACCGACAGACAGTACCCGCCTGGCACCCAAAAATTTCCACACAATTGTATCGTACTCCATTTAAATCATCAACTGACCCATCTACTACTTTGTCAAATCTGAAAAGTGACCAAAATTCAAAACACATGTCTCTATATTGACTATTTGTTGCAACTACATGTTCCTATATTTTGGTGTCAAATTCCCTGTTAGGCCTGTAGACCAATTTTATTTCCACTGAGCATGTCTCCGCAAACAATGACTTTGTGTTTAAAGGGGCTGCCAAATTTTTGTGCGGCAGGAGGCTAAAAGGTACTTAAAAGAGGGTATATAATTGAGGTAACCTTAAGTGTGAAGAAACTGATCCATTAGTGAAATTAATCTTACAGTGTCCTTGTAGTAGTTCCAAGTACAATTATTGCATATTGTTCATGTGCTTTGATCTGCAGTTTACTTCTTCCATCTTGAAGGAAAGAGAGAATCTTTTTAACGGAGGGTTCTGTAAACAACTGTTTCGCAACCATTCAATGCCAACACGGACGGTCAAGATCGCGCGGCTTAGTGAACAGCTTGTTTACGAAGAACTATATTTAATATTTCATACATTTCAAAATTCAGTTTGCATTGATATTAGTGCTGGAATCCCCAAAAAAAAAAAAATAGAAAAATGGAAAAACAAAGAAGTGTTTGCCAGGTCAAAGCCAAAGCTGAGCCAATTGGAGCTAGTTTTAAAATATGGCAGTGTCAATAAAGAAAAAAATAATACTACGAACACAAATGGGTGCACAGATCCAAATACAAACATGTTTGGAAACGTCCGATGCACGCAGATCTCATACGGTAGATATAGAGTCCACATATATGGAACTGTTTCAGACACATTTGCACATATTTGGATATGCGCACTTCAATATCTGTCTGTAGCATTTTCATAAAAAGAAATTAAAAAAAAGAAAAAAAAAAAAAGAAGAAGAAGAAGAAAAAGAAAAGGAGAGAAGGTATTAACTGGAATCAACTCTCTCTCTCTCTCTCTCCCCTCTCATGATCAACAATCCATTCCTTATCATTGTCTCTTTTGTATCTTTTCCTTCTTTTTTTTATTTTTTGTGAGTGGAAATATACTAATAACTACCAAAAGCAGAAAATGAAAGGGCCAACAAAGACATCACAACCAAAATCAAAAGATACAGTCCCCAATTTCAACATTCCCTCTTCCTTTACCCTTTTCTCCTCTTCCTTCCCCCCTTATTTGCCTTTTGGTGAATCTAATTGCATCAAAAACCTCTTTTAAATCTTTTCTTATGGTTTCCTTTACAGTGTTAATCCTGCTTAATCATGCCATTCTTTCACTTTTACCCTCTACTTATGTATTAGATCTACCCTCCCACCCAATCAAATATATAAACAGTTGTTGGAAAAACATTGATCTTCTATAATTAGGAACGGAGCCAGACTAATTAGGGTGTGTTCCACTAACTAAAATAAATAATCTTATCTTTTGAATTAAAGGTGACGAATTGTGAAAGAATGATCAGTCTCGTAAAGCGAAAAATAAGTACTTAAAAAATAAAAATCTTAGCAGAACGAGGTAATCGACAATAAAGCCAATTACTTACAACCATCAACAATTCATTATGACATTGTGTAAAAATTGAAGTTTTCGAAATTTGGGCAAAATTTATGGGATCAAATACGAAGTAACACTAAAATTGTGACTACTTTAACAATTTCTTTGGACTCAATGGGATAGAGTGACCCCCATTTTCCAATGCATAGCTCCTCTTAGGCTTCTTGTTAGGCTTTATCTCACATCATTTACCTATGATACTCAAACTTGGTTAATATAATTTAGAGACTACTCCACTTATTGTCAATTTAGTTTTAGGTTGAGATCCTTTAAGAAATCCAACATGGTATCGTAGTTAAGTCTTGGGTGGTCGGTCTCATCTCACATGGTCAAGTCTTCAACGAGTCAATATTCTCACCTCATCAATTCACAACTCCACGTGCTACTGAGCGGCACGTGAGGGAGAGTGTTAGATTTCATCTAAGATCGGTCACTACTTTTCTTTTCTTTTTGAAAAGGTCAACAGATTTAACAACTAATAATCCCTATTTGAATCTATTGTAGAAGCTAAATTAGGCGGAATATAACCTGAGGAAATTTAAAAAAAAAAACTACTTTTCAAACACTTCGCAGCTAGCCAATGAGCAGCTCTGCTCCTTTCTCGCAAACACCACAAAAGGACCAGTTCCTCGTGCAAACACCACATCGCTCACATAAACCACCCAAGCTTGGTTAATATAACTTAGACCCTACTGATCTACCCATTGCCAAGTGAATATAGGTTAGAACGCTTCAAGAAATCTAACACTTCTGCTTGACATTAGTTAAAATTAAATAAGACTTCAACTCTTGATATGGGCAATAGAATTTCCATTTCATTTGATGCACAGCCTGTGCACTTCTCCAAAGAAGGTAAAAACAACGAAAGAGACAAGGGGTCAATGTTGGAGTGTATTTAATGTGCAGCTATCAAAATTACCATTACTAAAATCTACACCAGCCAGTGTGCCCTTTGATCATATGGTCAATATGAGCGGAAATGAACTACTCTACCTTTATATGTATGTACCATGCGTATCACTCCGACATTCACGGCAAGGGCTATCTCCCTTTACTTTCTATAGCAACAAACATGTCCGTTTCACGTATATCGACAAAATTATCAAGTTTAAATTACGATGACAAAATTTTGAAAAGAAAAAAATAAATAAAGAAGATATTGCCTGAGTATTGTAGAGTGAGTTTGAGAGTTGCGAAGAACCGGGGATAAGACACTAGAGCCGGGTAAATCTTCTTATAAATAGTAGTAGGAGTTTTGTGCCATAGATACAAAACCGGATTCATGGTTTTTTTTTTTTTTGGTAGAGATAGCATTAATATTTTAGTACATGTTTGGGTTACGACTATGGGAGACATCCTGATTATAGGAGTCGAATTCAATACCTCACCCAAAAAGGGGACTACTCGGCCAGCTGGGCTAAGCACACAATTCGAATTGAGAGGAGTTCAACTTTGCAGATTCTTGATATTTAAAAAAAAAAAATTGAAGATTCAACATTGTTGTAGCTCTTGATCGAAAAATTAAGCCATTGACATACCATTTTGGATTTTGTATCCTACCCAAATAAAAAGTCCATTTTCAAATGGTTTTGCATTTAAGACAAGAGAATAAAGCCAAGTCATGATTCACTCTGTTTTAAAGTAGAGTAGGGAAAGCACATGCAAGCCTTGTTGTGGGTGTCTTTTTTGTGCTTCCACCAAGTTCAAAGCAAAGATCAATTGGTCTGATTCTTTAATTACTTGTATAGATAAACAAGAAAGAAACATGAATTTAGGTGCCGTAGACTTTGATCGATACTTGCCAAAAGTGCCCTCTTGGAATTGGGAAACAAAAGTATGTTAATGGACTATAGTCATTGTATACGAGATTGCAACAATGGCTAAAGACAAGATGATCTAACTAATTTCTTGGAAATGTAGGGCAACGGTGCAGTGCGAGATTCGAGCCATCCGTTTCAGCAATCAATGATTTAAATTTCGTCTTGACCATTGATGACTCGCGTGTGTTGGAGCGGAGATGAAATTTGGAGCTCTGATTGCCGAGATGGATGACTCGAATCGCGCACTCAATAAACAAAGATTGGGAAGTATGCCATTTCTTTCAAAGTTGCATTATGTCTAACGAATGTACCCACTAACGTGGTTGTTAAGTCTTTTCTCAGTGTGATTAGGTTTGATCATTGAGCTTTGTTACACATTGATTAGACTATCGGTTCCATGTCATGTAATGGTCATTTTGAACGGGTCTTTCTTGTATGGCAACGGCCCAGATGTGGATCTTGATCGGGGCCCAGCATGGAGGATGTGCCATTCCGACGGGTGTGATCCTGACCCTACAAGTGTGATTCAAATCATTTATATTGTATGATTTGTTAAAATTTTCGATTATTTCCCAAAAATGGCACTGATCATATTTTTGATGTAGATGACAAACTCAGGATACAAACAAAACGAAAAGATTTTGATCCCACTCATAGGGTCGGGTCCCTTCGGGCACATCCGATAATATTAGAACTCATAGGGTCAGGATGACACCCGATGGGTACAACATCATGTTGTACCTTGGAGGCCCTAGCTCCGTTTGACGATCCGCTTCTTCCTTGGAGGCCCTGGTTCCGTTTGACCATATGCTTCTTCTAATTTATGGACCTGTTTGTTTTAATGAAGGTAGAAACAATTTCAAAGGCTCCATAATCTCATCACGATAAAACCCTCTTTTATAATGTCGTATATCCCACTAACTCACTAAGTAAAATTACATATCTGATGCAAACGTAATACGAACACAAAAACGGTAATCGAATGCCAAATTTGTAATCCCATTGAATCTATAATCCAATCTGGTACTCATATCGGTCAAGCAAACAAGCCCTATGCATTGCAAAAACTAGACATTTCCTGCAACCAAATTGTGTCCTATTAATCGGGAGAGAAGATCTCCAGTAACCAGAGAGCCATTAGCCTATTTAGAGAGAGTAACCACTCCCATTGGATCCCTCTCTCACACACATACATCAGATTTCGACAGTTAAAATTTACATCAGATTTCAACATCACAGCGATCACCCTCGAAACACGATAAAGAATTCAACACAATGGATAAGAAAGACTTGTTAAAATTGGCCATTTATTGACATAAAAAACAAAGTTATCTGCATACAAGGAAAGGTTTACAGAGAGGACCAGAGATTCATATAGGTTTGAAGTACTCTCTTCACTGCCACTAGTATAAGCTAATGTTCTTTACTTTCTCCGGATAAAATGCCAACCATCTCTACCCGCGAGCTCCAAATCTCCATACCCATTCTCCGCTGTGATACAGCCTTAGAGAATGGAGTGGGGTTTTCAGTATCCGCCGTTGACTGAAGTGTAGAGATGGTAGGCAATTTAACATACACATAAACAAAAGAACATATAATGCTACTTAAAGAAGACTGGTCCATGAGGAAATCTAGAAAGGTGGAGTGCAACGAAGCCTTAGAGAGGGAAGCTCAGAATATCTGAAGCTCCATGGTTGAGACTCTGGAAATGGTGGTCCTGATCTTTAAGCTTCTTTGATAGAGGCTCTGGCGAGGAAGAGACGGATGCCGTCACGGCCCACGAGTCATTCGAGCTATCAGAGCTGAAACAAACATCCGTGACCCCACTGGGGCTACCGGGCATCGATCGGAACTTCCGTTTGTTGGATTGGTGGCTGAGAAATCCCGATGTTGATTCCAGGATTTGCTTATAACAATCCTCCACTTTGTCCTGTCGAAGATAAAGGTAAATGTTACGATGGAAACAAGAATAGAAAACAAACCAACCAGAACGTACAAGATTTACATGGTTCGTCTAGGTAAAGATCAACAGTGGAACTATGCTACGAATACAATGAGTCAGCAAATATAGGATAATCCTGTAAGGAAAGTACTTTAGCCTCCAAAAACACCATATATATAGGATAATCCTGCATTACTCTTCAGGTCAGACTTAACGGATGGCTCGTAGAGGCTGCAAATGACTTTCTGCTCCTACTCTCAATCTCGGTCTAAGCTCCAACTCTCATGAATTTTAGTAGTTCGGGATGCTTTTGAAAAGTGCTTTCATGCTCTCCCTCACCCACACGCATTGTGTGATTCATAAGTTATCAGGGTTGAGTCCAGATAAACCCACAAGAATACACATGAACACAAAAACAAGATTCAAAGAACAAAATGAAACAAAGAGTGCCCAATACACATCCACATTTAAGATTTTACCATGCTACTGCAAGAGGCTAAGAAACAAAGAGAGGAGTATGAATTGAAATCACTGAAATGCTAAAATGAAGTGCTAAAACCACCTCCCTAAATCAAAACAGAAACTAGAAATGTGAAAGGTCACCAACCTTGTCAATTCCAAGAGTGCCCAATAGTTGGTTTTGGCACTCCACTGCAACAGAGGAGTCTACACCATTGATAACGTGCAGCATTGTGGCAGTAGCCAATACAGAAGGCAGATAACACATTAACTTAGAATCTGCAATTGAAATTTACACAATAAGGGACATTACCATAATCCTTAAAACCAAAACAAAGCAAAAAACACAGATGAGTTTAAAATTGTCAGGGTTACAAAATTAATGCTAATTACCAGAAATGATGGAGAGGAAAAGAGATTCACATCTCCTGAGAATCTCAAAACAGATGTAGTAATCCTTAAACCCTAGCCTCCTTATTATATGATCAAGAAATGAGACTGGGGTCACAGGATTCATCCTCCATTGAAGACTGGACAGCACCAGCACCTCCATTCTCTGAATGGTTTTCGCCTCAAACACATACCTACTCTCCCCCACCTTCACAAATCAACAAAAAAACCCTCACTTAATTCCAAATGCAAAACATGGGTATCAACAAAAAAAACAAGATCTATCAACCCCGAGGGGTTTGTCCAAGTGGCTTTGAGAAAGCAATAAGTGCTCTACCATGAGGTCACATGTTCATAAGCCCGAATTAGTTGAGGTGCGCACAAACTGCCCGGACAACTGGTTATCAAAAAAACAAAAACAAAAAACAAGATCTATCAAGATTGATGCTTTAAAACACATACTTGGAGGTCTAACAGGAGAGGGACTTGGGTTTCCTCCACTTTGGCCGCTAGAGAGAGACAGGCCACAGCAGCTAACTGGGTCATCCATGGTTTATCTTTCCGGAAATGGAAGTTGAAGAGGAACCTGTCTAAGTAGTCCACAGCAAGCAGTGAAGTGAGAGCAGAAAAGGAGAAATGGGCATTGACACTGAGAATCCACTCCACGGCGTCGTTTCGAGCCCTAATCAGAGATGGGTTTTTTTCAGAGTGATTGAAAAGTGGGTTTTCTCTCTCTTTTGAGAGCAGAGAGGCTAGCTCTTCATCTTCCCAGAACAAGTCCTGTTCAAGTAATTTCTGTGGTGGGTCAGAGGTGATTTCGTCAATGTGGTAACTTTCTTGTTGTTCATCTTCGAAAGAGGAGTAGTTGTCCTCTTGGCAGTACAAAGAGTCCAAAAGAAATGGAGGGTTTTGTGGGATTTGGGCCATCTTCTTCTGAGAAGAAGAGGTTCAGGCCTGGAATCATTCTAGGGCAGAGAATAAGAAGATGATGTAGAAACAGAAGCCTGAAGAAGGCATATCTCTCTATCACTTTCTCTCTCCTCTTCTCTGTGTCTCTCTCTCTCTCTCTCTCTCTAGAAGAAATGCGAGGAAGGAGGGAGGGGAGCGAGCAGTACTGAGGGGTTGTGGTTTTATTTGCGGTTCTGGGTTTGTGTTCTTGCTTTTAATAAATTCTTTACGCCCGCTGTGTAAATACGGAGTATTTATTTTCTTCAAATTAATTACGTCGCAATACATGTTAAAATATGGTGGCATAGCGCAATATAATTAATTTGGAGAAAATAAATGTTTACACCGACGATGTAAACAATTTATTCTCTTTGATTTTCTATTTTTTAAAATTGTTTTGTTTCGACAATGGGTTTTTGAATCTAACTTCTGCGCATTTTAATTAATATTTTTTTCAATCCGGTTAAAGACAGATTATTCAAGTTAGAATTAAAAAATTTACAAAAAATTACAATTATTCTTTTGTAACCTAACTCTAAGAAACGCTAACCAATTATGCGGAGAGCAAACAGGCCTGAATTCATGCAGGACAACAACTGGACACGTGACACTTGTACCCTTCGATGTTATGGATGGACCCACATTTGAGTGGGCCAACCCAAACCCAGCACAATGAGCTGGATCAGCCGTCCAAGATAGGAGTACTATGATGTTCCTTTGCTGTTTGTATCGCATCAGGCGATTGCATCATTGGATCTTACGAAGGGGAAATTATTGAGTGTAAACCGTGTGGTAGGTTCTACTTCTACACTAGTGTGTGATGACGAGGATTGAGGGGTAGGAAAAACTTTTATGTATGACGGGATATCAAGCGTGGTGGTATCTCCTCCGGTCCGTTTTCATTATTTTGGTCATTTTTCGATCACATTTAAATGATTGGCTCTATTTATTTTGTAGAGTTCGGCAAAAAATCTTAATCATACCAAAAATTGTGTTCATCAAACTTTAGTAAATACATGATCGTCATTAGTGAAAATAGAAGAAAACCCAAAATTGGATCAAAACCACATTGAATCCGATTCCATTTTTTGTTTTTGTTTTTACAATTTTCACGTGGGCTGATCATGTATCTACTAAATCCGATGAACACAATTTTGGTGTCATTAGTTCTCGTCGAATTCTACAAAATAAAAGGTGAAGATCATCCAAATATGATCAAAAAATGGCCGAAAAAGTGGAAACGTACTGGAGGGGATACCACCCCTAGTATCCCCTAACACATAAAAGTTTCTCAAAAGGGGCAAAGTCAGGGGTGTGACGGCATTCCTGGCCTACTGGGCACAAGAAAATTTTGGGTGCAAATAGGGTACTACTAACGTGGTATCCATGCAACATATCTAAGCCGTCCAAAGACACCAAACAATGCAACCAACGGCTTAGATTGAAACACTATTTTCTTTTTCTTTTTGTTAAAATTTGTTCGGTACATTTTAATCCAAATCATCGGTTGCATGTTTGGACGGCATGAGTTGCACGAGTACCACTTCAGCAGTACCCTATTTGCGCCCAAAAATTTCTCGCTAGGCACACTACATTATATGGGCTAACTTTTAGTCACGTAATTTTAAAAAATGTCATGCACAATTGTTCACATTTGTTGGTTCATTTTTGAAATTTGTTCCCTTTTTTATTTCAATTTATAATGATTTTCGTGATTTTACAAATTTTGTATAATAGAACTAATTGAAATCTATCTACAAAATCCATAATGCATATCTTTTGAGATTCATATTAATGACACACATTTCATAAATGAACTAACAAATATGGATGGAGGGAGTATTGATCAAGCGTTGGTAGCTAGAAATGCATTTTTTCCTTGAAATTTCTTTGATGGATATGAGTTCGAGAATGAAAACAAGCTTCATTCATGTATAGTTAGGCCCCGTTCCAGAACTGAATATAAGTATTTATTTTTTAAAAAGGCAATTTCAAGCTCAAAAATAATGTATTTACGCGAATAATTTTTCTAGCAATATGGATCTTGTTTGATAGATCTTATCGAGATATTTTATACGATGCAAAAAAAAATTTACTTACATTATTTTTGAGTTTGAAAATATGAAATAAATACTTATTTTTTAAGAAAGTATTCTGAAACGAGACCTGAGAATTGCCTAACAATTTATTTTTTTATTGGTATTATCAACTCAATGAGCCGAATAGAATAAGAAATTCACTATCAAACTAATAAGCCCAAAATCGGCTCTCACACCCCGTATGCCCGCGGATCAAAAAAAAAAGCCTGTACGCCCCACCCCAATCCGATGGGGAAGACACCTACAGCATTTTTTTTTTTTCCCCGTACGGTACACATCAGTGGAGTGTTAGTATGTTAGTCAATGAAAAATTCAGAGCTAATCCATAGCCCTGAACCCCAAACCTGCTCCCCATGAGAATCAAACTCAAGTTTGGTTTCTCTACAGTGAGATATACTTATTTACGGAGATGCTGTAAACAACATGTTTGCAGTACCAACCAATCACAACCGTCCAAAAATGTTCTGGATGTTCCGGATTTTAATGAAATTTTTTTTTCCGAAAAAGTTTCATTAACATCCCGACAGTCCAAAACACTTTTGGACGATTTCGACTTGTTTATAGCACTTCCATAAATAAAATTTTCCCCTCCACAGCATATGTTGCAAGAGCACAAATAATCTCTTCTGACCCATCCGTGATCCGGCTAATTTCTTGGGTAAATTTCACGTACGCCACTCGATTTCATTAAAATCATATTTTCACTCCCTTACTCTTCGATATCACATTGCACTCCCTGTCAGTTAGCTTCGTTAACTACCGATCAAAGCTACAATTTACCCTCCCAAGTGCGAAAAAAAAATCTAGAAATATCAAAAGAGAGACTGGAGATGGTTTCTTTGATTGTACTAGTTATAGATTTCCGTGAATCTATGGATCTTTGAAGCTTATCAAAGATTTCCAAGATTTCCGTTCATATGATTGGTTGATATAATGATTGTTTGATTGTTGTTGATTAAAAGATCAAACACAGCAAATCTATATACTTGGGCAATCTAGGGGCTTTCAGAAGAAAAATAGATTGAACAAGATTCGGGCAATTGATCCGTATTTGTGGCGGTGGTCACCGTTGCAATGGTTGTGGGTGTGGTGGTGGTTGCAGCATGAGATGCGGCCGTGCTTTATTTTGAGTTAGTAACACAAGAAGTAGCCAACCATTGCTGGGATAGGGTGTTGTTCTTAGCTACTTTGAGTGTGTGTGTGTGTGGTGTGAGAGAGGGGGGCACAAATGTGGCATTTGAGGAAGTTTATGCAAATGTCATGAATTTTTGGAAAATTGTTATAAAAAATTGTGAAATACCCTATAAAAATAAAATAAAATCGATCCACATAAATAAAATGAATAAGATTTTTTTTTGGTAATGCAGATTGCAGGTATCCTGGGCCAGCTTACACGCATCTTAGACTAATTCCTATAGACCATCCCACAACCATTTTACACTCATGCGCGTGTGGGTGAGGTGGCCCCAAGAGTTGTTAGTAAGAAGAATCAAACCTGAAACTATAAAATAGAGCAAACACCTAAATCTCAGACCAAGAATGACCCTTACAAGTCCTTAAAAACATTGTTACTATTACCTAATGGAGCAATAAATTTTACCGTATGTATCCAAGTACTGTACTTGTTTTAATAAAAAGCATGAAAATTCTGTGTCCGGACCGGACCGGTCCGGTAATGTCTTTACACATGCCAGCTAAAATTACGTTGATAAATTAAATCACTTTCAAACTATTTTTTAATTTCCCTCTGAATTCGTCCTATGACTTTCTTTTTCTCTCTCATTTTTTTTCCTCTTTTTTCAGAAGGAATATGATATTTTTGCTTTTTACGTTCATTTCAACGCGGTAGGATTAGAATTTTTCTTTCTCTTTAGCAAAAGCTCATAAGAGACTTGTCCAAAAGCACAGAAAAAAGGAACAGCATGCTCTCTAGCAGTACTCAATATGGTTAGCTTTCGGAGTAGACTCTACTGCCTACTAGTCCAAAGAAGATTTTCACACTTAATGTATTTTATACATCAGAGAGATGAACATAATGCGTGGTCAGCTGCAATGCGAGCGTGAAAGTATCTTTCAAAAATTTACCAAACAATGAACATAATGTGTGGATAGGTGCAATGCGAACGTGAAAGTATCTTTCAAAAATTTACCAAATAATTAAAATTCGTGAGTACGAAGATTGAAAGCGCAAACCCGCAACGAAGATTGAGAATGAGAACGAAGACCATTTGAAGAATTATGTGACTGAGCATAAGACATTTAGACGTATACTAAATACCATTCCTTTCTCTCCCCTTCTTTTTATGTCATTCAATTTTTCCACCAATTAAAGCACTTTCACTAATTCATATTGCACAGTTCAGTATAAGTAACTTATGAAATATTACTGCTCAGTCCCCAATGAATTGTTTTTTCTTTAAAGAATGGTGAAGGACAACTTCTCAGCCTTTCGCATTCTTTGTACCAAGAAAGTTACTCTCTCTGGACAGAGGCATGCCTGTGGACATTTATGCAGAGATGGGGAGAGACCGTTTGAGAGTTTTCTTGGTTAGATGTGAGAAAGTCTACCAATGTATAGTACAATGCAATAATGTGACATTGCATGATTGGCAGTGGGATGTATAATTAGGCTGCAATCACCAATCATAATTGGTGTGGTGTACCATTGTGTTAATTGTGTTATTCTTTAGACATCCACTAATTGATCGAGCACTTACAGCATTCGATTTATCTGAGCATTGGGTATTGTAGGACGGCAAAACCTAGGAAATTTTGGGGTATTGGTACGACTATAACAAATGTATGTACTTTTATAATATAGAGCAATAAACTACTCACATGCAATAATTACACTTCAATAAAAAAAAAATAGCAAAATGACTTGGGCGATAAGATTCCAACATAGAACTGTTTAACGTCAACCTTTTAATGTGCAAATTAAACTTTAATGTCATTAGAGAACTTATGGCTCAAAATCTTTAGTCCTGAATCATGCTAAGTGTAGAAACACGAAGTTGTATCAACTTAGCCTCATTTGGGTATGACTTGATAGTTGATATGTATATATGTATGGCAAAAACGATGGCAAAAACGATGGGAAAAAACTTCGACACGCGTTTCATCTACCCGTTACCCATTACGAATTTACAAGTACCATGGCAAGTACTGGCACCCGGTAAGTTATGGATACAAGTACAATGGAGTTCTAGTAGTACCTTGCTTCATTGGTACTAATAAGTATTCCTTCATACGTTATGGATACGAGTACAACGGAGTTTTAGAAGTTCCCTTGCTTAATTGGTACTAATAAGTTAGGGCGGTAAACGAACCGAACCCTGTTAAGTTCGGTTCGGATTCGTTAAGGTACTAATCTGGTTCGAGTTCGGCTCGAGTTCTATTCGAGCCTGAATAACTTGGCTCAAGTTCGGCTCATCAAAAATTTTCAAAGCTCGGGTTCAGCTCGGTTGGGTTTGTTAAGGTATTGGTCTGGCTCGAGTTCGGCTCGGGTTCGATTCAAGCCTGAACATCTTGGTTAGAGTTTGGCTCATTAAACTTAAACGAACCGAGCCTAGCCAAATTTAAGCTCAAATTGAGCTCGTCACGACTCGGGTTTGGTTCGGCTTGGCTCATTAAACTCAAACAAACCCAAACTCTCTCATTGGCCGTATAGAATTTTGGAGAAAAATAAGTATTAAAATTATTTATATAACCTTAAAAAAAATTATATTTACAAATAGACTGCTAAAAAATTATTAATAATATTTAATTACAGGTTCGCAAGTTTAATCGAGCCGAATACTTGTAAGGTTCAGGCTCGACTCATTTATCAAACAAACCTAACAGTGAGGTTCGGGTTTGGTTCATTTAATAGACAAATCGAACTCAAACGAACTCTTACTGAGTCGAGTCTCAAATAGTTCATGAATGACCTAGTTTATTTAGAACCCTAATAATAAGTATTCTATACAAATAATGACTCCGATCATTTAGGTGAGACTCACTTTAGGTGGCGCCACCCATCATATCTATACATTCTTGGTCAAAAACTATCTGTAGTTCTGTACCCACATTCGGGATTCTTATGAAAATAGGATCTTTTGTAGTACCAAAAATTTATCATCCACAATAATAAGAGAAATTCTTAGGACAAAGTAAATGTACCTCGAAAAGGTAAATCAACAGTATAAATTCATTTTGAAGTGCGTCTATCTGTTGATCTATTTTTTCGAAATAATTTCGGTGTATACTTTCTTTATACTTAGCACTACTATAATAATCGAGCCCAGCCCAGTAATTTTAGCTTCTCATCAACTGTCGGCCAATGCCCAATTGATGGATGGCAGCTATGATAGGTTGCTTTCTTCTTTTCTTTCCTTACCTTTCCTGCTCTCCAGAGATGGGAGAGAGGGCTCAATATCCAAGGGAACTGGAGCTAGAGAAAGAAAGTAGGACAAAAAGAAAAGACTAGTGGGAGAGAAAGCAGGTGAGATGAAAATCAATGCAAAATGGTGGAGGGTTGATGAGCGAGTTCATGGGTTGTTGTCAGAATTTACCTGTCCGGTGGATGCAGCAAATCACTACTAATTCACTAGTGCGCTTCAAACGAATGGAGCAGCTCGAGACTCGGCTCGACTCACTCAGTAATCGAGCTGAGCTTGAGCTTGAATTTTGAGCTCGTTTAGTAGACGAGCCGAGCTTAACACTCTGAAGCTCAGTTGGGCTCGAAAAAATAGTTTCGATTCGTTTATAGAAGCTCGTTTAGTAAATGAATCAGGCTCGTCTTGTTTACAACCAAGCCTAGTTTTTTGTTCGTTTAGTAACCGACCCGAGCCCGAACACCACAGAGCTCGGCTCGGCTAGAGTGCTTGGCTCGTTTGGTAAATAAGCCGAGCCCCCTCATTTGTGAAATGGGAGATGCTGCCAAGCATCTTTCCGTTAAGCAGCTGATCCAGCCACTCATCTCAGCAATTAACAGCTTGGATCTTAACTGAACAATAGATAATTCGAATCTGTAAACACTCAGATTCGATTGGAATTGTCCATGCCAAGATGAATGGCCGGATCGGCAGCTCTGCACCCGCTCGACTGGGAGCTGCCCCAACAAATTGTTGCTACTATTGTCAAGTTTTGGAAACCCATTAACAGAAACCGTTTCTGTTTTCCTCTTTCACTGTTGCTGATTACAGTATATTGGTTTCCTTTTTTAACTCTACTTGTTTTTTGGTCTCTGAAAACACAAAAGCTGTTTCACAAATTATGGTCAAAGTCAGATCACCCCCCAGTCCACTAGGCACTAGATCTCTCCCACTTTTAAAATTCTCTCTGCAATTCCATTTCCTACTTTTTATACTTCTCCTTTATTGGAACTCACCAAGGATTCATCACAACATCTTTATGCATGCCTGCCTATCCGTAGACCGTACAGTTCAGCCAATAGAACCAGTCTATCTCAAGGAATGGGCGACGCTACAGTAGTAGAGCGGTGCATAGCGGTCCGTTCATCCCGGCAATTCACTGCTCAGCTCTTAACTGAGTAATGAATGATTTAGAAATTTGCATGCGTTCAGATTCGATCTAAACCTCTGTACCAAGATGAACGGGGCTTTATATCAGTGATTCAAAATATTATACCGACAAAAATAATACACTAACTAGTACAAGATTGAGCATAAAAACGAAAAAATTGGTTTATTTTTGTTTTTATTCAAAAAATTTAGGTTTCGATCGTAATTTTTTACTTTTTAAATTCATCTCGTCATGAAGAATTAATAATTCACAAAAAATTGACAAAAAACTAACAAATGGGAAAAAATTTGAATAAGGGAAAAAAAAAAAAAAAGTCCTTTGGCTTGTTTAG
Source organism: Rhododendron mucronatum var. ripense (assembly GCA_019656295.1). Classification (NCBI taxonomy): domain Eukaryota; kingdom Viridiplantae; phylum Streptophyta; class Magnoliopsida; order Ericales; family Ericaceae; genus Rhododendron; species Rhododendron mucronatum. The sequence continues at coordinate 931,561 of BPLT01000131.1, read as the reverse complement.
CCGAATAACCCCTGAGTTACTGATTTTGTTTTTTAAGTGCTTCGGAATATCATTCCTTATTAATATTGGGATATGATTTTGGCACTCTATTTTTAGCCAATGGCACTCCACTTTATGTTTGTAATCTCACATGATCAAGACACAAAGTAAAGTGCTACTTGCTAAAACTAGAGTACCAAAATCAATTACCCTAGTACTCCCTTCGTCCCAATTTAATTGTCACTTTTGGGAGTTCGTGTCACTTTTCAATTGATTATATCTTATAAATTTAATGTTTTAGGTGATTTTGAAAACATTCTATTATAGAACAAATCGAGATCTATCAAATAAGATCCATATTGGATATAAAATCCATTACCAATTTAAAGATATAACTAGTTTTTTTTATCCAGTTAGAATAGAACTGAGACAAATAAATTGGAGCGGAAGAAATATTTAACCGTACTTCTGGGGGGGGGGGGGGGGGGGGGGAGGGGGGATTTTGTTTTACCTAACTTAGGGAAGGGTTGAATCTTGCTCATCTGAAAACTTGAAGTATTGTCCTTGAGTTCTTCAATTGAGAAACAAGAATTATTTATACTCCCCGTCCATTTTTAAGCATTTCATGCAAAGAGATGTGCAATTTTCGGATAAAAAAATAAGGTGTATACGTGCATAATCTTTTAAATTTTTTGGCATCAAATTAAAGAACTAATTAAAATTTTAATTTGGTGCCAAGAAATTGAAAAAAAATTATGCACGAAAGCATTTTTATCCAAAAATTACACTATCCTTTCGTATTGAGCACTTAAAAGGGACGGAGGGATTAGTCGACAAAGTTATTCCCACTTGGCTTTCCCTTACTATTAGCTGAATGGTAAAACGCGTTCCATTAAATCAAATTACACCTCGCCTATAAAAAACAAAAAATTCAAATGATACCTCATGTTTAATACTATGATTAATCAAACATTTTTTTTATAACTCAGGTGTCTAAGCCAACTTGGTATCCAAGTGAAACTAGTACTCCCTCCGTCCCTTCTTATGTGTCTTGCTTCGTAACTCTAACTTATTAGAAAGACATAATCATTATATATTTCACATCAACTTTTTCCTCCATTTTTCTTACTGATCATCATTATATTTTCATCCACTAACTTTTCAAAATGGAATCTACTTTTAGGGACAAAATAGACAATGCACCGACTTTTTTCAACTAACTTTACAAAATGGACACTTATTAAAAGACAGTCTAAAATGGAATACTGGACTCTAAATAAGGGACGGAGGGAGTATAATAATATCATCCTATATCAACATTGGATGAACACTTATTAAGGGACACTTACAGTTGGACACTTTGGCGTCTTCCTAATGCATTTATGCAATTTTCACTACTGCTACTGCTACATCTAATTCCTAGTTTCTTTTTTTGGTAAGTCATTTAATTCCTAGTTAGCAACACAATACCACCATTTAAAGTACTCCAATTAATTGATCATGAGCAGAAATAATTAAATGCTGGGCATTAACAGGAATGCACAAGAAATGCATGTGTAGTACCTAACTAGGGTAAAATACAGAGATTTGTAGTCGAAATGCTCCACAACATTAACTTCTAAATAGGGAGATTTTTCATCTGTCTCTTCATTTTTAAAACCTTACACAACATTATAACTCTGATTTCAAATTTTTTTTTTATAAGTCAAGTGTCTGAGCCAGCTTCTATGCACCTCGACCAATCGTAGGGGACCAATTCCACCGCCCACTTCTTAGAGTCTCAATTAAAGGCCCCCACAACAGTTAATAACACTGAAAGATTTTAAACCTGAGACCTTATGAGGGGAACAAAATCTTAAATCTCAAGCTTTAATCACTAGACCAACCCCTAAGTCCCATATGTCATATCGGAAAATTCAATATTGTAAGGAGTGGCCGGAGTGAGGCCAACTGTCAATTTTCTTCCAACCAATGCTATACGCACATACGGAAGCACATGGATCCAGGGATCCAAACGCAAATGTGTTTGAAACCATTCGATCCACGTGAATCTTTCAAGGTAGATGTAAAATGCATATATGTCTAATAATTCCGAATGCATGTATATTCAAATTCGTGCGCTTCTGCAATTATGAGTAGATTTTTGTTAACTACCGGTAGTAAAATAGTAAAATTTTTGTTTTCTTTCGGCTGGGTTAGGACGATTTCAGGAATTTGGGTCCCATCTATCAAATAGTCTGAACTGAAATGATAATGTTTGTCCCTTAATCATAGCATAGCTAACATTACTTTTCCATTAATGATTTGTACCATCATAACTACTAAGATAGATTTCATTAAATAAGCTTGTACCATCATACTATTGCAAGGGGGTTGACCTTTGTTACCAGAAGGTAAATTTGCAATCTACCCTACAATTCTCTTCCTCGTGCTTTCACCTTTACAATCTTCTAATAGAGATGCATATCAATCTTTTTACATTAGTAATTTGTAGTAACAATTTGTTTGGTTTGTGTTTGGAGAGAGATAGAGAAATTAGAGTAATAAATATGGAGAAAATTGATAGGAGACCGTTCATGAAGAGAGGAGTTGGATTTTGAGACCCAAAACAAACACAGTCGGCTACCAGAAATAAACATAAATTCACGACTTAAATTTTTTGATAACGTCCGGGCCAACACACGCTAACCTTGACTAATGTTGAAAGACCAAAACTCAAAATGCAATGCAATGCATTTCCTCCACTCATGACTAATTTGAGTTGACTGACTTAGGAACTTTCTCCCTGGAGGAATTGTAAAATAATAAGCAGCTTATTTCATATTTTCAAACTCAAAAATAAAGTAAATGAAAAATAAATTTTTAATTTTTTTTGCACCATTTAAAAGATCTCAATGAAATCTATCAAACAAGATCCATATTGCTGAAAAATTATTTGCGTAAACACATGATTTTTGAGCTTGAAATTGACTTCTTAAAAAATAAGTACTTATTGGATTTCTGAAACCCACCCTTAAGTATCTGTGTCGAGAACATTTTTCTACTGCATGTAAAACCCAGAATTTGGCAAGATGGAGTCCCATTTTGGGAAATTCACATTTTGAGATATATTGAGAAAATTCACACAAGATAGAAGAAGATCGATACCCAGAAGAGCCCAAACCCGTTTTGGGATAAAATAGTAGCCCTCTAAAAGGTTTACCCTTGGAATGAGTATTTATGCCAAGGGCCCCCAAGCCCCAATCCAAAGACTAGTCTATTAGGTGTAATTACCTTGACCAAACACTGCATAGTACAAAGAATTTAAAAGATCCGAACAAAACAAAGAAAAAACAACAACAAACCATAAAATCCCGCCAAAATTAACAGTTGCGTTAATGGAGACCAACGATTCGTATTGTATGTCCAAGACTTCTTCCGATGCAAGCATCAATGAAACTGGAGGGACTGTGACATTGTTGTCCGCTCCAACTACACAATGCCCTCATCACGGCCGTGTCAGATGCATATGAGGGAGGAGGTAAGAACGAATCTAAACGTAGATGTGTTCCTAGCATCTTTCGACTAAAAATGTCAGCAGTTTCATGGGTATGGTATGGTATGAGAGAGAGAGACAGAGAGAGCCACCTAAAAAGGCAGCCTATAAGGAAGGGTTACCTTGCCCCTAGCATGCCCCAGATAAGGCTGCAAACGAACCGAGCTGATCATGAGCAGCTCCATGCTCAACTTGCTAGGGTTCTGCTTCACTCGACTCATTTAGCAATTGAGCTGAACTCGAGTTTTAGCCTCCTATAGTGAATGAGTCAAACTCAACACTCTAAAACTCGGCTCTACTAAAAAAACTCAACTCATTTGTATAAACTTGGCTTGTTTAATAAATCACCAAGCTTGGGTTTTAGACTCGTTTACTAAACGAGCACTGTAACGCTCAGCCCAGCCCGCTACCCCTAGCCCCACACCTCTCAATGCCAAATTGAGATTTTTTGAGACCGTGAGACATTACCAAAATCCAACACCAAACAAAAAGGAAATGGAATTGTGTCATATTTTCTCATCCAGCAATGATTATGGAGATTTTTCATGGTCGGCCAATGCTCCACCGCTTTGACTAATCAAAGCTTATGAATTACTCCACTCCCCAACTGGAGGATAGTGAACAGTAGGTCTCTTTTGACCCAATCAAATGAAGACCCCCAAGGCCCTCAACCACTACTGGTGAGTGACCCATGTTCTTAGTCTTTACCAAAATCTGGTTGTCCCCACCTGATGTGACCCATGTTCTTGGTCGTCCGATCAAATGGTCACCATTAGAGTAGATGCAATCAATCCCTTTTTGTTGCCTTTTGGAGGCTCTAAATGGAGCACCGTTAACGAATCAAGATACTCTCGTGTGAAGATCACTCATGTGGTCCCTCTTTCGAAGCAAAATGGGACTACTACAATTCAATTTAACGATCCGGGCAATTCATTCTGTTCACCGTCCATGCATTAGTTCAGGCTAACCAGACTGGTAAAATCTTACTTGGAATAATTCAAACATGCAACAATATGTTTTCGTTCAAATGGATACCGATCAGCTTGACTTTGAGAAGGATAATAATCACATTGAAATTTACAAAACGAACGGCTCGGATCGTCAAATGAGATGATGATGATTGATGAGTCCCATTTTACGTGATGGATCATCACGTGAGCGCATAGTTGCTCATCGCTCTCAGGAGCATCGCAATATTGGTTTTGGGCACTTGATTTGGATTTTGGAACACCCATGGTTCAATGTGAACATGGCTATGATGCATGTTGACAGGCACTCATGCACTCTTCATAGTAGTTGCCAATATGATACTCCCATAAATATGAAAATGGCACCTTTAATAATCCCCTATGCCAGATTTTCGGTAGTTAACTATCAGCTGAAATCAATAGCCAATAGGAAAGGGAAAGAGAGAGGAGAGAGAAAAAAAGGCACCACAAGTATTATAACTAGAGCAAAACACAGAGAGATGCAAGTCAAGATATTAAAGTTTTATGGCAATCATTTTTCTTTGTGCACATGAGAAGAAAATAAACATGAAGAGTAGTAAGTCAACTAATATCTACTACATTGACAAGAGGGAGCGCAATGGGGTATGTGGGTCACTCGAGCAATGGTTGTGGCCAGGTTCATGGGTTTTTGAAGATCTTTATTTCTCAGTCTCTCAGAACCATGTAATAAGGCTCCATCATGATTGGAATTAAGTATCAAGAGTTGTAACTTGAAGCGCCATAAACAGCTTCAACGTTTGAAATGTTTTCTAATGAATTTGTCCGCATGCAATGGATACCTGAGTCGAACGTATGCTCGAAGACACTTCTGGTAGGAGAAGTCTATCCATCCACCGTCGATTCTTACGACAAACAAACACCTTGAGCAGATGAATTGAGGATGCCGATCAACCTTCACGGAAGACAAAATTAGGGGGCCTTTAATCGAACTAATATACAGCAATCCATAACAACAAATACTCCTGGAAAAAGTAAGTATGAATAATCGTTAATAAACTGGTTTTTGTTAACTTGAAGATATCTTATATAACACGGATACAGACACACACACGTTGGGCAGACAGAAACGGATACGGGACAGGAACACAAGGTACACAACAATTTCTTTAAATAATTTTTTTAGTTATGCAAACCTACATTGTAACCACTAAAATATTTATGTTAGGACTCATATCAAATGAATTACTGACCAATAATGTATGTCTATACACATACACATGCTTTTTTCATTACACTTTCAGCCCTGCACCTTGAAGTTATAATTATTTGATCCTGGAAAAGCTTTTAAAATTCATAAAACTCACAAATAATCTGGTTTTTGTTAACTTAGGGACAACCTATGCAGCACGGATACTAACACGGACAGGGTCGGAAACACAGATAAGGATATAGTATACAATTCTCAAAAGAAAAGGGCACAGACAGGGCAGGTGACACAACATTTATCCCAATATTTTATTAGTTATTCAAACCTGCATTTTAACCACTAAACATTTAGATTATGCCTTCAATCGACTACATTATCGACCGATGGTATATGCCTATGCACATACACATGTTTTTATATTACACTTTTGGCCCAACACTTTTGAAGTTATCACCATTGTACCCAGGAAAAAGCTTTTAAAAATTGTATAAAAAAAACTGCACAGTCCCCATGCGTTTCCAGCATGTCCCACTTGAAAAATAGTAGGAGTACAATTTAATGGACACGCCACATGGTGTGTCCCATACCTATCCCCGAGTGTCCCATACTTGTCCCCGGCTGCCCGGCATGTTGTGTGTCCTCAGAGTGTCCAATATGGATACAGTGATCTCTAGGAGTGTTGGTACTTGAAATGGGATGCCATATGCATGCCCTAGTATAGAGAATGAGAAGAAAGACAAAACAAAGGAGAACTCTAATTATCATAAGGCAAAGGGTGACATTGCTCTTTTCATTCATCAGCATGCCAAAGAATGTGGGACCTGCATCCAACCATATTGATTGAGGACAAGAAGAAACCGGTATCACTTAATGTGGATGATGGTGAGCTGCAGAGATGAATTGGCAAATCATATTTAACCGAAGACACAGTCGTAGACAAGAAGAACGGTAACATGGAGTTGAGGATTGGGAAAAGCAAACGCTTATATAATTGCAATCAGACGTTTCTATCTTTTACCTTGTTTTTTACTTGCTCCTGCCATAAATAGTAAATATGTGGCATGGTTGCAAATACTCACAAGGATTCATAACAAAATATTCCGAAGTACCAAAAAAAACAACAAGGATTCATAACTCAAAAGTGAAGCACCTTAAAGTTAATTTCAGCAGCTAGTTGTTCTGATTTTGGATAAACAAACCGAGGCACAATAGAAAGGAAAAGCTAAATTTCATCAGCTCAAACAACTGCATTAAAGCATCCTCCAAAAGAATATGCAGAACGATAACTCACCATAATGGAATCAAGCCCACATCCAATTTTATCTAATGAATGCGGATGATAAGAAAGAAGCTTTTCTACCACAGCTTTCTCATCTTCACTTGTGAGACATTCCCCGTCCTTATACCTAAAAACTAAATCAGTCAGACTTGGGAGCATTTAACAGTCCCAGAGGATAGGAGACATAAAACCATGATCCCAAAATAGTAGCTTCAGTATCAGATGTAATAACTGGTGAAAAAGACATACAGACACCTTAGAAGTAAATTACATGTATTGTATTAGGAGTTAGACAGATACGGAAGCGAAAAAACATTATCCACAGCCGGACATATTGAAATAAACACAAAACTGCATCACTATTAAGCAGGACCTTCAGACAACCAAAGTTTCATGACTAATATACCTTCCTCAGCTAAATGCTATTTAAATAGTCATCAAACTTGTTCACAAGTTTCTTTGAGCCATATTGACAAACATTAAAAAGATTTCTCAAACTCTATCAGAAGATGACATTCAGATTAGGTGTTGTCTGGAACATTTATATATCACCCTCTTTTTTCTGTAACAGTTAGTTACACAAGCATGTGACATGCACTCTTATTGCGGAGCACAATGACATGATTAAGCAGCACTTGTGAACATTCTACAGGTAGTTGCTAGTTAAAATCTGGACATAGAATAAATTCAACTTCCCCAATAGATGAAGTGGATCAGAGTGTCAAATCAATCAAAATCCACATATTCTTCCAACAGTGAAGACGAACCAAAGTAATGGAGAAATTCCCTAACTTAAGGTCCTTGTATATTGGAAGCCTTCTGGGCATTTAACACCTGATTTGTGCCTGTAGGATGTCGGATGTGACATGGCCTTTGGTCATTGGGGAAGATAGCAGGCGCTTGGCTGGTTCGAGAACACGGATTGAGAAGAGACTGGACATTCTTAGGCAGGAGAGAGTGGCATTGCCCCGAGAGGGAGAATACCGGAGGGTGGTGGTTGGTGCCTACTAGTGGCAATATCACCCCCAGACTGTCGCATTAGGTATGATACATGCTCCAAGATGGGTATCTTAGCCAACACCCTTCTACCCTAAGCCTAACCAAAGTGGAGCCAACACGGGGTTGCGAAGAGTAATTGAGCGGATACTATACGAGACAATCAATGTCCTAAAACTCGCTAGGCGTTACTTGGGCGGCCGGCCACCTTTGAGCTTCGAGGCCGAGTAAATCACTTGGAATTTTTTTTTTTTAATATTCCCCAAATGACATCCATTATGAAAACATTAAACATGCATATATCCATCCATCAAGATCAAACTTTTTTCAAATATAGAGACATAGAAACTAAGTACTACCAAATAACTAGTCAATCCATAATGAGAAGTTCATAGTTCATAGTTCAAACCAAATGAAACCAAGTACAAAATTACTAGTCAATTGCAAAGTTCAACATTCAAACCAAATGAAACCAAGTACGAAATTACTGGTCAATTACTCCTCCTCTTCTTCTCCATATCAAAATCCTCATCTACCTCCTCTTTGGTATCATCTTCCGACACGAAATCTTCTTCGTCTAACTCTCGTACTCCAACATTTCTAGTACTTCTATCGATTTACAGAGAGTTTTGATCGTGTTTGTGCACTAGGTACGAGTATATCATAGTAAAACTAAAGGAACAACCCTTAAACTATACTACCATGACAATTACACCCCTTAAATTTTGAAAATTACATTTTTTACACCAATTTGTTGACTCGCCGAGTAGTTGCGACTCGCCGACAAACTCGCCAATTTGTCGGTGACTACTAACCAATTAGTTGGTCAGCTGACTAATCTCACCGACTAGCCCTTAATCTCCTCGGCCAAGCGCCGAGTAGCAATCAATCGTCACCGAGTAATTCTGAGTTTCAGAACACTAGAGACAATAAGTGACCAAGGTTCACTCATTAAGTTGAAACAAAGGTTGTCTACGTCCCTCGTAACCCAAGAACTTTTCACGAGCGCAGTGCCACTCAACTTAGTTTTATGGATGGAAAACTTACTACAAATGTTATTTTTCGACTGAGGCAATTGATATCAATTACAGCGAAAACAGAAAGGGTAGATACACTTCACGCCCAGTGGATTGGCATGAAAACACTTAGCCCCCATGTGGATCAATACTTAACTAATAACCTAGTAAGGACCACACCGAGCAAGAGAGAGATAGACGGTTATGTTGTTTAGGAAGGAAAAGTGTGTAGGGTATTTAAAACCCTAACACATAACAATCTTATTTATATAGATGACTCACATATTAAATAAGTAAACTAAGCAATGTGGGACTACTACTAGTACTATATTTTAACAAGTTGGATAGAAGATTTGTCATGGCCAATATGTGGCTTATGCTTCCTTCTTATACTAGCTACCACGCCTACAACAGTTGCTTCCTTTGAACTTACTGCATCATGTTGTTCCATCCTAATGAACCACAAGAACGAACGCCTTATTGCAAGAGGTGATGATTTCTAGTCCAGCTCATGAAACCGCCATGGTCATATAGATGTCCGGTGCAATATCCCACAATCACTACACAAGATGAACCTTGGTTGGCTAGTAGCTAGGGACTTTAACGAATAACAACTGGGATGAGAAGTCTGGAGGTGCAAGTGGCCGATTGATTGTTACCCAATGTATAGTTTTACAAGAATAAAGTATGGTGTGTTTTCGTGTGGATCAACCAGAATATTACTCAAATAATGCTTGCCAAAGGGCGAAATCGAACAGTTAATCTGGTAATCAGACTACTCCATATTATCAATGGTTTTTCTTACAACAATTTCGCTCAACTGGCACACATAATGCTCCCCCTGCCTTGATCAGCTTAGGGATGGTCTATATACCTTTCCTTCGCTGGTGCTCCTATGTAGAGGTCGACCTAAAAATAGTATTTACGCCATACTACAGTGCCTTCTCTCGTGCTAGAAGCAAGCAAGAAGAGGTAGCCTAAAAATTAAAAATATGGGGCGGCCAGCTAGCATAATCTTGTTTATTGGGCTGTTACCTACTCTGCCTTTCTGCTTTCAGTTTTGAGATTTTCATGATCTTAACATTGCAGTCTGTCGAGCTCAAGAGGCAGAATGGAGTGGCCAAACTAGTTAGTCCGGAAAAGTTAACGATTTCACATCCTTTCAAGACAAAAGTGCATGTTTTTAACATTTTGATCATTCATCCCCTGTCAGATTCAAATATGAACTCAAGGGCGATGACACAGGTCTTGCTCTTTCTTCATCATATTTGGCCTTTACGGCCCCATATATTATAGGAGCATGCTCCCGAGCGAGGAAAGACACCAACCTGGTCATCCGATCCATCTTGACTAAATCAAGAAGGAAGAGTGGCGAAGCATAAGTTGTAGCAACTTGTTGCATCCATGCGGGAGGTCCAAGTGGCAAGAGAGTCTCTCACAAAGGTAGGTGTGAGCTCGAAATTCCCAAAACAACAACATGCCCGTTGTACTTTTGGTTTGGAAAACAGAAACTGCGGTACTAAAAGTGTATTTTCTAGTGGAATGACATATAAGAAATAAATATAACATATGTGATGTCGTCAAGATCAAGGAGCAAAGCTGGCTTGAGCCGCGGGAACTTTTGCTAAAAATAATGAAGGAACCAAAACCGAGCTACTGGCGTAACCCGGCGGATACACTTTGATGGTTTCGCTATAAAGGAATGGGTAAATACTTATAACTATGAGAAGATTTGACCCTCCTACACTCTCTCTTAGGCTAGTGAAATAAGTTTGAAAATATAGGCATGGGAAAAAGTCACTCTCAATCGAATCTACCAATAAATGCTGTGAATGTAAAGCTAGAGAGCTCATTTAGGACATCTTCCATCTGCCAGCCACAACCACTTCTTCCTAAGGCCTAATTTGAGGCGTGTTATAGGTTCAAGGGGATGATTGGTAATGAGAAGGGATAAATAGTACAGTTGGTAGTTTGATTGGAGGTAGGAATTGTTATAATCATATTTGTTTTGGTTGACCAGTGAGAGGTGATTAATGTGATAATGCATGGAAAGGAGCTAGACCGACCAGATTGGATTGCGAACACCCCCCACCCCTCAACACCCAGACCCTTGGCTTGCATGGCTTCTCCCGTGTCATCTGGCTCCTCAAAGCTTCCTCCTGCATCGTCTCTCTAGGCTCCAAAGTCCCTAAACTCCTATTCCTCTTCACGCGCAATTGACTTCAGCAAGCATTGTTAACACAGATATATTCACCATTATCTCCAAGGGTATCCGCCCAGCGGTGGCACTACACATTCTTCACCATGCCCTAAAAAAAAGTTCATACATTCCCTCATCCTTCCCAATTTTGTGCCCTTGCTCCATGCCTTGATACACTAATTAATCGTTCAAAGCCTTTCCTCCCCAATTAAATAAGATGTCTCTACTCTTCAGTAGAGACAATGAGTAGTCTCACAATACATAGGTTTCTTTAAGTTACATCCATACAAGCAAAATTGATTCATTAAAATGCATATCTTTGTAAATATGTTTTGTAACTTACCAGATAATTACCTTTATCTATACCTAAGGCAAAACATATGCACACAAACTATCTCAAATATTAACCCAAGGGGTTGGCCTGGTGGTCAGGCATGGTACTTAAATTCTCAAGTTCGAAACGTCTCATGGGTTATCAACTCTTTGAGGCCCATCGCTACAGAGCTTTGAGCTGACTTTAATTGGACCCCTGCTCATGAATGGTGGAATTGGTCCCAGGATTAGCCTAAAAATTACGAATATTGGCTTACCTACTCTGCCGTTCTACTTTTAGCTTTGAGATTTTCATGGCCTCAACATCACGGACTCTCGAGCTTGAAAAATATAGGAGCATTGTCCCAAGTAAGGAAAGACACCTCCCTGGATATCCTGGTCTGTCTTGAATGGGATTCGAGAAGGAAGGGTGACGAAGCATAAGTTGTACCTACTTGTTGTGCCCGTGTAGAAGGTCCAAGAGTCAAGAGAATCCCTCTCACAAAGGTAGGTGTGAGCTTGAAATTCCCAAAACGAAAACATGCCCATTGTACTTTTGGTTTGGAAAATGGACCCTGCATTCGGTTTGAAATGCCTATTTTTTAGTGGAATGACATATATGAAATACAAATAACATATGTAATGTAATCGAGGTCAAGGTGCAAAGCTGGCTTGAGCCGCGTGAACGTTTGCTAAAATAATGAACCAACACCGAGCTACTAGCGTCTGGCGTAACCCTGCAAGTACACTTTGATGGTTTCACTTTAAAGGAATGGAGAAACACTTATAATTGTTAGAAGGTTTAACCGTCCTACGCTCTGTCTTAGGCTAGTGAAATCAATTTGAAAACATAGGTAGGGGAAAAAGTCACTCTCAATCCAATCTACCAATAAATGCAGTGGCGCTCTACACATAATGTAAAGCAAAAGAGCTTACTTAGAAGGCCTTCATACATCTGCCAGCCAGAGCCGCTTCTTCCTAAGGCCTCGTTTGAGGCATGTTGTGGTTGAAGGAGATTGGTAATGAGAAGGGATGAATAATGAAGTTGGTACTTTCTATTGGAGGTAGGAATTGTTATAACCATGTTTGTTTTTGTTGAAGAGTGAGTAATCAATGTGGTAATGCATGGAAAGGAGCTACACCGGCATCATATGCCTCCTAAGATGCTTCCTCCTACATCATCCCTTCAGGCTCTAAAGTCCCTACACTCCTATTGTTGCGCAATCAATTTCGGCAAACCTCGTTAACACAGCTACGTTCACTGTTATCTCCAAGAGTATCCTCCCAGCGGTGGCACTACACATTCTTCACCAAGCCCCCTTGCCCTAAACAAAAAGTTTTAGTAATAGGAAACATTCCCTCATCCTTCCCCATCTCGTTTCCTTGCTCCATGCCTTGATACACTAATTAATCATTCAAAGTCTTTCCTCCCCAATTAAATAAGATGTCTCTTCTCCTAACTCCTAAGTACAGACAGTGAGTAGTCTCACAATTCATAGGTTTTTCCAAATTACATCCATACCAGCAAAGTTGATTCATTAACATGCACATCTTCGTAAATATTTTCTGCAACTTACCCGATAATTACCTTTATTTATACCTAAGGCAAAACATATGCATGCAAAATTTCTCCAAATATTAACCCACGGGGTTGGCCCAGTGGTCAGGCCTGGGACTTAAGTTCTCACTAGAAGGTGGGCACACATGTGTGCACATTTTTAGGATGGGTGGGGATAATGGGGTGGTGGTTATGATAATTGGTTTTAAATTGATTACTATTTTGCCAATAGCAATTATTTTATGGCCAGTTAGAAATAGTCATAAATACGTAATTTTTAGAGGGGCAATTATGAAAATCACTATAGGGAAGGGGCTTCAAATATGGGAGACATCAAACCAATGCTCTCCCTTTATGGAGTAGTATAGTATAGATGTTCGAAACGTCCATGTGTTTTTATCAACTCCATGGGCAGTCGCTGCGGAGTACGGAGCCTTGCCCCAACTTTAATTAATTGGCCCTGCTCGACTTTAATTAATTGGCCCTGCTCGTGAATGGTGGAATTGGTCCCAGGATTAGTCGGAGTTATTAGAAAAACGTTATCCAAGCATTTACTGAGTAATTGCAAAAGACCGCAAAACAAGAAGATGGACCTGTCGGAGTGAAGAATATCTTTGGTGAGCAGGATGATGGGTCCAACGTCTCTGAGAATCTCGTCTTCCTTATCTTTCCACTTCCTGTACTCAAGATCGTTCAACCTAGGGTACTTGGGAGGGTCTTTGACGCCCAACGTCGCCGTGGACTGACTTGAGCAAGATTTGTGCTCGTCCGGATTCGTCGTCGACGGCTCGGGGACGGCGGACTGCGGTCGAGGCGTCAGTATGGCGGCGGCGAAGCAGCGGTGTTGGTGGAGACGTAGGCGGAGGAGTGGAACCCCTCGGAGGAAAAGCGGGGCTGCCATTTTTCCGCTGTGTGTGTGTGGCGAGAGGGAGAGTGTGTTTGGAAGGACCCTCTTGCTGGGGGATGTGCTTAACCGTAAAGGCTCTGTTTGCAACTTATGGAAAAGAAAAGAAAGGAAAGGGAAAGAAGAAGGGAAAAAGATGAGAGAAAAATATAAGGGGAAAATTATTATTCATTGAACTTAAAATTTTTATTTTTTTCTCTCTTTTCCTCCTAACCAAACAATGGACGGAATTTTTTTTTAATTTTCCTTTCTTTTCCATAAGTTCCAAACTGAGCCTTTCAATTAGAAAATTTCAGGATGTGTTTGGTTATCTTACTTTTTGCCTTTTTGTATTTTGGATATTAACTTTTTAATTTTTTGAATTTTGGTCGGAATATATTTTGAATACGGTAAAATGTTTGAAAAATATGTGCATACTGTATTTTGCAACACTAGTGTTTGTCCGTATCTACGACACTACTCACCATTTGATGGCATTTTTGTAATATATTTGTAAGAGTGTGAGTGTTTTCTTAAGAGAGCTGGAGAGCATACATTAGCCATTTGATCAAATTAATTTCAACCCTTCTTTCAACTTGTGTTTGTGTGGTCCCTAAACCCTTGTATTTTATTAGGTAGATGATTAGTATTTGGGAGATATATACAAAATACATTCTGTAGATATTTTTGTTAACTAAAATGAAAATAGTGAAAATGAGAAGTTAAAAAACTCATCTTCCCTTACTTCTTACTTCTCTTCTCTAAACCCAAAAACCCATTTTTGCATGAGTTCTAGAATGAGGGAGCCAAACAGTCAGAACTCAAAAATGAGAAAATGAATTCAAACTCGTTAATAAAAATTACAAGCCAAGTCGTTTGTTTATAAATTCAAGTCAAGTTGAGCATATGGATGTTTGGCTCAATATGCTCATAAACAAATGGATCTTCTGTAAATACTAAAAATATAAGTGTAGATTAATAAATATCCCAAAATATAACATATGAGTCGGCAGACATTTCACCTATTTTACTCTACCGCAAGTACTATTGCATCCATACATGGAGCCTTCTACGTGAGATTTGGAAATTTATGGCTACGTTAAATCCTATAAAAATCTTTCATGGAGCAATTCAACGGGTTTTTATTGAGAAAATTTGGAGATTCTATCACATTCTTTCTTTTAAGGGAGATTTGGCCAAAAATTCCTCATACTTACATTTTTTACCTCAATGACAAGCACCTTTTGCAATCAAACATAAAGATAAATGTGTCTATGAATGTGCCTAAAATCTTTGGGTACGCTGTGAAAGTACCTAAAATTCTAGGATACCCGATGAAAGTGCGTAAACTACTAAAACCCTATAATAGAAAAGTGCACCCTTAAACCCTATGAAAGTGCCTAAGCATATTTTGGCCTTGTGGTTAAAAAATTCAAAAAATTGAAAGACCTTCACTAAAAATTATTTTGTTAACGTCATTCCCCTATATGAAAATTATTTTACAGTCCTTATGACTAATTTTCCCCTTTTTTAAACGACAACAAATTTATTAATGAAATCTTGACAAATGGTACATCAATATGGAGGGACGGGAATCCAGGATGAAATTAAGAAAAACACCCGATGGAACAAATCCCAAAAACACCAATGGGCCAAGCCCAAAACACCTAAATGAGCAAAGTCCATATAAAATATAGGCCAAGCCTAACCCAAGAAGCTCAAACCAAACCCCAACCTTATTCAATAGTCACCGCCACCCAAAGTCCGACCTCCTGCCTCAGCTGAGCATCCACCCACCACCACCACCACCCTACGCGCCTGGACCACCACCAGCAACCCACCCGCCTGGATTGCATACAAATCACCACCAAACGATGAACCGATTAGCCGCAACGCCGCCGATCCCAAAAAGATGCCAAACCCCAAAAATGACCGCCGAGAAACTACCACTTAGGTCTCCATAAACGACCTGAGATACTGATGAGCACCCAATATTGTAAATATTTGGTGTGACTAGTCCCGTATTATATTGGTTTAACTTACGTTTATTTAGCTTTTATAGTGATATTGCACGTAAGTTAGGTTTTTGTGTATTTCAGGTAATTCGTATAAATAAGGCACGTTTGAACGCCAAAGAATGCTCCGGATGCAACTAAGTAGTCAAGGCCACATGCCACCACGGTGCGGTGCCCGAAGAGTCATGAAGAGATGGTTTGGAGGTTACTCGGGTCGCCTAAGGGTCAAGGGAATTGAAGGAGAAGTGATGATTTCATCAAAACTACTCATCTTCCGACCAGTTGAGGGTAGAATCGTCATAACTTTTGATGTATAAACTACTTTTGATCCAAACCACTTGGATTAAAAAGTAGACTCGACAAGCTTTTCAATGGTCTAAAGAACACCCAAATTTGAGTTCGGGAGTGTCCGGAGCGAGCCTGCGAAGTTTGCCCAAAAATCTGTCTAGCGGGTACCGGTACTGGCCAACTCCGAGTACTAGTACTGGGTGTCCAGAGATCAGTTTTTCCAGCCCGTTGAAGCTCGGTACCAGTACGGAGGGATTTCCAGTACCGGTACTGCATGGAAAAATCTGCAGATTTTTGTTATCTTTTTCAACTTTCCATTTATGAAAAATTTCCACTTATGAAATATTTTTAGGATATTTTGAGGACTTTTTGGTCCTTTGTAACTTAACTTTTGAACCATATAAATAGGATTCTTTGCCTTTTGTAGAAAAGATGGCCATTTTAAGAAGAGATGGAAGTTTTCTCAGTTTATTATTCAAATTTCATTACTTTTTGTATGAAAAATATTAGGGCCGACTTTGGAGATGAAGTTTTGGTGGGCTCTACTTTCGACTATGTTTGACTCTTGGATAAAAAAAAAAAAAAAATCAACGGTCAATCTTATTTTTTATTGCAAAAATATAAAAGAAAAACCAAAATTGATTCTTAATTTTGAAGCAAGGATGTGAAAATGATAGCATCGCCATATATTGAATTTTTGATCTGCCATTCCCAGAGGTAATAATTTTTGCAAGCAAGTACTATTTTCTTTATAAATGCACCTTAAAATTTATCATTCAGTACTTAAATTTACACACAACGCAAGCACTGTACTAAAATATAAATTTTGAATGCATTTATGGAAAAGAGAATTGCAAAAATTATTTTTCTAAAAGTGCGCATACAGCTACGGTATGTATTGGATTCAAAATTTTCGTCCTTCAAGAATATGAATGAGTGTTCCAAAACAGAAAAAAACAAACAAAAGATGTTGAGGTCGATTCCTTATAGCTCTTTATTGGTTAAACATACACCGAACATCACCCACTTGTGATGAGACTTTAATTTCGATCCGTGTATAAGTGCAATGAATTTTCCTATAAATATTGATATTTTATGATGGATCAATACTCCGAGTAGCATACTGCACATCCATTTCTGGATGACTCACAATCTAATCACATGAGGTCGCCCAACCTCACTTCTCATTTCTCACCGATCAAACCCTTCTAATGTGAAAATTCCTGCATACTCAGAAGTCAGTTTGTCTCAATTTGTTTGCATGCCTTGCAAAATAAAGACTTCAAAAATAATATATTTTATCATTCAAAAATTTTAAAAAATTCATAAATCAAAAGAACTCATTTTTTATTCTAAAAACAAATTCATTGATACCTATTAAATTTTTGATTTTTTCTTGAAAAGTTGTACAACACTTATTATTATTATTTTTTGTCAAGCGGAAAATCACAGTACTTATTTTTTTAGTATTTCTTTTGCAAACCGAGCAAATATTTTGAATGAGTAAACTATGGAAAAGTTGCGGATAAAGAAATAAATAAATAATAACAATAATAATAATAAATAAATAAATAAAAACTATGGAAAGGGTGACAAATGAACCCAAATTAATTCCCATTTCAAGTCCGCATCTGAGAAACCAGATAACATCGGAACCTTTCTTACAACTGAACACAGGAACCTGAGAGGACAATCCGAGGTCTCCCCAGGTCCACCGATCGTGACTCGGTCGCCGCCGTGGATGGGCCAAGCACCTTCCACTCCCGCCGCCGCTCCCGTCCACCCCTCCAAATCCAAACTCAAACCTACGGTCCTGATCTCCCCGCCGCCGCCGATGCCCGACGACCAAGCCAACTCACCACCCCCACCTCACGATCTCATCACAGATCGTGTAGTATCCTCCGATGATGATCACATCTCGACCCTCCCCGACGAGTGCCTGGCCTGCGTCTTCCAGTCCCTCGGCTCCGGCGACCGGAAACGGTGCTCCCTCGTCTGCCGCCGGTGGCACCGGGTCGAGGGACAGAGCCGCCACCGCCTCTCCCTCCACGCCCACTCCGATCTGCTCTCTGCGGTTCCTTACCTCTTCGCCCGGTTCGATGCGGTGACGAAACTCGCTTTAAAATGCGATCGGAAGTCTTCGAGTATCGGCGACGACGGTCTCGTACTTATCTCGCGTCATTGCCGGAACCTCACTCGTTTGAAGCTACGTGCTTGCCGTGAACTGACCGACGCCGGTTTGGCGGTGTTTGCGAGGAATTGTAAGGGTTTGAAGAAGCTGTCCTGTGGATCGTGCACGTTTGGGGCCAAAGGTTTTGTTTTGAGTTGATTCTGATTAGTTTTTTTTTTTTTTCAGTCATTAAAAATTAGTAGTAGTTTGTAAAAGTTTTTTCATTTTCGGTCGTATGATTTTGATTAGCAGTAATTTAGCGAGAAAGTATATAGGATGGAGCTTTGCTCTGGCTTTAATTGAAACGCCGACAGTGGGCAGTGGATTAGTTGCGCTTAAGCTGTCCCGGACACCTGAGAAAAGAAAAATTAAATAGGATCAGTCGATCAACATTTTAGAATAGAAGGATCCCTTTGGGAGGGATTGGGTGAATCATTAGAAAAAGAAAATGCTAAAAGCTGGCGCCTATTGATGGTTTATTGCCTTATTGGTCATCAAGAATAAGAAATTAGAAATAGTTTGTAATTGGTCATTTTCCTCCTGGCTTTGTTATGGTTTGGTTAGCAGTAGTTCGGCGATGAAGTAGTAGGATCACTAAAGCAACAGTTAAAAGAAAAAAGATGGCATTGAGAGGGAATGCAAAAAATGATAAGCAATCGCACCTATTGATAAGTTAGTTTATTGGTGATCGAGAATTAAAAGAACTAGAAATAGTTTCTAATTGCATTTTCCTTCTAGGTTTGTTTTGGGTTTGATTAGCAGGAATTAAGCTAAAGTTCCTTTTTTGTCTTGTTGCTTATGGTTTTTTCCAAGCTGTTTGCTTCATTTCGATATGCTTTTTTGAATAAGGTATGAATGCTGTTCTCGATAACTGCTCGTCGCTGGAAGAGCTATCGGTGAAGCGGCTCTATGGCCTCATGGACGGAGAGCCGGCTGCAGAGCCGGTTAGGCCCGGTGTCACGGCAACATCTCTCAAAACTATATGCCTGAAGGAGCTTTACAATGGTCAGTGTTTTGGTCCTCTAATCATCGGTTCAAAAAATTTAAGAACTTTAAAGATCTTCAGGTGCTCCGGTGATTGGGATACTCTTCTAGAGCTAATAACCAGTCGAGTAACAGGTATGGTCGAAATTCATCTCGAGAGGCTTCATGTAAGCGATACTGGGATCATGGCAATATCTAATTGTATGTATCTTGAAATTCTGAACCTTGTGAAGACCCCTGAATGCACAAATTTGGGGCTTAAGGCGGTTGCAGAGAACTGCAAGCTGTTGCGTAAGATTCACATTGATGGATGTAAGACGAATCGGATAGGCGATGATGGTCTAATTGCTGTTGCAAAACACTGCCCAAATCTTCAAGAACTCGTCCTAATTGGTATAAATCCGACCAGATTAAGTTTGGAGTTAATAGCTGCGAATTGCCAAAACCTAGAACGGTTGGCATTGTGTGGAAGTGAGACTGTAGGTGATGTGGAGATTTCTTGTATTGCTGCTAAATGCATAACATTGAAGAAGCTTTGTATAAAGAGTTGTCCTGTATCCAATCATGGTATGGAAGCACTTGCACGGGGTTGCCCCAATTTGGTGAAGGTGAAGGTGAAGAAGTGCAGGGGAGTGACTTGTGAGGGTGCAGATTGGTTAAGGACAAGTAGGGGATCTCTGGCAGTCAATTTGGACACCGGTGAGAATGACCATCAGGATGCGAGTGCCAGCGATAGTAATGCCCACGAAAATGGTTTGGAAATGCCACCCCCACCAGTGGCTGCACAAGGTGGTGGTGGTGGGGCTAACGCTGCATTGAGCGGCGCTGGTCGATCAATGTCATTCAAGGCAAGATTAGGCCTCACTGCAGGGCGGAACTTAGTGGTTTGTACTTTCAGAAGGTGGTCAAGCTTTACCAGCAGTTCCCGCCATAATTAAAGAAGGAAACTAACTTGAATCTGGGGGAACTGAAATATTTACATCATTTTGCGTTATATTTACCTGTTTCAATCTTCATTGTATTCTTGTGTGCTTTGTATTGTCTTCTACATTGAATTTTCACTGTTGGGAACTTGGGCTTGGGCGTGGTTTCAAATCTTTATGTTTCGGTGTGGTTATTGCAATGTCCCTGCTTTCTTATCATATCAACAGGAAAAATAAATTGTACTTATTGATTTGACAAACATTCTTTCCGACATTAGTTTATAACAGCAGACTCGGGTGGATATGCCATAAGTTTGTCTCTTGATTTTTCTTTCACATGGAAGCGTGGTTTGGTGTATAGTTTTCCTTTACTGGCACCTGATTATTTGATTACTAATGTAGCTTATACAATACTCACATGCCAACGAATTTGCATATTTTGAAAACTTGGCATGCTACTGAGGTTTCTCTGGTACTGGGTCCTTAATGGGAGTAATCTAATTGTGAGGTTCATAAACTTCATTGAGCCACCCTACAAGGTCGCAATTGATTTGGTGTTTCCGTTGACTGAATTGATTATTAAATATCTAACCATGGCACTTAATTAGCAGGCCTCTGATTATGATATCTCTGGATGGTCTCAGAGATTCATACGAAGAGACAAGTGCTCCCTCTATGAAAGTTTGGGTAGTTCCAAATTAAAATTGTTTTCTTGCCTATGATTGTTTTGGAATCTTGATTGAGAATTTGATTCGACTTTTTGATGGGCAAGACAGAGGTGCTTAGCGTTTTCCAGTGTCGAGCATTCTGGTTTATTCTATTTTGCCTTGCTGTCCATGGGTAGACAAATTCAGTACTCAAGCGTGTGACTGGGACATTGGGTTATTCACTTCTTATCTTCTGTGACCATGTGTGCGTGTAGAAATACACTTGTGAAAAGCCACACTCACCTAAATTTACGCATGCCCTAACAAAGTCACTTGTCTATTGGGGTGCCAGCAGTGGTGATTAAACCTTTGTTGTTGCATTCAAGTTCAGCCCACGTCCTCGCTTATATTGGACACGTCATATTTTGCTCAGCGGTTTAGTAAGTTACAAGTTTATCTGATGTCCCCAAAGGGACAGCGGTTTAGAAGTTGATCAAGTTAGAAAGTTGTTACGGACTTACAGTTGCTTTCTGCAATAACAATGCTTTCATTGGGGTTTGCCCGTTCTTCTTCTACGGATGCTTTAATCAGCTCAGATTCAGAAGGTATGCTTTCAACTACTATATCTAAGACTATTGGCTTTAGTAGTTTCTTTTGAAGATGCCATTATCAAATTTGGCTTAAGGTTTGAAACCTAGAAGGTGTGACATTTCTTGGTTTCTCATACGAACATGATTGACTGAATTGGTGATCTCTGTGCTCTTTTGTTTAAAATGGTCTACGGATCTAGCTTCCTTTTTTTTGTTCATTTGCGATTCAGTCCGGTGGAAATAAATGAAGAACAATGGTCATGAAGCACCTCAATATCAATAATTCGCATGTACAGGATTTTTTGTTTACTTTAGTCTTCTGCGTTGAAAGAATTAAATGAAACTCCTCCCCCAAATTAAACATGGGTGCATTCAAATACAGTATTTGGTTATTTTCCTTTCTTTGTACTTGGTTAAGAGGTTGTTAGTACAATCGATTTGGATTCTAAGGTTTGTGCATCATATGGGATCTTTAGTTTGATGGGGAAAGCCAGATGGGAACACTGAATGCTTTTCTTTGGTAATGGTCGTTGATGATGGCTTAAAGATCAAGTTGGATTCGTTATTAGGATGAATTTGTGTCATTAAGCACTCCAAATAAAGACCGTAACAGACCCAAAAAGGCTTAACTCCTCATATGAGGGAGAAAAGCAGTCCCTGAAAGAGCTTAACATTCTTTTTTGATTCATCAAATTAATGATTGATTAATATTGTTTGTTTTATTACCAAGTCTTTTACTCCTTTGTTCTGAAAAATCGAGCATGGAAATCATAATACGGCCGTTGGGTATGATTTGCATTTAGTGGTATTGTCCGTGGTCAAATGGAGCAAAATAAAGATTTTGGAAAATGTGTTTTCTCCTTCATTTCTATAGCATTTTCTATTGCTTTTACATTGTGTCCGCAGCTTTTAGAGTTGGCTAAGCACTATATTTTTAGGTGGCCTTTTGGATGACTCATTTTATCAAAACTCTGTTTTTCACTTTTTAAGAAGTTTCTGAAGGAAATTGAGGAATATGAACACCCAAATATTGGAGGAGGTATGACAAAATATCAGCCTCTGAGTCCCTGGCATAGCCAAGGAAGTACATTAGATTCAGAGAGAGGCTAATGGATGTGTATCAGCTCTTGCCATGGAAGCTTTGAATTTGAACATGTAAAGTAGGGTTCTCCGTGAATGATTTCTATGTAATCTGTTGTTTTGCTGTTGCACGAGAGAATTATAGGATTGTTAACGCCTTTGAAATGCACATTTTGTATCTTTCTTCATCATCTTATGTTTTGTGCAAGTTTGCCAAACCCATCCTTGTATATTGATTAGTTGAGTAATCAATTAGGCTGAACTGCTTCAAGTAGCAATGGAATCAGTATCTTCTTTGACGTCAAGCGAGGACTCATGTTTGTTGCATCCTTTAGTGTATTTGTTTATTTAGCTGCTTCAGGAAAATTACTTTTCATATGATATTGGTTCGGAGTATTTAACTGTAACCTTTTATTTGTGTTTAGATTTAGTTAAGTAGTGTTATAAACATGTATAAGGATTTTCTCTTTGGAGTGCTGTAGGCATGGGTACTTCGTTAGTTTATACAAAACAGAAGGGTGTGGACCCCACAGAAGTTGTTGCAATGGTCAGGATTCACTTATCCAACGGTTGGGACTCATTCTCCTCCTTTGAGTAAAGTGCCCACATTTTTGGAACATATTACACAAGTGCCACCGTACTCTTATAAACCTGGAGATTCCGCTTCCCAAAACACAATAATGAAGGCAAATTTCAAACCCATCAGCAATTAGAACTCTTCTTTACCCCCTCTCTCTCTCTCTCTCTCTCTCTCTCACACACACACACACACGAAGGCCCCCCATTCCCATCCCCCTCTCTCTGCTCTCCCATGTAAAGCAACTCAAGACCACCACTTCAAACCAGCACCACCCCACATCACCATCTTAAGGTCTTCCCTTGGGGCCGTCTACCCTTTGTTCAAACCTAGTTCGCAGCTTGCACATGGGAGGTATCTTTTTTATCTATACCTTTTATTTGTATATCTGATCTTTATATTCTTTTTCCCTATTTGACATGTTGGTCTGCTCACTATGTGTTTGCTAATGGGGTCAGATTTCTTATCTCTTTTCTAATTTTTATTGTGATTGACTTTGGAAAGACTTTGTGGTTTAGATTTGAGGGTTTTCTTGATGCATCCCCACATCTTTGTTAGGCTCAGAAGCTGCAATACAGCGCAACCACAGAGATTGTTTTCCCTGCAACTAATTTGCTTCATTTATGGTTGAGTATCAAATCTGGTAATCTGCACGCTCCTCCTAATATCATATCCACCTGTTCTTTACTGTACTTTCCACATTTTTATGCCATACAGGTTGGTTGTTTTTAATGCAAAGTGGATGTATAAATTATGGAGTGGACGTTGTTGATAAATATCTTGTGAGTAGAATTTGTAATAATTCATTACTTTTAATACGCGTATTCACGCGGATTTCTTTGCCCTCTTTTTTGTCTACCTTTGTTAGCCCTATTTTGATGCTTCTCAAAGACCTAATCCAAATTTGCAGAAATATTTTTCATTTGTTTAATGTTTCACTTTTTGGTTTGTGGCAATGCATTGACACTGGTGGATATTGGGATGAATTCAGTTTATGAAGTTAGATGAATTTTGATTAGGTCGATGAGTCCTAAACTCGTACTCTGACCCATATTGCCCACCCCCTACGAAAGGTCGTGCAATTTTTGGATTGAAAAATAAAGTACTTTCATGCATCATTTTTTAAGTTTCTTTACACCAAATGAAGGTACTTCATGAGCTCTTTAATATGGTGCAAAGAAATTTTAAAAAATATGCATGGAAGTAATTTTTTATCTCAAAATTGCATGTCTTTTTGTAGGGGTCCAAAAATTTGGGACAGAGGGAGTAGTAGTGTAGTACTGATTTCGGTATGCTTTGTATGCATAATTGCATGGGTTTGATATTGGGGGCCTGGGGTGTGTGTGTGTGTTCATAAGAAAAGCACACTAGGGAGTTATAAATTGAATTAGATGTAGATTGCTGGAACAGTGTTGCCTTTCCCTCCACCCCATACTCTCTGCTTCCTTCAGACTCTTACTGACTTTCATAAGAAAATTCATGGGTGATCATCAAGTTCAATGATAGGAGGAAGAGAAGCCCTCATGAGTTTAATGGAGAAAGGAATAGTGCTACACTGTTATTAGCCCTGTACCTTATAAACTCAATTGAGCTATTCAATAATTATGGTCACTAAGTCACTTGAAATGTATGTACCAATAGTTGGATTTGTACGTGTTTAGACATGGTATTTTGCTGATTATGATTTAAATTGTCTCACTTTCATGTAAGATATTTTAACTGTTGTGGTTCGACGACTCCTTGAAAGCTTTCAATTACATTAATGGGGACTCAAGATAGGGGGGGGGGGGGGGGGGGGGGGGGGGAGGGGGTGGCGGCTTTGGAGTGTGGAAGGAGAGAGACAAAAAACCAGAAACCTCACTCCCAAAAAGACATCAACACACCCTAAAGAAAATGACCTAGACCACCCAAAGAAAAAGGAAAGAGCCAAATCAAAGACACACATAAGTAGCTAAACATACCAACCCATGACACAACCACCAGAAGCAAAGACACACATAGGTTTCTGGTTTTTTGTCTTTTTTCCCCCTCTTTCTTGAGTCCCCATTATATAAGAGTCTGTCAGGGTGGTGAGTGGATATGCCCCAGTCCTGGGTAGTGTTTGTCTTTCAGTCTTGAGGTGTCGTTTGAGTATTCTGGGCTTCCCCTTTGTCTTTGTCTTTGTCTTTGAGTCCTTGTCGTGTCTGGTGATCCCTCATGTGGAAGAGTAGTGGTTAACCCTGCCTTTTGAGGTACAACATATTGATTCTGCTGCCTCATCAATTTAACTTGGTTGCTGTGAAGATCTTTGATGCTGATGGTGTACATTTCTCCTCTATGTTGAGGAGTGTATTTCTACTGCTAATTTGCGTCTCTGTGATATGAATCATATGATGCTGTCTCTACCCATATATGCTTTTTATGGAATCCCATCTCTCTATTAGAAATATGCTTATGTTTGCTGCTGGTCTGGATGTGCAGCTGCTGCTTGTTGCCTAACCCAACTTAGACCTCAAGGTGGTGCAAAGCTGATGAAGACTCCTACTGCTGGTTTCAACGTCTCTTTGGCACCCCTACCCCAAATGTGTGTTTTTTTTTTGAACGGCCCCTACCCCAAATGTGTTAGGTGTCCCACCTGCTGATGACTATACTCTGATCAAGGCCTCTAACCTTACTCTGGCCTTAACCTCTGCTGTATTTACCCTATTAATGCTGCTGTTGCTGATTGCTGATTTTGCTGATGCCACTGCTATGGATGTGCTGTTTGCTGCTTATGCTGATGGAACTCTGATTCTAATCTATCAAGTTTGTTAATTATGTCACTATGCATGCTGAGATTGGTTTATTTCAGCTTACTTTTAATCGTCCTCTTCCTTTTCAGTACTTCACTGAATGTACTTTTGCTAAACTTTGCCTTGTACTTTGTCCATCTTCTGGGCTTAGTATACTGTTTCTCTCCGATGTACCTTTTGTTGAGTTTAATAAAATAAATATTGTTGCCGATCAAAAACAAAATTATTTTGGTGAAACCATGTTTCAGTTTTGCTCATTGCTGGGCCTTTTCTATTACAATATAGTTTCTTTCTTTTTTCAACAATGCTTACTATTTCACATCATTATGTCCGAAAATACAGTAGGCATTCCATTTATCCAAAGGCAGTTGAATTGTTTATGTCGGGGTCTATAAATTGGTAGATGGGTTGGGCTTAGTTGTACGTATGATATGTTTTGAGTTTTATCTCTCAAGTAATTCTCTTTTGTGCCACCGAGAAGTCCCCTCTCTCCTGACATTGCAGAAGTTCCCCTCTCGTCTGGTGTCAAGGTTGAATCGTCGACCTCGAACCTTGGCTTTCAAGAATCCATTCTATGCCCCATCACTCTAATGAGAAAAGCAATTTGACAGGCCATTCGATTTAGTGTTTCAGGCACTAGCAAGATTCAAAAGGTAATTCTAATTTCGGTAGGAAGAGCACGTGCCCCATTAATTCTTGGATTCTTTTATTTTTGGGACAGAGATGGAAAAGCACATCTGAAGTCTGAACACAAACCGAAGGAGATAGACCCTCAAAAGTCGAGATCTAGAAAGTGAAGGAGAGGACTGCCGTTCGCCATTCACTGTCGTCCGTCCGTAGGCGACTGAAGGCACAACCGAGGTCTAACTCTCTTTCCTCTCAGTTTCTCACTCCCTCTCTGTTGCGCATATGATGTACTCCCTCCGTCCATTTTTAAATGTCCTACTTCGTAACTCCAATTTATTAAAAAGACATTATCATTATATCTTTCACATCAATTTTTCCTCCACTTTCCCTACTTACCTATCATCATTACACTTTTATTTACTAATTTTTTAAAATAGAATCTATTTTAGGGACAAAATAGACAATGCACTAACTTTTACCCACTAACTTTATAAAATGGATACTTATTAAGGGACAGTCCAAAATAGAATATTAAACTATAAAAAATGGACGGAGGGAGTAGTATTATATAGTGGCGAAGTGTGCTATGGGTTTAGTAGTTGAATATGGTAGGTAGCTAATTGAAATTCTTGTTTCCAAGCTTGGTGGTATACAGAGACAGATGTTTTTGATGTACAGTAATTCCTAGTGAAACAATCATGCAAACACTTTCAAGATACAAAAACTCGACAGGGATGACTGTGAGTTGCATATGGAAGTAGAGGAATTATTTTGTTTTTTGTGCATTTGTGGGTACAATGAACACTAGTTTTATATTATTGTGCTTGATTATCAATTTTTGTTTGTGGTCAGTGGATATTGGTGCCCTTACTAGAGAGAATTTTTGAATTTGTCCCTAGTCATAGGCATGGACAATTTGCTAGTAACTCTCTGTGGTTCGATGGTTTGTGACTTCTGATTGTGCTATTAGTCCCTTGTCCCTGTTCATAAACTACTAGTGGGTATGATATTTGGCAAATGTAAGTTGGTATTAGAGCATTCACAGTAGAATAAGCAAATGTGAATAATCAAAATATACCACATCAGATTTTGATTATCCATTTAGAGGTCGCTAAAGTTAACAATGTCAATTCCTACATTGGTTTTTTTTTGTCCATAATCAAAACCAATGGCCTTCCAAACTTTTTCCGTTCATTTCACGCATATTTTTTTTGAAAAAAAACAGTCTGTTTGAAGAAAAACAAACAGTTGTATTCAAAAAAGTTTTCAAAAAAAAAAAAGATTGTGTAAAAAAAATTCAAAACAAAAAAATAATTTTTCAAAAAACACACTTTGTTCATTTAAAAAACTGTAAATAAAATTTTAAGAAATTTTGAAAGAACTGTATTTACACAAACAGTTTTGAAATTTTAAAAACTATAAATACAATTTTTTTAAAATAGATTTTGTGAAAAAAAAAAAACAGTTTATAAATCTCAAAATCCGTTTTACCAAAAAAAAAAACAGTATTTTAAAAAGAGTTTTGTGTAAAAGAGTTTTGAAATTTCAAAAACAGTTTTTTAAAAACACACTTTATTTACTTGCACTTTTTAAAATTTTTGAAAAAACAGTTTTTTTTTTTAGAAAAAAGTTTCTGAAAAAAACAGAAAAACAAATCTGAAAAATACAGTTTTTTAAAATTAGTTTTTGAAAACATTGTTGAGAAAGAGAAAAAAGGGAAGGGAGAGAAGATTTTTGTGTAATGATGGTGTATTTGATTGAGAGAGAAAATTTAGTTATTGGCAAAAGGTTGCTAGTTTTGAGTATTTAAAAGCCAAAAATTGATGAGTTGCTAAAAGATTGCTAGGTTTGTTTATTCCAATGTGAGTACTTTTTTGAGTAAACATTGCTAACCTTAACAATATTTTGGTTTTGATTATTCCACTGTGGAAGCTCTTAGAGATATATGTTTTTTTGTTAACAAAGTTGTGTAGATTTTGAAAATTTTATTTTGGAACTGAGAAGATTTTTAAGTTGGAATTTACGTCTTCCAAGTGAAACCATTCAATGAAGAAAAATACTCCATCCACTCCATAATTTTAGTTCTTTTTGAAAGATAGTGTATTTTAGTTGTTCTTAGAAAATCGTGTAATTTATCAAACAAAAATATATGATACTTTCGTGCATTATTTTTTAATTTTGTTGCATGAAAGTGCTTTTACGTGAACATATTTTGAATTTTTCTTTCAATGGCGAAAAAAATCATTAATCTTGAAATTATTAGAAGACTAATAGGAGTAAGGAAACATGACTAATAGAAGTAAGGACAACAAAATCATGCTCAAAGACAAGACCTAAACCTATGATTGCAAGAAGCCAATCAAGGACAACCTTTGGGACGAAACACACCTAAAAAGGCTGAAGCCCATCCCTCTACGGATCTAAAAAACCCAAATTTTACATTCAGCGCTAAAACGGGCCAAGCCCGAACACCTATGGGTCTCAAAACGCCCAGATCAGAACAATCAGCCCGTGAAAACCCACATATGCGGGATTTACCATGCAGGTGTTGGTCTAGAGTGGCTCCGCCTTGGAGGGGGGTTTTTCCTTTTGAAAGGGTGTAGTGTTTCTCCATGGGTGCAGCAGAGGAAGGCAGATGGCATTAATGGAGCTAGCAAATGAGATGTTGGAATGAGAATGCACCAATGGGGATGGTTGATTTTAGGATGTTCTATCTCATGAGATAAGGAAGGCCAGCGGGGGCCCCATAGTTGGAGGGAAGGGGCATGTCAAGGATATCACCTTTTAGATGCCAATTTGCCCCTACAATTTGCAGCTTCCAATATAGGAGGGGGTGCGAGAATTTGTTACACGGCTAAACATCAAACAAAGTTAACGGGAGTTAATATTTGGTTTTTTTTTCAACATGAACACGAACATGACACGACAGCCCAAGACAAAATGGTTTGTCATTAGGGTGTCCTATCTCATGAGATAAGGAAGGCAAAGGAACCTATAATTGGAGGGGAGGGCCATGCTATGGATGTCCTTTTAGATGCCATTTTGCACATAGCTGTCAGGTCTCTTTAGGTGCTTCCTATGTGGGCCGTGGGGTGCTCTTCTTGCCTCTCCTTTGGGGTTTTCAAATCTGGGCCAACACCCTCTGCTGCAGTTTAGTACTCCATTATTACTCCTTTTATTTGGTAAGAAAATTATTCCCCCATTGGCCATTACTCAACCAGACAGTCCTTTCTGCATTTAAATGGGGGCACACCTGCAAATAACCCATTGCTAATGCTCTCTCACTCATGAAAAATATTGGTGGAGGGAGGACCACAGATTTCCTAATATACAAAATTGTGTATCTTGCCTTCTTGTTCCGAAAGATTTCCATTGGTTGGCTAAGATTTCTAGGGCAAATGAGTCAAGCTGGGGTGTTCGGCTCGAGCTCAGTTCGAGTACTAAACGAGCTTTTATAAACGAGTTGGGTCAGTACATATAAGAGCTAGATTCGTATGCCCAACTTTTCAACTTTTGCTCAAGTTAGTGCAGTGGGTTGTTTTCTTTTTTTTTTTTCCTAGAAAAAAGAACATAGTAATATATCTAAACGGAATAGCCCCAAGCAAGTTCATAAATCATAAAAGTGTAAAACAAAGAGACCCATCTTAAAGATTCAGCATAACAACACATAACCAAAAAATTGAAAAAAAAGAGGAGGTGGTCGTCGTCTCAGCCGACATTGTCGCCAATGACAGAGTGTGCCCTGGTCCTTCGATGGGAAAATGAAATCTAACATGTATGGATGGATTGGGCAAGAATGCAGAAATCTGAATTGCGTACAGAAATGGAGTGAATTGTGTACACAGCCATTCTTTCAAGAAAAATCTCCAAAGCTAAAAATTATTATTTATTTTTCGTTTTACGAGACGGGTTATTCTCTCATAATATATCACATTTAATTCAAGAAATAAGTAGTACTTATCAATAATGTTACATACTCAATCATCCAAACACAACACTATCCACAACCCCTCACATACATGTGGGGCCCACATGCACGCACGTGTGTGGATCCCACATGTATTTGAGGGGTTGTGAATATATGGTATTGTATTTGGATGGTTGTGCATCTAGACTTTTTGTTTTACTAGCGGAACATACCCAGGCTTGTTTGCTGGGGGTGTTAAAAAGGGGTTAAGAGAGGGGGATAAGGGAAGAAGAAGCAAGATAGTGTTTGATAGGGGTAGAAGGAAGAGGGGAAGAGCTTATGCCCTTGGAGGGGTCTTAGCTAATCTCATCCCCTAGGATAAGTTTCTTTGGTGGAGAGAAAGACCAAATTGACCCTCAAACCTCTTTTGTATTTCCACTTACTCTATGCATCCATATCGCATCCATATCAACTACGGAGTATTACTCAAACCAAATAAGTTAATCCTTCCTCTTAGCTAATTCCCTATTACATATCCCTCTCTTATCCACCCAAAATATTATCTGTCCGACAAACAAACCCTTAGTCTTTAGGAGGGTGAGTTGGGGGACTCACTCAAATATTTGGCATTGTTCTTAGATTTGCTCTTTTCCTTCTAATTGTGGTTGGCACTACAAGTCTAGTCCCTCCCCCAACCCCCACCCACCCCCCCCTCTCTCTCTCTCCAGAGTATGGAAGGTGGACTACCCATGCTCAATTGTCTGTTACAGCACACACTCAGAAGTCTATGTACAACTTCAGATTCTTCCAACTCCTCCAAATGGGTATATGCAGTCTTTTGGAGGATCTTGCCCCGGAACTACCCTCCACCAAAGTAAGCAAAAATAAAGAAGTTCAATAGAAAATTTTGTCATACAATAGAAAATTAACCGAGTTTTCTTCCCAAAATCATGTCAAATTTTGGTCATGCATGACATTATTGCAGGTGGGACTATGGAGGAGGTGCTCTAGACCGTGCGAAGGGAAACAAAAGAAACTGGTAATTCGACAAACCAAACAAAGCCCTTGTCCTGTTTTAGCAAAATGTCGTGTGCCGAATTGGATTTTTGTGGTTTCAGGATTCTTGTTTGGGAAGATGGATATTGTGACTTTTGCGAATGCGGAAGAGCTGGAAGTGGGAATTTTAAGGCAAGATTTGGAGCTGATATCTTCTTCAAAATGTCTCATGAGGTCTACAGTTTTGGTGAAGGGTAATTGAACAAATCTTATGTAGTAATTGGATAAACCTTACTATTAGAGCAAATTTGGCTGACTTTTCAGCATAATCTTTTGTTTACCGGTGAGACGAAATTGCCATCAGGAAAGGAAAAAGTCATCTTAAGAGCCAAATTTTGACAGCAACTTTGGCTTTGCCGAATCTGCCACATCACTCAAGCCAATTGATGTGAAAAGCAATATGAATATAATCCAACGGTCTGTTATTCGTCAAGATTGTGTCAAACTTTCACATATCGGTGCTGCAATACTCTTTTTTTTTTTTTTTTTTCGTTATACCAAGTCAGAAATGACTTCAACATTTTAATACAGACCGGTGGACTTGGAAAGAAAATTGTGAGAGAAGCTAAATAGAGTCAAGCTTAGGTGTGTATTGTGTGTTTGGTAACTTTCTCAAGTTTGTTTGGTAATCTTCTGCAGACTGGTGGGGAAAGTTGCTGCCGATAATAGTCACAAATGGGTGTTCAAAGATAGCCCAACTGAAAATGATCCAAGCTTCATTTCCTCATGGAATGTATCGCTTGACCAGGTAATTTTCCCCACTTTGCTCGTACTTTCAGAATCAGTTTTTCAAAATACCTTCTGGTTGATGAATTTCGAAACTTGTTTTTGAGAAAAACCCCATTTTAGGGGGAAAAAAAAAACATCAAAAAGAAGTTTTCATAATCTCGAAAACCGTTCCACCGAAATTTGAACTAGATATGAAAACAATGTGGGAGTGTTTCTTGTTTGCAACAATAATTTTCTGAGAAGTGTTGTGGAAATGTTGATACACAGTGTTAGATGACCTAGATATCTAACTCTCTTTTGGATGTCTTCATCACATAAACAGCAACCAAGGGCATGGCAATTTCAGTTCCATTCTGGAATTCAGGTTCATATCTATCTCAACTACCTCCTTCAAGAATCCTTTCTCCACCACTTCACTGAAATACTAACTACAACTTTTTCCCTCCATTTGGCAGACAATAGCCATCATTTCCGTTAGAGAAGGCATAATCCAACTTGGCTCGTTTGATAAGGTCTCTTTTGCCGTATCTACTGTACATTTAGGATCTCTTTTCCGTAACTACTGTACATTCAGGCCCGTTTGTTTGACGAGACTAATAGTGAATAGATATATGATCTCACTATATAAGATGTCACCGGATTACTAGCAATTGGATTAAAAATACCACTCCCCTGGGATATATTGTATATCCCACTTTGTGCGATTATACACGAGACGTGATAAAACGACAAGTAAAAATATTGTTAGTGAAATACCGTATATTGTTAGTGACTTAGTGCTATAAGATAATCATATCTGGTCAAACAAATGAGCCCTCATGTTACAAAACTTTTGTTTTTGGAGATTCATTTTGTTGGTTTATTTTCCATTTTAGATTGTTGAAGATTTCAATCTGGTGATAAGCATACAGAGGAAATTCAGCTACCTCCAGAGCATGCCAGGAATCTATGCCTTGCAAAGACCATACCTCCCTGTCCAAGCTCCCTATATCTTCAAACCCAACAACACCCACATGTTTATTGAGCCCACCAATAACATGAGTTTTGAATCTGATGGCAAGCCTCATTTGAGTGGAACAAAGAGACTTTACGGCGAAAAACCCGACCATACACCGCCGCCGTGTAAGGCCCTCAACTTAGGCTTTAACGGCCCACAAAACTGCCGGGCCACCGGAGCCCAGCCTGTTTGGCCCATTCCACCTCTCCTGCCCTACATGCCTTGCACTCTTGGAGCTCTTATATCAAAGGCACCTTTTGTGCCACAATTGTATCACCCCATAGAGATCAAGAGTACAAGCCAAAATGTTGAGGTTGATAATGGTGATGGATTACGCCAAATACAGGGTGATACAAAATTGGAGGCTTCTGGTGTATTGGAAGCTGATCAAGAAGAAAAACCCAACTCCTTAAAGCCTCAATTAGGCTTGGGAGATTGGGTGGGTGTGGAATAAGAGCTGGGGCCTTTGAAAGAGGACAGAGTACTCTAAAACATAAGTAAATAGGAAAGTGGTTTGTCAATTATTGGATGAATTTAGTTACTTTTGAGTATGCTGGTTGGTTGGTTGGTAGCTCACTATTTCTGCAGCAATGTGCTTTATTCCATACAAATAATGATGCAATTATACGGTAACATTTGTACACGGATCATTCTATTGAAAACTTACGGGTATGTCGATAAGTTAAAGAAAATGACCACAAAAAAAAAAAACACCCAATTCAATGCACCTTTTGCACATTTCAAACATTTCACCTAACCTGTCCAACTGTAATAAAAGTCCAAATGGACTGGTTTTAGCATCTTCCTTTTTCACTCTCTCTCTCCCTGTTTTGGTGGTTCTAAATTTTTGACCCTTCGGAATTTTATAGTTCCTAGATAGTTGTTCTATTTACGAGGTAACAAGATTTGAGACCAAATCTTCGGCCCCATCTGCCCTGTCTCGTGTCCCATATCCCATCTCCACCACACAATTAGAGTCAAGAGACACGTCGTGTGGTAGACGAGAGACGAAACTATCCCATGTGCTTGATTTCTATTTTCATCTTCACTTGTTTGTGATACCCTTAAACCTTAATCTATACATATGTTCTCTTAGTAGAGGTATTCATGCTATTTACATCGTTAAGATTTAAGAGACAAAAACAGTTCCCACTTACCCTACAAGACAAGGGGTAGAACAGAGAGACTACTCCTTTGCAAAAGCATGCTGTGCTGTATCAGTGTTTCTCAAGCCTTTGGATAGGAAACACATTAAACCTCCAAGGGTCGGTCTGGTTGTCAAGGCTTAGGAGTTTGCTCCCTCTTAAGTTCTCAAGTTCAAAACCTCCCAAGCAGTATTAACTCCTTTGGGGCCGGTCCATGCTAAGCTATGCTTCGGCTTAATTGAGCTTCCAGCAAGTGGACAGTAGAATTGGACCTTGAAGAATTAGTTGAGGTACGCATAAGCTGGCCCGGACATCTGATTGATTTTGACAAGTTTTTCTTGGTCGGATCTTTGAAACTATTGCCTCCCAACTCATTGATTTTGACATTGTGTGGAGCAAGTGGAAGCCGTGTGCGGTAGCCCTCCACATAGTTCATATCTCCACCTTCTGGAGCTACACGTCTTTTTCATGAATTCGTGGTGTGTGCTGTAGAGCATGCATGTAGGGGCGACGGCTCAGATTGCATCTCAACCAAACAGCAATGGACGGCCCGAATCCTTTTTCCTCTTTTATTTAGGCCTTCCAATGTTACATAATTGGAATTGCAGTAGTAGAAACAGAATTCCCAAAATCTGTTTGGAAACGAAAAACAAAAACCGACCAATGCAATATAAATTTTGTCACCAAAAGGATTTGCTACAAAATAAAGGTTTCCACTCGATCCCCTAAGTTGTAAATTTTCCTAAAATATGAATATTTTTCATTGATATTTTACATATGTGACCCAAAGAATTGTCCCACAAATTCTATTGAGACTACAATATTTGTTCTGTTATCGTTGCCAACTGGACCTTATCGTAGTTATTGTGTGGGGTTTTGACCTTAGTCACATAATCCTTCAAATGGCGTTTGCTCTGCGCTCGCGGTCTTAATCCTCGTATTCACAAATTCTAGGTGTTTGGAAGGTTTTTTGAAGATGATACGCTCCCGCAGCTACCTGCGGATTTTGTGAGTTAGGTTTTGACTATTTGATCTCACCGTCCATAGTTTCCGGTGCTGCCCTACGCAGAGAAGTGAGACATATTAAAATATAGCTTTTTGGGTTGAAAGGGTAGTAATTTTCACACTTTCTTTTTTTGATAAATGCACTCTATTTTTTGTGCTTTGGTGAAACTTCTATGTGTAATTTTTCACTAAAAGGCAAGAAATTGAGTGCATTTAAAAGGGGGGGTGTGAAAATCATTTCCCTCCACATTTGGCATACTGTTTGGCAGAATGGGATGGTCCCCAAACTCAAGTACTTCGAATAGTAGTATCGGAATGTATTACGCAATCCGAACAGTCCAAAAATATCTTAAATGGTCTAGATTTGCGCATCCCGATTCCAGTTTTGTGGTGATGTAGTTGCTTATACGTATATATGTAAGTTTGCGAAAGTGAGTTGTTAATAATCCGTGTGGTTTGGGGCACTGGAGATCGAGGCCCAGCTTGTCGGGGGATGTGGACAGTACTGGATCAATAAGAGCGGGGCTGCAGCCGTGCTCCATCTCACCGTCTGTCTTGGCAATCATTGTTTCGGATTTTAAAAAACCTCTTCCAGATCCTGATCGTCCAAAACACTTTTGAACGGTGAGATTGTGCGTTGCTTCACGCTGCTGGGTTTTGCTCACAACAGCCCCCTGCTTCGGGATCAATGACTCAACAACCACAAACACTTACACACACAAATACACACACAAACTCTTTCACATTTAAGTATGGGCCCATACATACTGTGTGGCCCCCCTCACAATATGTGAGAGTTTGCGTGTTTGTGAGTATTAGTGTTTATGGTCGTAAGTTGTAACACAACTACTTATCAAAAAGACAAAAACAGACTGTAACACAACTGGTAGGATTTCTGGGGTCCGGAAAGGCATCAGTTGGTTAAAGGAGAATGGTGGTGGATCCCGTGGTCCATTATCTTCCCTCTTGGGTGTTGGACCGTGTGGCTTAATCGGTTAACCGCAACAAACATCATTTCCAATCTTTTTCGAATAACCTAGATTCTAGATTTTTCACCCCGCAAGATGTACTGGCCTGGGCCACCGAATGGTACTTCACTGTCTACAATTCCAAGATTGATCAAGGGTATAGTGAAAAATTAGTTGGTTGGGATCCACCTCCCGTTGGTTTGGCGAAGGTTAACATGGACGGAGGAGTTGATCGTCATGGTTCCACAGCTGCAGGGAGTTAATTAGAGATCACAACAGTAAATTTTTGGCAGGGTTTCAACGTAAAATTGGCTCATGCTCCACTTTGGCAATTGAGTTATGGGGTTTGCGTGATGGTTTAAATCTAGCTAAGGTTCATAATTGGCCCCGGATTGAACTTAGCTTGGATAATAATAATTCTGTTGTCAAAATGTTTGAGGATCAGCAAAGCTGTTATTCACATTCTATGCATAATCTGATTGCCGAGTGCAGGTGGCTGCTAGCTCATTTCCAGGTGGTGGAGCTGAGGTTTGATCCGCATGAGGCGAACAAGTGTGCGGATTTGATGGCGAAAGAGGCTTTCAATTTACCCTTAGCTTTAATTTCTTTTTGCTGTTGCACGTGATGTAATATTATTTCAATTACAACAAGACTCTATAGGGGTTAAATACTGCAGATTTATTGCTTATTTGTAATAGTAATAATAGAATCCTTTGCAACAAAAAAACACAAAAAAACAACTGGTATTGGATTGCTCATTCAAGAATAAACCTTTTTCATTATTATGTGAATCCAAAAGAGATGTTCTGGTTTAAATTCTTGCAGTAGTGTGGGACCCTCGCAAACAAATCAAGCGGAGCTGGAGCTCGAATTTCAAGCTTGTGTAATAAACGAGTTAAGCTTTGTCAATTTAATGCTCGGTTTGGCTCCAAAAAAACAACTCTTTCATATCAGCTTGTTTACAAACGATTCAAGCTCAAGCCCAACAAAGCTCAATTCGGCTCGTTTACACCCCAACTTTAGATACAACTTTTGTACCATATGGCGAAGATCGATATTTAACCCAATTGATCAGCTCAAGTGGGAGAAAAGATGCCCAGAAATAACATGGAATTATCGCACCGATGGTGCAAGAAGGCCGCCTTTGCGCAACAACAATTCAATCATTAAAACCACCATTAATATCGGATAAAAACACAAACGATGTTTCCATTGCAACAATCAACATGAAGAGGATATACCAATTCGCTGCATCCATCGTTAAATAACAACCGGAATTCGAAGCAGTATATACAACAATCATAAGTAACATGAAACTTGAAGATAATCTGTCTGTTATTCATGTGTACCAGAAACTTGAAGCAGCATATTATTTACATAGCCACTATCCGAATAATCAGCCATTGACCATCGCTTGTGTGGAAATAAGGCATGCTAAATAATAAGTACCGAGAAGACAATAAAGCATGCGATGATCCTTTCACCCTCCGACTTGTTTCCTCCTCGGTGTTCAAAAGCTACAAAGCTTTCTTAAGCACTGCTCAACTTCCCGTCATCATTTGTGTAAGCCCACTGAGGCTTAGCCGGAGTGCGCTGCATTGCCTTCACTCCCAGCGGATTGTCCTTGCTCTGATACATTGAGGGGAAGGAGAAAAAAGAGTAAGCACGCCTCATTTGGGAGCATCATAAATCAACAGTTATGGAATTATCTAGTTGATTAGATTCTGTACATAGATTCCAGATTTGGATTACAATGAGAAGCTAAAATGCTCGTGGAAGAGATTTGAAAAAATCCGGGCAAGCTCCATACTGATGAGTGGAAATATAATTTGAGAAATAGATTTTGAATGTGAATTTGACCAAAATACTATTCGTCATAGTTTAAAAGTGTGGAAAACTCAAATATATTCGGTGGCAGTGGTGGGGATGTGCTGGGCAGGTGAGTGGTGGTGCCCATAGTCCAAACGCGAAACAATTCTTGAAGCCTCTCACAAATTGCCCAAATCAACAGATTCTGGGCGAAAATACCGCCAGAAAGTGTGAAAATACATGTGTATTTCGTGAAGGTGGCAGAAGGGGCGGGTGGTGCAGTGTAATTTAATGAAAAGTCGTTTATTCACTCCATGAATCATTTCTCCAATCTCCATGACAACCCAAAACGGAACTTTTTGAAGTTTTAGAATCCATAACACACACGAAAAATCTCTCCCAAACGCACACAAAAAGAGAGAGTAATCCTTAGTTCTTACCATTCTGCAGGTGCCGGAGTAAACGTTACACACGGGGTACTCATGGGGGCAGCAACTAGAATGGTCTTCACAGCAGGTGGCCCCTTCAAGTGGGCAGCAACCCCAAGCAAAGCAGGCCTTGCCGAATTCGTAGACACAGCAGCAGGTGGTGCTTTCGGGACAAGCATAGTTGTCGTCGCAAACAGTAGGGGGCCTAATCGGGGAAGGAGGAGATGGGCCTGGGTTGGGGGGATTTAGGCCGGTCTTGATTGGGTAAGAGGCCTCCATTGCAATTCCGCATTTTCCAGTAAGACCCGCGGTACTACGCTCCATCCTGATATAGCCACTCTCTCCCCAGCTTGATCCCCATGAATTCTTGACGATCCAGTAGTCTGAGCCGTCTTCTGTACCGTATCCAACAGCTGTGACACCATGGTCTAGTGCTGTCCCGCACTTTCCTGTATATACACCCTGAATATGTACAGAATAAGAA
This sequence comes from Rhododendron mucronatum var. ripense, assembly GCA_019656295.1. Classification (NCBI taxonomy): domain Eukaryota; kingdom Viridiplantae; phylum Streptophyta; class Magnoliopsida; order Ericales; family Ericaceae; genus Rhododendron; species Rhododendron mucronatum. The sequence continues at coordinate 892,446 of BPLT01000131.1, read as the reverse complement.
ACAGTTAGATTACTCAAGCCTTTCACCTATTTTCCAATAACTTTGTTGACCTACGGCAAAGATGGCTAATTGAAAGGAAGGATAGTGTGGAAATATTGAATACTTGTCATAAGGAATGCTAAGTTAGGGATAGGTAAAGGGTTCATTTGGATTGGTATTTTTAAGACAATCCCCATCGCTATTTTATTGGTTTTGTGAATGTGGATTGTACCGATTGTCAATCGATTTTAACAAGATAAAAAATTGCACACTGGAGTAGTGCAGGGGTGCACAACGGCATCCCCCAATGCAAATAGAGATAATTTAAAAGATTCAGTTGGTTCAGTTTTGTTCGGTAGACAACTTCCTTAAACCCACCAAATGGGCAACCAATACCTTTCAAAACACGGCATAATTTTACCAAATATACCAACAAAGTTGATCTATTTCGTCCAGTTTGGGCAGTTTTTCTTACATTCCGAAATGGTAATTTTGTGGTCCTTCTGATTTCTAATAAGAACGTTTATCATCATGCCTCAAAATTTTCATTTTTTGCACTCACGTCATCTTGAATAGTTTTGTTTGGTGAAAAATCTGTTTATGGATCAACTTCAAGCCATGTAATAATGAAGGACTATTAATAATGAAGGACTTATCACAATTACCATCACAAACCAAACTTGCATACAAAGACGGAGTTAGAATCTCACCGACTCGTAGAATTGGAAGGTCGTGCCACCGGCTTCAATGGCAACACTCACAGGCTGATTTGCCACTGCTTTCTGCAACGCCTTTTCGTCATTTGCAGGGACATCTTCGTAGCTGTCAATCGTAACAACCTTAGCATTTTTCTGCATCATCGAAAAGTAACAAACAATTAGCAGCTAAATTCTCAATATGGGTATCATTAGATTTTATCTTTCTTTCAAAATACTTAAATCAGCACACTAACCCTTGATAGGTCGCATTTACCATCCCTAGCATTATAAGGGTAGTCGGCCTCAGAATCGATGCCTCCATTGTTGATGATGAATTCAAAGGCGTAGTCCATGAGACCACCATCGCACCCTTCGTTGTACGTGTTGTCGCACTCCACCAGCTCTTGTTCCGATAGCGAGATCAGATCGCCGGTCACTATTTGGTTGACCCCTTCCACGGCGGCAATTGTCGAAAAAGCCCAGCAGCTCCCTTCATTTCCAAATCAACGATGATTAATTATACCACACATTTTGGCAAACCACAACACAGGCATCATAAAGTCAATGAGAATTATTTACCCCCCAAGTAGGGGTGTGCAAAAAATCCGTAACCCGACCAACCCTACCCGAAGGGTCTCGGGCAGGTCCAAACATGAGGTTCGGTTGGGTACGGGTTCATTTTATGTTAAAAATCAGATTTCGGTTCCGGATGCTGTGTTTCTTACCCGACCCGACCAATTCATATAGATTACTTCAGTTTTTGTCGGACCCGACCCGACATAAAAAATTCGGCTCGCACACAGTTATTCCCACTTGTTCAGTTTAGGTTCGGGGCCAAAAAAAAAAAGAGTGTTACCCGACATGTCGGGTCGGGTTCAGGGCCGAACCCGCACCGTCCAACCTGTGCACACCCCTACCCCCAAGAGTCAACTAGTTTGCGTTCACGTCTCTTTCTGTACAAATTCATTTTTGCTTTCGTTTATGAGATTATACATCGAGAACGTCATGGAAAATTAGGTGGGACCCAAATCAGATAATTGAAAGGCAATCAGAAGGCAAAGAAAACACAAATACATGTGGGAGTGGGACACATGGGTGGAAACTGCAAGGTCAAGAAGAATGACTTCATGCATGACGTATGTGGAATATAGGGGAGGCCAACTACCCAAAAATATAGGAATGGCATCCTCTCCCTCCCATTCCTATTTAGACCCAATATGTTAATGTTGTGGACTTTTTTCAAAGACTTTGATGATCAAAATCATTCACTACGAAGAAATGAGTGCGAGCCAATTAGTCACGCCAAAACTCATATTGAGCAAAAATCAATTGTTAAAGTTTCAAAATATTATAATATGATTTCGAAACTCAAACAAAAAATTGAAATGCTAGATCGGAATATGAGATGGAAATAATTTTTAACATAGTTGATGCTCTCGAGAATTCTAAAAAAATTAACAAATTTCGATGATCAAAAGAACCCACTACCCTAACAAGACCGGGAGGATCTTATCTCACCAAAAAATTCTCTTTCTTTTTATTGCAGTTATCGTGGATTTAAAATTCTTTGTACCCAATTTCAAATGTACACGGGTTTTAGTACAACCATTGAACTATGTAAAAATCTATACATCTCTCAACATTCGCACCAATCTATACATCTCTCAACATTCGCACCCAATCCACTAGTCGAGAATGCAGCAAAGCACAAAATTGCGTACCAACAGTACTAGTGCCACGCACAAATGCACAACAAATGTCAGCGTGAAGTTGTGAGTGATTTTAGAATTTATTTTTGATAAGGTACAGAGGATTTGTGACTAGTCTAGAGCAAACGCCAATAAGAATCTATCGACATCCAATGAACCAAAAATAACTAGCTGGCAATTTACGTAATAGCTGAAAATGAAAATTCATCCTATAAACATGTACAGGTGGGATGAACCATTTAAAAATTAAAACTGTAGTCAATTTATGGAGTAAATATTAAATTCCACCACCCATAAATATTTCCAGTACATTAACAAAGGAATCCTTAACAGGTGAGATGAGCCATTTAAAAAGGTAGAATGCACTGTTTTATTCTCCCACCTGTGGGTGTTCTTCCCTTAGTGGCTATTCTTTTTATTCTCTCATCTGCGTGTGGCCGTAGGGCTGTAAGTGAGCCGAGCTACTCGCGAGCTCGGCTCGGCTCGTCAAAGCTCGGCTTGGCTCGGCTCGTTTACTAAACGAGCCGAGCTCGAGCTCGAGTATTCGGCTCGTTTACTAAACGAGCCGAGTAGAGCTCGGCTCGTTCGACAAAAGCTCGGCTCGTTAAGGGAGGCTCGGCTCGATTAAGAGAGGCTCGTTTAGTAAATAGCTAAGCTCGGCTCGTTAAGGCTCGAGCCGAGCTCGAGCTCGAGTTTTGGGCTCGTTAAGGAAACGAGCCGAGCTCGAGCTCGCCGAAGCTCGGCTCGGCTCGGCTCGTATACACCCCTCGGTGTGGGTATTCTTCCCTTAGAGTGGCTATTCCTTTTATTCTCCCACCTGCGTGTGGGTGTTCTTCCCTTAGAGCAGCTATTCCTTTCTTTCTTTGTTTGGTTCTTCCATGTGATAGGCTTATTTTTTGTATTAGTTGAGTAGTCAAACTTGATTATCTCGTGGACTCACAATTATGTGTCCCGGGTTCGTACTTTGAAATTCATACGTGATGTAAATCATCATCTCTCCCATCGATTAACCAAAAAAAATCCACCACCGATACCGATTTCCAATATATTAAAGAATCCTTTTATCAGTTTGGAACCCAAAAAATGTAGATGAATTAATTGTGTTTCTTAAAATGATAAATTGACTATCATTCAGAACCAGATAAGTTTGACTAATTGGAGAAATTTGAGTATTACTATAATATCCTTGAATCTACCATTCATCCGAGGGCATTGCAGTCAAATCAAGCAAACACCTTTCTCCTACAAGCCAAACAATTCCTCCATCATTTCTGGTCGTTGCAAATCCTTATGAGGAATTGACGAACCATGAATTTGATCCCACAAAAAAATCTAAGGAAATTAATTCAAAGAAAATAACAAATAAATTATATAACTTTTTAATAAAAAAATAAAGTATTGCTTTACCTATTGAATTACATTGCACCAAATTAAGATCCCAATAAATTCTTTAAATCGATGAAAAAATTTAATACTTTATGCACGTAAAAAACTTAACTTTAATAATTTTAGTCCACTGCAAATAATATGATGTACTAATGGCAATATCGATAAATCAAAAGCAAATTAAAAATAATAAGGGGGGGGGGGGGGGCAAGGAAAATCAAAACATACCACAGCTGCCCTGGTCTTTAACGTCAACGACGGCCCCTTTCTCTCTCCAATCGACGGCATCCGGCAGACTCTCGCCGTCCTTAACGACATACCTGTCACTCGTCTTCGTCGCCGTCAGCCTCCGTCCAGACCCGGCCTTGGCGCCCAAGTACTTGGACCGGTACTCCTCGTTGGTCAGGTCAGCGAACCGGTTCAGGCCCAGCTTGTACGACCGGTTCTCCGCGTTGTGCTCGTCGATGAACCTCAGGTTGTGCTTAAATATCTGGAACCTCTTCTCCTTCTCTCCCAGGGCGTTGTAGTTCTTGCCATGGCTGACCAGCCACGACTCGAACATGGACGCGACCTCGTCGTCGGATCTCCGGTGGGGTTCGCCGGAGCCGATGATCGACATGTCCAGCGCCGATGAAAGGACGAGGAGGACAGAGAAGAAGACGATGGCGGTGGGGATGAGGGATCTGAATGGAGAACCCATGTTTGTGTTTCTCTCTCTACTTTTCTCTCTCCCCTTTGTTTCTTGAGGAAGAATGTGGTGGTGGGGTATGGAAGAGGTGGGGAGTAGGGTGGGCTTTTAAAGAGGCATGGGCCGGTTCATGGCGTATATATACGATATATCTAGGAGTATTGTACTGTATTTGTTCATTTGAATTTTAGAAGAGAGAAGATATTTTTAATAGGTGCAGAGGCGTCCCGAATCAGTCGATCTTTTTGGGTCTACATCGTAAGCGAATAATTTACATTCAAAGAAAAATTTCCGACACATTTGTGTTCGAATTTGTTTCCGATGCATTAGTATATTTATATCTGCGTTCTTTTTCATATTTTTACTTTGGTGAAATTATGTAGTAACATTATTATTACGACTACTTCATAAACTTGTTTAATTTTGCGTACATCAAAGTGCATTATTGCGAGTTCACAATAGAAACGAAAAGATTACAAATGGTAAAAATAAATCTGCATATAAATTAGAATTCAGAATACTTATGTGCGTGAATTTTGTTATGGTAATTTAAAATCTTAATTAGTTTTTCAAAATTTAATTTTTTCCAAAAGTTACTCCCTCCGTTCCGAAATGAAGGTCCATCTTTCCTTTTTGGGTTGTTCCAAAATGATGGTCATTTTCCAAAAATGAAAGGAAAAATTTGGTGATTTTCCAAAAATGTCCCTCATAGGTGAATATAAGTGTTGTAAAGTAGGTAAAATATAGGGGTAATAGTGGAAATGATAGGTATTGTAGGTGTAATGATTGCATGTCCTTTTAAATAGTTGGAATTTTCAAGAGGGACTCTCAATTTGGAACGGAGAGAGTATTTACTAGGGATGGAGCTACAGAGTAAAAATCTCAATCTCAAAGGTTGTGTTTGGTTGGAAATTTAGTTTAATTTAGTTTTGGTAGTAGATAGAGAGAAATAGAGTAATGATTGAAGATATGGGTAATGATTGGAGAAAGATAGAGAGAGATGAGAAAATAATACTGTAATTGGAGAAATATGATAATAATTGAAAAAACAAGTAGGGTAATAATTAATTTCTAAAGCTAAAACTAAAACTAAAAATAAAAATAAAAGGGAACCGAACAAAGCCAAAGGGGTTCCATTTTGGCTTTGAAAAGTGAGTCTTTTATTAATGGCTTTGGAAATAGAAGTCCAAACGAGAAAAATGCGGATTAGATGTGATTGGCTGGAGGAGGAAACAGCCAAGAAAATAATGAATGAACTCCGAAGAGAGAGAAAGGGAAGTCAGGAGAGAGAAATTACTAGGAGTAGTTCATTTTGACCAACCCCAGGGGAAGGGGGTCCGAATTCCACATCTTTTGGGATTTTGGAAATAGGAGCCATGTGGCCAAGTGGGAATTATTGCCGGGTTTTGGGTCGTCTTTGGCAGTGGCGGACACGGTGTTCCTGGCCTCCAGCGGCTGGAAAAATAAAGTTTTGGATGAATAAAAAAGAAAAGCGGATAAAAAGCGGGTAGTAGTTAAAAATGGGTGATAGGAGCATTTTTACTAACATGCAGATTGTTAGATATTTTGGAACTTTTCGAGGTTGTTCAAAATCTCTATTAGTGCCTTTGTTATATCAATTCTATTTGATTGTAATGGGTAGGTTAATTAGAGAGTAGTTTCTCACTCAATGCTTCTCCCATGATCTGCGCCAAATTGACCGCGGCAAAATCGATCCAATTGCGTGAGAAGTAAAAACATTACACTGCACATCATGCATATTTTTCCCAAGATTAAAAAGTTTATTCATGCACATTTTTCTTTTCTGTAAAACTCTCCTAAAATTTGCTTACCATATTTATCGTTACAAGATTTTTCTTTGGAGTATAAAAAACATAGATTGCACACATTTGTCTTGCCGAAGAATTCTTTGAAAATTTGCTTTCCATACTTAATTGTCGGTCGAGTGAAATTATTACTATATAAAAAAGGGATTGATCCACCATTAGGTGACACCCATTTTTTTTTTCAGAGAAGAGTTTGTGTGCCGCTGACCTTTGTGTTATTACATACTCGCACCTGCGAACGAAAAAACACTGAGAGGTGAGAAGAGTTTTATTTTTTTAAAACAAAAGTATGAAGGGTTGCATCTCTTTTTCCAGTGGCGAGAGTTTTGATTAAAAAAGGGGTTGCACGATTTTTTTGTTTACGGTGGAGGCGAGTTTGATAAGTTTCTGGCAGCCCACGTTCTTTTGTTCTTGCATCTTCGAACGTTTTATTTTTTGGGTTGTCTAAATCACGTTATACATCATATTATTCATCCATTCACTATTCGTGATTTTTGGTGCCGTTTGCTGCTGTGGCCGAATCTTTTGGAGATCGATTCGGAGCTGGTTGAATCCGAAGATCGGGCGTGAAGTCCGTGGTGCATCTATTGGATCTTGAAGAAGCTCTGGGAGCATCGGAGATTGGCGAGAATAGGTAAAGGCTTGGGGTAAGGTTTTTGCTATTTCGCAATTTGTACTTCTTTTCGATTAATAGAATAAAGCAGTAGTGTTAGGCCGTGGTTTTGGCTTAGGGTTATTTAGGACCCTAAGTTTTTCCACGTAAATCGTGCGTCTCTTGTCACATTTTTTATTCTACTGTAGTACTTGATTTTTGGCTTGGATTAATCGAGATAATCAACCGTTCATCCATATTAATTTTTAAAATCAGAAAATTGGTATTTTTTTTTTTTATCAAAACTCCTATTCACCCCCCTCTAGGAGTAGATTGAACGCTTCTGCATAATTTCACAGATTTTGGATCAAATTAATTTTTAAAAATTAATTTTCTATTTTAGTTAGTCACTTTTCACAATTACATGGAATCGTCCTCTTTACTCTCACTCTCACTCTCTTTTCAATTAAGTATTTGCTGCCAAGGGCCTTATTTGGGGCACAGCATATGGGAAAGAAATTGATGATTTTTGCAGAAATCATTATGGATTTTACAAAAATGATTCAAACCGCAATTTATTTTAAAATATTTTTTTATGAGGCATACGGTTTAAGGTTGTTTGGTTGTTAAATTAGATGGATAAGAATGGGTGGATAAAGAAATAATGTAAGAACTTGTTTAATCGTCCCTTGTAGTGAAACTACAAACAGAATTTGGAGAGATTTGAGGGGCAAGGGGGTCATTATATCCACCCCGATAAGCTTATCCTAAGGGTAAGGCTGTGACCGAATCGAGCAACTCGTGAGTTTGACTCGGCTCCGCTCATTTAGTAAACGAGTCGAGCTTCGAGTTTTCAACTTGTTTAGTAAACGAGATAAGCTCGGCTCGTTAAGGGTGGTTCGGCTTGATTAAAGAGGCTCGTTTAGTAAACGAGTCAGCTCGGCTCGATAAGGGCTCGAGTCTTAAAGCTCAAGCCGAGTTTGAACTCAAATTTTTTGTTCGTTTAGTAAACGAGCCGAACTCAAACTCGACAATGCTTAGCTCGGCTCGTTTACAGCCCTACCTAGAAGGTGGGGTGGGATAAGCTAAGTCCCTACACCTATAGGGGTTTTAGCAATCCAGGAGCAAAATGGGAACCAAACACCGAATAAAGGTGGGCACAGATTAGGTTTCACAAAAAAATCATACATCCGGTGGTTTTTCATTTTTTGGTTGGAAAAATTCGTGCTCCTTGAAAGCGTCTCAACTCTCTTTTTCATCGTGGAGGATGTTAGGTAGCCAATTACTTATTATTGGGATATTGAATTATAAATTGTAGATTATGAATATCAGAATTATAGTAGTAGGAACTAGGAAGAATCTGTAAAACTGTTTTGGAAGATAAATACAGAATAAATTTTTCATTCAAATTTGTGAGAAAGTATAATAACAATCTAAAAGAACCCATCCCAATATGATTTTTGGATTGTATTGTTCATATATCACAATACATTGCGGTATAATGGATTTTCAGAGTAACAGTCAAACATGCAAAACTAAGTTTGTGCATGTTCGATGCACGGGATTACCGTTACGTGATATTTCAAATTTATTTTCCTCAATTCTCTTAAAATGTCACTGGAGTATTGGACTATTTTTCATCATCTCTCTCTCTCTCTCTCTCTCTCTCTCTCTCTCTCTCTCCCTCTCTTTCTCCCTTCCAATTTAAACAAATTAAAAGAAAATCAAAATTCTAGAAAATTAGGAATGAAGGTTTGGAAGATTGGTAGGCCCTAAACACATTCCTATAAAATATTGATAGACAGACAAATAGATAGTTTGGTTAATGGAGAGTTCAAAATGAAAGATTAGCATTTACCTATCTTATTTGCGTAGTTGCATATTTTTATACATATTTAGATAATTTAAATGCAGACTAGGCAATCTTATTCGGCAAAATAATGTTTTTTTACTTATTTCGTGTGGGGTAGGTCGTCTTATAACAAGTGAAGGGATCGATCAAAAATTAATTTAGCGTTGATTTTCGTTGTAAACAACTAATCAATCTAGCTATGACTCGCCAAATAAACTTGTATTTATTGCTTTTTTTTTTAGAATAATAAATAAGTAGATGAATCAAACGGCCGGCGAATTCCTTCTGATCTATCATTCATCTTTGTCATTGATTTTTGTTTTTCAGATTCATATCTTCGTGATAGATAACTAATACTAGTAGTAATATTAAACAACAGATTTTTGTTTTAATTCCATCTCTCATTATAAATCAAATAACATAATCTTGCCATATCTTTGACATAATCATTCACCGTAATGCTTAAGAAGAGAGGTGAATATATTTCAGATACAAACTTGAGTTTACACTTATTTTATTTTATTTTTTTGAGTAGTTTCCTTTGGTCATCAATGAATTTATGCGATTTGAATTGAAAAAAGAGAGGTAAGTATAGTGAAAGATTTTGTTAATTTTTTTCAAGAATTTTTTTAGTTTCTGAACTCTTCTCGTTAAGTCAAATTGCTAGAGGTAAGCAAAAATGTATCTCAAAAGTATTGAAAATTTAGCAAAGACAAAAAAAAAAAAAAAAAACAATTTGACTTAGAGGATGTTTGCAAAAAATTATTTTGACAGATTTTGAGATTCTAACTTCTAAAAATTAGTTTAGAATGTTTGTAAAAAATTCTACATAACTTTTTTAGAATCTACAGATTCTGAGAACATGAAAAATAAAAGAAATCCTCAAAATTTCAAAATTGGGTTTGGACAACTTTTGGAATTCCGTAACTCAATAAAAAAATGAAATTCTCATAATCTAGTAGCTGCAGATTTTATATTCCAAATTTTACTAGGAGTAGAGAAATATATTTGTTGTAGCTGTAAGATTAAAAAAGGGCAAATTTTCGTAATCGTCCCTCTAGTTTTACAGTTGTCTCAATTTCATCCATCTAGTTTCAATTTCGTCCCTGTATCTTACGTTTGAAATTGGTAAAATAGTTAACGCCATTAATGAAAATAACGGAAAAATATGGTTAAAAAATTAAGTACTCCAATTTTCAATCTGGTTGAACCAGTGCGAATATCTTTTTTTTTTTGATCATTTTATTATAGATGGTCGTAATAAATTTTTGGCTCTAACGCCTTTCAAAAAGCACCTGAAAATTCCTTATTTAGTTTCAGGGCTCTCTTAGGATGTTTATTGAAAGGCCTTAGAACCAAAAATCCATTATGACCATAAGATAAAATGATCAGAAAATAAGATTTTCGCACCGGTTCAAATAGATTAAAAATTGGATTACTTAATTTTTAACTATATTTTTTAATATATAAATGGTGTAAAAAATTAAGTGTTCCAATTTTCAATCCGTTTGAACCGGTGTAAAGATCTTATTTTTCTGATCATTTTATCTTAAATGTTCATAATGAATTTTTGGCTCTAAGCCTTTTCAATGAGCACCCTAAGAGAGCTTTGAAACTAAATAAAGAGTCTTCGGGTGCTAGTTGAAAGGCCTTAAAGCCAAAAATTCATTACGACTATCTAGGATAAAATGATCAAAAAAATAAGATTTTCGCACCGGTTCAACCTGATTGAAAATTGGAGCACTGAATTTTACCAATTTGGAACGTAAAACGAACTACGGGAACGAAATTGAGACAAGTAAAACTAGATGAACGAAACTGAGACAGCCGTAAAACTAGAGGGACAGCTACGAAAAGCGCAGAGGACTTGACGCAATTAAAAAGGAAAAGTGTGAGATTCATCTACTCATCATTCCAATAGGAACCATGCTAGCCACAAATATATCCGTCCATAGATTGTGCACAGATTTTGTTGTGGAGTCCACCACAGGTTCCACAATAATGATCCGAGCCGTTCATTAAATGTAAAATATTTTTTCAAGAGTTGCCGTAAAAAATCAGCTCAATCTAATATTTGTAAGTGTTCGATCCAATCATCTAAATTTTCATTCAGATTTCCGGATAATGAAAAGTTAGATTATTAGATCAAATTCTTATAAATATTGGATTGAGCTGATTTTTTATGAGCACTTTTGAAAAAATAATTTAAATTTAATAAACGGTTCAAATTATTTGTGTGGGATCCGTGGTGGGCCCCACAATAAAATCTGTGCAAAGATTGTCTGTGTGGATAGATTTATCGTTCCAGTGGTGATAGACTTATGTAAGGAATCTTGATAGGCCACGTTGCATGTATCTACTAGTTGCACTTGCACAAAGCAATAGAATTCGCACGCCTTTTGCGTAGGACACCTACCGTTGAATCGGTTTTTTTTTTTTTTTTTCTAGGACAATCAAAATACAAATTATATTGATATAAACACCGGGAAAATCAAAACATCTAGAAAACTAGAGACAAGACTCGTCAGAACTTCGGTCTTTGAAGCCGTCATATTGTATGAATTTTGTAGGATCTTGGCAGGAAACTTCTCGAACAACTACTGACCGACGTGATGAAAAACCACCCACAACAATACCGTGAAGGAAACCATTGAATTGGCCGGCTTCCTTGCATGCATCATTTACAGCCAACGATCCTTGCATGTAAATGCGAGTGTATGTATTTTGTAGATGTAATTGTATGTGATTTGTTAGGAATCGAACTCCGACTCTATATTCGAAATCCAGTTTTTTCTCTCTTTTCTTTGACAGCAGTTTTTTCCCGCCTCTCTCTTTCTGTTTTCTTTGAAAACTCTCAACCCTAATTATAGAGTCAGAAAATTGCCCTGGCTAAAAGTGGAAATAGCTGCGGGGGCCAAAAATAGTTGTGGGCCCCCGACTCCTACAATCCCGGGCTCCAACGTTGCTAAAAGTTGTCTGCATATCCAACATCTCTATTATAAAACAGAAGGGTGTGGGGACAAATTGTTAGAATGGCTTAGATTCATTTGATCTAAAGGTTGTAGTGCATCCTCCCACTTCCCGGTTAAGTGCCCATAATTTTCACATAAATCACACAACTGTCATCCCCTTCTAACAAGAACGCGTAGTAGTACCGTAGGCACGGATTAGCACTAATTGTTGTATAATACACCTGTTCTCATTTGGAGCTGGAGCCCTAAACGCACATGATTTAGTGCCGTTTAGCCCACATGAACGTGATCCAAACTGTTTATGTTGTTCGGCTTGGTGAGTTCATCAGCCTTGTTAAAAATGAGATCAATAGTTTAAATATCGGTGTCCAAGTAGACAAAATATTTTTTTCTTCAAGTTTATTCGTATAATCATAGCCATTACTGTTCTTCAAAAATAATGTGTTTCGTTTATATATTTTACAATATTTGTTCAATTTCATTTTTGACATGACCAATAAAATAAACAATTTGGATCACATTTCGAAGGAACAACGAGGACCCCAAGCACATCCGATTTGGCCAATTAGTTTCTTTTTTATTCAAGATAGAATTATTTGAAGTTCGTGCATGTCCAAATTTACACTCAAACAAATAATTAGTTAATTAATCAAATGAAGAAATTAATTAGCCATCCTATTTGCCCTAATTATTTAGATGCCCATTCTACTATGTTTGAATACTTAAGTCGACATTCTAAAATTTAAATAATACCTAAATCACCATTAATCATGACAAATACATAAACTATGATAAAATCATGAAAAATACAAAAATTATGACAAAGTCATGCGGAATCATGACAACACTCAACTAACCTTTTAACTTTTTATGTTAGTTTAAGGTCCTAAAATAAATAGGGGTCCTATTCTACATAATACTTAAGTCCTAATCCTTGTAGGTTTGAAACCTTATGTTTTCTTCCTGAAATTTAAATAATACCCATTTAGCCCTTAATAATTATTTACATTTTAATAGAGCTGCTGCGCAGACCAAATTAAATACGGAATATTGACTTTGTTAATTTGGTCCGCGCAGTGGCAATCATGACAAAGTCATCCGGAATCACGACAAAATAATCTGAGATGTAAAACTAAGGTCCTAAATTTTTTTACTATATAGGTGAAGAAATTCGGGATGTAGAACTTAAAAGATTAGTTTAAGGTCCTAAAATTCTTCACTATATAGGTAAAGCAATTCTGTAAAACTAACTTAAAAACTTAGTTTAAGGTACTAAAATTCTTTACTATGTAGATAAAGAAATTCGGGGTGTAAACCTAACTTAAAAAGTTAGTTTAAGATCCTAAATTTTTTTACTATATAGGTGAAGAAATTCGGGATGTAGAACTAACTTAAAAAGTTAGTTTAAGGTCCTAAAATTCTTTACTTTATAGTTAAAGAAATTCAAGATGTAGAACAAATTTGAAAGGTTAGTTTAAAGTCCTAAAATTCTTTACTATATACGTAAAGAAATTCGGGATGCATAGTTAGTTTAAGGTCCTAAAAAATTTTATTATATAGTAAGGAATTTTAGGACCTTAATCTAACATAAAAAGTTAGTTTAAGGTTGTCATGATTCCCGTATGACTTTGTCATAATTTATGTATCTTTCATGATTTTGTCATGATTTCTGTATTTATCATGATAAGTGTATTTTAGGTATTATTTAAATTTCAGGATGTCGACTTAAGTATTTAAGCCTAGTAGGATGGACACCTAAATAATTAGGACAAATAAGATGGCTAATTAATTTCTTCTAATCAAATAAGCAATGAAAATCAAACGGGCTCTTTTAGTTTTCTATAAACTAATCTTTGCTGACTTCTTCTTACCCAGAGCAACAAAATTTTTTTTTTAAAATCTCTGATCAATATAGGTGGAAAAATTGTCACGCAAGCACATATTGGATAATTTTGACGGGTTGGGGGATGGTGCTACGCGCACCGTGCTATGCACATTTGAATCGTTGATCTCGGCAATCAACAGTCGGTCGAAGTAATAAATATACTTTATTGTCAATTTATGTGGTTCTGAAATGCAGAATAAGTAAAATAAGTAGATTTTGGTTTTTTTTTTTGTTTTTTGTTTTTTGGGAGGGGGGTTATAAAAGAAGGGAAGTGATTTTCGCACACCCTAAATTAATCGCACTCCGCAAAATTAATAATTTAGAGAGTGCGAAAATCAACTCTACATTAATTTCAACAATTTGGAGAGCACGAAAATCACTCATCATAAAAGAATCCTTAAATCAATGTCCTTAAAATAAGTTTGTACTTATCCTCGAATGAGTATCCCTATGCTTTGAACGGGAAGGAAGCCAAACCAAACCAAACCTAATCAAATCGAGCCTTATGTCCCAATCACTTGGGAAAGGCCACATGAATCATTTTTTTCTATTGAGCTCTGTCAAGGGCCCTTGTTCACATAAATCCATTATATTCATATCTACAGGAAGGAAGCCAAAGAGCTGAAAATTTCCTGTAAATCGAGAATGACTTGTAATGCAAAATTGTACTTTTAGTTGAATGCAATCAAAAATGATTTCGTAGAATAGTAATATAATCATATCTATTGAGTTGAATGCAATAAAAAAAAATGACTTTTCACAAAATCATGTAATCTACATAATAGAATGCACTAGACGACTTGATTAATTATTGGTGTGGTTATGACAGGTCGAGAGTAATATAGCACCGGAGTTAGCTTCAAACCACATGATGCGTGTTAGAGGGACAAACTCATAGTCTGTAGACAAATTAAAAAAAAAAAAAACTAACAACAACAACGGCGACGACGATTAGGAAATAGTGTTGTTCACTTTATTATCAACAAACATCTTAGATTTGCTATAAAACAAAAGAAAATGAATTTTGTACATCCGTACATGATAATTGAACGTTACGACTTATGAGAGGCATAGTTGTGATTGTAAATCATTGTGCGAGAGAGATGTTTTCCTGTACACGAAAGTTAAGAAAAAGTCAAATATATTTGGCCTCCTTATGGCACTCCTTATAATAATACATTTTGCGAACATGTGAAGATTCTAGGCATGTGCAGTTTCTTGCATTAATGTACAACTTGAGGCTAGTTAATCAATAATATGTAACGGTTGTGAAAGAAACTAAAGGAATTTGGTCAGAGGTGCACATAAGTTATCCTGAAACATCTTGCATTATCCGAAAAAGCCATATACTAGTGAACTGTACTTGAACGGTGTCACCCCTTAATTAAATCATGGCTCCGCCAGTGCCCATAACCCGATAACAGGAACTTGACAGACATCATGAAGTCGAGGGGATGATGTCCATAGAAAGACAGCTATCCAGATTCTATGATTTTGGGCCTCTCAACTTGGACTGGTTTTGGATATATAACTCTCTGTCTCTTGCTCTGATCTCCATTACTTTTCCTCGTGCTTCTCATCTTGGGGGGAAAAAGGAGTGCACAGCAGGCCTTTTCTCCCGTTTCGGGTCTCAAAAAGATGATCGGAACCGCTCATTTTGTTCAGAATATGTCATTTAACGTCTCTGTAAAATGACCTACGTTCGATACCGTTAGAGGCGTTAACAAAACACCCAAAATCACTTCAGAACTTGGGCCCAAATTCTGAAGTGATTTTGGGTGTTTTGTTAATGCCTCTAACGGTATCGAACGTAGCTCATTTTTTACAGAGACCTTAAACGACATATTCTGAACAAAATGAGCGGTTCCGATCATTTTTTTGCGACCCGAGGCGGGAGAAAAGACCTGTTGTGCACAGCTTGCTGTGCACAAGGCTTTTTTGGGAAAAAAATTGAGGATCTCTCTCTCTCATATAACCTGAGGTTATGTTTGGGTGACCGGAATCTTAAGTAGGATTAGGAATATTTGGGAATCAAATTCCTAGGAATTTTCTTGGGTAGGAATATGAATATGATTATTAGAAATCAAATTCCTAAGAATTTAGTATCTGGAGTAATTTCATTCCAGTATTTGAATTAGTTCAATAATCTTATGCAGGAAACAATTATTTGGAAAAAATTTCAAAGTCAACATTTCCTTTTTTTTAAAATTGATTTAGCAAGGAATCTCAGATTACGGTGGGGCAAAGGAGGGAATCATATCCTATTCTTAGAATTTGATTCCTAGTTGAATGTGTCACCAGGAATCACAATAGTCCTATTCTTTTCTCTTCCAAACGTGAAAATAAGTAAGCATACCATCACATTTTTCCTAGAAAAAACACTCCTATTGCCGTTTCTTCCAAACGTCAAAATTATAGAAGTATGGCATCACATTTCCATTCATTCTCAAGATTTCTGTCATTCAAACTGAGCCTCTTTAACTTGCAGAACACACACACAAAGCATGTTCGTGTGATGAGAAAAACCTGCAACCGAGTATTTTAATTACTACTACTACAATTTTATCCTCAGTTTCTTGCTCTAGCGTCCGCTCATGCTCTAGCTTTCTCTCACATTCACACACATGTACCATGTTACTTAAACTTGTATTGACTAATTTTTTAGCAAGTCGGTACATATTTTATTGTTAGCAAACTTCTTTTAGTTTTGAAAAATGATAATGCCAAAACTCTTTTTGTTAATGTCGAAATTTTAATGCATAAAATACTTGTAGCCTGCACATGATACAAGTCTTTTGCGTACTGAAATTGGCACTAACAAAAACAATTTTGACATTATCTCCCACTTTTATGTTCAAATTAATCAAGTGTTATGTTTTTTATTTTTCTGAAATGTTCTCATCAAGATAAATCCGAAAAGTTCAATAATTTTCCAAAAACTAGACAAAATTCACTACCAACGGAAATAAGTACCGATGAAAAAATTGCTTAGTACAAACTCCATCTTAACGGTAAGGTCCATAAAGCACGATCTCTCTGTGTTGCCAAATTTCACAACAAAACAAAATTTTAATTGTATCCCTGTTTGCCAATATTTCCCTCCATCGAAATCGACGGAGATTTCGGAAAACAATGCCAACAACAAAAATAAGGGCGATTGTCTCCACAAACGGATTTGAGGTTCCTTGCCGTATTTCAGGATTTCACCGAAAAAGAAATGGCGAATAATTCAAATGCTATTTTTTAGTGTTGATGAATTGACTCGTAAAAGAAGACCGTCACCTGTCAATTTTCCAGAACGGAATCGACCCATCGATTGGGAGGAGTGAATTGATGGTTTAGTGAAGTGGGATGGAGCGGAAGAAAAATAACAAATGAACTTTGTTATTTTTTCCAAGGTAGATTTACAATAAAAAAGGACGGATCCTCATTGAAAGTAAGAAAGTTAAGTTAATCCTACTCCTAGGAAGACAAAAATTAAGAACAAAGTTAAGACTTTAATTTGTTGAAGGAGTTTACAATGAAGCCAAAAGAGGCTATTTATAGAAAAACAAAATGTGCAGGAAATAACTTCCTAACTTCTAACTACTCTTCATTATCTTCCAAGTGTCCAAATAACTTCCCACAAACTCCAAAGTGTGTAGGAGCATGCCACTTGTCCAAATAACTTCTCTTCAACTTCAATGCGTGTAGGACGATGACAAGTGTCCTGCACTTTATTAAAATACAAACAAATAAAACAAATAAAAACAAGTTATATTATTAATACGAAATAATAAAATAGGAAGCATTCTCATAATTGCCACATTTCCGTCGATTATCGACAGGCGGTGAAATATGGTACAAACAATTCACCATTCACCGAGTTGCAATTTATTTTTCATTTATTTCTTGAGTGTCTGTTTGCAAAGTGAAAGAAAATCAAATCTCTTCTTGAATTAGAAAAATTAAGGTTGGGTTTACTTGTGAGGAAGGCCCTTTACACCTCAGGCCCTAACCCGATCCAGCCACTTTGGGTCAAGTAAATTTTTTTGGGTCTGGAATTTTTATTGAAATTTTGGCCTACGTAACAGAGTTACCACAACATTTAATGGGCTAGCCTAGTGGTTGGGTCCATGGATTCACAGTCCATCGAACAGGGTTCAATCACAGCCCTGTGGCACAATGATCAATTATTCGGGGGTTTTTTTTTAAATGAAGAGCAAATATTATTATTATTATCAAATATTCGATATTTGGTGGATTGCTAATTCTGGCATGTAAATTTATCGGAAAGTAACCCCCCCCCCAAAAAAAAAAAAAGAAAACTATTTGGGGGAGGGAAACTAGACAAAGAGAAAAGGATAACTCGCGACGCTCAATGCAATTGTTTATAAATAAGGACCAATTTTTTTTTTTTTGATCCGTGATTCGGAACTTCTTTGATGATACCACTTTTGGACCTAGTCATCGGAGATTAGTAGGCAGTAGGACGAATCTCTCATAAATTAGTTAAGGCATTCGCAGCGGCAGAGCTATGTTAGGGTTCGGGGGGGCCTCGGCTCCCCAAGCGTTCGAGTTTAAAAAATTTTCATTTGTATATAACTGATTTTGAATATTATTGATAATTATTTGTGCATAGTTATTTATAATATTAATAATTTTGGTTCGATTAATTTGATAAAAAAAATCCGATTATTTTACATTCTCACCTTTTAATTTCTTTCATAAATAAAAAATAAAGCCCGTGATAGTTGAGATAATCGAAAGAATCATTACAATATACAAATGTAATTAATTGAAAAGTAAAAACCTTATGATATACAAATAAGTATACGTTCTGATAAAAAAAATATATGTCTATTAAGTCTGCTCCCTCCGTCATCAAAATCCTAACTCTGCCTCTGTACACACGTAACTAATTCAAAGACTGAGATATCTAAAAACAATTTAATTACGGTACATATTAGATCCATGGTTATGGACAATGGATGAGTCAAACAAACCAGAGAGGTCGGCAGGGGAGCTGGGGAGGCCCGGGAGGGAAAGAAATGGATTCGATGTGTGTCCCAGTTCATGTACAGGCCGACGACCGCACATGAAAATCTGTGGAGTCAGTTGACTCTATGAAAAAGTATGAAAAGACTACTAGCAGTGTGATGCTCCTTAAGAGTATTATGGTGCGTTCCAGTTTTGAAAAGAAAGAATTTTTAGAAAATGAAAATAATTTTAAATTTAAAAATTATATATTTATGTAAATAATTTTTTTACCAATGTAGATTTTATTTGATAGATCTCATTGAGATATTTTAAACAGTGCAAAAAAATTAAAAATTTATTTTATCATTTTAATCACATTTAAATTTGAAATTACTTTCTTTTTTTTTTTGAAAAAGAATGGCTAAAAAGAAAACGGAACACGAGCTAGACATTATTCATATCTATCGGGTTCTTTTTATATCTTTTCCTTCATTACTCTAAAAAACTTTTTTCAAAATCCAAACCGAACAAGGTAAGATCTATTTCTCATTACTCTTAAAAATCTTTCATATACCCAAAGTGAACAGGGTAAAATCTATTTCTCTTTACTTATTACTTTCAAAAATCTCCCTTGTAACCCAAACCGAATAGGGGTAACGACAATACCCTGTTCGATTTGGGTTTTGATGGAGCTTTTTGAGAATAATGAATAGAAAAAAATGGATAGAAAAAAATTGATTGAAAACCATGCGCAAGGGTTTTAAAACTCAAAATGAACAAGCAGATCTGGATAATATAGTTTTGAATGAGACCACACGGCACTTTTGACTGATTCAAAAATAAATGACATAGTGATACGTTCATGATGCAGTCACACAAATTAAGTATTAAATTGAAAAAAATAATATAATTTTAGTTCCATTAGTTATAGTGATTATTTTTTAATTTTACTAATGGCAACCGTGTATTTGTGGTGGTGATGGAATGGTGGTGGCGTGTGGCGATGGAGTGGTGGTGGTGGTGGTTATGGTTGTGGTAGTAGTGGTGGTGGTAGAGTGGAGTGGTCGTGTTGGCGGTGGCATAGTGATTGTGGTACTTGTCGTGGTGGTGGAATGATGGTGGTGGAGCGACAAGAGCAAAAATATTTGTGGTAGTGGTGGTGGTGTAGTTGTGGCGGCGACAATGAAATGTTTTTGTGGTGGTGGTGGTAATGGTGGCAATGGCAGTGGTTGTGAAGTGGTGGTGGTGATAGTCATGGTGACAATGATAGTGGCGAAGTGTCTATGCTAGTGGTGGTGTTGGTAGAGTAATGGTTGTGGTAGAGTGATAGTGGTAGTGGCAGTGGCGGTGACAGTGATAGTGATGACAGTGTGGAGGACTCATAAATTCAATCAAAAAAGCTACGCCTTTCGTCTCATAATATTTGTCCGGTCTACAAAACAATAACGTAAAAATAACACAATTTTTATAAGAAAAATTCAAATTTTTTTCAACAATTCACTAGATATCGCTAAGTTCTTTTAATTTATGAAAAAGGTTCAATTTTTTTTTGAAATAAAAGTGCATTATTTTTTAGTCTTTGTTATGCGGACCGGACAAACATTTCGAGACGGAGGTAGTACTTAATTTTTGTCAGCTTTTTAGCCTACATTTTAAGAGGCTTTTAATCATTTTAAATAATGTAAAATGTGATTATTAAACAATCTAATCACTTATTACTTAATTCAATCAATTTTAAGTGTTGAATTTGTGTTATCAAACAATCCCTTTGTATATGTATTTCCTTTCTCTTAGTTATCGGACGAATTTTTTTTGAAAACAGTCAATTCATTTAACAATGCCCGAAAATAAAGATTACATCACAATAAACAGGAATGGACCAAACTTCCTATACTCGAGACACGAGTTACTGCATAAAGCACACAGGCTGCAGACTTAAGGACACCCTGCAAAAGCAGCCGACACAAGTGTCGACATAAGAATCCCGTTCGGAGCAAGGCAGAGAGATACCAAACGAAATCTCAGCACAAACCATTAAACACTAAGCAAAGATGTAATCACACAACAACATAATACAAGCGAAAATAAATATCTGCTCCCAAGGACATGCCTCGAGGGCCGTCGGCCGGAACTGGACCGGGAAATCCAATCTAGAGCTATGGAGTCCTCTAGGGGCCTCCAAGGCAAACCTTCGCTGCCACGCGAGGCTCCGGGTGCGAGGGCTGAGGCAACGCCAAGAACGAACTCCAACAGGCCCAACTCGCCCACAGCGGCCGAAGAACAAAAATTCCCTCCCGCTGGATCAGACGAAAAGTTAGGTTAATGGTTTATTAGTGTAATAGATATTATTCTAAATTCTAAATGCTACTTGGGATTTAAATTTGTGATTGACAGCATTTAGGGGGTGTTTGCAAGGCCTGGTTTTGCATTTTTCAATTCCCATTTTTGAATTTTGGGTGTTTGGTAGGAAAAGGGAAAATGGATTTTGGGTAAAATGGATTTTACAATTTCTTGTTTCTAAAACAAAACCAATAATCTGGTAAAAGGAGCTTTTAGAATTCCCATTTTTCCATTTTCCCATCCAGCCATGCCGAAAGACAATGCTACCCTCTCTCTTTTCGGATTATTCCCACTCTGCCATGGTTTTCCCATCCAGCCGTTCCAGTTTTTTTTAATCCCAACTTCTGTAATATTTAGTAGTATTTTTTTTGCTCGGCTGTAATATTTGGTATTGTACTGTAGTTTGTAGTATGTTTGTTCTGTAATTTGGTTTAATCCAGATTTAAGTAATATTTTGTGTTGTAATGTTGTAATGTTTAGATTATAAATTGGGTTTTGCTAGAAAATGCGCCGTGGGTATCCACAAGAAGACAAAAGTAAATACTTTTTCCCATCTCTTCACTCCGACCCCCTGACACGGGTCCACTCCTACTATTACGAAAATACCACGCTTTGGCAAAAAATATCTGAACCTATTTTATTTTTTCTTTATTTAATTAATACTAATGTTTACACTCTATATTTTTTTCTTTTTTATTTATTTAAAATTATTTTAGTGTTCCAATTTTCAATCCGGTTGAATTGGTGGAAAGATCTTGTTTTTTTTTTATCATTTTATCTTTAATGGTCATTATGAAATTTTGAACTCGTAGAATCAAATATCTCTTAGGGCTAATCAACGAGAGTCCTAAAGTCAAAATTTAATTATGGCCATCTAGGATAAAATGATTAGGAAACTAAAATCTTTCCATTGGTTCAAACGGATTGAAATTTGGAACACTTAATTTTTTGACCATAATTAAATTTTGACTTTAGGGCTCTCGTTGATTAGCCGTAAGAGATATTTGATTCTACGAGTTCAAAATTTCATAATGACCATTAAAGATAAAATGATAAAAAAAAAAAAAGATCTTTCCACTAATTCAACCGAATTGAAAATTGGAACACTAAAATAATTTTAAATAAATAAAAAAGAAGAAAGATACAGAGTATAAACATTAGTATTAATTAAATAAAGAAAAAATAAAATAGGTTCGGATATTTTTTGCCCAAGCGGGGGTATTTTCGTAATAGTAGGAGTGGACCCGTGTCAGGAGGTCAGACACGGGGTGAAGAGATGGGAGAAATTATTTACTTTTGTCTTTTTGTGGATGCCCACTGGGCATTTTCTAGCAAAACTCTTATAAATTTCATCGCTTCTTGTATTGTTTGGTTTTCCCATTACTTTCAAAAACATTTTTGATGGAAAAGTTCAACAAACAATAATTGAAATAATAAAAATATAATTAAAAAAAACGGGAGACACCAGTTCATGTACATAGCAGAATTTCGGAATTAAATTTTAAATAAATTGAGCCCAAACATTATTTATATACATTATACACCATTATTAATAACCGGGGGCAACATAGTAAAAAATCAATCCATAATTCATTTTTATTCCATATCTTTCAAACACTACTCCTACTGCAAAATGCATTCTGCACATATCGTCCAAACACTCTACCAAATACAAAATACATTCTGATCATAATCCCAAAATTCAAAAAGGCAAAAAGTGAAAAATGAAAAGCCAAAAAGTTGGCTCCCAAACACCCCCTTACATAAATTTTCGGGATCTAAGCTGTAAATACTTACATACATAAATATACACAAAACTTCACCAAATGGCATCCGCACTGTATGAAAATGTGGAGGTCCCATTTTCCGATCGAACTTCGATGATTCGAACCACTCAATGTGTTTAGAATATGATTTTAAGAGCACCCGCAAGAAATCGGGAAAAAAAAATGACCGGGAAGGGCTCTATCCGAGCAGTTTTTTTTAACCATTCAATGAAAACTGCTCGAATGAAGTTTTCGGTCTTTTTTTTTCTTCTAATTTCTGCGAAGACCCTTAAAATCACATTCTAATCACATTGAGCGGCTCGAATCATTGAAATTCTATCGGAAAAAGGAAGGTCCTCACTTTGCTGCTTGCGGACGCCTTTATAGAAAGAAGACTGCATACATATATACATAATATGTGTCCGTGCATACAGATATAGCTTCTTTTTTACCAGATATAAGTATCTAAATTAATTACATATATCTAAAAGGACCATGTAAAAGGTAATATTCAAACCGTTCATCTCGTAGCTTTAGCATTTTAGATTATTTATACGAAAAATCGATATAATATGAACAAATCGTTTAAATTTGACGATTTAAGCTCAAAACATATTCAATGTCTACTGTAAACAACTGTAATATATATCTAGCGATTTTTTATCAAGCCAATTTTTTGCTCACATATTCATGAATTCGAGAACTACAAATCGAATATTCGAACGGTTTGGCTCTTTTTTGTGAGACAAGAATAGAACCAAAATAAAGAAAAAGAGAAATAGTAAAGAAAAGAAAAGAAAGTCGTCTTCTTCTTTTCTTTCTAAAAAGAGAGAAAAGAATCCCCCATGTGACTTTTGAAAATTTTCAATTTCAAAAAAACAACTCCCGGTGTCCGGTAGAAACAGAAGACGATGCTTTAGCTCAAGCTTTACTCCGTTTGATTGGTCAGTTTATTCTTCACACAATTGATAAAAGTTTGATTTTTGAGATCAAAATACAAGAAAGTATTCCACTGTCCCATAATGTTTGTTCGATCCGCAAAACGATGAAGTAAAAATAATATATTTTTTTGCAAGAAAAATTTAATTTTTTTAAAAAAATTCACTGGATATCAATTAGTTCTTTTAATTTATGAAAATGTTTGAATTTTCTCTTGAAAGAAATATATTATTTTTAAGTCCTCGTTTTGCAGACCGAACAAACATTTTGGAACGGAAGGAGTACTAATTTCTAGTGAATTCGACGATCCCAGTGTGGATGGGAAAAATCTTCAGTGCTGAATGGGTACCACGTGGAGCCTGTTCGGTACATTTTTGGACTGCTTGAATTTGGAGAGAAGAAAAGTGTTGTGGAGAGAGAAGAGAGTGTGTTTCAAGCCGAGCCGTGTAAAAGTGTATTGGACAGCCCGAATGTGTCAGGCAGGTACCATGTGTGATATACCCATCAGACACCGAAAAATTTCTCATGTGGATGGCAGGCATGCCTTTGATTGGACCGGTGAGAAAATTAATTGAATTACGTATAAACAGGTCCGGACACTCTCAAATAAAAAAAAAAAAAAAGGGGAAAAAAAAAGATAGATGCTTGGGAAGGGCCCCACAACCCAAATTGGACTTTTGTATTAAAAGCTGATAAAGGTCAACTCTACCTCACTGGCTCCAACCTAACACCCACTCTCTCTCCTCCTCTCATTTCTCCCAATCCAACGGCTCATTACTTCCTTTTGACTTTTTCCCACCTCTCTCTCTCTCTCTCTCTCTCTCTCTCACTCTCTTTCATCATTACTGGTTTACCGGTTCGTAGGCGGACCCCACCATTAAATAGGGCGTCGGTCAAACGCCCCTAGGAAACGTTTTTCTGTTCAAAGAGTAGGACACGTGGAGGCCACCCATAGGTGATGGGGTTCGACGGAAATTGGACACAAGCGACGTGTTTTTAGTCCTGGCTTTGATTGGGAAAATTATACAGTGCCATTGATGTCTCAAAACCATCTACTCCCCTACTTTCATGAAAAATGGCTGATTTTTGTGAAAAAAAATCGTGATGCAAACCCATATTATTTTAATCAAGCCGAAAAAACCCGGTTTTCGGCTGATTTTTGACTTTATTCAAAATAATTTATGTTTAGAATATAATTTTTTACTTTTTTGAATTTATTTTGTCGAGATGAACCAATAATTCGAAAAAAATTGGTGCAAATCTAATAAATGGTGAAAAAATTGAATGAATACAAAAACAAAAAAAACAAAAACAAGTGGCTTATTTAGCCAAAGCACCCGTAACTAATTTTCCCTCCATTTCATTGGAATGGTAATGTGGCAAGGCTTGGTACCAAACAGGAATCGATTTTCCAATTGCCAATTGTGCCATTTTAGAACACAAAATCGCTTCCCATTGGCTATGAAGTTCTATAGTTTGGTACCAACTTATGGGTATAGAATCAAATTCCGCACCATTGGACATGCTCTAAAATTGTGCATTAACATATGGCGTTGAAGGCAAATGAAATGGTAGCCAAGTGGTAAGCATTGGTAGGCACCATATATCTTGGCACTAATTGAGGTTTAAACACCACCATCACCATCACGTTTTCTTTAGATTGGTTGTAGAATTTGATTTGTTTTGTGAAAATAAAACATGGGGTGTTGAAGGATATTTGGATATTGCATTGTGGTATACTAGTGAAACTGAATAATTTCTCTGTTTCTTATGAAGGATAAGATCATCTGGTCTACTACTAAATTCTGGTAGGACTATGGTGATTGGATCCTATAATGAAGGATATGGTTTTTAGTTCAAATCATAAAGTCCTTCATTTTAGACGTTATCGAAGAGGTCATCTATTGAAAAATTCTAATCTACAAATATTAACACCCAAACTTCTAAGTCAAAATGTATTGTAAAATAAACATAACCCTGCAGATCTTTATTGTTTTTTGAAATGTAATTTGATTGGAGCAAGTTTATCAATATTCGTACAATATATTCTTCATGTACAATTTTTTTTTCATACACACAATAATAGACAATTTGAATTATCAAGATAAGTTTTTAGGTAAGAATCAAGTTCTGCTCGCATGATATTCTCTTATGTTACTCTCATGTGATGCAAAAAAATTGGATCGTGCACCGCAATTCAATTGAAAGATCCAAGTTGTTTGACTTTAAAAATCCGGTGTGTACAACAACCATATAAAATATCAATCTAATCGTAGATCAATACTAGCATAATTCGAATTGAATAAGTTGTGAGAGAAATGGGCGTTCATTTTGCACACGACAGTTATGCTCCATTTACTTAGATACTGATATCCGATCATTTTGATTCATTTCCATGGACGACGAACACACAGAAGTCACAAAATGAACGGCTCAGATTGTCAAGCAAAACCACGAGAGGCCTCATGTCACATCATATGGAATTGCACAAGACAATAATCACATGAGAAGATCTTCGCCCGAATGACCCCAACTGTAACTTACCGTCCTGATTTGAGAATACAGACAATCCCACCCCCGCTTTGTGAATGGGCATATCATCATCTGTTTGACTACTCCACCTCTCTCTGCCCCCTTTCCCCTCTCTCTCTCTCTCTCCATTATACTATATATCCCCACACATGCGACCGACTGAAATTTAACCAAAACCATCTGGGAACCCAAGCCATGGCCGTCGAGCTAATGACTAATAGCTACAGAGACGGCAGCTTCGGGGCCAACACGGAAGAGATTGCGGCCAAGGAGGCCGCCGTCGCCGGCTTCCAAAGCGTCGAGAAACTCATACGAATCCTCTCCCACCAAACCAACAACCACCACCAGCAGAAAACGGCAACAGATCCCGACATCGATTACAGGGCCGTCGCCGACGTCGCCGTCAACAAGTTTAAGAAATTCATCTCCCTCCTCGACCGGTCGCGGACCGGCCACGCCCGGTTCCGACGCGGCCCCATGACTGTGACTCCGCAGAAAGCCGTCGAATTAGACAAAGCCGTTCGACCGGCGGAGGATAAACCGGTTCCTAGGGTTTACTGTCCGGTTCCAGTTCAGCGCTTGCCACCGCTTCCTCAGAACATCCATACTTATAAGAACGGGTCTGTTGTTGAGAGGAAGGAGTCAACTGGGACGACCATCAATTTCGCGGCGGCGACACCGGCGATGTCGTCGGCGAATTCGTTCAAGTCGTCGCTGACGGGGGACACGGACAGCTTCCAGCCTTCGATGTCGTCGGCGTTCCAGCTGACGAATATGTCGGGGGTGTCGTCGGCGGGGAGGCCGCCGCTGTCGTCGTCGTTGAAGAGGAAGTGCAGCTCGGTGGACGATTTGGCGAACAAGTGCGGTGGGTCCTCTGGACGATGCCATTGCTCTAAGAAAAGGTATCTCAACCGTTAATCACATTCGGAATCATTGGTTTTTGTTGATTAGGGTTAGAGGTTTGATAAACGGATCGAACGAGCTGAACTAGAACACGTAGCAACCTTAGCTAATTGTAGAAATGTACATTCAAATTTAATTCAACAAGTTGAGCTGATCTTAAACGAGCTTAAGATGAGTCGAGCCTTCCTTACATGAGTTTTAAGGGGACTACCAAACGACCTAAGCATGTTTATGTTTTTTTTTTTTTTTTTTTTTAACGAATCGAAGCGATGTATGACTGAATTAGTGGATCATGGTAGCAAGGTTACACTTTAACTTATAATAGTCCGTCGCGTATTTCTATTTTAACTTGATTTCCAAGCTTAGCTAGTTTGAAATTTAAGAAAAATAAGAAAAATAATCGATTGAGTTGATCTATTTTAAACGCGTTTTAATTGAGTAGGGTGAATCTTCGATTTTTTTTCAAGATTTAATTGCTTACAAACAAATGAATGTCGAATAAGTTTTTAATGACCGAACACAAATTAGGAATTGATTAATTTGGTTATAGTTTGTCTATTAGTCCGAAATAGACGATCTACCCAAAAAAAAAAAAAAATTAGATTGCTAAATTTCTGTTACGATATGTATCAGGAAGTCGAGGCTGAAGAGGGTAGTTAGAGTCCCGGCGGTAAGCATGAAGATGGCCGACATACCACCGGACGATTACACCTGGAGAAAATACGGCCAGAAGCCGATCAAAGGCTCTCCACATCCAAGGTAAAAATTAATCCCCTGCATCGCTGAATTGAAATCTGATATAATCTGTCCCATTGAATAGTAATCTGATAATCTGAACGGTTCGTATTCGATAATCAGGGGCTACTACAAGTGCAGCAGCGTGAGGGGTTGCCCGGCGCGCAAGCACGTGGAGAGGGCGCTGGACGATCCGGCGATACTCATCGTCACCTACGAGGGAGATCACAACCACACCCTGTCCGTCACGCAGGCGACCGCGGCCCTCGTCCTCGAATCATCTTAACCGTGTGTTTTCCCACCTTCATCGCGATCATCAAATCATCCGACGGTTGGAAATCGAGATCGGAAAAAGTTGAAAAGAAACAGCCGTATGCGATAGGAAAAGGAAAAGGGGAGGAGAATATGGACGGTCTAGTGGTCAACGCTGCGGCTTGGGCTCTGTCTCCGAGGAAATTATTGGGTGGTGCGTCAGCTGAACAATCACCGAGAGTGGGGTCCATTTGTCTCTTCTTCTTTTTCTCTCTCTCTCTTACCCGTTGAAAAACTTTTGTTTATTCGGTTTATATATAAAAAAATGAATATGTTTATGGTTGATTTTTTAAGAGTCTTTGGAATTATGAAGTGAGAGAATATGGCTTCTTCTTTTCTTTTTTTCTTTTTTAAATGTAAATGGTTGTGATTTGAGATAGGATACCCACTTGGATATGTTCCCATTTTTTCCACTAGATGAAAATGTTTACAATATTCGCACTAGATTTTTATATGTAATAATGCGGGGAGGAGTCAATGAGAAGACAAGTGAAATTCGCATAATCTGAGAGTAATTTAATAAGAAACGTGTCAGTGACGTGTCGTGCTTCAAAACGGTTGACGATTTAGACAACTTATTTAGTAGTGAGAGAGAGAGGGTGAGAGGGAGAGGAGATGGTCTTTTAGTAGTGGGTGGGGGGGGGGTGTGAGGAAAAAATGGGTTTTTGTGCGATTTAGACTACCCTTTTTTTAGACTACCCTTTTTTTAATCAATTAGAGAGTGGACTTTAGGGGTATGTAGTTGCTAATTAATGGCCGCAAACGAATCGAGTTATTTGGGATTGGGATCAGTTCTATAAGTCTCGGCTCGGTTTGATTCTCAGATCGGCTCGTTAAGGTTGGGCTCGACTTGTTTTTAAACGAGCTTAAGTTCGAGCTCAAATTTTAGGCTTGTTTAGTAAATAAACCGAGCAAGAATATTACAAAACTCAGCTCAGCTCGTTTGCACTATGATTGTGATAAAACAATAGCCGCAAAAAGCCAAAACTAAATAGACAAAGGAAGCTCCCCTCCAGCTTCTCCATAGTTCCATCAATGTTTTTTCACGTTGAGGGCCCAGTTTGTTTTGTAGCTCTTTTTCAGATTATAGTCAAAAAAATCAGCTCGAAGTGATGCCGGTAGATACGTCATACGTGAACACAGTTGATTTGTTCGAGAGAAAAAATAATGATTGAGGGTTGGAAACTTTAACGCCTATTTTCACTTGAACGAATTTGATTTCTTTCCATAGTTATTCAAGGGGAGGGTTACAAAATAAACTATTTTCATACATTTTTACGACTTAAAAAACAAGCCAACAAACGAGAAAAAATGGAACGGGCTGGACGAGAGATTGCGATACCATAAGTTATACTCCCTCCGTTCCAATAAGGATGATAATTTTTGAAATTTGCGTCATTTTTCATTGCTTATATCTTTCAATTTATAATATTTTTCATGAATTTGAAAACTTTGTATAATAGAATTAATCGAGAATTTTGAAACAAGATTCATATTGTATATTTTTTGATATTCATATTGAAAGATATAAGGAATTAAAATTGGAACGAATATCAAAATTTGTCATCCAATTTGGAACAGAGGGAGTAACATTTTGAAGTGTAGAATTAAAATGAAGAATGTGGTTTATTAATGATCAAAAGTGATTTTTCATTTTGATTGAAGAAAAAAAAATAAAAATGAAGCATAGATGGTTGGATGCCAATAATTATTGGAAGAGAAAAACTTCTTTACGGAGCAACCCGTAAATAAAGTTTACGGCGCTCAATCGCACGAGTCCAAAAGTGTTTTGAACTTCTATTCTTTGAAATAAATTTTTTTAAATCCGAATCATTAATTGACGAAACGGACGGAGAAAGAGTTGGACTTTTAGGGATGGGTGGTGTGTCATGTTTGACTACATAAAAATGCTTTTTTTTTTAAAAATGATAAAATATATATATATATATATATATATTTATTGATGAGATGGAGGATGGGATCATGGTTGGATTGGCGCGAGGGATTCCAGAGATTTTTGCTTTTGGATGACTTTTTTTGTTTTTTCCTCTAGTGACAAAAGTCAAAAGGGGACGGCGGGGCTGATGATTCTACCATGTGACTCTCTCTCTCTCTCTCTCCTTTGAAGTTTCGTGTTTCTTTCGATTAAAGTCTTTTTTAAAGTATAAAAAAGTTTCATCGGATTTTTTAGTACTCCGTAGCAGGGCTGCTCAAAAAATTCGGTGAACTGCGAAATCGATCCCGATCAAATCGATCCGGATCGAATCGATCCGTACCTTTTGGATTTTTTCCATAGATTAATGCTCCGAACAGAGATTGAAAAATTAGAAAACCGTGACTCGCGGTTCGGTCCACTGATTTTTATTACTAAACCGTGGATTAACCGAACTGGACCGTGAGATATTTATTTTATATAAATAATATATATATATATACAAATATATATGTATTTATATAATTAATAACTAGAAATATTAAAACTTTTTTCTACCAATTTTAGTATTTCAATGTTAAACTGTTGCCGGTTGCCGTGCATTGCATTTGGATGAAAGATACAATTTCACTTCTTTGGTGTTATAGTTGTCCCCTTTTCATGTTTTTTTTTTTTTTTTTGGTTTGATTTTATGTTATGTACTATAATGATACAATCTACTAGTGTTTAGATTCTTTTGAATTTGACTTCTGAAGTAGGCATTTGGTAATTTATGTAACAAATACTTTTTGGAGGTTTAATTTTAAACTTAATTCTGAGTGTAACATTCTTTCATTTTAGTGTAGGATATTTGCTTGAACTTTATTTTTGCTAAAATCTGTAGACAAAACCGTAACCGATCCACGAGTCACGGATTGGATTAGAACCGGACCGTAGGACTTTTGGTCCGGACACGGATTTTATTTTGTAAAAACCATGACTAGCGGTTCGGTTTTCAGATTCTTAGAAATCCGAACCGAATTGCGAACAGCCCTACTCCGTAGAAGTATAATAACTCAAACGTATTCGGATCTATTTATGCCCACATTGTTGAATTTTATAGGGGGCCGCCGTTTAAGTTGGGACAAAGTCCACAAAGTCCGATATGATCTGTTTCCGTAAGAGTTAATAACAAGAGTATTTTATGCCCGCCTTGTTCAATTCATAACGAACTAGTTTTGTCATCGAGGAAGCCGCCATTCAAAGCGAGCTGTTGCTGTAAGAGTTGATATTTAATATTGAACCTAGAATTTAAAAATAAACAAAAATCTAATTTCGAACCATTGACTAGTAGGCTAATCCCTTGGGCTCCGTTTCAGTCGTCGAGAATGTTGCATGAGAAATAGATTTTTAGAAAAAGTAAAAGTGAGGTAAAGTAAAATAAAATAAAAATTAGTATTTTTTTGTGTATGTTCTATTGACAATGAATCTTGCAAGAAATGAAAATTTCTCTATTTCGACATGATCTATTTCACGTGAAAGTATTCAGGATGAAAAGTTAAAATTGTAATTTAAGTCCCACAACTTTTTTAGGAGTACGGGTTGTTTGGACAAATAAGCCAAGTGGTTTATTTTTTTGTCCTTATTCAAACTTTTTTCACATTTATTAATTTGTCGTTAATTTTTGGGGGATTATAGCATCGTCATGACAAGAGGAATCTAAAAAGTAAAAAATTATGATTGAAATCAAATTTTTTTTGAACAAAGACGAAAAAATTGGCTTATTTTCGTCTTTATTAAAAAAATTTGATTTCGATCCGAAATTTTTTACTTTTTAGATTCCTCCCGTCATGACGATGCAATAATCCCCCAAAAATTAACGACAAACTACCCCATAATTGAGATCACACCATTCGTTTAAATTGAGATCACATCCTGCAAATTGGTTAAGTATTTGACTAAGAGCATCTCCATTTTAAAAAGGCCATCCACAATGATATAATAAAAAATGAATAGCTTAAAGTTGACACATCAACTTTTGATTATTCATTTAAGAGATTGTTAAGCTTAACAATATTGAAGTTCACAATGGTTACTTCTAGTCCATAACCAAAATAAGGAGTTCACTACAATTTCACACACATACACACACATACTCTCTCTCCCTCTGTTTTCCACCATTCATTTCCCTCCATTACTTTTTTTTGGGCAAAAATATATTGATTCCCTCTCTTAATTTTGGAGAAAAAATCGGTGACTTCCAATTCCCTCATATTATGAATTTTTATTAGTGTGCAAATAGTTTTATTAGTAAGTAAAAATCGGTTATTCATTTTCCTCAAGACATGACTGAAATGCTCAGATTGAGGGATCATTAAAATCAAAACCGGTGCAATTTTACAAGTTCAAGTATAAGCATTATTGGCTGATTTAAAGCACAGTTCAAAGTGGAACAATCAAGTTCTTATTCGAAACACAACCAAGGCATCCAAAAAATCATTAAACCCACAAAGTCAAGCCATTGGTTTGGATAACATGGGCAGTCCACCATTATCTACTCCATCACCATACACCAAGTTCAACTCCCCTTGGTGAGACTATTTTCCAGGATGATGCATACAACCAAATCTGACTAAATGGAAGACAAAAAAACCAAAGAAAAATAAAAAAGAGAATGAAAGGAAGGATGATGAGTCAACATTGTACTTGAAAAGCAATGAACACTTAAAGATACTGCATTGATCGAGAGGGAAAAGTGGGAGGCCAAGAAGAGTTTTGATTATTGAAAAAGGTTGCTAGTTTTGATTATTCAAAATCCAAAATTTGATTATTTCTAAGGATGTTGCTAAGTTTGATTTTACCATTGTGAGCACTCTTTTGCATCAACATTGTTAATTTTAACAACAATTGATTTTTGATTATACCACTGTGGATGGCCTAAGCAAATAAGTGTGGATAAACAAACTTAACAACAATACTCAAAAAAACACCCCACATTGTAATAAGCAAAGTTACAAGTCTTTTAACAAATAACCAAATTTCACCTATTCCATAACCAAACTTAACAACTTTTACCAATAACCAAAACTCAATAACCAAACCCAATAGCCAAACTCAATAACTCAAGAACACCTCACATTAGAATCGTCTCATCGAGACGAGTAATTTGGTATGGTCGGGCACGTGATTGAAACTCATTTGCGATTGGACATTGATGCATTGTGTATTGTGTGGTTTTTTTTTTGTTAGGGATGTAAAAATAACCAATATGAAGATAGAGGTTATTAAATTCGATTATAAACTAAATGGATAATCAAATGTTGATGTGGCATATTTTGATTATTGATTTTGATTATTCCCATTGCGGATGCTCTAATAAATTAGAGTGTTATTTAAGTTGAGAATTTTGTAGATCGACGGGGCAGAACAGCCAGCCTTTGAAGTGGATTGCAAATGGGGATTTTTTTCCTTTCCTCGATTACGACTCTACCCTTTTCTTTTGTTTTCTTCGTCTTTCTTTCCAGTCTTGTGGTCAAAAAGTTGGAAATGGTCCTCAAAGGCAAAAGGATCCTATGTTGTTGTCTACCATTCCCACAGGCCACAGCTTGCCTAACTCAGAATTCTTTTTGGCTTTGGTCAGTCTCCTCTGTTATTTCAAATGACTTTTTCTAACTTCTTGAAATCGTGAGATTCAATTTTGGGAAAAAATTTCCGGTCCGTCTTCGGGCTGGTTCGCAGAACATTCCCTTGAATCACATTTGTCTCGAAAAGAATAGAGTGTTGAAAAAGCAATCTGAATTTTGAACGGTTGAAATTCTAATTTTCTGTTGTTTTTAAGACAAAAATAATCTCAAAGAATCACATTTGTCTCAAAAAGAATAGAGTGTTGAACAAACAATCTAGATTTTGGACGGTCGAAATCCTAATCGTCTGTTGTTTTTAATACTTAATTAAAAAAGTTTTTATAAGAATAATGTCAACTTTGAGGAACCATCGTAGCATAGACGGGCTAAAATATATAGTACTGTCAACCCTGGTTTAGTTTTTTGTTTTTGTAATCTCTAAATTGCAGATCATTCATTTGGATTGCATTTGTCTCGAAAATGATAGAGTGTAGGAAAAACAATCCAAATTTTGAACGGTTAAAATTCTAGCTGTCTGTTGTTTTTAAGACAAAAATAATTCGATCACACACTTGCTAATATTTAATTAAAATTTTTTAATGGAATAATGTCAACTTTGAGGCACCTAAGATACACTAGCTAAAATATACAGTATTATAAACCGAAACTTCCAAGTACAATGTCAATCATGTTTCGGTGTTTTTTAATCTCTATTTTGATGATCATTCTCTTGAATTACATTTTTCTAAAAAATAATATAGTGTAGAAAAAACAATCCAAATTCTAAACGGGTTAAAATCCTATTTGTTTGTTATTTTTAAGATGAAAATAATTCAATCAGACACTTGTTAATATTTAATTAAAAATAACCTCTTAAACGAATAATTTCAACTTTGAGGCACCACCTTATTATAAACCGGCTAGAATTAGGGTATTAATCTCGAAGTTGCATTGATTCCTTTCGCATTTGTCTCGAAAAGAATAGAGCATACAAAAAAACAATCCTCATTTTGGATGGTTAAATTTCTAATTGTGTACTGTTTTTAAGACAAAAAAATAACTTGATTAGACACTTGATAGTATTTAATTAAATAAATTTCTAATTGAATAATGTCAACTTTGAGGAACCCCTTATCCAAAACTGGTTAAAATATACACAGTATCATAAACAAATACTTCCAAGTGTAATGTCAACCCTGTTTTAGTGTTTTTTATAATCTCTAGTTTGCAGATTATTCCTTTGAATCACATTTTTCGGAAAGAATAGAGTGTAGAAAAACCAATCCAAATTTTGGATGGTTAAAATTCTAATTGTCTATTATTTTTTAAGACAAAAATTATTTTGACCGGGTACTTGTTAATATCATATTAAACAACTTTTAAATAAGTAATGTTAACTTTGAGGCACGCCTTCTCGTAGCCGGCTAAAATATACAACATTAAAAACAAAAACTTCCAAGTATAATGTCAACCCTGGAAGATCAAAAAAAAAATGTCAACCCTGGTTTAGTTTATTTTTTTCCAATCTTCATGCTGACTTTATTTTGGAAAAATGGTAAACAAATATAATTGTTTTGAACAATAAAACAAAAATTCCAGCTAAGTGTGAGATTCATCTTTTGAGTGCGTCCAAAGTTGTATTATACTTATCTTGTTGATTATATTTTGGAAAAAAAAAAAATCATATTTATGTTATGGACAGATCTCAGGATGAAGTTAGCTAGATGTTCCGGTCTATTTTTTGAACCGGGAAGGATCTGCTCCCAAAATTTGGAATCCTTGGCATTAGAATTTGCCTTGTAGCCTTGTGTATTGGACCCTGTTTAGTTGCAAAATAGAAAACTTGTGTTAAAAGCAAAACAAATCATACTTCAGGTTTAAGGTCTTAGGTTCAACAATTTTTGGGGTTATCTCATTCTCACACGTAAGCGTGTGAAATGGCTAAGGGAGAAGCTGTAGGGATTAATCCGAAGTGTGTGTAAGTTGGCTTGGGACACCTTGCTTTACCAAAAATAAAAATAAAAAAATCATACTTCAGGGTGAAATTGAAAAAGGAAAAAATAAAATAACAGCAGAAGATCTTTGGGATCAAAATGTCCGAACACAGTAGTAGGTCCAGCTGACTGTTGAAATCAAGACCAACTGGGCCTGTAGGGTGTTGTACGAAGCCCAGTTGTAACGAATGGTGAAAAAGAGCACAGTATAAGGTCTAGCCCAAATAAGAAATCAACACCGTCCAAGACCCACATTTTGTTTTTGTTTTTTTATAATCGGATTTTCGAGTCAGCTTGCACGCCTTGACTAATTTCGGGCCCTTAAAGGTAACGATCGTGCATAACCCCAATTGTTTCAAGATTTAAAATATTTGACCTCCGTAGAAATAGAATATGTGACCTCATGAAGACCCACGTTTTGATAGTAAACACTTGAAGTCAAGACCAACCCAAGCCCATATGATTGGTTGCTCCTTAGAAGGGAAAAAAAGAAAATTTCAATGCAACGGTTATTTGTATGTGTGGGTCGCATTTCATCTGAAAAAGGCGTTACAAATAATCATTTTTGGATTAAAAAATATCTAATTTAGAAGTCGAGCAATGTCGTCCCAGCTGGCACATGGCCAAATTATCTGGTGTGACGTTATGCATGGCATACTGAACCAGGCGGTTATGCTCACGTGCCGGAAAGGTCTGTCCGCAAAATACGAGCGTCGCCCAGCTTTGGGCTTCAAGACGAGTGTGACAGGGCCTACCTTGGGCCGGCCCGTGAAGCACGGTTTGGCCCTAACACTCAGCCTGATGATGCTGGTGATCCGCTAGGCCCAATTGAGCCTCTTAGTTCGGCCCCAGAAGTCAATACCGATCCAGGCCCAGAAGTTTGGGAGTAAAAATCCCAAGGAAGAAGAAAGAAAGAGTGAGTACTAATTTTCGAAATTGCTAGAAACATCCAGGTGAAAACTCCATTCATTTGAGAGAGAGAGAGAGAGAGAGAGAGAGAGGAAAGAAGGAACCTAGGCGGTGTAGATGCCAGATGCAAACATGGCCAGTACGGACACTGATATGATGGAGTCCGATAAGGTGCCGCAGACGCCGCAAGGGCTGACGTCAAATTCCGATCAAGGAGGCGACGGCGACGGCGACGGCGACGACGCCGTGAGAGATTTGCTCTCAATGGCTCGACAGCTGATAGAGCAGGGAAAGCCTTCTCAGTCCCTCCAGGCGGTAAACGCTTTTAATTTTCTCTCTGAATTTAGTTGTTTTTATTCTTTCAGTACGTGTTTCTGTTACTCAATTATCTTCTTCTAATGTTCAGTTCACTCTGATTAGGTGTTTCGGTTAGTGTTGTTTGACTATGTATCTTGGCTCTCAAATTCCCCCCATGTTTATCAGCTAATTCACCTATAGAAATGAGAGTAATAATTGGGGAGAAAACTTATTGCGGACTGTGCGCAGAGGGAGGGGTTGGTTTTAACTTTTAGAGACCCAAACCGAACACAGTAGTGTTTGATTATTATGTTTTTCGGAGACAAACATGAACAGGGTCATAGTCTTTTTGAAAGAACAAATGTAAATGGTTCCTTCCGACATCACAAAGTCCCCTCCTTACTGTTTGCAGTCTGTCAGTTTCATGAATCTTGTTTTGCCATGCGTTATTTTATGTGTGCATCAAAATGTATTAGAAAGGGAATAATTATGAAGCTGGGAGATATTGCTCAATTATGTGTCGTCATATTGTCCATTTGAAAATTTCCGTCAACTTGTCCTTTAATGTCCAATTTTTTGGTAGAAGGCAGCATCCATCACTGGGGCATTAAGATGTGGCCTTTTTTCTGTGCTAATCTAAATGGAAGACTGACTAGCAGTAGGATAGTACTGTGTAATCCTCAAAACAAGCACGAAATTGTGTTCAATGGGTTTCCAATTTTGGTAATACTAATATCATTCAATGTTTTAAATGTTGGCCAATACGTGTTGGGATTTTGGACCTCCAATACCTGTATTTTTTCCTATGTTAGCTGATATTGTCCTATTTTGGCTGATGCATGGAGTCATGGATGCATCAGGGATACCAATACATGCACTGAGACTGCTGTTTGTAACACTGAATCATGAATGTCACATGTTCGCTTTGCGGTTATGTTAAGGACCAGAACACTTTTGAAATCCCTTGAATCTGGTTTTTGTTACGTCGTGATGTACTAGTATTGCACAATATGTTATTGTACAAACTTCTCTTTCACGATAATTGACAATTCGTAGTTGTTCTTAAGCTCTATATTTGGAATAAAGTCTTGAATTGGGGTAGGGAAGGAGAAGCAATGTGGCGAATGGAAGCAAGCAGCAAGGAAAAGTTTTGCAAGAGCCTTTATTGCATCTTGGGTGAGAGAAGAAATGTCGTCATAGCGATTGGAGCATCTTTTTAGCAATTTCATGGGCTTATTTTCCCCCCCTTTATTGTGCTCTTACCCATATTAAGAAAATAAGAAATAAGAAAATAATCCACCGTGGCAGGATTTTCCTTGTGGGATTTTATATCCTCCATCAAGAAAGAAAATTTTCAAACATCCCAACTTCCCAATTAAGATCCCTTCTATTTACTTGGGAATTTCTAAATTTCATGGACATGATTCAACTCCTGAGCCAAGGATCGTAGTTCTTGAACAAGTGAAAAAATATTCTGTACAATCTTGGGGATTGGTAATTGGTGGAATTGTGGCCATCTCTTACTTTGGGAGTTCAAATGTCGATCCAAACTTCCATTTTCTTACCTGTTGGCCTCTTGCTTGGACTTCCTCTTAGGGGCTGTGGCGTAGTTGCACAATGCCGAGTGGAACATCTATGAATTTTGTAATCAGCCCAACGAGTTGATGTCAACCATCGGTCAATAGAGAGAGGGGCTTAGGGGGCACAGGCCCCTGCTCAAGTTATAAAAGCTCCATTAAGTATGCTATATTTTTATGTGAGGGTGTAAAAATCCACTATCTGGCCCCTACATGTTGTTAAGTGTAATGTGATTACTCACCCCTACATCTAGGGGGCGCACATGGTCCGGACTGGTGCGGTTCTATAAAAATTCTGTAACTGGACCATTATGAACCAAACCAAACCGAGCCTTAAGACCCAATCACTTTTTCACAAAAATATGAACTCGCAAAATAATTCATTCGCACGAAATGATCGGAGTTGGGGATGGCTATGTGAATTGGAATATGTAGAAATGGTCACATCTGTAATTAGGAGTTTGTTAAGTTAGTTGGACAACCTGTTTTGTTTGTTTATTAAGTGGAAGGGTTGAGTGGGAGAAGAGTGAGTTAGTTGCAAATTCCTCTCTCTCTCGACCCTCCATCTCTCCCTCTCTCCTGTATCTCTTTCCCTGCACTTCATTTCTCCATTGTTTGCCCATAGCTGTATATTATGGCAGTAATCAATAAAACAATTTCATTTTCCATTTCTACTTATTCCAGTTCACATAGCCATCCCCAACTCCTATGACAAAACAACAGACAAAATAATGTGAAGAGTTTCATTAAGAGTCAAAAGAAATATAGTCCACAAAAGCGTCCTTAATGATCAATATCTATGGTAATTAGTCATAGACTTCTGGGAAAGTGATCTTTACACTAAATAAATTCATATTTAAAACTTACCAAATTAAAATACCTAATTATCTATATTACTACTAAATGATGCAGTTCTGCTCTAACTGTGGTTTCTAAGTGGAGAACCAATAACCGAACTAAAATGACCAGTTATTTTCTTTAAACCATAATTAGACCACTGGACTGCAAAACCTGACCAAATAGGACAGTTCGATCCGCCGGTCCGGTCCGGAGCGGTTGAGCAGATATTCCAGTTTTCATGAACATCCCTACGGCCACAACTCATGTCTGGTTATTTTAGGAAGAATATTTCTCCTCTCTCACCTGATCTCATCTGAAACGCCATACAAATTATATTATCTTCTCTCTTTCTCTCTACTTGTCTCTCTGGTATCATTAAATACTTATTTGCGAGCGAATCGAACAAACCTAAATCTCAATCCTCAATAGTATGCAAAAACAAATGGTAATGATCAAATCATAATAATTTGCATTCCAATCGATCCACGTGCTCCCCTCTTTCTCCATCTAACCGACTGTCAACACCTTTGGTACATGTTACATAAATATCTCAGCCTAACTATATAGTTAATTTAACCCAGATTGGAAATCTATGTATATAGTTTGTTTGATTGGAGGAATTTAGAAATTGATTTGTCAAGTGGATCTGAATTTGTTGTTGTTAATTATGTTTGATGTCTAAATTAGGGCCTTTTTCAGTATTTATCCCCTAAATGAAATTGGGTATCATATAATTATATGGGAGAGTTTCTTTTTTTCAATTAGTTAACACATGTGGTTTAGCCCCTGCAAATGGTGAATTGTGCGTCCGCCACTGATGTAAGCATACAAATATTTTCTATTAGAGCAGGCTGTTCAGAATGATTCCCGTTTCCTACTGTATAAATTACATCTAGTTTTCATCATGCTTCTTTTCGTTGCCCACCTGTTCAATAATGGTCTCCCTAGAAGACTCCTGTTAAGTGTTAAGAAGATACACTATGGTGGGCGGTCAGCCAACAGTATAAGTTATATCTTGCTTACTAAATCACATGAAAGGTTTCCTGTGCTTCTTATGCGGATGGCATGTCTGGACTACTGTGAATTTTCTGCTAAAATGGATTATGGATGGGAATTGCCATTTAGGCTTATCCTTTGATTCGATCTTTGAAAACAATCAAAACAGAAGTGGTCTAACTTCTGCTGTTACCGTGATAATTGGATTAGATGTTAAACGTTCAAACAGCTGATCGCGAATCTAGAGACGACAAGTGTCTGCAAAATTGTTTTCTGATTTCTTCTCAATGGCTTGTATTCGTTATTCTTGCATATTATTAACTCCGCTTGTTATAGGAGCTTATTCTCTTCCTATTGGCTTCCATCAGTAATTTGGTCTTTGGTGCGAGGAAGTAGGGAGTTTTTGGTTACATTTTGTCATAGTGTGTTCTGTTTCTCTAGACAAATATGTCCATGAAAAATAATAATGAGAATCAGAAGTTCAATAAATAAATAAAAAACGAGTTCAGTTTTTGATTCTGGTCTTCCCCTAATATGAACCGTAAGGCATAAGCCCACATTTTTGAGGTAGTAACTAACAAGTACTTGGTAAAAATTGTTTTATTATTTAGTTAAAAAAACCCTCTTCCTCCTGTTGAGGGAAAGTATATCTTGCTAATGGGGAGGGAGTTCATGGAAGTTGGTGGAGAGCTCTTGTAAACAAAGCTAAAAACTACAAGAAAATGGCGGTGATTTCAAAATTTCTTCGAACGACATTGTACCTGTAGTAAAGCAATAAAGCTATGGCTGCAGTGGTGCTTGTGGTTTGTGAATTAGGAATCTGATATATAGGGTGAACCAATCGCTAGGATAGCTCAGGTGCTTTATTTCAACATGCTGCCATGGTTTATAAGATCAGCCTCAGTTCTGTTGACAAGACTACCTGGTTTACCAATCTTTTTCAATGATTTAGCCATTCTCTTGTTCCGGCCTCCTTTAGATTGAATAGTAGGTCCAGCATTTGTCCTATATGCTTCTTTAACCTAGATGATGTTTTTTCAGTAATCTCAAAAGTATCATGAAGGTTTTATGTTTTCCCTGAACAAATGGATACCGAACTTTATTCTGGACTTCATATGGAATTTCAGTTGTTCTCTAGCGATTTTCCCATCAAGACTACTTGATTAGAAATTTAACAACCAGCTTCAGGGGTCCAAATTCCTTCACATCAACGTCTCTTTTTGTCATACTTTAGAAGAAGTTATATTACCCTAACCCCAAACCCAACCCATCAAGAAGAGTATTAGCAGCCTCCCTAGCGGAGTTGAA
The DNA here is from genome assembly GCA_019656295.1 of Rhododendron mucronatum var. ripense. NCBI lineage: Eukaryota > Viridiplantae > Streptophyta > Magnoliopsida > Ericales > Ericaceae > Rhododendron > Rhododendron mucronatum. The sequence continues at coordinate 850,917 of BPLT01000131.1, read as the reverse complement.
CCTAGAATCTCACGAAGTGGCTCTGATACCAAATTTTCAGAGACGAAGTGGGTACAAACACAAAGTAGGTTAGGATCAAAAGAGAATTGTAGAGAGACCACAAAAGAACACAGGACACAGGATATTGTATTGGAAACACTGACTTGGATATTACGATCGGTAGAATTCTCCTTTTATAGGCGTAAGGAGGAGGTACCAGTACAACTGCTTGCATCACTAATTACATCAGAGCAATAGTACCACATATTATTGGTACTTTACTATTACAAAACTTTACTACACACATTTACTATTCATCCACATATAATTGGGACTTCGTACACCTGCCATACTTCTTACACTACTGTTGCCATACTTTCACCACGAAGGACATTTGAACAGTACAAACCAATAATTTCACCCTCTCCCGGAAAAGAGGACAACACTACCTTTACTTTATTTCACTTCATACTTTTTACAAAAGTAAATAAACACACCTAATTTCAGCTACACAACCGTCAGGCCAACTGCCAAGAGTGACTTCTCAATATAAAAATCTCAATATTTATTTTATTGCTTTGCTAGCATTGGACGGTGAACCCAAAAAATCTAATTCCTTCACATCAACGTTTGTTCCATTACATTTGCGTGTCCTCCTTTTTCTATTTGGACTTGGTCTTGGCTAGAATTCAACCCCAAAAGCTAGCTATTGAAGTGAGGGTGTCCTCACGCTTGTACACTTCATATTACTTTGGTACCCAGGCGAGGAATCAACGCCCTCCCTCACGCACAACGTGTTCACTTGGCAGCACTTGCCGCGTGCAGAGAAGAGACACGAACCCTACCCATCTCTAGTACCTAGCTTTGATACCATGAGAACAACACAATGTTTATTGCATATTGAAATGATTACAAGGAATACAAGACTGACTAGGTTAAATAGAGAAACCCTACTTAACTGTATGACTAAACTACCCTTAGAAACAATAATAAATAACAAGAGCCCTAAATCACTAGAATTGTACGTTCACAGGTCTCCCATTGGCTTTGCCCCTAGTATCCCCATCCTAGATGAGAGCTGGATTCAATTCGAGAACCAAAAGATTTATGAGTTATGCTAGGTTTCAGACTTGACATCTATGTAGCACGGGCACTTCGTCTAAGGTCACATACCGGTGTTGGACATGACAATCTCTGAACATGCGTTTGACACTTAAATCCTAAGTTTGTTATTTTTCCTCAACAATTTTTGTTTGAACACTCCGGGGACACTCTAAAAATTGCTCGAGACACTCTAGTCTTGGGACATTTGCAAAACAAGTCGGGGGTGTTAAACGAAATAGTAGACTCTAATTAAAACTTAGGGAGAAGTCTTATTTTTTGTGTGAGTTTCTGACAGATGATGTTCTGTTTATTGTAAAGACACCTAAGTGATGAAACTCTTTTTGTTGAAATACTTTTCTGAAGATTTGACGATTAATATGATTCAAGTTAATATTTCTTAAAACGTGTCACCCAATTTCTCGTGTCCTCCAATTTTCTTATGAAGTGGTGGTATTGTGTCCGTGTCGTATCGTGTCGCATGTACGTGTTGGTGCTACTAGCTCGACATTAATCCTTCTTTACAAATAAGCAGGTTCGTTTGTGGTCAATCCTTTTCACATTATAGCAGGTTCTTGTACTGTGTTTCAATTGTTTTGTCGGAGACTCGGATTTCTTTTTGCTGGTAATTGACAAAACAAGGATTTCTTATAGTTATTGTAGCCTTGTTCTTCCACTTGTCCAGAGCGGAGACAGCTTGAGGATATACTAAGGTAATGCTGGCATATGGCCTTTAAGGTTTTCGAAATACGTGGAAGGGTGGGGGATAACTGGTGACAGGAAGTGTGAGGCTTCAGATCACAAAGCTTTGTTTGATATTTGATTTCTAGTTAGCAGGGAACTTGGGATATCGGTTGATGGGAATTGAGGGCGACATGTTGAAGGGCGAAATGCTTGGAAAAGGATTAAAGTCCAATGAACCCGGATTTCGGGATTAAAAAAAGGTTAAAGATTGGTCTCAATTACGTACTATGTGTGATATGCATGTTTTGCTATGCTTAGCATTTCTTAGATTTTTTAGTTGTTCAGCTTATTAAATACTTGACTCAAAGTAAAACTATAAAAGATGGAAATTACATGTTCTGCAAGTTATGCAGTGTATAGTCAAAAGGGCAAGCCAAAAAGAGGGTAAAAATTCAAATTATAAACTAGAAATGTACGATGAGAGATTCTACATCTCCTTAATGATCTGCTCTTGGTAATAGGTGGTGATGGCAATGAAAACCAAAGGTGGAGATCAGGCTGTATTTCAAACCCTCAACCGTGCACGCGAGCTATACAGAAACAAATTGCGATCAAGTGCTGCTGCCGATGAATTGGCTTCTTTATTTGCAGAGTGTGCAATCGCAGAAGCTGTGCCTTTGAAATCCATGGAATCTGAACAGTATATGGTGGGGCCATCCATTGAATCGGATGCTCATGGAAATTCTATCCTGGCAGAGACCGGTAGGAAGCAAATTGTGCTGGATGCCTTCTCAGATGGAAGTAGCTTTGTATGCTTACAATGTGGGGGTTTAGTTAGCAATCACCGGAAAGATGAACACTCTGCATACTGGTGTGGCAAAATATGAGAATGGCCATAATCGAACAGGACACTAGCTCTCGTTTGATGCACATATCCCTCCAGTACCAATTATGCACTGTTCATTTCATCATGCATGTATTGTATTTGACTGCCTTTATAGGTTTTGATACGAGCCTTTGAAATGAGTGGCGTCTGGTAGTATTTTCGAGCAAAATTTTGAATGCTAGATTTGTTGGAGCGATTTGCAAAATGAGGCCTGTTGTATATCTGACAATGACACGTCCATGTACTGGTGGAAAATATAGGGAATGAATTCTTAAGCCTGCTATTAGTGTTTTAATACTTATGTGGAGGTGGTGTTTTTCTTGATATCATCTCTTTATGAGAAAATTGACAATCATAGCTCCAGGGAGATTTCCATCTCTGTGCTGTATTTTTCCATGTATCCACTGAAGCAAGCTACCAATTTGATTTCATTGTAACCTAATAGGCAATTATGGAAAAAGATGCGAAGAAATGACAAATGTATATCTGTATCTCTGCAAATGTAGAATCAAGATACAGATTTTAGAGAATGGCAACCTCTTAAATGGCAATCACTGTAATTACACAAGTGTTCAAAGGATAAACATTTTTCTGCACTGAATACTGCTGTGGAGTTCACTTCTGTTAACAAAAATCAATATTTTTGACTTTACAAACAAAAGCCATAAAAAGCTACTGTAGTACAAACAAAAGCCATAAAAAGCTAGTACACATGGGGGCCAAAATGAAAAAAATCAAAGAGCACTCAATACACAAACTATGGGCTGTTGACAGTATATCTTCACTTTAAGTAACTGTTATTGGCAGAAATGTGTACAAAACAGTGGAGACCACCACCACCACAAGCACGATCTCCGATCTCCATTCCTCGCTGTATCCTACTACCACTGTCTGATTTGCTGGCAATTATCCGTGTGATCAGTCCGGCGACCCATCGATAGCATCAGACTGCTTTACAAGATGGTCCCCATGCAATAATCGCTGCTTTTGAATTTCAGCAATCGCACCTACTTTAACCTAAATCCTATTTGTCCATGACAGCTATACGCAGTGATCCTCCATGTCACCAATTCACAAAATGTCTGGGTTCCTAGAAATGAGAAGTAAAAACAAAGAGAAGACACTTAAGTTTGTTTCATGGTGTGTGGAAGACTCTGATACCGATAACTAAACGAAGGGAAATGTGGAAAGGAAATGATGCTTGATTGAAAGAGAGATGTTTACAAGAGAGAGAATAAGTGTATTCCGAATTTACATGTCCATTACAAATGAGGTACTTGTCAATTTATAGACAAGCTTTGTCACAAAAATACAAAACCTAGATTAATAGGCATACGTTGTCTAGTACAACTTTTAGACTAATAATGTATACACAATTTAGACTAATTGGGGTTGGCTAGGGGTGCCCCAACTCATTAGCAACCACAATTTCATGTAGGGTTCAAAACCAAGTGTGCGGGCCCTACATGATTATGTGGTTGTCAAAGGAGTTGGGACACCAAGCGGCCATGCCCCAGTACCACTCAATAATCACACCTTAAGGCTAAATGGTTACAGAAGCAAGTGACTTGGTGACCCTAACAGATTAGGAAGAAGCCAAACCTCGATTCCCACTTCCAAAGTAGAAAATGACATTTGTGTTGGCTCCCTCTTTACATTGTATTAAACTAATCACAATTCACAAAAGATCACCATCCATCTTGGTATAGTTATGATTCTTATAAATATCACTTAGGGAAGTGATTTCCACACTCCGCTAGTTTACATCCACACTCTTTGTTTTGTCTTTAATGGCTTGAATCAACTATTAACTGTTAATTCACTTTTTTCACACGAAATGAAAATGTAATAAGTTCGCAACTTTGCATGTACAAAGACAAAAAGGAGGAGTTGAACCTATAAATGGGTAGTGCCAAATCATTTCTCTACTCTCTATTAAGCCCAACTTGTTTTGGCAAGTGTTTATATAAATAAGAAACTTTTTCGGATGACTGTAGGGTTAGCATATAAAACATTGTTCCCTAGAGATTAGGAAATGAATTAGGTGATTCACAAGGAAGACCAACTCATCAGAGATAAGTGAGATTACCTGGAATTACTTTTATGCCCTTCACTGTAACGTGTTGGGGTTGTGTATGAGTCAAAGATGGATATACAAGAGTGAATACTAGCTAACGACGGTGATACATCACATCCGGAAGAGCCTGCGGCCGAGGCCTTGCCTTCATGATTGTTTCATCACTGTGCCTGATCCACTCTGAGAGTCTCCAAGGTTTCTGCCACTTCCATTTGAACTGTAAAAGCCACTGGTGGTGACTTCTCTTCCACCTCCATAGCTTCCCCCCAGCTTGGCCTACAGCTGATAATTTCTTCATTGACAACTGCCCAATTGGTACCATCTGCATACAGGGAACATCCTCTCAAATTACTTACCAAAAAAGAAGAATAGGCTACCGATACTAAACATTAAGCACAAGTAGGAAATCAACCTTCCGTGTCTGATCCATAAAGGCTGCTGACTCTCTCACTGAACCATTAGCAATGCCAGCTGTATATTTGAGCTGTTTCGGTGCCGGAACTGACATTGGAGACAAGGGACCACTCATGTCATCAGCAAAGTGTTTCAGAGAATTGGGAGAGTTATCCTGTTTGAAAAAAATAAACTTAAAGTGAATCTCTGTGCATTTATGCATAGATACATGGGATATTCAAAGCCTCAAAGGGGACCCCCTACCAATCTGGGGACACAGTTAACGCGTTACATCGTTCTTGTGGTGAATGGGGGACAATGAGAGAGAGAGAGAGAGAGAGAGAGAGAGAGAGAGAGAGAGAGAGAGTTTATTTTAAGAAAAAGAAAAATGAACACAAAAGTTCTGCAGACATTATAACTCCTTTTGCAAGACAACTTTCAAGACTCTGGTACTTTGGGAAAACCATTGAGTTGCCACATGGAACTCCGTAAGAGACCCATACTCGAACTATGATAGAAAGTTCAATGTTCAACTTGATTTATAATATGTTTTCTTTGGTAGGCATGAAGCTTTAAGTTATTTGCTACGAGACTCATGCCGAATTAGAAAATTATCATACTGCATTAAAAAAACTAGACATTACAAGTAATCTCACCGAAGCTGAAGAGGCCAATGCAATCGCACCAGCTTGTTCTCTCAGTTTTAGTTCCTTCTCAACCTCCTTTCTCCGTAATTCACTCTGTCTCAGTAGACCTACAAGTTCTTTCAGTTGTTCTTTCATCTCCTTGGTCTCCATTTCTGTCTCCCAAATTTGACACCTGTTTCAGCAGACGCACTTATTTTGCAATTTGGCCATAGAGAGTAAACTTTATGAACTACTACATTGCAAAACATTGTCTTAATCTGATACTAAAAATTGACCATAGCAGATAACAGCAACAACAACAACAACAACATAACGGAACCCATCTAATCCCCAATCATTGGGGGTATGGGCGGGGGATGATTGGAGACAGACCTAACCTTTGGCAATAGCAGATAACAGCAGTAAAAATTAAAATCAAGTAGCCAGCCTTTTCTTTTTCTAAAGCTCAATGAAACTTACAGAACAGACTGCCAGATATTTAGGTTGAACGACTTATATTAAATTTTAATAGAATCAAGATTCTGGTATATTTCATAGAATAACCACTACCCACCTGAACTTCTGATATTGTTCAAAGAGTTGGCATGTGAAAAATAAAAGACATTGCCTATCTACCTCTAGATGTCTGCTATGATCCCAACTCCTGAAGCACCCAGGTGGGATTAAATTGCATCCCAAGTTCCCAACTGAATATTCAACAGAAGTTTCCATGGATGTAACGAAATACTGTATGCTATTAATCAAAGATTCTAAGCCTATCTCAACATATTATAGGTACTTTTACTACCTAGTACCTACTCACTGACACATATTTAGCATCTTGATGCTAACTAACACATATACATAAGAATCAATCATTGTTTCCAGGTGAATTTTCTAAACTGATCCCTGACACCCTGATCCTCCTCTTACCTTCCATTATCCACCAACTGGGCACTCAAAACTAAACCCATCCACTGCATGGTTATGTCTAAATAACTGACATGAGAGTAATTTGTGGTATTAACTTACATGAGAGTAATTTGTGGTATAATCACCTTTTACATTCTTTTATTTAGTTACTTTCTGTGAATTAGGAACCCTTGGCATTTGTCACATAATTCTCTATCAAGACTCGGTCAATAAAACAAAAACCATACCAAGAAACCATGATAAAATTATTCAGTGTGCCAGTAGATTGAAGGAAACACCTTGCATCCGCGAGGGAATTGAACATATACTGAAGTAAGCTCTTTGCATCTCCCATTGAACGCAACTGGTTCCACCGTCCGCGATTACTGAAGGCACGCTCCCTTTCTTCCGCTTCCGAAAGTTGTGAAGCCATTGCTACGAGTGAATGTGATGAAATGCTAAGCATGCTCTCAAGAGATGATATTCTTGCCATTCTCGCATTTGGGGACATTGAGGACACCCTGAACAAATGAAAATAGCTACAATGGTGATAAATACAAAGCAATTCTCTCTCTCTCTCTCTCTCTCTCTCTCTCTCTCTCTCTCTCTCTCTCTCTCTCTCTCTCGGGTCAGTATCAAATATCAATGAAATACAGAAAGAAAAAAGGTTCACCTGGAAAAGCCATTCTTTCCTTTAGGAGGGGTAAGCCCCTTTGAAGCAAATTCATCAACTTGTCTCAACACTGCTAACTCCTCCGCTAGGGCAGCTCTTCTGGAGAAGTCAGAACATTTGTTTATAAACTACATCAACTAGCAAGCAAACATTATAGACTAAAACAACTTCGAACCGAGTACATACACTTGGCTTTGCTTCTCATATTCATAGCGTACTTCATGGACATTCACCATGACTTCAAGCTCATGATCAAGCCAACGTTGCAAGGATTTTTCATTGATCTGAAAAGGAACTTAGGTTAAACTTGTTTTTGAATCGAAGTGTGAAACAGCATGATTAACATCTTCCAAGAAGAGGAGCATAGCTGCTTACCTGACCATTTGCCCCATTTCCATTGGCAATTGCTGGAAGAGATCGAATTATCAGAAAAAGTGGTATATAGAAGGGAGGGGCAAATTATATAAATCCTACTTGTTTTTAAGAAGAGGTTTGATTGGACACAGAACTGAGGTTTCAAACAAGTTGCTTGTGGAAGCATTTGTACAATTGAAATGCAAATACATACCCGAGTTGTCACGGGATACAGACTTGCGTGCTTCTAGCAATTCTTTTAGCCTCTTGGTGGCCACTGCAGCCTCTTCGGTTTTTCTTTGAAGCACCTGAAAGAAATTTTTTAGAGTGAATTCAACAAACAGAGACAATTGCGTGTTGACAGGATAAGCATTTGAGGGGCTTACAAGCCAAAAGAGGCTAATTGAATTTAGTCCTCTTAGAGTATACATCACAACTGAAGGAAAGCAAACAAATGCACAATCAAAGACAAACGCTCACAAGTTTCTGACGCTGATTTAGAGCTTGTAACTTATGCCTTTCATACTCGTTCCTCCTCCCTTCCTTCCGTAACTACATTTTCAAAAGACAAAATCAACAGATAGAACAAGAAAGGAAAAATATGAACAAGACAATTCATCCAGCCAAATATAAAATAAATGAATAGGCAAACATGTTCCAAGGTAACTCATCAGCAACCCAAGGGTTTTTAAAGGCCCCAGGATGATCATTCATTAAAATGAGGTCACTATATTGGGCCATTGGGTACTTATGGCCTTTGGCAAGAGAGTTTAAAAAGTTGGTGGGCCTTAGGTAGTGGGTTTAGTGGCCTAATGGTTGCCACCTCTCCATGTAGCAACTCATGCGTCTTACAGGGAGACTGTTTTAGTAGCATAAATAAGTAAACAGGTACTCTGATTAACACCCACGAAGAATATAGATATAAACATCCATAGATACAGCGAAATACAATTCCAAGAGGAGAAGCAGAATACACATGGGAAACAACTTCAAATGGATAAACCAAGACCCACGCTCCTAGAAGCCCAAGCTTTTATACCAAGTTAGATCACCAACTGTTCGAATAGCTGAAGTTGTTAGAGAAACAACTCCATAATACAACTGCTTTCGGTTAGAGGCAGGGAAACAATCTGGGAGACCTAATTGTTGACTTGAAAGGTTTATTCTTGATCGCAGAATAGCACATGGAAGTGGCACAATTGATTTTACGGGCTCGACTATTTTACTTCCTGGTTTACAAAAACTATTATTTCGCGTCTTTTTCAAATTATGGTTTCACAAAGTACATAAGTTGTCTTCCCAACATCTTCAATACAAAGATAGCAAAAAGAAGATATAAAATTGCACCTGCAGCAGTTCCTTTTCACGAGAGGCCTTCCATTGTCGAAATTGTTCTGCCTCTTGTTTTATCTTGTGTTGCAATTGAACCTAAAACCTCAGAAAGAATTAGAAGCATATTTACAAAAATCAACAAGATGATGGTGATAAAAAAAACGGACACTTATCAACCTTTTGTGCCTTGATGAACTGTATTTCTTCTTGCAACCGTTTTGCTGCTTCATCACTTTTCTGCTTTTGCTTTAAAAGCTGAACCTGGTTCTCTTGTTTTTTCTTAAGGTCCTGAATCTGATGTGGTTAAAATTTGGATTTTTTCAGTTAGGATACACTAAGATAAGTGACCTACTATTTACCTACAAATAACAGTTGATGGCGAAAGTATCACCTGTGCCTCAAGTGCTTTTAGTTTCTGGGCATGGACATCTTGAAATTTCTGTGTATGTCCATCCGTATTAGCAGCACGATTCTCTACTTCAGCCAATAAACGATCCCTTTCTTGCTGCATTGATAAAAAGCTGAAAAAAGTGAACATCAATTTTCAAGGTCATGAAGACTCCACTAAGAAGTTTCTAGTAACCTGAACAGTTCTTTTCTCATCCTCAAGTTCCATGATTTTCTTTCCAAAATGCTGCTTAAGGGCCACTGTGTCAAATCCTCCAACAAGTTTCATCTCCGACTGCAAGCAAATGCCAAAATGGCTCTAAGAATAAGTAAGACCGATCATGTGCATAAGCGTCATTCAAGGATCCAGATGATAATTATGAAACAGCATCTTTGAAATATAAGAAACAAAACAAGCGTTTTCACAGAAAGTGCTTGATGAATAAACAAGTACATCATAAGAAGTTGTGATTACCTATTAGTGCTGCCATGCTGGGGTAGCATTGTTAAACTACAAAAGCTCAAACTACAAAGGTAGCGTGACTCGAAATTTTTTTCACAAATATTGATGAAGACTCAGTAGCACCTTTAATAAGGCAACCAAAAAATGCAATTCGGCATATAGTTTCTCCCATTTGACGTGCCAAACTCGGTAGGAGGTTTCATCTCTCGTCCCTCTGGCTGTGAAGCTTTATTTGAGGAATTCGTCGGAGGTGAGTAGTAGATTATCGTCACGACCTTTCAACTTCTAAGGAAACTGATCTGAGATCAAGCCCTCCCTCTTATACAGTCTGATTGATTTTTTGGGTGCATTGTGGTCGAGTGTGGTCTAATGGCATATTCTCGATAAGTTTTGAAATAATGACGGAATCTAGAAAATGGAAAGTTGTAGTGTTGTACACCAGCGAGAAACTCCTAATTGATCTTATTCTTCCTTACATGAAGACTTATCCCATGCCACAGCATTTTGTTTGATTTAATAACTGCAACATCAAGCATGACCTAGAAATTCTTTCGGAAATTTCAAATAGTTATCAATGCAAAACATGGATTAGGAATTGCTGCGCTAAACAATCATTCCTGCAATCCCATTTTCGTGGGTTTATCAGACCAAAACTGTACCTCTTTCTGCTCCAAACGTCTATTTAACTCATTCAACTCTTTATCCATAGAATTCTGCAGGAGCGTATGCTCCCACTCCTTTGCTGCTTCTTCATCAATTTCCCCAGTATCAGCTACAAAAAGTTAACATATTTTGGTAAGTAAAAGAAGTTCAGAGAATATGAAAAAGAAACAGGAATAAACTTAAAACAAATAACCAAAAACAAAAAGCTCATCCTTCGTAGTTTTGGAATGCAACACAGTGTTCAAGTCATCAATTCAAAATTGGATCCTTATCCAAGTTATAAAGGAGAGATACCACACCTGTCATATTTTCACCCATTTGATAATCAGTCGAGTCGATGCTTTGCAAGCCCCTCTTAAGCCCTTCATTTTTCATAGAACAGGTGCTATCAACCTGAAGGACAAAGTTCAATGTGTGAGTATTATAGGGTTCAAACAATAAGAAAGTTTTATAAGGTCTCCAACTAAAACAGAGCACAAAGGATTTAAACAAAACAAGAACAAGACATAGTAAGAAGTTATGAGTCCAGATCTATCACATACTTGAATGTCTGTTTCAAATTGCTCTGTAACAGCACATCTGCTGTGGTATTCATGAAGTTTCCGACAAAGATCCTCGTTAGTAGCCTCAAGCCATGCAATCCTTTCTTTTAGAACCTAAAGTGCATTGACATAACACACAGCAACTTTCCTTATATGAATTCTCGCCGAACGAAATAAAAATAAAAAATGACCACGAAGTTAATGTAGAGCCATCAACATAATAATACGTTATGATCCAGTACCTGCATTTCGCCAGATGAAGCTCCTCCCCCACGTGCACAAAGTTCTGCCTGTAAGTATTCTAACTGTTGGCGCATCTTCAACATCTCACTGGACATCGGATCTCTGTTGACCTGCTCGAATAAATCCTTGTTTAGACACCTCGGAATAAGGTAAGGAAAAAATAAACCCCATCTACATGTAGCAGAAAGGTAAAGGGAAGGAGGAGGGGCTAGGAAGGGGGATGAGGGGTTGTTAATGGTGGTTATTAGACTCACCACAGGCTTATTCTGGATGTTCCGAGCACGATTTGCATACTTTAGTGTGTTAAGAGTTTCCTCAGCATTTATATCAGCAGGACTGATGCAGGCTGGAAAGAAGTAGTTTAATGGCATAAGAAACACGAAACACGCAAGAGAACATAAATGTTTGAATCCAAGTATCACATCTCATTATGCAATCAGGAAAGAGAACATGGTGTCAGGAAAGACCATGGGAGCTACAGAGTTTCCATTTCTGCCGGTCATAAAATCAGAAACAAAAAAGCAACAGAGAAAATTATAATATTGATACATCAACTTGCACCCGCCAATCTGATCTTGTTTGAAAATCGCAATAATGGAAATAATGAATCACACGTAAGAATTGCATAAACAGCTTAGACCATCATGACATCAGTTTGTACAAAACTTCTTTAACTTCTCATTTTAGTTACTGTATATGCTATCTGTTTTAGACAAGAAAAGCATTTTCATAGCCAGGAAGACATGTTCGTGTTCAAAAAAGAACTTACTAAGTCACGACAATGTGTATGAGAGAAGAAATTTCAAACATGGAAATATTTCATGCAGGAAACTAAGACCAGCAAATGGCACATAACTAGGACAGCTTAGTCATGAAAAATATCTCATGCCATGAATAAGTATTCATGTTCAAAGAGACAAAAAGGATAGGTTACCAATCATGACTGTTCTGCTGTTACCACCAAGGGAATCCTGCCAAAATGCAAGAAACTTAACAGAGTAAGAATGCAAAATTGTAAAAGCAAACAAAGAGACAGATAAATGAATAAAGAGAAGACTAAAAGAGAAGAATAGAGCAACAATGAACAATTTCTGCAACCATTTGTGCCAGCAGCCAGCAGGTGATCGATGCACCATGATTCAAATGTATTTGTCGTTCGGTTGAATTCAACCTTATCCAATGAGTATCTATCTCTATTAAAATGTTTAACACTTTTTATGTGTTCTATAGATGCTTATGTAAACACCTATCTATTTTGGTTCATCGCCACCACCATAACTTCTAACTCTTCAGCATTGTTTACTTGATAAGCAGTTTTTAGTTGCACCATCGGAGATGCTACAACGGATGTCAGCCATGATGAAGTGTTTACTGTACACCGTAAAGTTTCAGAATATCCAAAACAAGTAGAGGCTATATTATCACCTTAGTCAAATAACCGATAAATTACCATAACTTTGGTTTATTTTTAGAAGGTCAAATATATTATTTTATAGTGTCTTGACCCTTTTTTCCCTCTTTAGCTCCTTGAGTTCTGCAATCTTGAAGAAATTGCCCTTCTAGGCATTTGTCTTCGTTCTTTGGTAACAATCATTTTCTTCCTTACCCCGAATACAAGACAATTATGAAAAAACAGTGACGGAAGAAATTTACTGCAACAGATACTCAAATAGGTCATCTTCTTATCAAACTCCAGGAAAAAATAATCTATAGTAATTGAAACATCTAACACGGAAAGTGTCTAACCTGCAAAAGCCTAGTAAGTTTACTGTCTCGATAAGGTACATGTACACCTTCTTTCCTCTTTTTTTCATCACCAAGTGCGCTGATAACATTACCAAGTGCAAGAAGACCCTTGTTTATGTGAACTCCTGAAAAGGGATAGCCGGATAGCATTTTGGATAACTCTTGCATGAGCACAAGTGCCTTTACATGCAACTGACAACTGAAAAACAAGTTCCTCACCTTCCTTAAAACGAAGGCCATCAGAACCTGTTCTTTTGGCTCGCTCAGATCCCGCAAGATCCACTAAGTGCAATTTGGCACATAAATATTCTTCGCTCATGTCATTAAGACTGTTATCACCAGGGATAGCTGAATTGACCTTACGCATTTGCTCTAATGTGATGGTGAAGATGGCATGTGAACGACTGAAAAACAAACAAAAAACCAACTGAAATTGTTACTGCCAATGGCAACTACTGCAAATTTAATGATAGATTGCAATTTAAGAAAGTCCACTATCTGAAGAATCAATTGGTAAATAATTGTTCCCCACCCAGCCGGTCCGTTAACACTTGAAATGACTAACAACAGGGACAACACATGAAAAACAGGGATTTGAAATTGAAATCAAGACATATAACTGTGCATATCGTCTAATTATTGAAGTTCAAGGTCTGGAGTTTACTGTACGATGGCGGCTTCATTATGCACCTATAGGTCCCAGATAGTAGAAAAACATTATATATTCTCTTTCAAAGAGGGAACATCTGTATTCTATGAGGTACTATGGATAAAAGTACAGAAATGTGAAGTAAACCTGGACTGATTATTCATGTTTGTGCTTCCTGTTGCCCTATTCAAAGATCCTTGCTCCAGGTAGGTGGCCATTTCTTTTAGGGTTGTGACACCGACTTCAGTTGATCCTGCGAGAGTGATAACCCCATTTGATGTCTCACGAATTTGTATGGGTGGCTTCACAGGAACAGTTACTTTCCCGACGTGCCCATTTGTAGTTTCTGATTTATTCACAGCTGCGGGATCCAGCAAGTCTCGTACTTCTTCTTTTAAGATCTTCACATCAAAATTTTCAAGTTAAACACTTGCTATGGAAAATGATGTCAGCATATTACTCATGAGAAGTGCAATACACTAGAAAAGATCTCCATGTAGTGATGAGTAAGTTAACAACAACAGAAACTAATGACTGATAGTGGCAAACCACAACTGAAGATTTCAAGTCATGAGTACGGTAACATAGAGTACAGATACTTTGAAGCGAAGTCCCACGTCGCCTAGGTACCAATGTGATATGAAGTATATAAGCGTGAGGGCACACTCACTTCAACAACTAGCTTTTGAAGTTGAGTTCTAACCAAGACTGTGTTACATGGTATCAGAGCTAGGTACCAGAGATGGTTAGGGTGTGTGTCCTTGCCCTGCACGCGACAGTTGCTGCCAAGTTAGGACGCTGCACGTGAGAGAGGGTGTGAAGCGAAGTCCCACATCGCCTAGGTACCAACGTAATATGAAGTATATAAGCATGAGGGCACCCTCACTTCAATAGCTAGCTTTTGAAGTTGAGTTCTACCCAAGACCATGTAACTAATAGTTGATGTCATTTACTAATAATAAGAAATTTTGCACCTTCACTTGAGAAACGACAAATTTATGGTACCGAATGAGTGCACAAGATATAAAGAACAAGAAAGCTTAGACCTAATTAATTGGAAGAACGAGTATAAGTTAGGAAGGGAAACTTCCAAAGTCAAAAGTCAAAATCTACAGAACCTCCAGATTTCATTTGAGTTCTACAGAAGTCAAGAATTTGGGACAATATTTTTGGACTAAACTCAACTAATTATTCAGTTTTCATACATATGTGTTGCAGATTAGCTACAACAGTTAACATAAATGTCCAAGCATTCCAAAATTTGGATTAGTGTTGTGTCTTGGTACACCAAAAAAGTTGTTTACAGTTATCGTACATTGGAACTTACATTCACTGCTTGTAATATTACTGTTGTCAAAACTAGACTACTATTAACTAACCTTATTCGTACTCTCCTTTTAGCAGAAAGTGTCAATAACACTCCCTTAATGTCATTTTCTTTTACCATAATCTATCGTCAATATGATCTTCCAACCAAGTACCAACTACCACCAACGTCTAAGTAATATGCACCATAGTTGATGAATCAACAAATATACATGTAATTGCCAAGCAAAAAAAGAATGAATATACATGTAAAAACAAGAAGAGGAAACAATTTAATATACCTCAATGAAGGAAACATGCAACTGAAATTCAGTTTGATGCTTCAGAGTTTCAATCTTGCTGAACAAAACATTCATAACTTGAGGAATCAATCCGGTTTGGCTACCATCTTTAAAGCTAGTACCCATCGTGTAGGTTTTCCCTGAACCCGTCTGCAGCACATTGAAATGGCATCTATTACAGATTGCATTGAGTTGCAATGCAGAAAAAGGCACTTCCCTTGGAACAAAAGCTTTACCTGACCATAAGCGAGAACAGTCGCATTATATCCTTGGAATAAACCATCGACAAGTGGAGCAACACACTCTTCAAACATGGCAGATGGTGAAGAACCGGTACTGCCGTAGACATGATCAAATGTAAATGAATGAGTGCCAATTTGCACCTGCAATATAGGAACAACCAACATTAACCCTTAATGGATCAATATGGACAAGCAGCCTGGGTATCATGCGAACTATATAAGAATCAAAGATTAATTGTATTTAGTCAAGAAGGGAGAACCTACTTATCCAAACAAAACAAATATTAGAGAAGTTGAAACTAAGTTTTCCTGCCAATATGTAGCAGTTTCTATCTCATGAAAGATGACCTAGCATCCACAAGAAAAGTCCCAGAATTGTGCAAAATCATATTCCTGTCAGATCAACTAAGCATCGATTGTAGATATCATATTTACAATGAGAAACTACAAAACAAGAACGGATTGGCTGAAGAAATTAATCTACCAAAAAACAGACGATGTAGAAGTCTAATTACAACAACAAAGAGGAAGAATATGTTTGCATTCGACTCCCATATACAAGATATATGCACTTTTTTTTTTTTTTTTGATCGGCAAAGCAAGTGATATATGCACCTATTGAGCCTGCCCCATTGCAAAATTGCAACCGGAAGCCTAGAACTGTTTTCGTTAATTGGAATTAATGGTTGAGATCCACTTGGAAAAGAATTTAGAAAGACGTTCACATAGGTTGGTTTTCATATAGGTACGTTATAATAGAATGAAAAGAATGACTACAACGCTTCCTTTTTTTGTCTTAAACCAGTCAGAATTAAGAACTGGAAAATCCATCACAGCAGCTAACAAAAGGCAACCCAGAAACAAATTTGATGCTTCAAGCATTTTTGTATACCGTTTTCTTTCACTCATAAAACTATCTGGCTTTAGTTCATCAACCTGAATGATGGATAAAGAAATGTAAAAAAAGAAGGATTCTTTTTATAGATTCTTTGAATTTCTATGTATGCTAAAGCACTACTACTAATATTGCGGATTAATGTAGGCCGCCACACAAGCTATAGAAAAGTCCAATAATTGCAAATTTGGTACTCTAAAAAAATTGAACTCTTAAATTTAACAAAATTTTGGTATTCCAGTAAAGTTTTATTAACCACGATAATAAAAGCACCCAAATATTTCTAAAACTATTTACCCAAAAAAAATGCCTAATACCCAAAATTAAAATAATAAACCCATAATGACTAACACTTTAATTTCACAAAAATTATGCCTGATAGTGGTATTCCCGTAAACTTTTGACAACCCCAATAATAAAAGCACCCAAATATGCTTAAAAATCAAATTAAAATATTAAATCGATAATGACAACACTTTAATTTATCAAAATTTATGCCTTGTAGTTGTACTCCCATAAACTTTTGACAAACCCAATAATAAAAGAGCACCAGAAAATGTTTACAACTCGAATTAAAATAATAAACCGATAATGACACCACAACACCTATTATTGTAGTCAAACATGCATGACAGGCTCTCGGATTTCTCAACACTAGTTTTTCTGAAGATCCAGATCTCCAAGAAGAACTCATCCTTTAAACCCAAAGGAGAATCCAGAAAGCGAATTACGGAAAAAACACTAAGATTTCTGCAAGGATTAGAATTTTGACATTCGTGTTATGAGTGCGAGAGCGTCACCTGAGGTTTCGCGGGGACCACGGTAACGCAATCGACACAGCCTTGGAGCCGCTCGTCGCCGATGAGCGGGCGGATGTGGACCGCGACTTTTACGCAGCAGTTCTCCGTCGCCGCCGACGCTTCCATCGGAAGCAGAGAGAGAGAGAGAGAAGTAGAAAGCTCAAGAGAGAGAGAGAGAAGTAGAAAGCTCGAGAGAGAGAGAGAGAGAGAGGGAGAGAAGTGGAAAGCTCAAACAGTTATTGTGAGAAAATAATGCTGGAGAGTGAGTTGAAAACAACGGCTTTTTTTTCACGGAGTTATATTAATTTGAGGACAGGGAATGCGATGGAGTAACAGCGGAAGATGCAGGAAAGGAAAGTGGAGAGAGAGAGAGAGAGAGGGAAAAAGAAAGGGAGAGAGAGTTGCAGACAATCTAGAGAGAGAGAGAGAGGGAGGGAATTATAGAGAGAGAGTTAAGGAGAGAGAAAAGGGTAGTTGGGGGAACTGTAATCAAGTAATGTAAGAGAGCTGCTGTATGTAGGCTTTATGTATAAGTGTATAACTGTATGTAGGTACTATATGTGTACATATGGAGAAGATAGATATTCGATACCCATGGGCAAGCTTGAGAACGAATCTTCACGACACTGTGACGTGTGGTGTCTAGACACGTCGCATCGATGTGCGATTCAAATTTGTATTTCATTTTATCGAGTCTACATACACCATATCAATATGTAGTATAGATTTGTGTTTGACCTTAAATGCGGGGCATTTGTATATCTTCTGATAAGTATGCATATACACAAGGGACAACAAACACTATCATTTTCCTGGGTCTTCACTGCCAGACGGCTGTTACTCTGCTACCGATGCTTCTTTGGCAATCTTTCCCGATTCACCCCTACGGCCCTACCCGGTTCGGTACAGCTCTCGTGTTCTCGGGCGTCATTCCCATTTTGCCCCCCACCGTTGTCTCACTCTCTCCCACGCACGGTGTAGAGGCGACAATGCCACGTACGTAGATGCGATTGTGTTGGGTTTATTGCATTTTGTACCCCCCCTAATTTACTTGGTTCTCCTCATACTGGCCCTTACTTTTACGTATTTGTGGTGATTCTAGTATCAAAATATTTCTCGCCCAACTAATTTGGTACATTTTATCTCGAGTTCTTTGTACATTATAAGCTTTAGATACCGATTATCACCCACAAGTTACCGATATTGAGTGAGTCAAGTTAGTAGTAATAATAAGAAGTGACTACAAGATCTCCAAATTTTAAGCATTTCCTCAACAAGCACTTGACATCTTAATAGAGAAATGGCTTTAAAACATAAAGGATCAAAGAGAGAAATTTTAAGCTACTTCGTTATGAAGGACAAAGCACAACATTGTCAAACTTTCAAAAGTCCCTGCATTTTCCTAGTAAGTTACCTTCGTAGCTATTTTTTTTTCCAAGTACAAAGGACCTAAACATGAAAGGATCCTCCTATTGATCCGTATATAAACACACCTTCATTACCCAAAAGGTACATGATTCTTGCTACCTAATTGCTAGAGTATTTTCTGCACTTTTCACCAACAAAATAAACTTAGGGTGTTTTCCACCAACTAAAATAAGTACGTATTTATTTTTTAAATTAAAGATAATATATTATGAGAGAATGATTTGTCTTGAAAAGCGAGAAATAAGTATTTAAAAAATAATAACCTTGGCAGAACAGGGCCTTACATAGACATCAAAGGAGTATTTGTTGACACAACATAAGCGTCCTTAGCTTTTCACTAGCCTAGTTGAAAAACTGAATCAGAAAATGTTTGAAGTTTACAAACCAAAATATTGATAAGTTCTGGGGTTGCAAAGTATCATTTTACCAAAAGCTTGTCATACGCCCAAGAACGTTGCAGGGAAAAAGTTGTAAACACAGCTCAAAACCACGTGATGTGGAATCCAAACGCACACACGGAGGTTGTTTTGGGCACGAGGGAAGGTATAAAATACGCAAGCGGAGAGGGGGGTTTGGCCATCGGGGGTCTACTACCATACTAGCCATCATACACCATATGCTTAAACCACTTTTTCATTTTTTTTTTTTTGTAACGGGTTGCCCAGATCAACTTGTATGTATCTCGACTGATTTCGGCGTACTGAAGAGTTAACGATCGGGCGAATCTCCTAGTGGCTCCAAGGCTTGAAATGTTTAACTTCTGTGGAATTCGAGCGCGCATGAGATTTTATGAAATAAAAAACACGTATTTGTTTTCTCGTGCCCTATTGACGTGACCTTGGAGTTTATGCAACCACTTTGATTAAAAAACTGACTCCAATTCAAAGGCTATTTATGCTAAAAAGTACTCTTTGATGATAACAAATCCAGTTGTATTATTAAAGTCCCTCTATGATCTTTTTCCACTTTCTATTTGGCGTCTCTAAATGGACCCATATCTTACTAATAATGTTAGGTACCACTCTCCATAAAACACCTCTGAAACAGAAAGAAAATGCTGCCCATCGAAACAAACAAAACATTCCAAGGAAACTCCCTGCCTTGGTGCGGTTGGAGATCAGTCGGTTCATTGAGATACTAGGTTTTGTGCTATTAGAAAAATAAAAAGATGGTTCTAATTACAAATTTAAATCAAATAAAATATTTAATACAATGGTGTATTATTATTGGACTACATGGTAATGGCAATAGTAAAGTTGTTTATGCTAAATGATACAGTACATTTTAATTAGTTGATGCATGTGAGGAAAACGATCTGCCTAGAAATTTGTAAAAAAAACATAGACCCTTAGTTCATTTAATTTAGAGAAATTTTACCCCTTAAGTGGGTGTTTGACACCGATTTTGGATTGTAATTTTCTAATTCTACATTTGAAATTGTTGGTGCAGATTCGGAGAATGCACAGGCCTAAAGAGCCACAATCTGAAAAGTAGCTTGGAGCTACTTTTGGATTCTCATTCTAAATTCTACAATTTTGATGATTATTTTAACCTTCAACCCTTTGACAAACTACATAAATACCAAAGCATTTTATATTCTTGATGTATTTATATAGATACACATTCATTAGAATATATTCTTAAGGCTCGGTTTGGTTTACATATTCAGTAGAACATCATGTCCACATTCTTCTAAATCCCGATTCCTGACGTGTCGGGCTAGCCCCTCTAGATTTGTTTATACCCTTCTATTGTGTTGATGACAATTACGTCGAGCCAACAAATAGCATATATGGGGTTTGTCTGACAGTCAATGTCTAAGATTTAATTAGGGGTTTGTTTCTTTGAAAGATTTTAGATTCAAATAACTGTGCTATCAACCCTTACGGGATTTGCTCTCATATTAATTGGAACCCTGCTAGTGAAATTGTGCTCTCCAAAATAAGCTGAGGCGCGTGTAAAAATAAAACCAAGTCATAACATATTGAAGAAGAGTATTACCGTGTAGAAGTAATTAATTAACCTAAAATAAGACCTTGCCATACGTCATAATCAACACAAGAGTGATTAGTGTGGAACTATTTTGTTTTCAGTCACACGGCACATGTGAGATGTGGTGCTCAAAACTTGAACATGTGGATTCAAGGTGTGACATTTTAGTCATTAAAAAACACGAAAACAATGCATATTAATTGCCTAAATGCATGTGGAGAAGTAGCGTGAGAGAAACAAAAGTTGGGAAGAGGAGAGAGGCATGAGGTCTAAAAATCCCTCATGTTTTTTTTCTTTTTTTTTTTGGACGCAAAATGAAATTTAGTGTAGCCTACCGGGCAATCTGAATCGATTAATACTAGATTTTTTCTTATCAGTCGATTGATAAAAGAGATCAAACTCGAGATGCTAAACACACGTTTAAGCATAAAGGCTAACAAATGAACGGTTTGAATTGTGTAGTATTTCATGTGAACAAGTTTCATAGAAGATAATCTTGAATTCCGTGCAATCAAGAACTGCGTATGCTTATACATGTGCGTGAGTACGTATATAAGCATGAAAACATCTTTTCGAAGTCATCTCAACGATTAGAATTTGTGGTGAGAGACATAAAAGTAAGAGCGAGAGCGTATGTCGATAATTGAGAGCGAGATCGATCAAAGGGTTCAATCGGAAGATCGTGAAAGCATGTAAGATGAGGATAGGGACGTTGGAGTTGGAGTTGGAGTTGGAGTTGGGGGAAGCAGTGAAGAGAGAGAGAGAGAGAGAGAGAGAGAGAGAGAGAGGGCCCACAAATTTTCTTAAGACAAAGCCAGCTGGTGGTGGTGGTGTCCTACCTCACATGGCCTTTTGTTTAAGAGTCTAATAATCCGGTGGCCCAACAACACACCACCTTCAGTTCACTTCTCCCCGTCAAGACTCTCAACCCCCTAGATGGAGATGAATTGGGTGGGTCCTACATTTTCACAGAATTTGTGGCAGTCAATCAAGTTCCTACCTCTTTTCATTAATCCAGCTCAGCTACTAACAACTCCTCCTAGTAATTAAGCTAATTTGGTTTATTATTATTTTGTCTTTATTCTGATTTGGTTCACATTTGTTAATTTCGCGTCAAACTATTAGTCTGTACATATGTTTTGATGAAAGGAATCGGAAAAGTAAAAAATTATTATCAAAACTCAATTTTTTTTAATAAAGAAAAAAATAAGCCAAAAACATAGATTTTTGGTTTATATCTTTATTCAAAAAAAATTGAATTTTGATCATAATTTTTTTGTGTTTTTCGATTCCTCTAGCCAAATATGGTGTTTGTTCTAACGTCATGTCATATTATTAACTACTAATTCATCTAGGAGTTTTAAACTATTAAATAGAGTGGTTAATTTTATCATTTATGTACAAAATAATAATGTAATATTGTTAAACAGTATTCGCAATTGCAATGATGCAACAAGTGATAGTCTGAATCAAAAATTCTGCTACGTAGAATTGTCTCCGAACTTTTGGCTTATAAACTAATGATTTTTTGTGGTAGTTATGAAAACAGATTTTAGTCTAAGTTACTCGTTACATATTCTGCTTTAAATGACTGATTTTTCGATTCTAGTAAAAGCAGATAAACTGATTTATGGTGGATTACAGCTGAGGAGTTGTTATTTAGTTAACACCCATTTTAGAATTTGAAAGTCTCTCCACCTAAAACGTAATGAATACATCTATTTGGAATTGTTATTTACTCAACTTCTACGACACAATTTTGTTTGACTTTTGTCCTTATGGTATCCTTGATGTACTATATATCTACTTCCTCTGCATCCAAATGTTTGTTTGGGGGGTTTTTTTTTTGGTAAAGTTTGTCCTATATTTAAATTAAAAGAACCTTTTCGGAATTTTTATTTTTATTTTTTCCACGCCAGTTTAAAAAATTAATTGAGAATTTTAAATTGGAAAATTAGTCTGAGGTCCATTATGTGAATTTTATAAACCCAAAAGTCCACCTATTGATTTTGTAAGGCCTCAAGTCCATTTTAGGGTACCCTAGAGTAGGGTAGGATA
Source organism: Rhododendron mucronatum var. ripense (assembly GCA_019656295.1). Lineage (NCBI taxonomy): Eukaryota > Viridiplantae > Streptophyta > Magnoliopsida > Ericales > Ericaceae > Rhododendron > Rhododendron mucronatum. The sequence goes on along the minus strand of BPLT01000131.1, from coordinate 828,185 downwards.
CCCTAGGATTTAGGCACTTTCATAAGATTTTAAGATGCACTTTTTTATTTTAGGATATGATAGATTACCCTGGCGTAGGGTACCCTAGGGTTTAGGCATTTTTATAAGGTTTTAGGGTGCAGTTTCTTATTATAGAGTTTTAGTGGTTTAGGCACTTTTATAGGGTACCCTAGGGTTTAGGTTGTGTGGACTTGTGGCTTTACAAAACTATTAGGTGGACTTGTGGGTTTATGAAATATTTGTAGTGGACCTATCACTAAAATCTCCCATTTTTAAATTGGTAAAAAAAATTTACTTTCCTTGTTTGTTAAAAAAATAATACTCGTGACTCAAAAAAAGAAAGAGAGGACAAATATTATAGTACCAACGAAAAAGCAATTACCTAAAGATACAGATTACAGACAAATATATAGAAGATCTTCTTGGATATGCTGTGCAGGCGATGCACAGGACAGTGTTGCGCACCATCTAAACCGTCTGTTCGGCAATTCGACGGTCCAAATCTCATCTCGTCAATAAACGGCTCAAATGTTACATGGTAGAAATGAGATTCTGACTGTTGGATTACCGAACGGACGGCTTGAATATTGTGCTCAGCACGGTGCTGCGCACCACCTGCATAGCACCATCTCCTCTATTTAATTTTGGTCTCGATCGGATGAGGTTCTTGGTCTTCCTTTCATCTTCTTCTAATCTAGTGTTTCATTTTAATGTTCTTATACTTTTATTTGTTGTTTATTAATTGCTGGTGGCCTGAAATGAGAAGTTTTCTATTTTCGAAGGACCATTTAATTGTGCGTCTTCTCTCTCTCTCTCTCTCTCTCTCTCTCAATAGACAACCAGTGCGAGGACCACTTCAATGAAAACTTTGGTTAAGTGGTCCAGCCATGCAAGGGGCGTTTGATCAATGGATGCAAAGTTTTTCAATAAATTGCCAGCTTGATTAGTTTGGTGAAAAATCTTTTTTTTGGGTTTGGATTTAATTGTAACGTGAGACAGTTGCATGTGCATTATGGTTTCGAGTCTCAATTCCTGTAATATCATGAAGTTATACCGACCTGATTAAAATTTGGCAACGACACATATGACATGCCAAAAATGGTGCTCCACTCATAATTCAAATTCGCTGTCGAAATCTGCCACATTGCCCGCGTTCCGCTAAGAAAAATAAGTACTTATTTATTTTTTGAATTTAAGGTGATGTATAGTGAGAATGACCTGTCTCACAAAGTGGAAAATAAGTATTTAAAAAATAAAGATATTAGCGGAACGGAGCCTAAATCTGCATCAATCAATAAGATGAGCGTAATACAATGGTCCAAATATATTGTAGAGCCAAAAACTACACTAGACTGATGCAGCATTAGAGCAAGTCCACCTGTGTGCCAGATCTCACGCCAAGCCGAAGTTTAGCATTGAGAATGACAAAACCCTCTCTACTCTTGTGCCAAGCCTAATGCCTAGTTTTAGCAATGCCATTCTTCGTGCCAGATTTGGCATCCAATTTGGCAATTGTCAAATTTGCCGCGCCATTCAAGTCATTCAATTCGTATTGAAAAAATAAGACTAGTCTAATTAAACGGTCTAGATTTTAGATTCTGCTAAAATTGCACCAAATCGGTGTAGCGAGTGACATTGCTATTCCTTTTTTGAATTTTCGACACTATAGCAAGCCAAAAAATTAACTTTAGCAATGCTATTTTGATAGTGAACTTACTCTTAAGGTTCTTTTTGGGCTCCTTGACAATGTAGCAAGTCATACATAATTTCGGCAAAGTCATCTTGACACCAACGTGTGCACTGAGGAGTTCAGTACGCCCGCAGTCCATATATGTTCCACCAATGGTCCCTCACGTAGCCGACTCAATACTCCAAACACGGTTAGTTAAACTCCTCAATTAACTTGAAGTATCAGTCTCAGGAACAGAGATTCATGATTTCTTTCGGTTAGCCACTGGAACAGTTGGATGATGCCTTTTTCACCCCCCCTCTTGGTCTGGTAGACTACAATTACAAGCTAAGCATAAAGCCACCAACAATTTTCTTCTGTTCTTCCCACTTCTTGATTCACAAGGAAGAACGTGAAAAGAGGATGAAAGCTGACTGAAAACTATTAATTTAACCTCCAAGTTTTCCTTTTCTCAACCTAACTTCACAGTGTGATCCTTTGCGTTTCGATTTTCAGGCCATCTTTCGTGTACCTCGACTAATTTTAGGACCTTAAATTTAACGACCGAGTAAGCCCTCCAACGGCCTCAAGACTTGAAATGTCTGGCCTCTGTGAAATTCGAACGTTCGACCTTGTGGAGGACAAACACTAATTAGCTTTCTCATACTCACTTGACCAAATCCATTTCATTCCTGCTGGATCATCCTACCGTTAGATTGGATGCAAACCCTTTACCTAAGGGGACCCACTTAAGTTTCCTTGGAAAATGTATTTCTGTCCAACGTTGGTCATCACAGGTGCTTTCTAATTTTGTACATTTGAATGAAAACAACTTGCAACCTTAAAAAAAAAAGCCTCAAAATGATTAATGTTGTTGTGATAGTCTCAACTTACCAAACAATGTATTTAATAATCCAACCCTAAGTGTCGGTAGAATTGCAACCTAATCACCCAATTAGAAGCTTCTAATTAACTGTTTTTTTTCTTTTTCGGGTATTCGCTGCATTGCATAAAAAAAAATAAAAATTTAAGTGGTTAGTAGTGGTGGACGTGTGCTTAGGGTTGGGGCGCCGCGGAAAAGTTATTCATCAATGATCTTGGCGTAGCGTCATGTGGTAATCGGTGAGTGTATTAGAGTTGATAGATGCCGCGGGTGTATTTATGACCGTAGTTGGTATTTTAAGAGACAAAATAACACGCGGTGCATTGTGAATGGTGCTAAACAATGTCGCTATTCGAAAAAGATCGGTGCGAAATAATACTCCAAGAGCACTCAATGACCTCTCGATGACTTGTTTTCGCAAACAGATCGATCTCCCCTTATTTTGGGAAAGTTGGTGGCCGCCTGTGAAGGCAATCCTAGTGTATTGACACCACCTTTACAATACAAGCCTCAAAACCTAAATTTAACCAGAACAAGAAGTGGCCTTTCTCCACCGCAAGATTTTCACCATGGAACTTAACTAGCCTCCAAAAGAATAGTTAATTAAATTATATTTTATTAGCCGACGCGGGTGACCGACCAATCGATGATTTTCATTGCTCCTTAATTAATTAGCCTTTTCTTTTAGTAACAAAAAGTAAGGTTCTTTTCTTCACCGATCAAGTTTTCAATACAGCCACTTTCTTTCCTTTTTTAACCCCACCCCTTTCTAGCTAGTTGGCCACGAGACGTTTTACAGCTTTCGGGCCACCCCCAGATTCTTCCCAATCCAATGACTGTAAAAATCACAACCCCATCTGATTTACCAAACTAATTTCATGGCTTCTTCTTCCTTTGTGATCAATTCATGATACGCAGATAGGCAACTCTGTATATCCGTCACTATTATTGCTCTCAGCACCATATAGTCCTCTATAGGGTATTCCACCGAACCTTTATCGATGCCGAAATTTAGGCCCTACCCACGATTTCAAGCGCTAAATAGTAGGTATGGCCCCACCAGACGAAGATGAAAACTTGAATCCAATCGAGAAATTCCAAATACTTATTACGGATCAAACTCACTAAGTAAACGAAGTTTACGTTAAAAAATGGAGTAGCTTTTTTCCTCCCAAGTTTTCAGAGAAGGAAAAGCTGCTGCTGCTGCTTGTGCAGCAGCTGTGCATACTTTATTCCTTCCCCCACCCCCATTCACTCCAACCCTTTTTCTCCTTTCTGCTTTCTGTTCTAATCCCATGTGGGAGCTCCACCTCACATGCTCTCTTCTCTTTTTACATTCACAACATTATACTCTATCATAACCCAAGGGTTTTGCCAAGTGGGTATGAGAAAACAAATAAGTTTTTCTACCTACTTCATGAGATCTCATGTTCTATTCCACGGAGGCAAAACATACCAAACTTGGACGCCTCTGGAAGGTTTGTCATACTGTTAACTTTAGGGCCGCGGAATAAGTTGGAGTGCGCTTAGGCTGGCTCAGACATTCGGTTATTAAAAAAAAAAACCCATCATTCTCCATCATTCTTTTGCGCAGTCCCATTGCTCATCTTTCTGTCCCCTTCCATTGCATCAATCCCCCCAAACCCCTCCTTTCATAATTAACCATATTCATAAACTAACTTGAACTGTGTTTAGGTCCAATTGCCGCAGCTTAATTTGCTAATCGTTGCAATGATTTGTTTTTCTCAGCAGTTCATTAAATATTTTAAATTAAAAACGATATAGCTTATGGTTTGTGTGTGGGCCTCTTCCCTCTTGTCAAAATTGTGCTATGCTTTTGGTTTTGTCTTCCATCATATGTTGTCTAATGTGGTTAAAAACTGCAATGACTTTCGAGCTCGTCTTTCTTTCTCCATCTCTATCTTCCAATTGTTTTGGGCTCCAAGAAAGAAAAGCAGTGGACACCCATCATGTGCACCTCTGCAAGTGGCCAGTACTAACAGGTGTGTCCCATTATCTATGTTGCGTAGAACCGATTATGGATGTCGGATGTGATTACGTGTCTAAGCATCAGATTCATGGGATATATAAGGACCGTATGGTCGTTGTCAGATGTGAATCATGTGATTATGAGTCCAAGTATTGGATTCACGGGGTCCGTGAGCGAACGGAATAACCAGTATAGTCGTTTCTCCCAAGTGGTGAGAAACGGAAGCCATTTTGTTCCTTTTGTGTTCTGGTCGTGATCACTCTCCAGTAGAGCAAAAGCAAAACCAGCTTGTAATTATGAAGAAAGTGGTGGGGGCTTCATCAAAGAGGCCTTTAGAGGCCAGGCCAGCCCAGGCCTGCCGTATTCTGGGCCTAAAATGAATTTAGCCAGGGAAGTGTTAAAGTAATAATCATTCAAACCTCTTTTCACTTCATCACATCCAGGGCTGGCCCTGGGCTTTATCAGAGAGGCCTCTAAAGGCCAGGACTACCGTAATCTGGGCCTAAAATAATCGCTTTAAGCTACGTTTGGATGCCCATAATCTTCAATAAGATTTCAAATTCCTAGTAATACGATACCCAGAGTAATTTTATTTCGATGTTTGTAATCTTTTGGAATTTAGGTGAAAGTTTTGCAATGGAAGCCACTGCATTGTGAGAGAAGGGAGATATATACCCGAGTACCCGTTACATGGAATACCCTTTTGAGCTTCTCGTCAATAGTTAGGTACAACTTCATAGTTTCTTGGTGTGGCCATGGATACATTTTTTTGCTCGTAGCATGCTATAAAACTTTAATTTTGGTCTTGACATAGATATGGAAGTAAAATTATATGTAGATTACGATGTGGCGTTGAGACTAATATTTTTTGAGGAAAATGACGGCCCAGAACATATTTTGATAATTAATAATTGCAAAGGACATACTGAGAACATTTGTTAAAATTGAAAATGTTCTCAGCGGATATTAATTATCCAAACATGTCATTGACCGTCATTTTTCCATTTTTTGCCGAATAAAAGGAGGAATCTATCTGCACATCTGTTTTAATTTAACAAGGACAAAGAAATTCATTTGATTTGACACAAATTTTATGGAAGCCAGGTTAGTTTAGGGATGCAAACAAATCGAGCTCTATAATCCAATACTCGGCCCAGCTCAGTTCGTTTAACATACAAGTTGAGTTCAAATAGAAGTTTTGGTTCATTTAGTAACGAAGTTGAGATCGAGCTAACCGTGGATTGGCTCATATGGATAAACTGACTAGCATACGTATGGGCTCGGTTTGTTTATTACATGAAGCAAGCCCAACTTTTAAAATACTTAATTGAGTTGTAGCTCAAATATTGAACTCTGTGCGGATTCATTGAAATTTAAGTTGTTAAGCTCAAACACCTTAAAGCTTGATTTTTAAGATAGAACCAACCGTAGATCGACTCGTATAGGTAAGCCCGACTTTTCAATACTTAATTGAGCTCTAGCTCAAGTATCTGTAGTTGCTACGAATTCACTGAAATTTAAACCTGCCAAGCTCAAATACCCTAAAGCTCAATTCGGCTCAGTTCAGCTCGTTCTCATCCCTCAGTTGGTCTCTCATTTTACAATTTTGACCTGCTGACATGGCACGATTTCCAGCGGAGGTGGAGGATAATTGGAAAGGGCGCCAAACTAGGGCTTGGGATCCTCCAATAATTCTATAACCACACCCATTTTACACACCCCCATACACACTAGAGTGTGTAGTGTGTGTGGAGCCCACACCTCTCTCCCTACTGACATGGAACGATTTTCTTTCTTTCCAAATGACGCGTGTACTCCCTGCTCTTTGGGTGTGAAACTGCAGGGTGCAGTTCACCCCTTTGCGTTTGGCCGTAGTTTTTGTAATCCAAACAGTTCATATTTCAGATCGCGTAGAGATGCTTGTCATGACCTGAAATTATTTTAATCGGACGTCTATAAATACATCATATGAAAAACATTTAGATGTGAAAATTAGGATTTTCTTGAATTCCAATTCAGTGTGCTTGGAACCCTCGCTTGTCGATCAAAATTTGTCCACATCATGTACTCACAGATGTCCGATAAAAAATAATTTTATGTCGTCTCGACGAGATCAAAATATGAATGGTTTGGATTATAAAATTACAGACGAAGTCGGGATGCAAAGAGGTGAACTGCACCCTCTACAGTTTCACCCCAACGGCAGAGAGGAGGGAGTCTATCTATACCTAGAAGATAAGATCTCCCTCCCCCAAATCCCAACGTCTCTCTCTCCTGTCTCTCTGTCCATTCTACTTCCATGGAGGCCAAGTTCTTGCTGAAGCAAACTCTCTTTCCCGCAAATTTTGGGATCCTCAATGGTAATTTCAGCACCAGCTCCGCGTCAGCTCTGCGGCCGTCCTTAAACCCTCCAGCCACCAATCGCCGCCGCAAACTCATGGGCACGAGGGCCTCAGTTGCCGCTGTCCCCAAAGTCGCCCTCGTTCGAATTGGCACAAGAGGAAGGTAAAATCTTTCTCCTTTCTTTCGAATCTCCTCTTTCGCTACTGGTTTTATTTGCTCAATTGGCTACAGCGAAAGGTAAATTTTTGTAAATCTTAGATTGATACATTGTGCACCATATGTGTCTGAACTTTTGACTTTCAAATCCCTCTAGAGTTGGGAAATTTACATATTTACGTACTCACTATAAGATGGTAGCTACTGGTAGTATGTAGTATGGATCTCTCATCTCTTTCCTTGTATCTTGGAATTCAAACGTATTTAATGTTGGAGTTGGCTTTCAGGGACGGAACCATGATTTCTAATACGGGGTGGCCAATATTGACTTTGGAAATTGTACATTATATTGTCTTCTCAAGTTGAACAATGTGCATTATATTTTTTAAGAATACCCATCAACTGTATACACCATTTCGATGTTTTTACATGAATCTACAAATAAAAACCAATCATAAGAGAGAAATTGAGAAAAATCGTGTGTTTGTGTGTGAAGTTTTGTTTTAGTCTAAGTTTCCAACTCTTCGTAAAATTATGGGGAGGCCGACAAAATATATTTTACTATATGAACAAAAAAAAATTACTTGGGTAATTATGGGTTTGTCAAAATTGGGGTGGCCTTGGCCCCCAATAGCCAACTCCTACATCCATCTTTGTTGGCATTAACATTTTCGCGAATACTTTGAATCACATTATGGATCTCGCTCAATCCATAACCTTACCTTTGAAATACAATTTTCCTTTTCCATCTAAGTCTGTCCCTCAAGGTCCTTACAGCCACATCATTTGAGGAAGCATTATCAAGTGCGATTGTGGACACATTATCGTCTATTCCCCTGATTGAGAAGACACTGAGAAATATTATCTGCAATAACACCACCGGTGTGTGGAGGGGCTAAAGCACAGAAGTTCAGGATGCGTTTTAACCTCCGTTTGGAATCTAGAAAGTGACCTGTAAGACACGTGTATTCCAATTTTGATTTGAGGTCCATAAATCCGCTGTTAAGCTAATTCTCTCTACACCAGGCACCAGTTACCACTTCCTTCCACTTGTTCTTTTCAAGTGCATATAGCTTCGTGCAGTCATTTGTCACAGTGCAGCGTGATATTTTCTCAAATCCTGGATTCAAAGTTTACACAATAGTAAGGAAAAAAACACTGCTCCACCATTCTAAAGGAATACTCATGCATGATAATCGTCTTTGCTATGCACTCTCTGACCTTTTCCTTTTCGTACTTGTAAGTTGCTAATTTTCTGCAATGGCAGCCATTTCTTCAACACTTAAAGGTTCGGTTGTTAGAGTTGTCTGCTTCCTATTAGAGCCAAATGATGCATACAACTGTTCATGTGTCTGTGATACTGAGTTGTCGCATTACCTAAAGCCAATCTAGTTCGACAAAATTGCATTGACCTTTCTTGGTTCCATCTTTAAGTGTCACTATAGTAAATCCCTTCCAAATCAGTGACTTTCTTTTGAAGGGGGTTAACTTCCACATATGTACCATCTATAACCTGAACATCATCATCACCATTCTCATCAACATCCTCCACAATATTAGGTAGTGGGTTTTGAGAGGCGGAATCCAGGATTTTAGAATCTGCCATACTATCTACATTAATTATGTAGTTAAAGCAATGACTATATTCAATCTAAAAAAATAAAATAATAGGTACATGTATTATGTAAACTGGAATGGGTTTTATTAAATGGAGATATCATGGTACTTTTCATATGCTAGAACTCCAACCACTGATACAGAAAAACAGAGGATATTGTGTCTAATATCTCTAACTACATAGAAGAAAAAAACTAAAGAAGAATAACAGGAAGAACAAGTACCTAGAAAAAGCAAGCAATGCAGGGCAACCAACAAAGCAAAAGAGAGGGCAATCTGGGAGCTCCATTTTTTCACACTAAACCCTGTGAATTGTTCCATGGAATATTTTATAGGGTATGATAAAGCCCTAAATTCTACTCCATATCTTACCTAATAGGTTTCCAATTTGGATGCAACAGTATTGGAAATGTAATTGGTGAAAAGATCTAAATGGAAGGGAAGATCTCACATATTTGTAATATTGAGTTACCCCTATATTTGTAATATTTATCGAATGACCCCTGTTCATGAATATTTATTTAGAAAAGTTTGGAAATCTGAGGAGGGTTTTGTGCTATTCACCTGCAGTTGCAATGTATATATATGCTACCACAGACCGGTAAAAACATGTTGATATGCAATCAGTGGAAATCAAGCCTTTATGTGTTTATTATGTGATGATAGATCCAGGTCTATAGGCATCTCTTTTAGCATGTAACAGTAGGCAACCAACCATACGGGTTCAGGATCACATTACAAGGTTGCTTAAAAGCTACTTAATGAAAAGAAGTTGTGGAAAAGCACTACCAAATATTCCCACAAAGTGATGAAGGTGGATTTTGAGATAAGAAAAAGAGAGAGAGAGAGAAATAACAAAGGAAGGTTGTTGTAACGCATTAAAAGTTTTTTTTTTTTTTGTGACTTCTTATGAGGAATATTCACATTCAATAGACTTGAGCACATTTCATGTCTAACAAATTCTGCAGTCAACACAATGGGCCAGTCACATGGAAAACACGATTTCTTAAGCTAGTTATTTTTGGTGTATGTCTTCTCTTATGAGTTTTCTGTATTTTTTCCTTGTGTAGGACAGCCCACTAGCACTTGCTCAGGCTTATGAAACACGAGACAAACTCATGGCTACACATTCAGAGTTGGCTGAAGAGGATGCTATTCAGATTGTTATAATAAAGACAACAGGTGATAAAATACAAAGTCAGCCACTCGCAGACATAGGTGGGAAGGGCTTGTTCACAAAAGAAATAGATGAAGCGCTCATAAATGGTGAAATCGACATTGCGGTCCACTCAATGAAAGATGTTCCCACTTATTTACCAGAAAAGACAGTTTTGCCTTGCAATCTCCCACGCGAGGATGTTCGGGATGCATTTATTTCCTTAGGTTCAGCCTCACTGGCAGAGCTGCCAGCTGGAAGCACTATCGGAACTGCGTCACTCAGAAGAAAGTCACAAATTCTCCACAGATATCCATCACTCAATGTGAGTATACTCTCTCAAATTTCATAAAATCTGCAATTTTGCACAAACAGGGTAATTTTTTCATAATTTATTTTGTAGGAAGTCTCTGATCAGGCTGTTGATTAACTTCTGGGTCCATTTATGTATATATGAATATAATCTGGTGTCTACTTAGGAAAATGTTAAGTGGGCTCGTTCAAATTTTTTTCAAGTTTAGCCGGATCACAATATTCATTTTGTTAGTTGTGCTGCACATGTTGAGTGAAGAAACATGGAATTCGTAGGTAATAAGCAACTCCTGGATGTTTTGCTTCCACATAGTATTAATTTACCTGCCGTGAAGGGTTGGTAATTTCACTAGCCTTAAATTGCAAAATTATGCTGCAGCAATAATTTCTCAAACTACAAGCAACTACTAAACTTGAACAAAAAACCTCCATGCACGAGTGAAGTAACAGCCTGAACAAATTGTGTAGTAAAATGCTACTGCATCTGGACCATTGGTGATTGCTAAACAGGTGCTTCTGAAATTTGAAGGTTTATGCTCAATATTTTACTGGTAAGAGTATTTCCATACCAGGCTTGCTGAGGCAGACATGTATTCTTGTTTTAAGCTTTAGGGCTGTCACTGATGTATATTCGAGCTTGCTTTGGTCTACCATACGTCTTTTAATCCTCATGTTTTCTGTTGGATTTGTGCACATAATTCTTTCTGGGTGGTTTATTGATGTTTTAATTGGTCTCTTTGTTACCTCTCTTTCATTTGATTGATGGTTGCATCTGTAGGTGCTGGAAAACTTTCGTGGTAACGTTCAGACACGGTTAAGAAAACTAAATGAAGGAGTAGTTCAAGCAACATTGTTGGCATTAGCAGGACTCAAACGTCTAAATATGACTGAAAATGTGACTTCCATTCTTTCCATGGATGATATGCTTCCAGCTGTTGCACAAGGTGCAATTGGAATTGCATGTAGAAGCAATGATGATAAGATGGTATGTTTCTGATGTCCAAAGTAGATGAATTCTTTCAAGTCAACTTTCTGAACATCATTTTTGTTCACAAATAACACTAGTGATGCTGGACGCTTGAGACCTTGTGACAGTTTGTGGGCTGTCAAATTTCACTCTCGTACATGGTTGGTTTTCATCTCGTTGTCTATTCAACAAGGAGCCTATCGACTTAACCTTTTTAGTAGTTATTTCTTTTCAAAAACTTTCTGGTACTGACTGACTCGGGCGACAGAGATGACAGAGACTTTCCCACGAGAGGTGAGGCCACCCAAGACCTAGCTCTGATACCATGTTAAATTTCTTGGAGGGTTTCAACCTAAAACCAATTGGCAATAGGTGGAGTAGCCTCTAGAATTTATTAACCAAGCTTGGGTGGCTTAGATGAGCGATGTGGGACAAGTCTAACAGCGTCTTGATGCCATATTAGCTAATTCAGTCGGTTAAGTACTTTTCTTTCTAATGGCTAATTATTGCAGTGAGAGGCGGGTAGCATTGTGAGGTAGCCATTACAAGGTCCACTGAATGTTAATTTCCCATAAGTTTTTGTTATTCCTATTTCTGTTTCACTCGATTATACTAATAGTGAAGCATTTAATGCAAAAAGAGGTGGCTAGCAATTTGATAGGCAAAATCTATGCTACTAAACCCACAGTGGATAGGTCAAAATTCATTTTCCTCTTGAAATTCCAATTAGTACAACCCTGTACGGAGAAACTGCTGGTCATCCTTTATAAACTAACTGCTTTGTTGTTATGCAACCCCACTCATATCTAGATTTGGTTAAATTTTCCATAGTTGCACTCTTTATTTACAATTTATCTGGTGCTTGGTGTTGCAGCTCTACTGTGAGCCAATATTGAACTTCGTTCCATTATTGATGGCCATGCATTCCTTTGACTCCGCCTTTACAGCATGTTTAAGAAATTTTTAGGATTCTTTTCTAATGCTGGTTCGTCTATATGCAGGCTGAATACTTGGCCTCATTGAATCATGAGGAAACAAGATTAGCGGTGGCATGTGAGAGGGCATTCCTCTTAGCATTGGATGGGTCTTGTCGCACTCCAATTGCTGGATATGCGTGTCGAGATGAGGATGGAAATTGCATTTTCAAAGGTTTGGTGGCCTCACCAGATGGAACCCGAGGTAAAACAGTGCTTTTGGGAAGACATATTTGTGACAAGGGATTTAACTTATTTTTTCCTCGTAAACTTACGTATCATTTAATTCCTTTGTTTAAAGTAAAGCATCTTTTCTTTTTTATGAAAAAAACAAACAAAAACCTGATTGATGCGTATGTGTTGGAAAGCTATCTCAAATCTAGTAAGGAGTTGCTGAAAGAAAGGGGGTCGTTGGTCAATTGTATGTGAGAGCGGAGGGGAGTTGCCAGAGTGTCACCATCTGGTGGATAGAGGCGGGGCACTTCCCTGAGAGGTCATCTGAGATGGTGGTTAGAGACTTGGAGGAAGGGGCCACCCCGCCAGGGGGTTGCCAAGGTGGTAGCCTGAGGTTGGGATAGCGAGTGGAGGAAAAAGTGAAACGCTCGGAAACAAGTAAAAACTTATTTTTAGATTTCAAAGATTATCATTCTCAAAAAAACAAAGACAGAAAGATTTCATAGATTATAGCATTTTAAGAACCAGTACTCCCTTATTCTGAAAACGTGGACAATTCCCACACATGCCTCTAGTTTGTAGTTTTCAAATGTTTTGTCAACAAAAAACAGAAAACGAGAACTTTACCAATGTCACCTTAGTGTTTGCTTTTCTTGTGTTCTCCTTCTTTCAGTGCTTGAAACTTCTAGACAAGGCCCATATGCTTATGAAGATATGATGCTTATGGGGAAAGATGCGGGCAATGAGCTTCTATCTCGTGCAGGGCCAGGATTTTTTGATTGTTGAGAGAGATCGAAGCTTCGGGTTCCTCTGTCTGACATTCATATTCATTCAGTCTCCTCTTGTTGTAGCAGTAGTGGAGGTAATTTTTGTTTTCTCATTAGTTGTTTGCTAGTTTACCCCGTTCAGTTCAACATTGTAAGGGATCTCATTATTGTCTGAGTAAATTAGCGAGGCTGCTCTATCTCTATCTCTCTCAGCGTAAAACAGCAGTTCACTGTATTTTCTTATACACAATGGTCAACGTGAAAAATGGACGGCCCCGCAAAACTGCATCACTAAAATTTACCTGATTCACGTTTTATTGATCCAACAAGATATTTCAACCCCAAAATGGTCTGTCATTGTCGTTCTACCTTGATACCTTAATCGTGTTGGACAATACGGAAAATGCAGATGTTAAAGTTTAAGCGACTCTCCTTTTTTTGAGAGTTGAGCCACACTCTGAAGAGAAGCAACTTCATCTCCCTTTTGTTCTTTTGGGAATTTCTTTCGGGATACGGAACAAGAGAACATCATTTGAAGGGGAAATTTCTCCACTCTCCCCCCTCACCCGACCACTCTCTCTCATCTTTCTCTAAAATTCAGACCGTTCCAAACACGTTTGGACAGCTAAGATCGCTTATAGTGTGATACCCACCTGGCACCCAAAAATTTCTCCATTTGAAGACTATCTGCACGGATGAACACATGATGCAGGGCCAGTCTGAGCTGACCTTAGTCCGAGCTGAGTTGTGTTGGTCGGTTGTCAATTCGTACTTACCAGAACTATTTCGCCGGGCTCTTTACATTTCTAAGCCGACCAATCTGACCCATTAAGATCAGCTCGATCTCTCAGCCAAACCCAATACTCTATCCATGTGTACAATCTTTCTGTCCTCACAACATTAAAAGATTCACAACGCACAACATCATACTCTTGATACTGAGACTCAGGAGGTGCTGTGAGCAAGTCAAAGTAGGGTTTGATAACCCTTGAAGTGACTGACATTTTGTGCAAACAATAGAGTCCCAGTGAAATTTTTCTTGGACTGTTTGGACAGAATATGGAAATCCTCGAGCTGCAATCAGTCTGTTCACGGCTTTCAAATAAGAGAGCTCCAATAGTTGAGATGAAAATGTGCAGGCGGATTTTATTTCTTCAAATTGTCTTGTTCTCAGATTTTATTTTATCAGATTGTCAGCTTGAGTATTTTTCTCGATGATTTGCCTGGGCAATGTGTATGCGAGAGGCTTTGGGTTTATCGTGTCATCGTCTCCATTACTTTGGGACCAACACCCACATTAGCACTCTGATAAACCCATCGTCTTCATTACTTTGGGACCAGCACCCACATTAGCACTCTGAGAGTCCCTAAGATTCGCGCACCCTGTTCAGGCACCACGATCCTATGCGTGTCACGTGGGTAGTGCAGGGCTACCCGCGTGAAGATCCACTTGCCGTGCTAGTATGGCGCCACGTGGCGAGCTAGGGTTAGCAAGTCGAACGGTCACCCCCGCAAAGCTGACTCGACTCCACGTGTCAAGCGCCAATTGGTTGGTCAACTAGTCAAATGATTGCGACCTTTGACCTTCCCTACAAGTATATTTCTTGATGATTTGCCTTAGTACTGGTGGAGTACATGATATGTGAAATCTATTCCACCAATATAATGATTACACATTATATGATATCTAAAATACGATTTATTACAGATTACGTAAAACCTATTTCACCAATATAATGAGTAAACGCCACATGATATCTAAGATATGATCATCAAAACAGTCATTACTGATGAAAACAAGTATATTCACGATATTACTTCAAATAGTTTATTTATGACAAAAGACGACTAAATAAAGACAAGGCCGGCAACTTGAATTATGTGTTTGTATTTTGCATACTACTAATAGAATTGATTTTTTTTGAATAAAACCACAAAGGAATTAGGGACAAAGAATTTGTGAGGACTTTTTTCCCCCAACTTACAGACCACATTCTCCTTCCATTTCCATTACCACGTCTTGTTCTTCATCTCCTACTTTCACAAACTCCATTCCAACGTCTCTGCTCCAAACATTCCATGGCCACAAAACACAAAAAACTCAACGCCCTCTTCCTCCCATACTTCACCACCAGCCACTTCACTCCACTCGTAGACATGGCCAGGCTGTTTGCCGCCCGTGGCGTCACCGTCACCATCATCACCACCCCAACCATCGCCCTCATGTTACAACCCTCTATCGATCGTGCCACCTCTGCCGGCCACCAAATCACATTCCACACCATAAAATTCCCTGCGGCCGAAGTGGGTTTGCCCGAAGGCATCGAGGACTTCAGCTCACTCACTTCCGCGGAAATGATGCCAAAACTCTACCGTGGCATTTATCTCCTCCAAAAACCGATGGAGCAATTGGTTCGCAATATTCGACCCGATTGCATTGTGACCGACATGTTTTTCCCGTGGACAGTTGATATAGCCGAGGAGCTCAATATTCCAAGAATCATGTTGTACGTGAACAATAGTTTCTACCACTCTGTTTTTCATAATTTGATGATTCATAAGCCTCATGAGAAAGTGGGGTCCGACTCGGAGAGTTTCGTGGTTCCTGGCCTTCCTGATGAGATCGAGATGACTCGTTCTCAACTAGAGGATTATTTGAAGACCGAAACCTGGTTCGGAAAGTTGATGAATCGGATCAAAGAGTCGGAGACTCGGAGCTTCGGAGTTGTTTTCACCAGTTACTCCGAGATCGAACCCAATTACGTTCATTACTACAAGAATGTTGTTGGAAGAAAGTGTTGGCACGTCGGCCTCCCCTCTCTGTTCGTTGGAAGAGAGAACAGAACGGATACGGAGCGACACAGTTGCTTGAGTTGGCTCGACTATCAGAAACCCAATTCAGTTCTGTACATATGTTTCGGGAGCCTGACACGATTTCCTGATACCCAACTCACCGAAATCGCGTTAGCGCTCGAAGAATCCGAGCACCCGTTTGTTTGGGTGGTGAACAAGATTGGGACATTTGTCGAGAAAGAAGGCGAAAGTTGGTTACCGGAAGGGTTCGAAGAACGAGTGAATGAAAGTAACAAGGGTGTGATAATAAGAGATTGGGCCCCACAGGTTTTGATCCTGGCCCACCCAGCGATCGCCGGGTTCATGACTCACTGCGGTTGGAACTCGCTGCTGGAGGGGTTCACGGCGGGGACGCCGCTGATCGCGTGGCCGTTATTTGCAGAGCAATTTTACAATGAGAAGTTGTTTACACGGGTCTTGAAGCTCGGGGTAGAAGTCGGGTCGGGTGAGTGGAACTTCGGGTTTGAGATCGGGACTCCGGTGGTGGGGAAAGATAAGATAGTGAATGCGGTGAAGCGTTTGATGGGCGGGTCAGAGGAAGCGCAGGAGATGAGACGGCGGGCGAGGGAGGTTAGTGTGGTGGCGAAGAGGTCGGTGGACGAAGGCGGGTCGTCTTCCTCTGATTTGAATATTTTGATTGAGGAAATCAATGCTTATGTTTTTCGTTGAATACTTGTATGATCCTGGTTTCTCTTTCTGCATGCAAGTTGAGAAAATTTACTACGAAACACACTTTGATACTTGTTGGAAAATTTGATCTTTTAGGCTCCGTTTGTTTGGACGTAAAATGTTTTCCGGTAAAATATTTTACCTATTTTTCCGTATTTGGTTGTGTAAAAAATAAGAAAAATATTTTACACGTAAAACATTTTCCATCAATTGAATGAAAATGACTCACCCTTAAATCTTTCGTAAGTTATTTTTTGAAATGAATCCGTTGTCTTCTACTGCAATTCTCACTGCTTAGTTTTCTCGATTGTAAGTCTTAACCCACATTCAATTCCAATAATCTCATATTTCTGCACCATTTAAGCCTCTCCTCTCCCTCTCTAAACTATTTTGTTGATTTCAGAAAATATTTTTAAGTGCCAACCAAATACTGAAAAATAAAAATTTAAAATTTGTTTTCTGAAAAAACATTTTACATATTTTACTGTGCAAATGGAAATTGAACAAACGACACCTTAGTAGTAAATCATTTTTACAGTGCGAATGGAAATTGTTCCTATAGTTGCAACTCTTTGTGGCCTTTTAGACTTTCCACCCGAACCATTCATTCTGCTTTAAACGTCTCTGGCTACTCGTGCCGGTGGATCCGGCCCCCGCTGCTATGACTGGGAATTTTCGGTTTTGAAAGGGGAATTCGGAATAATTGATGTTCTACTGCCTTCTTGTCATTTTTTCCTCCGTTTACCCTCCCTTGTCAAAAACAAAAGAAACAAGGTATCTTGAAAACGAAATAATTGTTCCGATGGAACCTCTGTAGATTGGCCGTAGATACACGATGACTTGTCTAGTTGTCTCTGTCAACTTGTATTCCTGTTAGCATACTTGGGATGCGGGTGCCTCATGCTTGGGCTAGATCTTTCTTCCTAGTAGTCTGCATTGTTATGCTCGTCTGTGATATTGTCGAGATGGGCTCGTTGGAGGAAATTGGGAAAGATTATTGTTGAGACTATCAAGCGGCGTTAGGACGAAGGCTGTAATGTTTGCTGTGATAGACGTTTTCAATCGGCAGTTCTTAAGGGTTTTTTCGTTTTGGATTTTGAAAGAGGTTTGAATAGAGAGAAATAGATAAATGAAATGCATTGGGGACCGTGCGCAGAGGCTTTAAAGCCTCCAAATGAACAAGCCCTAAGTGACTCTCTTATTTTGTTGACTCCTAAATGTTTGACCGTTGGACCGAACTATTGATTAATTTTCTTTCTCCACACTTGCCTACATCTTATGGTCTTTAGACAAATTGTTTTTTTCTATTTGAACTTTTAGTTGATGTACTCGAGAGAAGACTTGCCTAGAAATCTGTGTTTTTTGGACTTTAGACCGCTTAGTTTATACTGACAATTAGGAAAACTTGGCCTTAATGAGATTTACTATTCAGTCCATGTGAGTTTTCCCTAAATTTTTGTATTTTTTATTTCGATACTTTTGTTTTTTTATTTGAAATTTTGTTAGATTCACATTTTTTTAATTAATTATTCATCTCACGAGGAGATTTTAAAAAGTAAAAAATTATAATAAAAACATAAAGCTCACTGAAGTCGGAAAAATACCTAACATCTCGTATCTTTTTTGTATATAGTAATCTCTTACATAATTTTTTTCAATTTTGGTCCATATTTTCATAAGTACTTTCCTTATTTCTCTTGCCTACAGAAATGACTAATCCCACATTTTTTAGACGAAAAACTAAACAGAAAATGAAAAAAAAAAAACCAACAAAAAGTACCAGATCAAAAATTTAGGAAAAACTTGCCCACATTTGCAGACGTCATGCTTTTGTAACCACCAACCACTACAATAATCAAGATACTTCCTCCGTCCCATAATATTTGTCCGATCCGCAAAACGGAGACGTAAAAATAATTTTATTTTTGTAAGAAAAGTTGGGAAAAAATTCAACAACTTACTAGATCTCGACGAGTTCTTTTAACTTGTGAAAAAAATTTGAATTTTTTCTTGAAAGAAATGCATTATTTTGTAGTCTCCGTTTTGCGGACCGGACAAATATTATGGGACGGAGGGAGTATATTTCTCTTTTGACTAGAACTTTTAACCACCTATAACGTGCTTTGTCCCCTCCACCGTTTTTACAAACGTACATAAGAGATAAGCTAGCTCAAGACTTTCAGCCAATTTGTAGAAATAAATTGTTAAAAGTTTTACGGAGGGGCGTGAATGAATTTACGGAGTTCAATCTTGCGCATCCAATAGTATTCTCTGGCCCGTGTTTTTTTTTTTCTAAAATACCTATTCCTCTGATATTCAAGAGGTGACTAGGCACACCTAAACTCTATGCCCGGTGTAGACTCTAAGTTTTTTTCTAAATCCCTTTTATGGTCCGAACCATAACCAATCTTGATTCTTCTTTACCTGGAGATATGTAGGCAACTTGATGAAAGCTCGATCTCTTTTTATAATAAAACCCATTTTATTTTCTAAAATTCAAATATTTTTTAAAAATATCCAAACCCCTTTTATAGAACACAAAACTCGTTCCTTTCTTTTCAAGAACCACGTCGCAATCTATAGAAATCAGATCACTTATCCAAGCTCTAATCCCTCTCGCTCCTTCTCCCCGAAGGTAAAAAAAAAAAAAGGATAATGGAATAATAAGATTATGTGTTTTGGTTCAGAGGTGTAAGATTATCGAGATGGACAAATAAGATTATGCGCCTCCATGAATAGCTTGCCTCCGTGAATTTCCATTACCTCTTCTATTTCTTCACTTCCTACTTCCACAAACTCTATTCCCATTTCCAACCTCTCTGCTCCAAACATCCCATGGCCGCCCAAGACAAAAACCTCAACGCCCTCTTTCTCCCATACTTCATCACAAGCCACATGACTCCACTCGTCGACACGGCCGTGCTATTCGCCTCGCGCCCCGGCGTCGCCGTCACCATCCTCACCACCCCATCCAACGCCCTCATGTTCCAACCCTCCGTTGACCGTGCCGCCTCCGCCGGCCACCGAATCACTTTCCACACCCTTAAATTCCCCGCGGCCGAAGTGGGCTTACCCGAAGGCATCGAAAACTACGGCTCCATCGCTTCCAGAGACATGATACCGAAAGTCACCCTCGCCATTTCCCTCCTCCGAGAACCGATGGCGCAAGCGATTCGCGACCTTCGCCCCGACTGCATCGTGTCCGACGTGATGGACCCGTGGACTGTCGATGTAGCCGAGGAGTTAAACATCCCGAGACTCATTTTATCTACCACCAATTGCTTCTCCGAATGTGTTTACCATCAATTGAAGATTCATAAGCCTTATGAGAAAGTCAGGTCCGACTCCGAGAGTTTCGTGGTTCCTGGGCTTCCTGATGAGATTGAGATGACCAGTGCTCAACTAGAGGACTATTTGAAGACCCCGGAAGACAGTGGGAACAGCGGAGAGTTGATGAATCGGATCGAAGACGCGGAGACTCGGAGCTATGGAATGGTTTTCACCAGCTACTCCGAGATCGAACCGGAGTACGTTCAACACTCCAAGAACGTCATGGGAAGGAAGAGCTGGCACGTTGGCCTCCCCTCTCTGATCCTCGGAAAAGAGAACGAAACGAATGCGGAGCGACACAGGTGCTTGAACTGGCTCGACAATCAGCAACCCGGTTCGGTTCTGTACGTTTCTTTCGGGAGCCTGATACGGTTTCCCGACACCCAATTCACCGAGATCGCGCTAGCGCTCGAAGAATCGGGGCGCCCGTTTGTCTGGGTGGTGAGAAAGATTGGGAAAACAGGCGAGAAGGAAGACGAAGACTGGTTGCCGGAAGGGTTCCGAGAGAGAGTACTGGAAAGTAACAAGGGACTGATGATGAGAGAATGGGCACCACAGATTTTGATCCTGGCCCACCCCGCGATCGGAGGGTTTTTGACTCACTGCGGTTGGAACTCGGCGATGGAGGGCATGGCGGCAGGCGTGCCATTGATCACGTGTCCTGTGCTTGCGGAGCAGTTTTACAATGAGAAGTTGATTACGCGGGTCTTGAAGATTGGTGTGGAAGTCGGGTCGGGTGTATGGAACCGGAGTCCGCAGATTCTTAGTCCGGTTGTGGGGAAAGATAAGATAGTGAAGGCTGTGAGTCGTTTAATGGATGGGTCAGAGGAGGCAGAGGAGATCCGGCGGCGGGCGAAGGAGGTTAGTGTGATGATGAAGAAGTCTGCCGAAGAGGGTGGATCCTCTTCCTCTGATTTGAATAATTTGATTGAGGAACTCAAAGCTTATGTTCTTTATTAGTAATATCTGTAACTCTTGTTTAGAACGTTTATCCCTACTGTTCTATTTCACCACTCTTTTCATCGCTTTTAATTTCACTCAAAAGAATTTGGGATAGTTCGAATTTTAAAATCCAAACCACTAATTTCCGAGATGAATGCCGAGATTGAGTGGAACAGAGAAACAGAACGGTGGAGGCGCCGTATTATGTTCTTATTTTCTCTTTCTATGAAGATTGGTACAAATTTGCACCTGACCCACCATAGTCCGATAGATTTTTGCATTCCAATAGGGTACCGGCCTGGCATGTACATGTGGTTCCGTACACCAATATGCACACGACAACTTTCGTCCATGTCAGAACTCTGACATCAACAACCAGCGGTTCTAAAAACTAGTGGAGATGCTTTTTGTTCCGTTAAAATTTTCGTCACCCATGACGTCATAAACTTTTCTGGGTTTTATCCCAATCACCAATTACTCTCTAGTCCCTATGATGATTCTCCTCCTACCCTCGATCCCCTTTTCTCTCTCTGCATCGCCTTCTCTCCTCAACCTTAATGGGCTATTTGGACGCCGGATATGGAGGTGGATTTGGGATGCGGGCTTATTACTTCTCCACCTCCTCCTCTTCTCCGGTCTTTGGCAACCAAAAACTCTACCCGAATTTAGCCTCTGATTTGCCGACTTCGGATTTGTAATCCACCCGCAGGTGGATTTGTAACAACAGAGGTACCCTTGTCGTTGGTTGTGTGGGTTGATATGGGAAAGGGGAATGACTGTCTTGCACTTGAAATCTCTCCCAGTGGATGCCGCCCCACAAGGCAGAGAAGTACCAGCTACCAGAGTCGACGAAGCTCAGGTGCGACGCTAGGCCCGCTCGATCTTGAACTTGCCCGACGTTGATGGGAACAATTCCTCCTCTGATGGCATAATAATGTATTGATTTAATTAAGTTATTGTGGAGTAGTTTTCTCTGTGCATTTTCTTTATTTTTTGTTTTCTGGGAGTTGGATTGGGTTTGGGGGTAGAGAGAGATAGGGGAGGAGAGGGAAAGGAGGGGATGAATGGAAGCAGATGCAGAGAACAAGGGTTTGAATTGGTGGTGGATGAATTTCCGTTATCTTCGAAGTGGATGATGGGCAACCAAAATTGTATAATCTTGGTGCCTTAGTTCCCTAATTTGAAGCGTCTTGGTTCCTTTAGTTATCATTTTTATCTCGTTTTGCACGTAAGGTTTTGTTTCGGTTGTTTCAGACAATACGTGTTGCTAAGGTGGTTTTTAACGCCAAGGATTGTATTCGGAAGCATCCAAGGTTTTGAGGCAGTGATGAGACATTCCACCAAGGCCGTTGGGTGAAAAATCAAGTGAAAAGAAGGTCGTCGGGTTGCTTGGATCAAAGCAGAGCAAAAGTCACATCTCTGCCTTCTATGAACCGGTACTGGGAATTGGCTGTACCGGTTCATGCTGTCCAGAGTTCATATTTTTCAGAGTTTTTTGAAGACATGAGCCGGTACTGGGAATTGGCTGTACCGGTTCATACTGCATAACTGAGCCACGTTTTTGCTGTTTTTTCAACTTTTTACTTTTGGGATATTTTTCACTTTTGGGCTACTTTTAGGATATTTTGTGGGGTGTTTTGAGAGAAAAGGGTCACTTTGTATAAATAGGGGTCTCTCTATCTCTTCTTGATCATCTTTGTCTTTCCCACTTTAATACTTTTTAATTTGTGGAAACTCCATTAAAGCTCTCCAAGCTTTTGTGTTATTTTCTTCAAGAACTAGAGTAAGCAATTCCCGTTTGTTGTTTTTCCGTTTATTAATGTTGTAGCCGTGGACTAGATCCTTTATAAAACCAAGTTTGTTTTCGTTTTTATCGGTTAAAACTCATGTCTCATTTTTATGCTTTCGTTTGTGCTTTAAATATGCGTGAGTAGTCGTTCGGCTAAGTATCGGGATAATCTTTCCCGAGGACTTAGGTGTTATTCGGTTCTCGAATTTTAGGGCTTAAACCTCATGATTCACGGAATAGGGCTTACTTACATTTTTGGTCTAAACAAGGGGTGTTAACTACTTGGTAAGGCGTTCGCCAAGCGGTCTTGGCAAGCGCCTCACCAAGGGCTCGTGGCCTCCTATGTGTTCGATTAATTTGTCAAACAAGTTGGTTCGCCTCCGTTTAATCACATCTTTCTTGAAAAATATTCGTTAAACGCTAAATCGCCCGGGCGTGAGCACGCGGTCATGACTCTCACCTGAGTTATATTAGGGATTGGTAATATCCTTTGTCAAGGGTTAGAAGATCCTTAGACTTGCCTCTTTTAAATTAATTAAGCAATTTTCTAGCCTTTCGCCTTGGCAATTTTCACTGTTTCAAAGCATCACCTATTTGGCCGTCTTGAACGCTGCATTCTACCTTTTCACCCTACAATCCATTTAAGCTATCATCGAATTCCTTGTGGTACAATCCCAGACTTGCCGGTTTATTATGCTACCGACAATTGAGCCCTACGCTTGGGGTTTTTCTCAACCTTATTGGAAGCGCGAAGGTTGGAGGCTAAGCAGTGGATGAATTTTATTTGTTAAGAAATTTTTTTTTTGTATGGAAAAAAAATTATTATAAAACTTCGGTTATCGTAATTTCTTTTAAAAAGAATAAATTTTTTAATAAAAAATATGGTTTAAACATTTGTAAGGTAAAATGGATTTATTTTATGCCACAAGTAATGATAAATATCTATTTATTCTAATTATAATAAAATTAACTCAATTTGTTCATTAAATTAATAAATTGGGGGCAATTAAGTCTTTTGACGTCTTATCTCATCATATCCACCCTCCAAATCCTTCTTCTCAAAAAATCATCCAATCACTGGATTACAAATCCACCCTTCTTAGGATGTGGGTCCACCCTTCTTCTATATCCACCCAAAATCAAATCCTCCAACCAAACAGGCCGTAAAACAGGCTGTAATAGAGTGAAACCTTGATAAAAGCAGAAACAAGCCTTGAAATTGTCTGCTTCAGTTTTCTCCCGTCTTTGGCAAGCTTTCAAATTCAGATCAGAGTAAGATTGAAACGAACTAACGGAGGTTCTCATTTCTTAACCACCCCGCCCCTCTCTCATATGAAAAGGGAAAAATTCAAAAAAACCCCTAAACTTTGAATCCAATGTCAAATAGACACCTGAACTTAAATAAACTTCAATTGAACACCTGAACTTTCACTCCGTTATTCAATTTACCCCCTGCCGTCTCAATCTGTGACATTTCTAACGGCAACCGCTGAGCTGGACACTAACAGACAGAACAAAATGTTAGAGGGAGAAATTAGAGGGAAACAATAGTGATCTGGCACCTTTTTAAGGCCTCATTCGGCTAAATAAGCCTATTGGCTTATTTTGTCTTTATTCAATTTTTTTTTTCATATTTGTTAGTTTCTTGTCAATTTTTTTGGAGATTATTGCATCGTCATAACAAGAAGAATCTAAAAAGTAAAAAAAATTATGATCGAAATCCATTTTTTTAATAAAGACAAAAAATTGGCTTATTGATTTATTTTTGTTTTTATTTAAAAAAATTAGGTTTCGATCGTAATTTGTTACTTTTTAGATTCATCTTTTCATAATGATGCAATAATCTCCAAAAAAATGCCAGAAAAAAATACAAAAAAATTTGAATAATGACAAAAAATAAGCCAGTAGGCTTATTTAGCCGAACGGGGCCTTAAAATGGTGCCAGATCACTGTTGTTTCCCTCCAATTTCTCCCTCTAACGTTTTGTTTTGTCTGTTAGTGTCCAGCTCAGCGGTTGCCGTTAGGAAAGTCACGGATTGAGACGGAAGGGGGTAAATTGAATTACGTAGTGAAAGTTCAGGTGTTCAACTGAAATTTATTTAAGTTTAGGTGCCTATTTGACATTGGGTTCAAAGTTCAGGGATTTTTTTTGAATTTTTCCCCATATGAAAACTACCCCCTTCTGGTTCAAATATTGCAATTTTTAAGTTTTAACTCCTCCCCTGTTTGGGTGTACATCAATTAATTCAAGGTACTTTAGGCCCCGTTTCGCTTTTTTTTTTTTAAACCTTCTTTTTTAAAAAGAAAGGTAATTTCAAATTAAAATACAATAAAAATGAAAAATAATTTTTCATTTTTTTTACACCGTTTAAAAGATCTCAATGAAATTTATCAAACAAAATCCATATTGGTAGAAAAATTATTTGCGTAAACATATAATTTTTGAGCTTGAAAAACATTTCTTTTATAAAACTTTTACTGTTCATTTGGAACGGCTGCGACCAAATTTCTCTAATTAATTTACGAAGCTTACGTTTACTCAACATATGATACTTGCACCAATTTCCTCTAAAGAGGAAGTATTTCTCCAGAATTACATTTTGAAAAGAAAAAAAAAAGTTCTACACTGCCTCGTTTTCGTGAACTTAACTTAAATTTAACAGTTTGTTCTTATTTGAATTTTTTTTTTGCATTTGTTAGACTTGAGCTAAACTTTTATCGTTATTGATTTGTCTCAACAAGAGGAATCGAAAAAGTACTCCCTCCAATCCTTTTTAAGAGTCATACTTCGTAATTCCAACTTATTAAAAAGACATCATCATTATACCTATCACATCAACTTTTACCTCCATTTTTCATCGTTACCCTCTATTAAAACATCATACCCTCTATTAAAATATTATCATTACATTTTTACTCACTAATTTTTCAAAATGGAATCTACTTTTAGGGGCAAAATAGAAAATTCACCAACTTTTACCCATTAACTTTACAAAATGGACACTTATTAAGGGACAACCCAAAATGGAATACAAGACTATAAAAGGGACGGAGGGAGTAGTTTTTTTTTTATTTTTACCCAAATATTGTGAGAAATAATCATTTTTAAACGCAAAAATATCATTTTTTTGGCTAAAAAAAGATTATTTCTCAAAATACTTGGGTAAAAGTAAAAAAATTTGCTTTTCCAATTCTTTTCGTCGAGACGAATCAATAACTCACAAAAGTTTGGAGTAAAACTAAAAAATGCAAAAAAATTTCAAATAAGGACAAAACTCCCAAATTTAATATTAGTTCAAGAGAACAGGGATCGATTGGGTCTGTAAGATCCAAATTCCGCAGTCTCTCTTATTTGGAAATTTTACAACAAAATACACATTAATTTGTATCCCAAATTTTAACCAAGTCTGTAACATTTTTCTAGAGTGTCTATTTAAGAAGTGAAAAGAAATCGATATTGTGTAATTGAGACTTTGAATTTTTAGGTGGAAGAAAATAAGGAAGGTGGAGATTACTGTAGCTTATAAAGATTTCTTCAGTTGGGGTTTGCAGGCACCCCTATATATCAGAGCCATCCAAGACACGTTTTGTTAGATAAATACTTAGATAAATACTTATGATGGTTCTTTGGTTTTGAATCTTGGAGTAAAAAGAAGATCGATGAATCATTGAGGGTTCAATACAACATCAAAACACATTTTGTTAGAGAAATACTTACACAAATCCACATGTGCGGGCGCCCTAAATTATTGCGGAGTTTCATTTACTACTACATGCAATTTTCAATTTTAGTAGGGACCACCCTTCTGGTGTTCGTCGTGTGATTGAAGGGAAAAAAAGAAAAGAAAAGTTGTTTCCAATTTCTTACTCGGAGCCACCATGTGTCGCGTGAGATACTCCTATATTCAAATTTTAGAAAAAAGATAAGGAGGGAGAGCTCTCACTCCTCAGTCCGGACCCGGGGAGTGTGCTGCGCAGCCCCGTGCTGCGCAGCGTGCTGCACGGCCTCCGGCGTCGCCTTGTTGGCATCGGTTCGACGATCGGAGACGTCCACTGCGTAGAGCTCGTCGAATACTACAAGTGTACCAAAAATCAACCCGATCAAGTATCGTTAAGTGTCTCATCGGAACACATATAATTCAAAAAGAATGGATTCAGTGGTTTTGATCCAGTGTTTCGTATCCATTAAGATTCATTTTTTTTCAAGTTATATATATTCCGATGAAGTACTTAACGTTATTTGATCGGATTGATTTTTGGTACACTTGTAGTATTCGACGAGCTCTACACAGTGGACGTCTCCGATTGTCGAACCGATGCCGGCAAGGCGGCGCCGAAAGCCGCGCACCACGCTGCGCAGCACACTCCCTCTGTCCCCTCAGTCCTCACTAGAGAGAAGCTATCAAGCGTCCTTCCTACGCTGCCGGTCCTTCCTACGCCGCCTCTAACAAAAAGAATTTGAATTAACGGGGAGCGGTGGCCCCCGTATGCCCTCTCCTTCATGCCTCTCTCTCTCTCTCTCTCTCTCTCTCTCTCTCTCACTAAAGTCATGCTTTGCCCCCCCACCGTTTGCAAACTGCATAAAGTGATGATAAGATAGCTTAAGACTTTCAGCCAATTATTAGACATAAATTCTTAACTTATACTGTACTATTATTGAACTTACAGTACTCAAAATGAGTTAAAATTCTTTCTACCTTGGGTGGAAACTCCATGATTTTTCATCACGCATTGCGGGTCGTACCGCAATTTTTTTCCAGTAATTTGTATTGTTCATTTTGTAGGGCCTGTAAAGTAGTACATTCACACAATAAATCATGTTTATCAGATATCGATAGGTTTTTTAAAAATTAAATTTTAGTTTATTAAATAGACAGTTATGGATAGTTTAATTTTAAATTTATCTACTGTCGATTTTCTAAACCAAATTTCAATTTTTTTATGTACCTATTTATGTCCGATAAAGTTGATTTTTTGTGAAGATATAATACTCTGTAAGCCCTACAAGATGAACGGTTTAGATTATTGCAATATACGCACAGCGAAATCTACAAATGGTGGTGGCGGAATACGAAATTTTCCACCTACGGTTGATAGAATTTATCACTCATTGAAAATACTATAAAGTAGGAGTATCACCAAATATCCCTCTCCATTGCCATTACCTCTTCTATTTCTTCACTTCCAACTCCCACAAACTCCATTCCCATTTCCAACCTCTCCGCTCCAAACATCCCATGGCCGCCCAAGACAGAAAACTCAACGCCCTCTTTCTCCCATACTTCATCACAAGCCACATGACTCCACTCATAGACACGGCCGTGCTATTCGCCACCCGCCCCGGCGTTGCCGTCACCATCCTCACCACCCCATTCAACGCCCTCATGTTCCAACCCTCTGTCGACCGTGCCACCTCCGCCGGCCACCGAATCACATTCCACACCATAAAATTCCCCGCAGCTGAAGTGGGCTTACCCGAAGGCATCGAGAACTCGGGCTCCATCGCTTCCCGAGACATGATACCGAAATTCACTCGCGCCATTTCCCTCCTCCGAGAACCGATGGCGCAAGCGATTCGACCTTCGCCCCGACTGCATCGTGTCCGACGTGATGGACCCGTGGACTGTCGATGTAGCCGAGGAGTTAAACATCCCGAGACTTATTTTATCTACCACCAATTGCTTCTACTACTGTGTTTACCATCATTTGATGATTCACAAGCCTTATGAGAAGGTCAGGTCCGACTCGTAGAGTTTCGTGGTTCCCGGGCTACCTGATGCAATCGAGATGACCAGTGCTAAACTAGAGGACTATTTGAAGACCCCGGAAGAGTGCGGGAGCAGCGGAGAGTTGATAAAGGTGATCAAAGACGCGGAGACTCGGAGCTATGGAATGGTTTTCACTAGCTACTCCGAGATCGAACCGGAGTACGTCATGGGAAGGAAGAGCTGGCACGTTGGCCTACCCTCCCTGTTACTCGGGAAAGAGAACCAAACGAATACGGAGCGACACAGGTCTTTGAACTGGCTCGACGATCAGGAACCCGGTTTGGTTCTGTACGTTTCTTTCGGGAGCGTGGTACGGTTTCCCGACACCCAATTCACCGAGATCGCGTTGGCGCTCGAAGAATCAGGGCGCCCATTTGTCTGGGTGGTGAGGAAGATTGGAAAGACAGGCGAGAAGGAAGACGAAGACTGGTTGCCAGAAGGGTTCCGAGAGAGAGTACTAGAAAGTGACAAGGGACTGATGATGAGAGAATGGGCACCGCAGATTTCGATCCTGGCCCACCCCTCGACCGGAGGGTTCGTGACTCACTGCGGTTGGAACTCGGCGATGGAGGGGATGGCGGCAGGCGTGCCGTTGATCACGTGGCCCCTGTTTGCGGAGCAGTTTTACAATGAGAAGTTGATCACGCAGGTCTTGAAGGTTGGTGTGGAAGTCGGGTCGGGTGTGTGGAACGGGAGCCTGGACATTCGGAGTCCGGTTGTGGGGAAAGATAAGATAGTGAAGGCTTTGAGTCACTTGATGGATGGGTCGGAGGAGGCAGCGGAGATCCGGCGGCGGGCGAAGGAGGTTAGTGTGATGATGAAGAAGTCTGTGGAAGAGGGTGGATCCTGTTCCTCTGATTTGAATAGTTTGATTGAGGAAATCAATGCTTATGTTCTTCATGAATAACTTTCTATGACCCTGGGGTCCCAGGGAGGGAGCTGCCGACCCCGAGTCCCTCTTTCTGTGGCGCAAATTTGCACCTGACTCACCATTGTAGTGTTTTCAGCTGGGCACTAGAAAAGAAGTTTAGTACCTATAAAACTGAAAGGAGGAGGATACTTCAGTGGATACTCCTGTATCAGTTGTTAAGTTATGAGTTTGTGGTACCCTTATAAATAAATAGGTGTACGGTAATAAAATTTGTTTACCTATGTTTGTGGTTGAAGTTATTAATATTGTGACTTTTGTCCGGGAGTTTTTTTTGGGTGAGAGAAGCTATTTTGGGAGCCTTCTACGACCATTTTTTTCTGAGTGTTTAGAAATGAAAAATCTACCTTAAGTGTTCTGAATATGGAATATCGTGTGATGATGTGAATTCTTGGCCCTAAGGGTTTGGCTATGAAAAATCCCTTGCTCACCTAGGTTTAAAATATTTGCTATGTTTTAAACTTTTTCAATATCAACCCATAATCAATATATCAACCCAATCAATCACAAAAAGCAATAAATAGAAGAACACTAAGATATACGTGGAAAACCCTAAACGGGAAAAAACCACATGAAGGAATCAAACGCTATAAAACATTGTGTGGTTACAAGTAATCTTACCCTACGATTCTGAATCCTCACAAATCGCCCTAAGACTTACTTGCTGAATCCACGTTCACCACACCCAGTGCTTGACCGCCGCTGCCTTGAATCCACAAGCCTTCCGTTTGCCTCATGGAATCCACCAAATGACTTTGCTCAGAGATTGACAGAGTTAATGTTGTAAACCTCTTGAAGTTCTATTGAACGCTCAAAGATCCATCGATCTTCTTTTTACTCCAAGATTTAAGGATATAAACCCCCTTTCAATATTCCATTCGTTTGCACAATTGAGATGATGTGCTGCATATTTTCGCCCATAACTAATCCTCACGAACTTGTCTATAGATAGGCCACTATATTATTCCTTATAATCAGCTTGTATATTGCATGACGTTGCCATATACCAAAACAAGATTTTCCTGATTTCTCTTTCCTTTTGAACTTGCTAAATGATAAAGCCCTTGATTGCCTTGATCTTCCTTGATTTTCTTCCACCTAAAAATGCACTCCCTCAATTACATAATATTGATTTCCTTCCACTTTCTAAACAGACACTTTAGAAATAAAAATAAATAAAGTACAATTCGATAAATAGGGATACAAATAAATATGGGGTACTGATAATCCCAAAACCCATTTTGATCCTGCCAAAACTCCCACTGATTAAATGACTTATTTATCCTTCTTCCAATCCATCATTCAACCTCAGCAATTCAACCTTCTTATGTGCAAACTTTTAAAATTATACCTTTCTCAACAATTCAAGCTTCTCTCTCTACTATACTAGACCCACAAACCCAACTAGAGATGGCGAGGAGCAAATGGCGAGGAAATCCACTGGAGGAAACGCCCTCAAAAGAAGCTGGTGACAAAGGTAGCAAGGAAGTCGGTGCCGGTGCCGGCGACGGTAGGGGGTGAAGAAGCCGCACAGGTTCAGGCTGGGGACGGTAGCGCTGAGGGAGATCAGGAAGTACCAGAAGAGCACCGAGCCCCTGATCGATTGTGGCCGTGCTGTAGGAGGCAACGGAGATGTATTTGGTCGAGTTTTTCGAGGATATGAGTCTGTGCGCAATTCACGCCTTTAGGGTTAAGATTGTGCCCAAGGATATCCAGCTGGTGAGGTTGAAAAAAACCTTTTTCGCTATCAAAAAACTTAATCAAGCAAAATAAAAGGAATTGAAAGGCAATAAACGATGAATAGTACCGAACACAAGATATACGTGGAAAACCCCTTAAACGGGTAAAAATCACGGGAAGAAAATCGTGCATTATAACTCATTGTACGGTTACAAACAAACCTATACTTACAACCTTGAATCACTCCCGGTTGACCAAGGTTGATTGCCGAATCACTCGTTCATCGCACCCAGTGCTTGACCACCGCTGCTTTAAATCACTCAAGCCTTCCAATAACCTACGGAATCCATCGTCGGTACCCACCGGAATTCCACCGGAAGAATGATTCACTCAATAGAATCAAAGTTTGAAAAGAAATCTTGGAGTTAAGTTGAAAGTCCGATGATCAACCGATCATATGATTACTCCAAGAGACAAGCCACAATCCCCCTTAGGTATTTCTTAGATTTGGAGCAAGAGAGGGATTGCACTCATATATTCGGTCGATAGAAAATGATAACAAGTCGCATATAAATAGACTGCTGGAAGAGAGTCAGGTTGTTCGAGCACCGTCTAATACCTTTACTTGAGTTGCTCGAGCACCATTTCTGGACAACGTTTCCTTCCACAAAAATCCTTGATTTCTTGATTCCATTTCCTTATCAAGCTGTTGATTGCACGAAATCCTCTTGATTCCCTTGATACAATTCCCTTGATTGCTTCCATTTCCATCTTGCCATACACACGTGATTTCACCATCCCATATTGCCTTGACAATCTTTCCTTTCCCTGATATTGATTTTCTTCCAAGCCAATTTCCTAAACTTTTACCACACTCAATTACATAATGTTTGTTTCCTTTCACTTCCTAAATAGACACAGACACTCTAGAAATAAATAAATAAATTACAACTCGATAAATGCAGATACAATTATATGTGTGTTTTGTTGTGGAATTCGCCAACACAAAGAGACCATGGTTTATGGTCCTAACAGAGGTCAATCCGTGGAGAGAGGGCTTAGTTAGGGTTTGTAATTTGAGGGATTTTTGTTCTATGCTATGGTAGTATATGTTTCTCTCTGTCTTTCTCTAGGATTAGTTGGTCTTTTAGGATTTGCAATATTAATTTCTCGCAACATCTTGGGTTTAATTTGTTTCTACTTGTTGTGATGTGACTAATGGATATTTGAATCTTATTACCAAAAAAAGAAGAAATGAATTTGAGTTGATTTGCAGGGTACATAAATGACGAGCGTATAATTGGAGATGTTTGAGTTGCAGGGTGGAGAAATTAATGATGACAGAGTAGAAATGGTGATAAGGTAACAGTGATTCTAAAGGAGGAAGAAGAGGCGGTGTTGGCAGATGAATTGGGAGGAGGACAAATAAGTCATTTAACCAGTGTGAGTTTTGGCAGGATCAAAATGAGTTTTGGTATTATCAGCACCCTAAATATGTGTTTTTGTCTTGGAATTTGCCAACACAAAGAGACCGTGGCCCGTGGTCCTAACAAGCTAAATAGATATGAGACAACAACTAAAGGTCTTGCTCCTGAAAGTTCATATACGCAAGCCGAACGTTCCAAATCTTAGAGAGGCTTGTTTGATCGATAATATCAGAGAGTCGAGATTAGTCGAACTGAGCACTAGCTAAGTAGTCCAGACAACTGCTTAAAAAAAGACTCATTTACTTGTATTTTGTGTGGTTTTGACCAGGCCAAAGGAATGATAAGATCATTTGACATGAAAATCTCATCTCCCTTGATCTCAGTCCATTAACCTTCCGGAAAATGGGCTTCGTTTTAGTGTTGAGTTACACTTCTTACTAGTTATATTTAGAATCTCTCTCTCTCTCTCTCTCTCTCTCTCTCTCTCAGAACCATGTACTATTTTCTCTTTCTCGTTTTTTTTTTTTTTTTTCTTTTTTAGAAGATCGCTGCGATTATGATTATCAAAAAATGTAAGAGAATCAAATTACACAGATACATAAAAAACAGAGAAGGGCGGGCATCATGAGTTCAACAGAAGACCAACTCCATGTGATTTTCCTTCCTTACATGGCACCAGGCCACATGATGCCAATGGTGGACATCGCCAGGCTGTTCGCCGCCCACGGCGTCCGTGCCACCATAATCACCACCCCGATGAACGCCCGACGCTTCAAAACCGCCATCGATCGCGACATCCGAGCCGGTAGGCACATCGCCCTCGAGATCCTCCCTTTCGTTCCCGTACCGGGCCTCCCCGAAGGATGCGAAAATCTAAGCGACACTCCGACCCCCGAGATGACCATGCGCCTCTTCGGCGCCATCAACCTTCTCCAACCTCGAATTGAAAACCTCTTGCGCGCGACCCGTCCCGATTGCATTTTCTCCGACGTCCTCTTCCACTGGACGGTCGACATTGCGACAGAGCTAGGTATTCCGAGGCTTGCATTTAGTGGCAGCGGATTTTTCAATCTCTCTGTAGCATTGGCGGTCGAACGCTACCGGCCCCACGACAAAGTGCATTCGGAGAGCGAGCCATTCGTTGTCCACAGCCTTCCGGACAAGGTTTCGCTCACCCGATCACAACTACCTGATATTGTGAAAACAGAAACAGAGTTTTCGGAGATGTTCCATAAACTCAAACTGGCTGAGGGGAAGAGTTATGGGATGGTTGTGAATAGTTTTGGTGTGTTGGAATCTGCTTACGCCGATTACTATAGAAAAGCTTTAGGAATTAAGGCTTGGAGCATAGGTCCTGTGTCCCTCTTCAACCAAGAAGAAGCCGATAAAACGGAGAGGGGGGACACGGCAACAATCAACAGAGACGGCTACCTCAACTGGCTCGATTCGAAGGCGAAAAACTCAGTTCTTTACGTTTGTTTCGGTAGCTTAACCCGATTTAACAAAACTCAACTTACGGAGATAGCCGGTGCCCTCGAAGATACACGTTGTTCCTTCATCTGGGTTGTGCCAAGAGTCTTGGAAACGAATGACAAAGACAAGGAAGAAGAATGGTGGTTGCCAGAAGGGTTTGTGGAGAGGACGGAGGAATCAGGCAAGGGAATGGTCGTTAAGGGTTGGGCCCCACAGGTGTTGATACTCGAGCACCCTGCCATCGGAGGGTTCTTGACTCACTGCGGATGGAACTCGATACTAGAAGGGGTCACCACAGGCATGCCTATGGTCACTTGGCCAACAATCGCGGACCAATTTTACAACGAGAAGCTCGTGACCCAGGTGTTGAAGTTCGGAGTTCCAGTGGGGAACGAGTATTGGAAGGTGTGGGCTACGGAGGAGACACCGGTGATTGGGAGAGAGAAGATTAGTAGGGCGGTCAACGTGGTGATGAACGGTGGGAATGAGGCCGAGGAAATGAGAAGCGTAGCGAAACGGCTCAGCGAATCGGCAAAGAGGGCTGTTGAAGAAGGGGGTTCCTCTTACAATGATCTAAACACCCTCATACAAGACATCAAATTGTACATGCAAAAATAAGAAATCGTTCTATGTCCTCGCGTTGGTCATCAATTATTTGTAAACTATTCTCAGCAATCGTTCGTAGGACAAATTTAGGCAAATCTTTTCCAAGAAATTCAGAACCATAAACTTCATACTTTATGGTGTAGCTTGGGAGAAGCTGAATAGAAATAGGCTTGCTATCAATGTTATGACAAATGTTTCTCCATTAGCAGCTGTGAAAGGCCGAAAACAGGATTGCCAATACGATCTGAGTAGGATTCTTTCAAACAAGTTCTTTACAAAATTTGACTAAACAGAAGGACAATTGGTTGGTGATTTCTAGTCGAAGCATCGATTTTGAAGCAATTATCTCTCTCGTAAAATTGTACGTTTCTATGCATGTTCGTGAGTTCATCATTTGACTAAACAGAGGTGTAATCACCTTGGTAGTCGACGAGTTGGAAATCTTAGCTATTCTTTAGCATGATATTGAGAAATCTCATTGCTATTACTCAAACAAGCATGAAATGCTGCACATTCATGTTTGTATATTCGTCCATAGGTCAAATCGTATATGTAATTATTGGCATAATTATTGGAGATTTAAATGATGGATATGCAAGCATGATAATTTATATGTTGTTCTATATCTCTATGAATGTAGAAACTTTTGCTTGCATTGTATTATTTGGTCTACGTACCGGAACTGATAACATTCGAGATTATGCAGGATTATACACGAAAGATCCTTTCTTGACTCTCTCTTTAGCCCTGTCTCTTATCCCTAGGGGGTCTTCCCCCACTAGCAATATTCATTGTTTTTGTCATCGTTCTTTTTTGTGTTTGGTAGTACAAGAAAGATAAGAAGTAGTAGTTGTTTGTGACAGCGTGCCTACTTCACCGTAGCTGCCATGATCATACCTATCCCCCATTAGAATCAAAATCTTTAGTTGGATCGCTACCATGTGTTCTCTTAATTATTGAACAATATAAAGGAAATATAACAAGAAGTGCACGATTCGATACGCTTAAGCAACGATGCCGATCTTTTCCAAAATCTCCGGCACATTTCAAAATTTTCAAAGTCACGCTCATGGAACTGGTCTTCGCACTTAGTTCTTAGCGAAATTATAGGAAAAAGATAAGAAGGGGATTACATTAGACATTTTTGTCTTTTCAAATAAACCAACACTTGCAGCCAATAGAACCCTATGCTCAAATAACTGAAATGTCTATAAAAGAAGAAGAAAAAAAAAAAGAACAGAACTCCCCATGCTCTGTATCTTTTCTTTATTTTTCTTTTTTCTTTTGTCAAGACCCATGCTCTGATATCGCCCCCTTTAACGGACTGGAGAGGAAATTAGTCGAGGTGGGCATAATCCAGACACTCCTAACCTCAAACTGGAAAAAAGCACCAATTCATAGCCAGGAAAGAATCTCCGTCTTCACTATTTTTTAATTTTCGATGTCCCCTAATGCCTGTTTGCTCTTTTGAAATGGAATAAAGAGCTTTTTACCTCCCTACTAAATGGCAAGTAATTTTGAAAACTCGTACTTTTTAAAATGTTCAAACAAGAACTAAAATTATGAAACGGTTACAAACAGATTATTACTACAACAGAGGAAGAAAGTTATTTCAAGAAATAAGAAGAAGATGCCATGGAAAGTTATTTCGAAGGCACATGCCATAGAAATCGCCAAAAGTCTGTGCTCTCCTCTCAACATTCATTGCTTCTCCCACCGCTCTTAATATCACCGGCCAACCAGATTTTAAAAGACTTTTCCTGGGAAGCTCTTTCCTAGAAGAGTGTTTTTCAAAAATCCGGACTATTGATTGCCGAGATGGACGGTGAGATGTTGAGCAGTAGGCGTAGCATTGCTGATAGAAATTATCAATTGATGGCTGTGATTAACACTCAAAATAACTTAGCCAAAAAAAAAAAAAAAACATGTAACAACATACACCACCTCTATTTCATTCTGTTTCTTTTTTCTCGAAAGCACAACCTTTTAGCTCCTCAATCAAATCCATCAAATTACGGTACTGATAAGTGGAATATACCCAAGGAGCTCAGCACTACCAGGCCCATGGACCTGGCGAGTACGAGCTAGCTCCCTTCAAACCTCCTGTAAAGGCCTATAGAGAACGGAGCAATGACCTTCCAGCTCCGTCCTCCAGACGAAGCTCAAAGAGAGCCCAAGGACCAGCTCCGACCCCTAGCTCCCTTGTAGAGTGTAACTTCTACAGTATTACACGAAAGATATGTTCGGTTGTTGGATGAAGGTAGTGAGTGTGTTGTGGACTCAAGTGTAGTGGATTAGAATTCTGTTAAAACGGAATTAGTTACATGCAGTTTGTCGTAATTGTAATTTCTAGTAATAGCTATATATATAATTGATGACCTCCGCAGAATTAGTGCAGTTGTAATTTATTGCATGTTACATGCATGAGTTTGGTTCCTTCCCACCACAGGCTTATCTCCGTACAACAAATCCGTCTCTTACTACTACTCAACAACGGCATCAACGTTTGGGCCATCCATCTTCAATCAAACTTCAGCAGCTTCTCCGTAAGCTGCATCTTCCTTCTGAAACTGTTTCTCTACCTTTGGATTGCACACACTGTTGTGTAGCAAAAAGTAATCGTATGCCTTCTAAACTCTCCACTTCTACCGTCAATAAGCCCTTATCCTTTGTACATAGTGATGTGTGGGGGCCTTTTCACAAATCTAGTTCTCAATAGAAATACTATGTGCTGTTTTTGGATGATTTTAGTCACTTTGCCTAGGTGTATCCACTGCACTATAAAAGTCAGGTATTCGATAAATTTCTGGAGTTCAAGATTTATGTTGAAAAACAATTTAGCGTATCTCTTCAAATTCTTCGAACTGATGGCCGGTGGCACAGAATTTCTTAATAATTGTCAATATCTTGCATCACAGGGTGTTGTTCATCAATATAGTTGTCCCTATAATTTTCCAGCAGTACTTTCGCTCTTAATTCTCAATTGACGCCTCCGCTTCCAATCTTTAATCTCACATATTTCAATAATTTAGAATTCTTTTGAAACACAATTTCAGGCTCAGAGCTCCCATCCTTGTGACTTATAAGGTCTACACATGAAAATTGAATAGCACAAAAATAAACAAAGAAACAAAAATGTTCGAAAAACTTTGACTAGTCTTTTTTTTTTTTATATTAAACGAAACAAAAATCAGCCTAAGTTCAAAATGAACGGGAAAATAGAATTTCTAAACTAAAACTATAACCGAATTAGAAAAGAAACGAAAAGAAAAAAAGAAAATTTATGCACAAACCTTTACCCCTGTTACTGAACAGAGAAAGAGGTCCCAAATTCCAACACTTGCTCGACACAACCTTCTTGAAAAGCTCCGAGTACTCCGGTTCCATCTCACGAAAGCTCGTAAGATTAATCCCGTAACTCTTCCTCTCCGCTCCTGCAACTCTGATCTCACCATATGTATCTCATCCGGTAAACCCGGAACCAAGAACTTCTCCGAATCTGAACCCACCCTTCGACTGAGGCTTGTGCAAGGGTACAACAAGATCCTCGGGATTTTGAGCTCGACGGTCCAAGGTAAGAACATGTCGGACACGAGCACGTGGGGTTTGGCACGGCGCACGAAGTCTTCGATGGGCTTCTGGAGGAGGGAAATGGCTCGGGAGAGTCTTGTCATGTGGTCTGGGGAGTGGCATTGGCCGAAGTTTTCGAGGCCTTTGGGTAAGCGGTAAGCCGACTTGGAGATACGGGAGGTGGAGCTTGTGGGTGGAGAATGGAGATCATGGAGGGGGTTTGAGAGATGGAGCCTTCGAAGAGGAGCGCGATGTTGGTGGTGGTGATGATGGTGGCGGTGACGTGGTGGAGGTAGCAAAGAGTACTTTGGCGATGTCGACCATGGGGAAGATGTGGCTTGGTGCGAATTGTTGGGGAGGAAGAAAGTGTTGAGGGTGAGGTCTTGGTTGGCCATGGATTTAGGTGGGAGAAAGGCGATGGTTTTGATGTCTAAAAATGTAGATAGAGCAATGAATAGTTTCCATAAATAGATTCCATAAAAACCAGGGGAAATTAATAGAGTACACTGTACCGTTTCAATTTTATCGAATGTCCCCCCTAGGGATAATAGAGTACACTGTACAGACGCATAGAACCCGCGCACTATCCGCATGGCAAACAAATTGCGATATTAATTTCAAAAAAACATGTAGTACCCCTTAAAGCAGATTATTATTAGTCCAAACAGTGACTTGGGATGTCCGGGTGTGCTTTTGTTTGCCAAATCAAGGCAAAAATATTCCATCTACTCCCCATCCCCTAGATTACGTCATCCCCTCCCTTGTACTGCATCCAATTAGCTATTCGGTACGTAAAACATTGTAAATAGTGGCTACTGACTAGTAAAACTCAACCACCAACAGTGGCGACGCCACAGCCAAGGTTGCGGGGTTCGGCAATCCCATGGAAAAAAAAATTTCTACTAGAAATTTTCTAAAAATTAATAGATTGACCCATAGATATTTATAGCGACATCACACAAGATAATTTTCCCTTCGTAGTCAATACAAAACTAGAGGCGACATTGTACAAAATGAAAAGCAAAACGTATTCAGCATTCAGCACCTTTGTTATCTTTGAGTCTTCGATTCGACCGATTACCGATGAATAATTTTATAGCTTTGCCCTTTGAAATTTGTATATATTCAAGCTTGATATGGATTGTTTGATTTTTTGGCAAAGTCTATATAGGATATGGGTTGTTTGATTTTTTGGGAAAATAATTATATAGACTTTGATGCTATTGACATAGAGACTATTATGCAACGATTTCAAAATATAAAATCGCATCGAAGGCAATTGTAGAAGCTCATGTAGCTTTTTTTTTTTTTTTTTTTGTTGAGAGCTTATAAGAAAGATTATTAGTATATGCATTTTGATATCTTTTGTGTACAAATTGAAACGTTTGTCAAGCTTTAAATGTGATTTTTGTTGGAAGTAGGTTATTAATTGCCATTATTATGTTATATTTTTTCGGTCTTACAATTGGCAAAAGTATTGACTTTTATGAATGACCCCATGCTCCGAAATTCCTGGAGCCGCCACTGACCGCCAATAAGCTAGCTAGCCAATGCTTCATGGGGAGTTCAAAGCTATAAGCTAAGTCACATATTTCGTGTGCGCAGGCGGATGCAGGAGTGAGAGCGTGAAAGCGTCTGTGAAACACATATATCCCAATCTACTAAAATTCACAAAGCGAGAATTGAGAGCATAAGTGTATCACGAAAATTGAGAGGAAATAACACAAGACATTTTGAAAGATTATGTGACTAAGATTAAAAGTATAAACTAGCCCATAGAGTCCATGAGGCTCTGAGCTTTAGCCATTTGGACTTAGGCCCATTCTTCAGTTTTATTCCATTGATTTCTATTAGAATGCATAGGTGGGATTGCCAAATTCTCTCTCTCTCTCTCTTTGGGAAGCGGGGGCTCTATTGTGCCTCATGGCACAGTACCCCCTACCTACACCTTCAAACGGTACCGTTTGGGATTAAAAAAATCTTAAGTTATCTATTTGCAATCCTATGAAGCAGAAACGTGATTATGAGAGCCTTAGAGATAAAATTTAATTATGTCTTTTTAGAATAATATGATCAAAATAATAAGATCTTCACAATTGTCCAAACTGATTGAAAATTGAAGCAGTTAATTTTTTAACCATATTTTTTAATATATAAACCGTCTAAAAATTTAAAAAATTAAGTGCTTCAATTTTTAATCTGTTTGAACAAGTGCGAAAATATTATTATTCTGAACATATAACTCTAAAGGATCGTAATTAACTTTTGTCTCTAAAACTTTCATAATTAAGTATCTGCCCTTTATTTAGGATCTTGTGAAGCATAAATGTGATTATTAGAGCCTTAAAGACAAAAGTTAATTCTATCTTTTTAGAATAATATGATCAGAATAATAAGATTTTTGCACTTGTTTAATGGATTAAAAATTAGAGCACTTAATTTTTTACACCGTTTATATATGAAAAAATATAGTTAAAAAATTAACTGTTCCAATTATCAATTAGTTTGAACCAGTGTTAAGATCTTATTATTCTGATCATATTATTCTAGAGAGATATAATTAAATTTTATCCCTAAGACTCTCATAATCACGTTTCTGCTACATAGGATTGCAAATAGATAACTTAAAATTTTTTTTAATCTCAAACGGTACCGTTTGGGGGTACGGGCACGGATACTATGCCATGAGGCACAACAGAGCCCCCGCTTTCTTCTCTCTGATAAGAGATCGAACAAGCTCGGCTCTTTTGGAGGTCGATAAGTCACTCCCTCATTTGTTTGCACGATGAAAGCGGTGAAATTGAATTCGCTATTCTTATAACTACGGTATAATGCGACAAAACATGTTACGATATCTCACGAATGCGGAGACGGAATATATATAATATTCCTCATCCCATAGAGCACAAAATACTCTGAAATATCTCTCAAGGACAGTCTCTATCTCTCTTATCTTGCCCCACAACGACGAATGCGTGCGGCATTACCACGATTTTAGTACAGTAGTTTTATCGGAGCTTAAAATTCAAGTCAATGTTAGCCGTCTCGTAACCCTACATTGACTCTCGACCAAATAAATATCCACA
Organism: Rhododendron mucronatum var. ripense; assembly: GCA_019656295.1. Taxonomy (NCBI): domain Eukaryota; kingdom Viridiplantae; phylum Streptophyta; class Magnoliopsida; order Ericales; family Ericaceae; genus Rhododendron; species Rhododendron mucronatum. The sequence continues at coordinate 787,056 of BPLT01000131.1, read as the reverse complement.
TCTTCTAGCTCTAGCTCAGCTTATCATTTTTCTTTACCCTTTCCCCTCTTGTTTTGACTTTTAGTTCAACCCGTTTGACCTTCTGAATCATATTTACATCACAAGGAATTGTTAATACCAAGTCCCATAAGGTATTGGTAATACCCCCTAATGAGAGGATTCACATTCCCATTGGACTAATAGTTCACCCCTCCATTGCCAAAACAAACAAAGACTTCTTAATGCCATGGGATTATTAGTCCAATCCCAAAGCCCAAAGAGGTTAACAAACGGGGCCTAATGCAATGCAGATTTTGTACTATTAAACTTGGGTAGTCTCAAAGAGGGGTAAACAAGAAAATATTTCACTTACAAGTTGATTTACCTCTGATTAGGACTGCAAATGAACCGAGCAGTTTGCGAGCTCGGCTCGGCTCGTTTAGTAAATGAGCTAAGCTTGAGTTTGAGTTTTGACTCCACTCGGCTTGTTCAAAAAAACCTTGGCTTGTTAAAGGAGGCTCGGCTCAATTAAAGAGATTCGTTTAGTAAATGACTAAATTCAGCTCTAACCTTATGGAGCCGAGCTCGAGCTCAAGTTTTTGGTTCATTTAGTAAACGAGCTGAGTTCAAGAAAGCTCAGTTCGTTTGCAGCCCTAGGCTCTGGTTTGACGATTTGATAATGCAAATAATCTTGTGAAAATCTCAATTTGGATTATAATAACCAAAAATAATAAGGTTTATATCAGTATCAAGGAGTAGGTTAACCTTACTCCAAGCTATAATTAGATTTCAGCCAAACCTTCTTTCTCCTAAATTTAGAGAGACAAAAATGTAGGACCGGCGGAAAAATTGTGTTGTTATATATACAAATACAATGTGGGAAAGGGCAAAAGTACATCAAACATCTAGCTTTTCAAGACTCAGAGAAGCAAAACAATATCTCTCGAGTCTCCAAATATGAACACTCTCCTGTGGGCAACTATATGTATACATAAAAACCAAAGAATCAGCTTGGTATCTGCCAGATTGTCAAGCCTATGTCTCACTTCAAAACCGGGTTTGGCGATCTTCCGGAACTATCCAACACAATCTCAAACAAATCTCCTTCAGACTCGGCATCGAAATCCAATCCCCTATTGTGGATACTACCACTGTTGTTGTTGGCATTGTGTCCGGCTCTAGTCGCGGCTCGGTTTAGCGCCCACTGGCAGTCGATTCTTCCCATTGAAAAAAGCTCTTTGCTGTCTTCGTTGCTCAGAGCGGGGGACTTGGCAGGAGGGCTGATGAAGCAAGGATTTGGAGTCCTCTGTGAATTTGCCGGTGCATATTTGAAAACACTTTGTCCGAAATTGACCAGAACTGTGGTGTCAATATTCGATGCCAAAGTTGGGTAGAGCGGAGTATCGAATTCCTCGGATTTGCAGTTTATTACGTGCACAAGCTCTGAATCTACCGTGAAGAAGACCTTCCTCTGGTTTGGGTTGTACCCGCAACCGATTACCTTGTCTGTTTTTCCCCATTCTGCCTTCTCTGATTTGAAGATAAGCTTAATCCCTGAGAAAGATCACAATGGAAGAGGAATAAGACAGAGGAATTAATTAATAAGTAAGAACACTAAAATATGTGTTTAGAATAGTCCAGCTGTTGTGTCTCATTATTGGGCTCACTGGGAAAACAACTCATTCTCTCATTCTCAAGTGTCTCCAAAATATTTAGCAAAAGAGAGTGTCAGGTTGGTCGGGGCACCAAACTATAATAATGTAGCCAACGTTGTCTTAAAAGTTCCTTTGAAAATATCACATGTAGGAAGGTTCCGTTATGTCATATGGGGCATGCACCGAGTTTTCGAGTCCCGCACCTGCCGGTACGGAAAAAGATCAAATGTACGAAGGTTCCGCAATGTTGTATGGAGGCATCACAGTATCACACTTGTGTACGGCTCGCTCAGCAATCACAAGGCCGAGGATCGACTCTCTCTGCCTCCGCTTTCCCTCGGAGTCTCTAATGTCAAAACAAAACGAAGTTAACTCGCCAGGCTACCTCCCACAGCTTACAACTTAACTTTCATAGTACTGTGCGCTAACAATGCCCTATGAGCCGTTGGAACTATTTGTGTTCACTCTGCAGAGCTCTTTGTTACTACTACTAATTAGTCATGGCCTTTATCCGGCCACAACCTAGTGGGTGGGCATTTTCCTTGTTTTAATCCTGATGTGGTTGCTAGTACTGTTACATTAATAGACAAACCCTAAGGTCTACAAAAAGACATGAAGCTCACTTTTCACTTTTAAGACTATCTTTAAACGACATGATTACTACCAACGGCTTGCACTCCCAAGGACATGTCCCCCGGGCTTCTATTGGGAAGATAGGAGATCGAAACCTTGCAAGTCACTGTATGCTCTCCTGCATTTGATAGGGTTCGATTTGTACGCACTATAACTAACAATGCTGACTTTCGTCGGCATAAAAAGAAGGGTAAGACGGATAGTGCCTCATTATCTAATATGTATATACGCCCCTTTGCGACTCCACCCGCTTATGCCGTTTATAACACCTCTACCCTCAAAAGTATGCTAGAAATTATTCACTTCCGACCTAGGAGTTTACTCCATTTTGGGTCAAGTTGGAAACATCCGAGTCGCTACTATTAATTGTAATGAGGCTAGTTTATACGGGTTTTGTCCCCGCTTGAATCAACCCGCCAGTAGTTGATGACATTGATCTCTTGAAAATTAATCGACGTGCGCGTAACTACACCCGGATTACGAAAAAATGTGCTGAAAATTAGAAATAATAATGCCAAAATCATTTTTGTTAATGTCAAAACTCAAGTGCACAAAAGGCTTATACCATGTGTAATATATAAGACTTTTATGCATTTGAATTTTGGCACTAACAAAAACAGTTTTGACACGAAAAAAACAATTTTGGCATTATCACTGTTCTAAAAATTAAACAACATGATTTACCCTTAATACAATGAGAAAAGAGAATTGAACTCACCATCAAGATAAACAGACCCATCTGAGTTGAACCCAATGGACCCCCAGTAGCTACCAGGAACCCTCAACGGAGTAGACCCACCTGTACTCAGCCCCACCGTCAACATCACCGACGATTCCTCCTTCCCACCGCCTCTCAGTTCCTCGAAATTCCTATTCCCATTATTATTCCCGTTCCCGCTATTCTTGACATGGACAAGCCACTCCGAATAATTCAACTTCGCGTTCATGTTCTCCTGTATCAGCTTCGCCCTCTCCCCTTCGACCTTGCCGCTACTCCTCCTCCTGTTTCCAAACGGGTCGTAATCGAAATCGTTTTCCAGAATCGTGATCTCGAAATACGCCTCCTGCGGGAACGACGAGTTCCCCAGCTGCGGGCCGGGCAGCGGCAGCCCGGTCCTGATGAAGGAGTGGCACCAACTCGGTTTCTTCAGGCCGGAATTGAGCCGGATTTTCTGGAGGAAGTCGGCCGACCCCGGGCAGATTTCCCAGCTGGTTTCCACGTCGGATTCTCTTCGATCACCTGCCGCGCACGCGCCCAGAAGCGTTGACTTGGTCGATCGGACGGACGGCGATGATGACGTGTGTGAGGGTGAAAAAGCGAATCGTGACCATCCGTTTTCGACGGCGTCGGTGATGAGGGACGGGTGGTCGGCCCAGTTGAACCGGGGGGCGGGCGAGACCTCCGGTTTTAGAACGTAGTAGCTGTTTGATCTCGTTCTGATGTCGAGATCGAGGTTGTGGAGGTTGCGTGGGGTAAGTTTGGGAATCCCGATTTTCTGGTGATCTTGTATTTCCGGCGGGGAATCGGTTGCTCCCGAGTCCGTGTCTTTGGAGAGAGAGAGACGGCGACGGAGGAGGACGAGGAGGATTAGGATACCGACGGCCGCCACTGCCGCCGCTGCCACCACTACCGCCACCGTTATCTTTAGCCATTCACGCATCCCTTGAGAATTTAGTCAAAGTTTTCCCCCTTACCTCTTTTTTATCTTCGGATTAGTCGAAGCCGACGTGTGTTGGGCGGACACCTGAGTTAAAAAAAAAAAAAGAAGAAAAAGAAATGTGTTTGAATAGATTGTAAATTTGTAATGGTGGGATTTGAAGGAGGAGAAGTTTATGAGCGGTGGGGTGGACTAAAAGACTCGTTCAAGAAAGGCAGGAGGAGAGAGAGAGTGGGGGAGAGAGAATTGAACAAAAGTGGTGGAAATGGAAGAAGGAATGGGGGAAGGGGTGTTATTAAAGACATCCATCTTTATTGCATACTGTATATTTTAAGGAAAACCGACACCCATATTGACATTAAAGAACGCGTTTGTTGATTCCATATCATGAAATTCAGAGAGAGAGAGAGAGAGAGAGAGAGAGAGAGAGAGAGAGAGAGAGAGAGTCAATGCTTTGATTGCAAGGGCTTCTAGAGAGAGAAAATTAAGACGGTAATGACTTTCCAAATTCGATTAGTCATTAGTTAGTCTTACTCATACTTTTATTGTGTGAACTGTGAAGTATCCCATAAGAATAAAGGTTTTATGAAGTACCGTGAATAAATTAATGATACAGAAATAGGTAGATATACGCAAACTTAGATGCAGATGTGTATGAAATTATTTGAGACAAGCATGTCGTTACACAATAAATATAGAGTTTGTACATATTAATTAATTTAAGATACATTTGTGTAAGTTGTGCAAATCGATTGTACTAAACCGTTCATATTATTTTTCCATTTTTTGAATTTTAAGTTTCTCAAATTGTTCGTCCATTTTAAAAACTTCATGAAAAAAGTCCTCCGAAAATACTTTTTTACTTTTATCCCTTGTTTTGAAGTGACAAGTGTAATTTGAATTGAAAGACATTTTAGAAAGTTTAACTTTTCAAATTATAATGATTATGTTTCCCTGATAAATATGATTATGGCCTAGCTTGTGACTTTAATATTCGCTTTCTCGTAAGGTCTCAGAATTAAAATCTTATATGTGTTATCAACTTTTTGGGGCTAGTCAATGGGGATTACTTATATATTTTTCAGTATATAATATTTTTCTCGAGTTTAAAAATTTTGTGTAATAGAACTAATCAAAAACTATCAAATAAGATTCATATTGAATATTTTTTAAAATTTATATTAAAAAATATAAAAAATTAAAATTGACATAAATGTCAAAAATTGTAATCTAATATAGGACGTAACAATTTTGGCTAAAAACTACTAGTGGAGAGGAGGCAACTGACAAGTGAGGCAATAAAGAGGACGACAGTGACAAGTGTAATTTGAATTGAATGACATTTTAGAAAGTTGAACTTTTCAAATTATAATGATTATGTTTCCTTGATAAATATGATTATGGCCTAGCTTGTGACTTTAAAATTCGCTCTCTCATAAGGTTTCAGAATTGAAACCTCATATGTGTTATCAACTTTTTGGGGCTAGTCAACGGGGGGACATTTGCTCTGACCTTAATTGGGTTCTGCCTAATTGAGCGATAAGATTGAACCTTTAAAATTTGTCAAAATGCATATAAGTTGACCAAAACATCCGAATTATCAAAAAAGTTAAAATATCAAAATTAGACAAATAAATTGAAATTGAGAAATAGTACTCCTTCCGTCCCAAAAGGAATAATTTTTTTTAAAAATTTGTGTCATTTCTCATTACTTATAATTTTTCAATCTATAACATTTTTCACGAGTTTGAAAATCTTGTGTAATAGAACTAATCGAAAACTATCAAACAAGATTCATATTGAATATTTTTTTAACATTCATATTAAAAAATATGAAAAATTAAAATTGACATAAATATCAAAAATTGTCGTCCAGTATAGGAGGCAACAATTTTGGCTAAAAAATACTAGTGGAGAGGAGGCAACTGACAAGTGAGGCAATAAAGGGGACGACAGTGACAAGAGTTGTGGAAGTTGAGGAAATTAAAGAATGACAAAAGTAGACACGGAATTTCTATCGATCTGGGCGCCGGTAGTTCGTTGCTGTTGTCTACGGCAGTTAAATCCGTGATTTCTGGCCTTTCTAATTTCCTAAGTGGACAATGACTCACATTCCACGGGGGTATGTACCGGTAACGAATGGTTTCTAAATTAAATTGGAAAATTTTCATATTAGCACCCACCTTTCATGCAAATTATATATGGATACTTGGTATTAACAAAACATCACATAAACACTTGATGTATTAAAAAATTCATCTATTAAACCCCTGCGGTTAAGTTGCGTCCAAAAACTAATGGAAAACATGTTTCTTTCTCCAATTTTGCTACCCACATAGACTTTTTTTCACATATTTTGCACAAATTTTTTATGGGGTCCATTTTTGGGCCCCACACAAATTATCCAATCTGTTCACTAATTCTAAAATAAATTTTCAAGCGATCTTGCAAAAATCAGTTCCATAAAATAAATGTAAGTGTATGATCCAATCATACAGTTTTTCATTCAGAATTTTGGATTAAAATTTTGAATAAAAAGTTGTAAAATTGGATTGAACAGTTACATTTATCTCGTTGAGCTGATTTTTTCCCAAGGTCACACAACAAATATTTTTAAACTAATGAAATGATCGGATCATTTTTAGGGACCCAAAAGTGGGCCTTACAAAAATCTTTGTAATACTAATCTATATGGGTACACTGGGTAGTGTTAGTTGCTCTGGCAAAAAATAAATTAAAAATATAACTCAGCACTATGCGGGAAAGAAAAAAAGAAAATAATAACGCAGAAGAAAAGGTTTGTATTACAAAATTCTTCATGGGGACCCAAAAGTGAACAGATCCGCTCATTAATCTTTATTTTTTTTTGCATGACCCTATAAAAAATCAGCTCAACGGGGTAAATGTAAGTATTTGATCCAATCTTACAACTTTTATGCAAAATTTTAATCCGCAATTCTGAATAAAAAAGTTGTACGATTGGATCATACACTTACATTTATCTGATGGAGCTAATTTTTTCAAGGGTTCTTGAAAATATATTTTTGACTTAATCAATGGATTGGATAATATGTTTGGAACCGAAAAATGGGTCTCACAAAAAATGTGCAGAATCTATGGGAAAAAGTTAGTGTGGGTAGCAAAATTGGAGAGAGAAACATGTTTTCCGTTTGTTTTTGGACGGAGATTGACGGTAGGGATCTAATTGATGAGTTTTTTGATACGTCAGGTGTTTATGTGATATTTCGTTAAGGTCAAGTATCTATGTGTGATTTATGTGAAAGATCAAATGCTAATATGAAAATTTTCCAATTAAAAATTCAAAAGCATTCATCATGCATTTTAAAATATACGATTTGATTGAACTAATTTTTATTCTAAATTCGATATTAGATAGATGTATTCTTCGTACGTACACTTGTAAACTTTTGATTATTATTTCTACAAAGTAAGCGTCACGAGTACAGATCTTGGAATGGACTTCACACGAGTTCAGTACATTTTCTATTCCCTTCTCATTAATATATATCTATAGGGCAGGCTGGCTGACAAGTGACAATGAAGCTTCGAGGTTAAAAATTTTAGTTGATGTACGAGTATCTACATGATACATACTAATCTAATTTACTAAGGGTTTGTGTGTGTACTCAGGGTTGTTCGAATAATCTTTAGGGAATAATCTCATCGTTTACTAGCAAGAGATTTAGTAAGAGATGAAGATTTGCCTTGAATGAATTAGCCCTTGATCGAGTTTCTAGACTGAGCCGTAAGAGGTTTCGAATTGAGTCCCTTGATAGAGTAAACTCTGTAAGTCTCAAGTCTTGACCATTTGTTCTTCAACTCTTACTAATGATACTTATGACGGAAAAATATCCTAAGATCTAATCATATGATTTCCTTTATTTCCTTGGGTGATTTAGGGCGTGTTTGTGATGCTTAAGATTCTGTTGCAGATTTTAGATTTTGAAATAGCTATGAGATTATGAGAATTTAATTACCTTTTTTGAGAATTTGGGTTGCAGAATTTCAAAAGTCTTCAACTCTTACTAATGATACTTATGACGGAAAAATATCCTAAGATCTAATCATATGATTTCCTTTATTTCCTTGGGTGATTTAGGGCGTGTTTGTGATGCTTAAGATTCTGTTGCAGATTTTAGATTTTGAAATAGCTATGAGATTATGAGAATTTAATTACCTTTTTTGAGAATTTGGGTTGCAGAATTTCAAAAGCTACCCAAATCTAGCTTGAAAATTTTGACAATCTTTCCTTTCCTTGATAGAATAGATTCTAACAATTAATTGTTTAGGATTTTTGACAAACATTCTAAACTGATTTTGAAAACCTAGAATCTTAAAATCAGTCAAAATAATTTTTCGCACACCCCCACTTAATAAAACATTCAAAAGACTTATAAAAAATGATTGGATATAATTTTGTGTCAATTTTTTTTTGGATTATTGGATCATGTCGATGAGAAGAATATAAAATGCACATAATTATGATCAAAATCTTAATATAGTGCATCAAATTATGACAAAAATAATCTGCAACAGACGATTTTTTGGATTATTTTTTTCTTTTCTAAACTTTTTTGAATTTTGTGAGAAATCATCGACGTAAATAATTAATTTACAAAAATTTGAAACAAAACTAACAAAGGCAAAAAACTAATCCAAAAGCATTATTAAGCGAAAATAACCCGTAGTCGTAATACATATAGGGTAAAATACCTAGTCATTTTGAATAACCTTTTTTTTTTTTTTTTTGTGATAAGTGATACGTAATTACATATGCTTCTTTGCTAAAACAGACAATAGGCCTTTTGGAAGTTACTTTATGTCTATCAAATTATGAAGCTAATGCCCTGAATTACGGACTACGTATGGCTAGGAATTCACATCTTACTATTAAGGATAAAAATTTCCTTAATTCTTGCTAGAGCCAAAAAAAGGTGCACTAGAAACAAAAAATGTATTCTCACTTGTGTAGTGGAAGGATGACAGCATCTCCCAATATCCTATCTCAAGTTCTCAACCAACAACACTGAGAAAAGGTATACAACATTCCAATATACTCTATACATCAGCGAGAGTTAGTAGTTTAGTCCACGGGAGTTTTAGAGACTATCCATAATCTTGACCTCCAAACTCTCACGACGGGACTCGAACTCTAATCTATAAGGAGAGGACCAAGCTAGAGATTCCAATTGGGTTAAAGCCCATTTGCAAAAAAAAATACAGAAATGCTAAAGGTACAGCAGCGGCTGCACTGCAGCCGCACACAAACCAGTTTTTCTCCCATCTCGGGTCTCTCAAAGATGATCGGAGCCGCTCATTTTGTTCAAAATGTTTCGTTTAGGGTCCCTGCAAAAAATCATCCCAATCCGATAACGGGAAGGGTGTTTTCGAATCATCCAACTTTGCTTTATAATTTAGCCTAAATTTTGAAGCAAAGTTGGATGATTAATTCGTAAACACCTTTCCTGATATCGGATTGGGATGATTTTTTGCAGGGATCCTAAACAAAGCATTTTGAACAAAATGAGCGGCTCTGATCATCTTTGCGGGACCCAAAACGGGAGCAAAATTGGTCTGTGCGCGGCAGCCGCTGCTGTACCTGTAACAGCGTCCAAAAAAATATACAACCTTGTAAAACCTAAATGTATGAAAATTGCACTACAGCCACAGTAGTCCCACAAAACTTTTTTTTTTTTTTTTTGTATTTTTTTTCTCCCTTTAATCAAGTAGCCCGACTGGTTAAAAAAAAAAACTGGTTAAAAAAAAAAAGTAGCCCAGCAAAAGTTTTAGCTACCGAATTTATTAATCGTTGGCGTCACCAGATAGTGATATGATTAAGATTGACAAATAAACAGAAGAGACAATTATGTAAGCCATCAATTCTCAACCTTTGTGTTTTTTTTTTTTTTGGGAAAATTTACCAAAACCACCCCAAGGGTTTTACAAATTATAGATTGTCCCCTCATATTTGAAAAATTATAAATTATCCCCTGTCGTGTAAAAACTCAATCATGATGTAGCCAATAGAAAATTCGTGAATCTGACTGACATCGTCAAATCCGTATTACAAAGGACCAAAATGTTCTTTGTAGCCTGTGAAAGGCTGCAAAGTGTTAAAAATAGCCTTTCACTGTTTCACATGCTACAAAAGACCGTTTGGTATATTATAATTAGGATTTGATGATGTATGACAAACTGTGTCGAATTTCCTACCAGCTATATGATGACAAATGAGTAATTTGTTTTACGACAAGGGATACTTTGTAATTTCCCAAATGTGAGGGGGCAATTTGCAATTATTTTGAACTTTAGGTGTGGTATTGGTAATTTATCCCTTTTTAAAATGATCAATTCTCAACTTGAGACCATTAACTGGTACTCCATCCATCTCACTGTGTTGTGTCTTTTTCATTTTTGGCACCTTACAAAAAATTGTCTATATCTCACAATATATAATAATTTTTATGATTTTAAAAACTATGTTTAAAAGAATTATTGTGATCTATCAAACAAGATCTATATTAACTATATAAAATATTATAAATTAAGAGATATAGACAATTTTTTAAGACGTCAAAAAAAAAAAAAAACAGACACAACAAGTGGGACGAAGGGAGTAAGAATGACTAGACGGCATTAGGACGGAGATAATTGCCATGATTCAAGAAGAAACACCTAATTTAAGGATATAATTAAACAAAAAGTTATTTGACCATTGCCAATTATCAAGCATTCCTTCTAAGCAAACAATCAAAAGAAAAAAAGTGGTGATAATAATAGGAGACGACAAAAGGAAAAGTGGTTGCAAATGTATAAATCATAGAAAAAGGGGTTTGGAATTACCTACTACGATTGACCGATTTTCATAGAAAAAAGGGTTTTTAGGCAACATCTCATATGTTAGATATGTATCTATCCCCGTCAAAGTATGGACATCTTTACATGACTAGTGATCTTTCACCGCATGAGAACGAGGCTTGGGTTTGGAGTTAGCCCTAACTCCAACTCTTTCTTAGCTCAGTTGACCAGAATTCTTGCGTCTCAATAGGAAGTTAAGAGTTTGAGTCTCCCTACTTGCATGTGGACATGTGTTCTTCCCTTAGAGAGCTTTTTCCTTACTTTCTTTCTTTGTTTCTATCCTAATAATGAGCTTATTTCTTGTATTGGTTGAGTAGTTGCGCTTGGTTATTTCGCGGACTCTCACAATTGATGTCGTGTCCCGAGTTTGTACTATGTACTTTATACCTGATGTAAAAATGATCTCTTCTATCGAAATGTGATTACATTGGATCTTTTATTCCTTCTAATTAACAACCTTAGGCACAAAAATTAGTTTGCACTAACTGCACATGATATAACCAAAATATGTTTGTTCCTAGATTATTGCACACCCGATTGTATGTCCGGATCGATCACGTAGAACATGTATTATCAACACATCTCAAACCGTATCGCCAACATTCGTTAACTCGTACGTAGTATTTGATAATGTACGATGGTTGATATATATATATATATATATATATATATATATTAAAGATATGTGTAGGCCACTATATATCCAGAGAATTGCTAAAATGATTGAATCCAAGAATCAAATAATGTATGAGCTGTCTGTTTTTGTAACATGGGAATGACAAAGGGCATTGGTTCAAATGAAAAGTGAAAGTGGAAAGGCGAACCAAAAAGATAGGGCCACGGAAATATAGGGTTACCTAGGATAACATGATAGAAGTGCGGGAAATGAAGAAATCTCTTTTAGGGCGGTTAACAAACGAGGCAAAATCATATAAGTAAGAGCTCCTTCATCCAATCTGTCTCCTTTTTTGCAGACATGGTTCCCCAAAGAAATGATTTGGGGGGAAGGTTTTTGGTTTCACAAAAATGCAAGAACCGTACCCTAAAAAGACACTCATTTACCCACCGGCCCAAACACACAAATGTGTGCGCCCTTACACACACGTCGTATGTAGTGTTCCGGAGTTCACACACTTGTGTGTGTCGGTGTGTAAAAAGTGTATAAGTTGGGTGTGGTTCTTATTGTTCGGCTAAAAAATTTGAGAGGGAACTGTTGTCTCTTGATTTATTCACTAGGTTATTGATGTTTAATCAATTCAATTTTCTTTTTTTGCAAGGCCATAGTACACAATAATTTTTTTTAGTACACAATAAATTTTTTTAAGTGTGTTTCAAATCAAATTTTTAAGTTCGAGACGATATTGTTTTGCTCTAGGACAGCCCCCCGACTAATACGGGGCACAAATCGAATAAGCCCAACACAGGGGTCCATGTCAGTTTGTGAATATTCAATACCCCAGTAATGTGGGATGAGCAGTAAATTCACATCTTGAGTTCGAAATTTGACAATCACTTAAAGTTAGGTTGCAAGAGAGAAAATCTCTTAGGAATCTTCTAGTCCTGGTATTGATGGTCTGCATTTGACTTGACATGGACGGTGAATAGTTGAGATACGTGTAAGATGGCCCCAGCACTATTCACCATAAAAAAAAAAAAGAAGGTAAAAGCAAAACTGGGGTCCGTGTCAGTTTGGGAATATATGTCAGCAAGCGTCAATTATACATCACCCCTTCTTAGTAACTTGGGCCTTAGCCCAGGGCCCAAAAGAAAGCCGTAACTTTTGGACCCGTGGACTCTGGACTATGGGTAAGTTGTGGTTCTATATGTTATGACTTATGAGAAGTTTTTGAGTGGCGGGCGGGAACTACACACATGTTATCCCGTTGGTGATCTCAGCCGTCCAAATTTATTTGGACGGTCCGAATTTTAGAGAGAGAAAAAGAGGAGAGAGAGTGACGGGGTGAGGGGAGGGAGAGAAAATAAATCTGGGCCATCCAAAACACGTTTGGACGGTTTGGATCGCCGACGAGTACTGCCACGTGTTACCTGTTCAGCACCCAAAAATTTCTCATTCGTTATTTTAGTAACAAAAAACCTTTTGGTTATGTTTTGGTTGTGTTGCCAATGACAACAGTTCCAGACACTGATGATGCATATCGTTGAAATGGCTTATGCCGAGATCAACCACGAACACCGCACAATAAGAACCCATTAATTGTAGTGCCAGTGGTGAAGTTCAGAGTGAGAAGATCGGCGATAATATTCTGAGAGAATGATATTTGTGACATAGCCGAGATGTAATTTTGAGTTCGGCGATAATATTCTGAGAGAATGATATTTGTGATATAGCCGAGATGCAATTTACCCAAGGCTAAGAGATGTGTGTGAGGGCAGTCTCGACACGATTTCAATCGTACCCAAGACTGAGAGGTATGAGTCGCCGTGGTTCGAGATCAACAATCTTCATGGAAGTATAGCAAGCTTGGTATTTTTTTTTTTCATTTTAAATGGAGAATTGTTATCCCTGATGAGTGAGTCAGTTCACGAATTCGAAAAAAAATGATGCATTCGACATAGATGAAATTTCGAGTTCTTTCACCCTTTTTAACCAAATGATCAGAGTCGAGTTGTACCGTGTTCAAGCTTGTTCATTAATTTTTGGCAACCTCGAGCTCCAACATAGTGTAAACTTAGCGAGCAGAGCTGGCTTAGGGAGGAAGCCATCGCTTCTGGCCCCCAATTTTTTTGGCCCAAAGAGGGCGAGGGTCCCAAAAAATATAGTTTATAGTTTTAAATAATGAGTTTCAATTGCTTTTGAGTAACATTTTCTTGGTATTGTAACAACTTAGACTCTTTGTATGTTTTAGGAGCTGGGTTCGAATCTCCACCCCTTGAGAGTTTTCCTCAACATTTTGCAAAATTTAGTTTAAATTACAATGCAAAGATAGATGGCCCCTATTAAGACTTCCACTTCGGACCCCAAATATCTTTGAGCCTGCACTATTAATGAGCCAAGCTAGTCGAAGCTTGGCTCGGGCATGAGTTTGTTCACGAGCCAACAAAAAACTTATATTTATACTTGCATAGTAGAGGAAATTTTAATTGTGCATGCCTTCTATCTATACATGCTACATGAAAAAAACCTCTATTTCGAAATAGTGATAGAATTTGCTGTACTTTTGAATTGATAAGAGGCAATGTAATCTCCTTCCGTTGAAAGAAAACGAGCCTTATAGAGCCGAGAATGCGCTTTTATCTTAATTTTTTTTGAGCCAACTTAGTTGATCAGGACTCTTGCATCTCATTAGAAGGTCAGGAGTTCGAGTATTTCCACCTGCGTGTAGGTGTTCTTCCCTTGTAGGTTTTTCCTTTCTTTCTTGTAGGTTTGTAGGTTTTTCCTTTCTTTCTTTGTCTTTATCCTATATGGGCTTATTTCTTGTATTGGTTTAATTGTTGGAATTGATTGTCTCGTGAACTCTCACAATTGATATAGTGTCCCGAGTTTGTGCTCTGTATTCTATATCTGATGTACAAATGATCTCTTCTATCGATTTTGAAAAAAAAGAAAAGGAAGCTCAACAAAAACTTAGATGTCATTCCGCTTTCTTTTTCAACCTTCTTTAAAAAAAAAAGTAATTTTAAGTTTAAATATAATGAAAATAAAAAATATATTTTTAATTATTTTTGCATTATTTAAAAGATCTCGATGAGATCTATCAAATAAGATCCATATTGAAAAAAAAATTATTTACGTAAACATATAATTTTTGAGGTTGAAGTCTTTTTCTAAAAAATTCTTTTTTGACAATCCGAAACACCTAATCAATCGAGCTCGAACGAGCCCAAAACCGAGCTGTTCACGAACGGGGCTGGGTACCATACTACTCGTATCCAAACCCAGTGAAGAGTCTGTCGGACTCTGGATGATGATATTCGCAGCCTCATCATCTTCCTTATCCTAAAAACACCCTACCATTTCCTCTGATACAACAGCTCTCTACATCTTGCAACAGCAGAACTGAACTAATCAACCCTCTCACTCACTCTCTCTCTCTCTCTCTCTAAACACCGAATGAAGATCAAAAACCCACTATGAATCCTCTCCTCAACCCACCTAAACTCGTCCCCCTCAAACCCCCTTCTCCCCCTTTTACCCCCCACCACAAAATCAAACCCCAATTCCCTTCCCATGCCCTCTCCTTCAAAACCCTCCTGACAATTTTCCGCCCGCGCCGGCGCATCAAAGCAGCCGCCGCCGACCACCACGCCCAAAAAGATATCGACATGGTCAAGGACAGGGAAGGCGTCTACGCCGCCAAGTCCGACAAAGTCGTGGTCCTCTGGGACCTCGACAACAAGCCCCCGCGCGGCCCTCCCTACGAGGCCGCCATGTCCTTGAGACACGTAGCCCAACGGTTCGGCGAGGTCGTCGACATCTCCGCCTACGCCAACCGCCACGCCTTCACCCACCTCCCCGGCTGGGTCGCCCAGCAGCGCCGCGACCGCCGCAGCCTCGACGCCCTCGAGCGAAAGGGCGTCGTCCAACCCCCTTCCGAAACCTACTCGTGCAACGTCTGCGGCCGCAAGTGCAAGACCAACCTAGACCTCAAAAAGCACTTCAAGCAGCTGCACGTGCGGGAGAGGCAGAAGAAGCTCAACAGGATGAAATCCTTAAAGGGTAAGAAACGGCAGCGGTTTAAGGAGAGGTTTATTAGTGGGAATGAGAAGTATAATGAGGCGGCTAGGGTTTTGATTACACCGAAAGTAGGGTACGGGCTGGCGACGGAGCTGAGGAGAGCGGGGGTTTACGTGAAGACGGTGGAGGACAAGCCGCAGGCGGCGGATTGGGCGTTGAAGAGGCAGATGGAGAGTTCGTTGAGTAGAGGGATTGGGTGGTTGGTTTTGGTCTCTGACGATTCGGATTTTGGGGAGATGTTGAGGAGGGCTAGGGGGTGCGATTTGGGGACGGTGGTGGTGGGGGACGCGGATAGGGCGTTGGGGAGGCACGCGGATTTGTGGATCCCGTGGGGAGGGGTGGAGAGCGGTGAGGTGTCGGAGGAGGATTTGGGGAGGAGGAGGAGGAGGTTTGTGAAGAGGGAGGATGGGTTTGTTGAGGTTACGAGGTTCGGCAGAGGGGGTGGTGGTGTGGGTGTGGGGGATTTGGATAGTGTTGTTGAGGAACTTGTTTCGGTGAGGACGGATTTTCATAGTGTGGGGAGGAATAATCGGTTTTTTGATGGGGAAGAGGATGGGGAAGAGTGGGTAGTTGAGGAAGGGTACGAGGATTATGATGAAGATGATGAGTTTGTGTCGGATAGCGACGATGAGGAAGGAGGAGAAGAGGATGATGGTTTCTTTTGAAATACAAGTAATTGTAGTAATCCATTGTCCATTTTGTACAGTAGATTATTGAGATGATATGGGACTACATTTGTGCCAGAGATGTTTTCTTGAATTGGAGTTTGTTGGTCTAGGAGTTATCTTGAAAAGCATTATCGGCCGGCCATGAGGAATGTATCTGGCTGGACTCTGCATTTAGAAGTCCCAAATTTGTTTTCAACTCATGGGCAGTATACATCCACCAGAGAATTGTCCCAGTTTTATCATCTTCTCTTTGTGAAAGCCGATACTCACGGTATGCTTAGTTTTAGTCCTTACATTTTGATTGTAATTTACTCGGAATAAACTGATCATCATTCTTAATTTCTGTGTGACGAATTTTTTGTACAGAGTAAAAAATCCTAGCTTTCAGTACTCTCTTCGTCTTGCTTTATGTTGGTTAACTTGCTTACATGCTTTGTTGAAGTTAAATTTGTGAAACTGAGTTTTTTTTTGGAGGATATGGCTCTTTAGGCGTTTGTTGTTATTGAGTGGAGGAAATGCCACTTCCTGCCTTGGAGGTGTTTTAAAACCTTACAGAATGAATTTTACTTGTCATTATACTTCTTGTTTTCCTTTTCCATCTATGACGGATCAAGATGAAGAAGAAAGGATACAAACGTGAAGAGGACAATGGGATCTTGGAAGTACAAAGTTTGATAACAGTCGTATCCACTCTAGCAATATATATGAAGGCATAGATATACTTCGCTTGAAGTTATATGAAAGACATGGTGGTTTACGCATGAGCCATCATGGAAGATATGAATTATGATCAATAGAGCATAGATGAATTCTGGTACCCAGCATGTGGGTCTCTCTCTCACAAAGTTTCCTCTACAAGAGTCCTAGTCATAGTCATCACCACACCCTCCATAGCTCCCAATCTCTGCAGAAGGGCTTCACTAGAAATCAAGCCCCAGAAGTGCCTTCAAAAGGGCTTGGAGAAGAAGTGCTGAAGAGCATATTGTCAATGCCATTTGTCTCAACTTATTTAGTGTGGCGCTTCCTTTAACTTTAGATTTGATGATACAGCCCCCATTGAATTTTTTCGAGATTGGTTGCTGCATGGGCTCATCCATTTGCACAACAATGATAATGGGAGGACTTGAACATCTTGCTTCTACTTTTATCTATTACGCACAGAACTTCTGGCCATCTCTTTCGCTGTTTACTGAGCTATTATTCATGTTTGTAGCGGTTCTAGAATACACACACACACACCCTAATAGTCTGGAATCTATGTTGCAGTTTATAGGGAAGGCTCATCCAAGCTCTAATCCATCAAATTAAACTCTATGCAGCAGTACTCATGTTTTTTACAGGGGAACCATGTTCTAGATGAATATGCTGTTCAGTATGTCATCTCTTAGCCCTTTTGAAGGCATTTTCGGGGCTAGATTCCAACTGAAGCTTTTTTTGTATTTTTGTAGCTTCAGTTTCATTTCTTGGATAGGAGCTGCTTTTGTGGTATTGTTGTTTGTTGTTGCACGACTGTACTGTTAGTTTCTGCTGGTAGTTTTCAGCTTGGTGTACCTAAATTACTGGATTTATTCCGATATGAGTTATGTTCATAGATTTGTGAAATAAGAAAAAGAAAAAATGCTCCATCCTTTTTTGCAATTTGTCATTTTTTCAAACAAACAAACAAAAACGTGTCGCTTATTGGGTGAAAAGATAAAGCACTTTGGTGTATAATTGTTTGAATTTTTTTTGCATAAATTTAAAAAAATAACGGTGATTTTTGGATAGGAACAATGCATTGAAGTGTTATATATTATTATTTCTAGACTTTCTTAAGCGAGTTGAGATATAACTTATGAAGAAAGGAAAGTGAATTGAGATGATAAATATAGGTTCTACTCCAGTGCATGACATTCTTGATGCTAGGTTGAGTGCAGAAACGAAACCATAAAACCGAAACAAAAAGGAATAAGTACATAGTAAAACACTTCAACTCCAAAATCTCCATGATAGACCGCTCGCTAAGGAACAAATGCATGCGAAACTGTCCAACAAAACAAAATGAATGATCAATGACCATGGTGTCCCAAGTAACAACATTTGGATTTGGTCATCAGAATCCATAAAACAACCTCAAATTACGCAATCTGTCAATGCATTTGCATAAACATGAAATCAATCCTGCAACCTGTCAGTGCATATGTGTAAACATGAAATCAATCTGGTCCTGCCTCAAGGAGATGAGGATGTTTTACCTTGTCAGCAGAAAAATCCCATCCTCTGACCTTTTTTACATTGACCTCTCTCTTTCCAAGATGCGGTTTCAATTAGGGCAGCATCTGGTAGACTGGTGAAGAAGTTTGAAATTTGAAAAGAGATGGGGAGAAAACAAAGAACCACAGAAACAAAAGGTCTGTAATCTTCTTGTAGTAGCTCCGTGCGGTAGATGGATCTTAGAAAAATGAAAAATTATGAAAGGGATGGAGTATTTTGCCCTTCCTTTTCGACCTGTTCATGAACTTCATTGATAGAAGAGTAAAATCTACCAGTTTAGGTACGTCACAAAGAAGAAAACTACCATAGACACTAACAGAACTGTCACGGAATAACAAACCACCACAACAAAGCAGCTCCTAGCTAAGAAATGAAACTGAAGTTACAAAAATACATATATAAAAAACAGCTTCAGGTGAAATCAAGCCCCAGAAGTGCCTTCAAAAGGGGCTCGTAGATGAAGCATTGAAGAGCATATCTAGCTAGGAACATGGTTCCTCAGCAAAAAGTTGAGTACTGCTCCACAGAGTTTAATTGGCAGGATTAGAGCTTTGATGTTCCTTCGCTATCAACTGCAAAATAATTTTAGACTATTAGTGTGTGTGTATTCTAACTCAGCTAGAAACATAATAGCCCTTTAGATGGCAAAAGAAATGGCTAGAAGCCCCGTGCTTATTGGAGAAAAGTAGTAGCAAGAACTAGAAACTTGAAACTCTGAACATTAATTCAAGCCTTCCAATTATCATTATTGTTTAAGCGAATGAGAGCAATGCAGCAACAAATCTCTGACATTCAAACCACACTAAATAAGTTGAGATAAATGGCATGGACAAGTAGGTGGTGGAACTTTTCCTCCTTACAGCAGGCAAACACAAGAAATTTGGGTTAATCTGGCAGATAAATAGCATGTGTTTGGTTCACTTGAATGGAATGTTCATTCCGACATTTGATTCATTGAACGAAAATGACTCAATGCACGTTATGAGTGGAATCATCATTGACTATTTTAGGTGGCTGAGCCTTTCCACTTTTCTAGGACATGGTGGGCAATGCAAGAACTCAAGGTTAATCTGGTAGATAAAGAACTTACGTTTGTTTTTGGTTCACTATAGTGGCATGTTCATTCCGTCATTTGGTTCCTTAAAAGAAATGGCATACATAACGAAAGGAATCATCATTCACACTTATAGGAATGGTCATTCCATTGCCAAGCCAAGGAATGATGATTCCGTTCCTTTCTAAATCTTGCCAGACACCCACACACTACCTTAATTCTCACTGGAAAAAGTAATACCACTTACACACTACCACAGGAAGACCTCCAATTTCTCAAGAAGTCGCATTTCTTATACAAAACTCTAGATGTTATGCCCAACGGATTGCCAAACTTAAGGATTGGGAGGCAGATAGATCTCTTGATGCAAGTACCTGGTATCCAGACTTACTAGTTGAGCCCACTACTAGTGAAAGGCCAAATGACTTTTGCAGGAGTGACCATGATCTTTCTTTCAGAGGCTGGGCAGAGGGCTGTCTTGCTAAGGAAAAAGACTCTCTTTAAGGTCTCAGATGAAATAGAGAGATGCCAAAATAATCGCATAACCCAAAAAACCTCAATTTTAGGCAATGAAAGTAGGAAAGACAGGTCACATTGGGTTCCATCCAACAGAGTCCAGAGGAGAAGACTGTTAATGAGTTGAGAATCGTCACTCCCAAGTGCCATAAAAGGTGAACAATCATACGCGGAACCCATATGTCCACACACACTCAAATTGTCTATCATACTACTTTAATCTCACTGTTTTCTCTTTCTCAAGAAGTAAGCAAAGTATCGGAAAACTACTCATGTATTTGCTTATAATGGTTGTACTTTAATGCTGCGTGAGAAATGCCATGTTCTCTATTTCATGGAAGTGCAGATACGTGACAAAGAGTATCCGAAAAGTATCCAATATGTCAAGTTGAAAGAAAGTTAATTCTAATACATCACTAAACAATGCCCTAGATGGAGTATCCAAGTAGTGTCCATATTCTGCACGGACAATGCACTAATATGTCACCCATCTATAAATACTCATGCGCGACGTGGTTCATAAGTTAGACTCCAACAATTTTGAATGCATCTGAGCCACTTGTGTTTGAGCAGGGATAAAAATATGCAATATGGATCTTTTTGAAAGTTCTCGATTAGTTCTATTATACAAAGTTTTCAAACTCATGAAAAACATTATAAATTAAAAGATATAAGCAATGAAAAATGACACAAATTTCAAACATTGTTATCCTTTTTAGGACGGAGGGAGTACATTAGTAACCAAAGCCCCTATCTATTTCTGCTCTTCTGAACTATGAGATTAAGAGTGGGAGGTTTTCTTTTCACCCCAAGTGTGCCAAGTTAAATCTTTCTCACATGATGTTCGCAGGTATGTTTATCCTTTGTGGAGCAAATGATCATTCTCTCAAAATCTGATTAGAGAGGCATTGCAGGAGTTTCCCTTCTATGGTCTTCAGCCAAATCTGAATAAATCTGCTTGTTTCTTTGTGCCTATCAGTGATTCATGTAAGAGGCAACTTCAGTCTCTCTTGAAAACTCCAGAGGCCTCTTTCCAGTCAGGTATTTGGGTGTTCTCAACCAGACTAAAGTAAGCTGATTGTGTTGTTTTGACACATAAAATGCTGAGGAGAGTTCAGTCTTGGACTAAGAAATTACTATGATATAGAGGTAGGGCTGAACTCATCTCCTCTGTGTTATTTAGCATTCAAGGGTACCGGGCTTCGATTTTTGTTCTGCCTCAGAAAATTCTGGTGGAGATTGAATCTAATCATAGAAACTTCCAATGGAAAGGGGTGGATATGAAAGCTACTGAGCCAAAATCGGCTGGAGTTTAGTTTGTACCCCTAGAAGGGTTTTGGGGTCTAAGAGACTGACAGAGTGGAATAAAGCCTCTATGTTAGGACAGCAATGAGCATTAGCGGAGGATCACCTTAGGGTTAAGTGGATTAATGCTTATGTTACTAGAAGACAATTTTTGCGGCATATAGCTACACCTCCTGACTCGTCTTGGACTAGGAAGGAAAGTCTGAATCTTTGCCCAGAATTTATTAAAACTGTGACCGGTAATGGCCTCTCCACCTTTCTATGGCTGGATAATTTTCACCCATTGGGTCCATTACAACCTAAATATGGGGACATAATAGTGTATAACTTGGGCAGGTCTCTCAAATCCAGAGTCAACACTATTATAGACCAGAATGGATGGAATGGCCTGGGGAGAGGAATGCAGTTACTCAGGAGTTAATGCATCATATCCCTGCTAATTTGTTTCCAAATGGTGCGGTAAAAGATAGTGTGATTTGGACTCTAAATTCAACTGGAAGAAACTCTACTAGTTCTGCCTCGCATGCATTGAAATTTAGGGCTCCTACGGCGGAAGAAACACTCTGTTCCCAGATGGGCAATTTTTTTTTCTCATAAGTAAAAAATTATATTACCAAAAAGTTATTAAGGGAATGCCGCCAAAAATGGGCAATCATACTCTGGTTGGCTTTAAAAGGTTGATTATCTACACAACCACAAGAGATGGACTACTGGAATGGGGGGCTATAAGTTCTGGAGATTGTGTCCTCTGCCATGGTGGGTTGGAGTCTCACAATCACTAGTTCTTTGGGTGTACTTACTCGGTTAGTGTGTGGCAGGATCTATTCAACAAATGTGAGCTATCTAGGCGGCCTACAGCTCTGGCAAATGCTGTGAACTGGGTGATTAAAAACTGTCCAAAGCTCCAAGTTAAACAGTCCTACAAAATTTGCTTGGCAGCCACTATTTACAATGTGCGGATGGAGAGAAATACCAGAATTTTATGGAGGCAGGGCATGGGTAGTGGAAGGGTTAGCTCCTATATTTTGGCAGATGTGATGAGCTGTTTGTGTTCCTGGAGAAAGGTGGAAGCTTCAGAAGGTAACAAGAGGATCTGGAAAGAATGGCAGCTATCTCAGTAGGCTTTTGAGTAGAAGTTGTGGAGAGTCTTTGTTTTACTTCTTGTTTGGTTAGGAGATGTCTCCTCTGTTGTTTTGTTTACTTTGCTCTAGGCTGCGGCTACGACTACGGCTACGACAGGGTCTTTTTTCTCTGTGGTTCTTCTTGTATTGTTGGTCCTTGAGTAAAAGTAACTTTCTAAAAAAATAAAATCACAGCCACCAAACCTATGTAGCTATCAATAAAGTGGATTTGCAACATCCAAAAACCTTTAAATGTAGAAGCTTATGTACAACAAAATATTTACAATTAGTAATCAACAAAAGAAGAGACGGAGTCATTTCTATGTTGGAAATCTACCCAATAACTCTTTGAACTTTCACCTAAAGAAGCTTCACAGAGACTCCGACTGCGTCTTCCATGATTAGGAGAGACGAGGGTCTCAATGTAGTTATCCCCAAATGCATAGCTAGTTGGAATGGCACTAACCACCATGTCCCTTAGTGTTTCTTTTTTCGTATTGTACACCACTAGTTTTGCTCCTTCGAATTCCTCTTGTATCCCTACTCCGTTAACATCTCCTATCATTTCATTTGTATACATCACGAATTTGTCTTTTGCTGACAAACACAACACATGCTCTACGCGCATCATAGGATGAGCAATCGTACATTTGGTCCACGACTCTCTTACACCATACTTCGTCATCATCCAGACATCAATTTCCTCCCTATGAAGCGGCCAAACAAGCAAAGAGAGACAACCCCCAAGAACCGCCATGTGATGATGATCAAAGTCATAATCATCAGACAAAGCAGGCGACTGCGCTTCCCTGAAAATCTCATCCGCCAAATCAAAAACAAGAAGTACTTTAGGTTCCTCCTCCAAACCAGTCCAACAAATCCAATGCAGACGCTCGTTAAAGTGAACCCCAGGGAGAGCTCCTTTAAGAGCATAATGGGTATCTTGTAATGGGCAGACTTGGACTTACGAATTTTTACTCGGCCAGCCCGTAGGCCCGGCCCATGAGCCCGCCCGGTAGCCTGCCCGTGGTACCCGCCCAATAGCCCACCCACGGGCCCACCCATTAGCCGAAAATCCTACAAAATCCTTTTTTTTTTCACTTGCCCAAGGAAATTTAAGCTTAGCCCGCCAGGCTTTTGGCCCGCCTGATTTTTGGCCCGTTAGCCCGTCCATTGGGCTAGCCCGTGGCCGGGCTTGGGCTTTAATTTATGATAGGTAGCTCGGCCCGCAAAAAAGTAAAAGCCCGATCGGCCCGGCCCATGATCGGGCGTGATAGTGACTTGGCAGACTGGCCGCAGGCCCAGCCCGGCCCGATGATGACCCTTAGTGTAAGAGATAGAAACATAACTTTTGGGCTCTGTTCGGAAGTTGGAACATGGAAAAGAAGGGAAAGTAAAAGTTTCCTCTTCCTGGAGAAAGTTTCAAAAACAAATCAAGTTTTCCTTTCGATTTCTCTTTAAAATTTCTCCCTCATTTTCCTTTTAATTATTTTCTCTTCTTTTCCACTTCCTTTCCCAAGTTCCAAACATATTCGAATTCAGATGTACAAGTGCATTGTTCCGACCTACTCCTATGTCTCATGTGTGAATGCGTGATTAATTGTAAGCGCGAACGTAAAAATATCTTTGATGCATATCCCAACCTACTATAAAATTAGTTGAGATCGATGATTGAAAATATGATCCTCATACGAGGATTGAGAGCAGTAGCATTAAGTATTTTGAAGGACTATGCAATAAAGGTTCCGAGCAAAGGTGAGTCCGGATTTAATATGTAGATTTTTCCTGTAGAAACAAATAGTAATAATCTATACAAAATTGATGCAAACTAGCAATTATTTATAAGGTCTTTTTTTTTTTTTTGTCATACGATATTGTAGACACTCCAATCTGGGTCTCCCAATTGGTTTACTTTATTTTCGATTTTTGATTTCTAGATGATGAAACGGATCAAGAACACCAAGGGAATATCGAGCGGTTGAGCTTCAAGTATTTGATACCCCTTTTTAACCCTAACCTTACTGGTACATGTAGGTTTCCTTTCCGCGCACGTTGATTTGTTTACCATCTGTCAGTCAACTAGCTTTGACTAGCACGCGTAGATTCATGTCCCGCCCGTGCTGGTTAAAGTTGCAGCCGACCTTATACTTTCCATTTTTGGAAGGTTTTCATTAATAGAAGGTTTCTAGAAGGTTTCCATTAATAGAATAGTTTCCAGTAATGGAATGCTTTCCATTAATGGAGGGTGTTTGCTCTATAAATATCTCC
The DNA here is from genome assembly GCA_019656295.1 of Rhododendron mucronatum var. ripense. Classification (NCBI taxonomy): domain Eukaryota; kingdom Viridiplantae; phylum Streptophyta; class Magnoliopsida; order Ericales; family Ericaceae; genus Rhododendron; species Rhododendron mucronatum. The sequence goes on along the minus strand of BPLT01000131.1, from coordinate 762,371 downwards.
CACTCTTTCTTCCAAAGGGTTAAAAAAAAAAGGGTTACAAGCATACAATCATACAACACACAACCATCTTTCAAACTCAAGTTCAATCACTCTTTCAAACCCAAAAACCAAAGGTATAACACTTTTGTACTGCATTCTGTTCTAATCCCTGAGGGGAGTTCGTAGGGCCAAGATTGGTAATCCATACCAGTCCTGGCCCTAAGGTTAGCAAGGTTCAAAAATTGTGTGAACAATGGACGTGCGCTCGTCGATCCTTGGCTTGTGCGCGCACTCTGTGGTTGCATGCGCATTCTGCGCGGGGACAAGGACCTTGTTCTTTTATGTTGTTTTCTTCATAAATCATCATCTGTGAGCATGTAAAATCAGTTTACTGCTTTCGTATCAAAACTGCTAGCTTGCCTTTCAACGATTATTTATGTTCTGTTGGAACACCAACTGGGGTATATCTGGATGTGTCCCAGAGCCCTAGTCATGTGAGAACAAGTAGTGGAAACAACCTAGATGGGCGCACGCACAAGTTACCAACCCGCGTGCATAGGTGTGCTTGATCCGTTGGCTTTCCAGTGCGCTGCTTTTGCATGGATGACTTGGCCTTAGGCCTCTGTTTTGTTCTCACACTATTTATGAGGTGTTTTGTTCATTTGTTAGGCTTTTCAACCTTTAAATTGTGTAGTGTAAACACTATAAACTGCTTGATTTGGTCCTGGGTGTGCATTATTCCTTCCAGAGCCCAGAGAAGGATAAAAACAGAGGCTTTGAGAAAAGAAAACCAGCGTGCGCGTGTTGCATATTGGCGCGCGCAGGTTTGGAACTGCGTGAAGTGGCTTTGGCTAGTGCATGTGAGTTCTTTCTGGCGCACGAAATCACTAGGTTTGTTCTTCTGGACAGAACCTGGTTTTACCCTATTCATTCACATCTGCCAACTGTTATAGGCTAAATCCCTATTAAACTGTTCCCCCGCTTTAACTAGCTAAAAATTAATTAAACAAACAGAATCACAAATGTTTTATAAATGCCTAAGTAGAGACCGATCTTCGAATTGAGCGAGAGAGGTGCCTTAAAACCATTCCCCTCTCATAACCTGGCTCCCGAAACCAGATATGGTTATAACAGACTGATGCCTTCACCTTTTCAAATCAAACAACGTAGCAAGCGTTTCCAGTTCGATTCCTTGGATGGCTGACCTTCAAATCCACGTGGTGACTCTGAATTGAGCGTTTCACCGCGCTTCCAAAAAGGGGCGCACCCGCTTGTCGCGATGCAATTTCGGGGCATATGCCCATAGGCATACATCAGCGGGAGTTAGTGGGGTGTTAGTATGTTAATCAACGGAAAACTTAGAGACTATCCATAGCTCTAAACTCCAAAACTTATGCCCCCAAGGCGACTATCCATAGCTCTAAACTCCAAAACTTATGCCCCCAAGGCACATTACAGTAATGCATTAACTCCACTATTTTACTCCACTTTTTTTTGAGAAATCTGAGGGTAAGACTTGAGTAATAAATTCTGTTTTTAAAGGGGTAACTGTTTGTGAAATTCACAGAAATGCCCAATTTTAATGTTTGTAAGTTTGTTTTATATATAATGGATGACCAACCATCAAACATAATTTCAACCGTGAAAAAAAAAAAACATAATTTCAACCCGTGTTTTTCAACGAGATTTACTTATCAAAAGAAAATTTTCAGATCAATTGCAATTTTTTCCCTTTCTAATGTAAGATGAAAAGAGCAAATAGCTTTTAGTTGTTTTGTCTTATTTTTAACCGTAAGCAAGGACTTTTTAAAATTTTGATCTCTATATGTTTTGTACAGTAAAGATTGGGGTACTGCAGTTTGTGCACAGCAGCCCCGTACAGATGGGCTTTGCGCCCGTCTCGGGTCCCGCAAAGATGATCGGAGCCGCTCATTTTGTTCAAAACATGTTGTTTACGGTCCCTGTAAAAAATCATCTCAATCCGATATCGGAAAAGGTGTTTACGAATCATCCAACTTTGCTTCAGAAATTAGCCCATCTGTACGGGGCTGCTGTGCACAAACTGCTGTACCATTAGCAGCCCTCTATTTTGTACTACTACTATCGGTGAAGACAAACAAGGTAAAAAAAAAAAAGGGTTATAAAATACCAAGATAAATCCTGTGACGTAATTTGGAAGGCACCGGGGTCAATTGACCTCATTTGTGCCAAGGAACATCGGCCTCAGATTCCATGGTTGTACGTAGCGAAAGCGGGGGCATGCCGAGAGTAACTTTTAGGTATACTGGGATATCAAACCCCATGGTATGTCTTTCAGTTTGTTTCTCATTTTTCGGCTATTTTTCAATCATATTTGAATGATCGGATTCGGTCATTTTGTGGAGCTTGGCGATGGCCTTAATCTTTCAAAAAATTGTATTTATCGGACTTTCTTTGATAAATGATCGGCACATGTGAAAATCGCAAAAAAACTGTATTTGGGTTTTATTTAATTTCAGGTGTGCCGATTATGCATCAAATAAAATCTGATGAACACAATTTTTGGTATGATTATGGTCCTCGCCGAACTCTACAAAATGAACGGAGCCGATCATCCAAATGTGATCAGAAAATGGCCGAAAAATGAGAAACGGATCGGAAGGGATATCATGGGGTTTGGTATCCCCGGTACACCTAAAAGTTTCTCGAGAGGGAGAGACAGGGGCGATGATAGTGTGACACATAAAAGAGTGTTAAGTGCATATACAGCTTTGTACTTAAAATGTGCGAAAAATATATTTTTCATTGCACTGACAAATGCGTGCTACGGTGCTAAATACATGTATATATGTTTATATTTGTAAAAGATATCTGTGAAGACTAAAATTGTGAAGATATTACTCTTGTTTTGAGTACTGTTTATGTAATTGCTGGTTGCTCCAGGTTGATGATATCTGCTAATCTCAGGTTTTTTAATCTACACTGTCATTGACGTGCAGTGGCCAAAAGGTCATCGATTTTTTTCAATGCGTTCAAGGAAATTCAAGAATTAATTGCCTCGTTGAAAAATGACCACACCGCACTTAACGCAGCAGTATCGGATCTGCAAACACATCATAGGCCGTCATTTTCTTGAAGAAGAACAAACTTATGGGGGCTACAAAACAAAGTTGTCAAATCCGTTTCGTACTGGCCGGTACATACCGTACCGGTCCTTAAACGGAACGCAAAAAGTCATGTTTCGTTCCGGTTGAAATACCGGCCTATTCCGGATAATACTGGTCTATTCCGGTCATTTTCCGGTGTTCCGTCCCGGTACAAAATTACAATTTTATTTTTAATTTTTTACATTTTGTTTATATTTACACTTAAAATTTTAAAAAATGGTAGACATATATTAAATAAATATATATATAATATTAATTGCGGTAAATCCGGAACGGTACCGGAATACAGCCCGGTTCCGATACGTACCATTCCAGTAGTGAAAACGATACGCTGGCCGGTACACAGGGATGTATGCTTCACGTAAGAACTGTACGTTAGATGGAAATTTTTATTCCATGATTTGATGCCTATAATGAATACAAGTAATAGCATGAAAATTTGGAAGCCGACGACCTGTTACTGGATTGACGCTTGGGAGTGCACTTCAAATGTTGTCTCACACTGGGCCCCAACCCCCCTCCCCCCCCCCCGGTCTCTCTCTCTCTCTCTAAAAAAAAACCAGAGCACCAGACCTAATCTCAATTGCTGCCCCCGGGGGGCGGTGGAGGTGCCCTCCTCCCTCCTCCCCCCGGGCTCGCTCTCTCTCTCTCTTCCCTCCTTTCTTTTTTCTCCCCAAACTCAAGGTCGATTTCTCTTCCTATCACCGATCTTTCCTTGCCGCCGTTTTGACTTCCTACCTTGCCTCTCCTGCTTGCCACTCTGGTTCCCGCCATTCACCACGTCTGGGGGTGTTCGGTTGTCCTAACGGCTAGGGTCCAACGGTGGCCGGAGGTGTTGAGGTAGAATGGATCCCACCACGTTTTCCGTTGCTGGACGGGCGTGGGTTCTGCTTAACGGCTGTTGTGGATCTTTTCGGCCGGAGGTTGGCCGTGGAAGGTTAGGGGAGGTGGTGGTCGGCACAGTGGTGGTTTCGGTGTTGACGTATGGAAGTGCTCAGTTTCTGGCGTCCCAAATCGTTTGTGAGAACCGAATCGCCGGCTCCTCGGCACTTAATCTCGGATACCAGTTACTCGCGGGGTTCGCGTCTGCGTCGGAACTTGCTTGCCGTATGTTTGGTGGGTGGTGGTGGCCGTAGGTTGCGGGTAAGGGTGGAGGTGGCTGGTGGTGATTTGGGCAGGTTGTCGTGTGGTTGGAGGCGGCTGGTGTGGGGGCGACTGGTGTTGAAGGGCTAGGGTTCAGGTGGTTGGTGGTGGTGGAGGATGTGTACTGCGGCGGCGACTGTTCATATTTTGCTGGTGATTGGAATAGATCTGGGCTTAGGATTTGTTTTTTTGCTCTTTTTGGGCTAGGCCCAGGTGCTTTTCTAGGTTTATCTTTAGGGGCCTGGCCCTTTGGGTGTTGGTAGGCTTTGTCTCATCATTTGATTTTTTTTAAGGGTTGGATTCCCCTCCCCTTCTCCCTCACTTGATGTATCCTTTGTCAAGTGTTCTTAATAAAACTTGTGTTGCCTATCAAAAAAAAATGTTGTCTCACACTGTTGGGAATCTCATATTGCTAGAGTAGTTACAGCCCCTTTGGATGGAGTGATTTCACAAAAAAAGAAAGGAAAAAGTTATGGTTTCTTTAGAAATTACTCATTTGGATTTAACATTTTGGAGAGAAATGGAGAGAAAAGTACGAAAACAAAACGTTTTGATTGGCCCTTCCTCTTTCTCATCCAATCTCACCAAAAATGGTGAGATTTGGAAAGAAATGGCTCCCCTTTCTTTTCTCCTCCTTTCTCACCATCCAAAAGGGTGTTTGGGGGTGTTAGTTGGCTGGTTTCTAGTGATGATGTTTGGCACTGCCACAGTCCCCAGAGATGCATGCCATAACCAGAACCATTAGCTTTAGACTTGTTACCACTCTTTCCTGCATTACTTGCTGGCCTTTTCAGGTGAGTCCTCTTCCTTTCCCTCAGTTTCTTCCACCTCACTAGAGCCATTTTTAAACTTCTTACCACTTATGTTTTCTTTACCCTTGGACTTGCTGGCTGTTTTCGGAGCGGTAGTTTTTTGGGTGTCATCAGCGTTAGTTTTTTGGGTACCTGGTACCCGACTTTGGCTTCAAGCCGGTCAGTTTTATCACCAGACTTGTTATCCGAAAATTTGGCATCAACTCTGTGCATCCATGGGTGTCATGTTATAACACAATAAAAAAGACTATACCAAAAAGACATTGACAAGTTAGCCCTAAGGATCCGTAAGTCCGTTGGATGTTTTAGACGAGCTCTAAAAAATAGACATTTTCGATTCTTGAAGCCGACCCAAGAATGTAGACTTTGGCTTCAAGCCGGTCTAGTCCCAAAATCCTCACCTTCAAACACTTTTAATTTACATCACCCAACGCATGTAGATTGTAGACCCCTAACCACTTTTGTGGTCAACAATTTAATTTCATATCCATATGCCTATCTGTTGGCTGCTCTATGTATGGCTGCTGTTTCTTGTCAAAGGGGTTCTAAGCGCAAGTGCCCCCTTAAGTGAGAGAAAACGTTGTCATTAATTCCAGGTTTTGACTGAACAGTCCAGCCCACTGGCTAGGGAAGGCCGACAAGTACATGATGATAGCTTTTTACCTTTTCTTTCTCCTAGTGGGGTTGCCATGGGAGGTGCAGGTGCACAATCATGGAGGATGTGATTTGGCCTGGCCTCTCTAGAAAAATTACGGTAACTCTTTTCTTATAGATAGAGAACAATATTGCTAAATTCCTCTTTAGATTTTTGGATTAGTCGATTGGGTTAAGTTTTGATTTACCCATCACAAGTAGTAGTTATCCTTGATCATCAGAACGAATTAAGTAGTAGTTATCCTTGATTTTGCATGTATAAAACAAAAACTTCGTTCTTGACTTCAACTTGTTGGAACATAAACTTGATTGAGAATAAATTCTTTACACCGCCGGTATAAACATTTGTTTTCTTCAAATTAATTGCACTGCGACAGGTGTCAAAACAGTGATCCTAATTAATAAAATATGGCGATGTGGCGCAATGCAATTGATTTGGAGGAAAAAAATGTTTACACCGGTGGTACAAAGAATTTATTCTCTGATTGATTTAGTATTTTGACCCAAGAAAATAAAGTTCAAGAAGTCCAAAATGGAAGATATTTGAAAAGGAGATAAAAGTTTGTCGTTTCTAAAAGAATGGTAGAATATCTAGATTCTAGAAGAAGTTTAGAAAAGTCATAAGAAATATCTTAAATATTTGTTTTTAAGTATTTATCACATGTATAAAATCTAGAACATACCCAAATCTTGTAAAGAAGAAATTTAGAAGCCAAAAAAATTAGTCTTTTCAAGTGTAATACAAAATGTTTATTTACCCACTCTAGTCTCAACTCTCAAGTACATTTCCATCTCCCGAAAAATCATTAAAAATCAGTCCAACACGAACACCCACCATTGTTACTCTGTGGATTCGACCTCGGATTTCCTAGTCATCATGCTACAATCGAAGCCCTACGCTTGGGGCAACCTCTACTACAACGCAACGCTGAGTCATAAGCATTTATCTTCTATTTGTGCAACCCTATCATAACACGAAGATTTTTGTTTCTAATTCTATCTTGCAAAGTTTTACCAGGACATGGAGTCGCTCAAAGGTTGTCCCTTAGGACACTTATCTCTTACAATAAAAGTTCAAAGCACAAATAATGGTTATTGGTATCTAATTTGATTGGTAGATTTCTATTTTAACTGAACTTCTTGTGTTTCAGAGAATTTGTTAACTTTATTTACTGGGCACCACTTTTTTGGGACAATTTATGCTGTGTTTTTTTTCTTTTTCAAAAAGCATTTTTCAAAAAATTTCCCCTACTCCTAACATTTCTCTCTCTATCTCTCTCCACTTATTACCCCTACTATTTTTCAAAAAACTTTTTAAATACCAAACCAAACACAGCTAGTTTTCAAGTCAAGTTTGAGCGCTCGTTATATTGCTTTGGTTTATGCTTGCTACAAAACTCTTACCAATATCGGGATGAGTTTATTTTTTATGGGAGTTCTTAAAATCGTATTTTAACACCTTGTTGTGACAAAACCCATCTTCCTCTTCCCAACATAACTCACAAATACAAGGCCAAGTCCAAGCACACTACACAAATTGTAAGACTAACTAGGGGCCAAGAGGTTTAACTCATTAACACCGTGATGAGATTACATGTTAGTATATTTGTTTTGGGAGTAAATGCAGCCTGGAGGTTACAAGGTTTTGAAATTGACAAATCATTGAAAGGGGAGCTGTTCGTATGACACATGGCCAACTTCTTCGACATTTTGGTAACAATGGTATAGTCAGTCTATCCTTTCGGTTTGGAAAATTCTTGCTTCACATGGGTGAGTTAAACCCCTAGGTCCCTGGTTAGTCTTATAATTTGTGTAGTGTGCTTGGTCTTGTATTTGTGAGTTAAACTCTGAAGTCCTTAATTATTATTTTTTAAATTATGATACAGTAATCTTTATTAAAGGAGGATACGTCTGCGGGAGATGGTACTGCGATGGGTCAAATCTTGATTATGGGGATAAGAATGTGGAGATTTCGTATCCTTTCAGTGCATGGAGAGGTTAAACTTAGACATACAAGGGCAACTCTCTGCCCAAAATATACTAACAATGACGATGTTCGGTCATTGGAAGCAACGGAGATTCTAGAGGCACATCAAGGGTATGTGGCTGCCCTACTTGCTTGTTTCTTTGCGTCAATTGTTAATAGACATATTGGGGAGTTTGGCGTATGAGGCACGAGAAATGTGTTTCTATGCAATTGCTAATTCAGTTGTTGGATTGCTCACTTATTCCAGCAAGCTAGCAGAGGGGGAGGGAGAGCGCGAAGGGTTCCAAAGATGTTTTGTTTTGTTCATTTAACCTTTAGTGAAGTGTCGTTGTCACTGACATACATCAATACACGCATTTTAAATAGGACCACTCCAACTTTGGGCTCTATTTTTTTGTACCGTATTTGTTTACTTACAAAAGCAAGCACTTTTAACCATAACACCCAAGTTTCAATACAGAGGACCCATTAAAATTTTACCAAATAATTGGGTTAGCCAATTTTATAGCTGGGTAATGTTCTTTCTATAATTTGGTGAATAGCTTATGTCCTTTAGGCACCCTAAAAGATGCTTTGCAGTGCCCATTGATCCTGTTGGGTCATATATATGCCTAGGGGTGTATACGAGCCGAGCCGAGCCGAGCTTCGGCGAGCTCGAGCTCGGCTCGTTTCCTTAACGAGCCCAAAACTCGAGCTCGAGCTCGGCTCGAGCCTTAACGAGCCGAGCCCTTATCGAGCCGAGCTTAGCCATTTACTAAACGAGCCTCTCTTAATCGAGCCGAGCCTCCCTTAACGAGCCGAGCTTTTGTCGAACGAGCCGAGCTCTACTCGGCTCGTTTACTAAACGAGCCGAATATTCGAGCTCGAACTCGGCTCGTTTAGTAAACGAGCCGAGCCGAGCCGAGCTTTAACGAGACGAGCCGAGCCGAGCTCGCGAGTAGCCTGGCTCACTTACAGCCCTAATATGCCTCATTGTGGTCTAGTTATTTCCGATTCCTGGAGTATCATATGACCTGCATTGTCATACATCATATTTTTAGTTAATGATGAAAATGATACTCATACAATGGTCATGTAAAACACTGTTATACAACCAATCTCTAGTCGTATATTGCTGTAATAAATTGTCAGAATTCGCTTAAACTCTTCTCTGGAAGAGTTCTTTTTTTTTTTTAAAAAAAAATCTAGACCCTCCAAACACATCTGGATGATCAGAATTAGGCGCACAACCATTGTGTTTGTTGTGCACGTAGCATCGCTGGAATTTCGATGTTACTATGTCATCTTTTGTCTTTTAAACAATTCAATAGAGGTGATAATCAATGTTCCACCTGCAAAAAAGTTGTTACTTAATTAGCTTTAAGTACCACGAAAATGGTCGCATGATATTATGAGAGTTTGCCTTATACCTTGTCTAAAATATATACATTGGCGGGTTTCAAGAAATTGGGTCTGTGTCGTGCGCAACGGCAGATCAGGGGTGTTGTGCTGCAATTACGAGCCCGTCTCAAACCTGTTCATGAATTCGAGAAAGCTCATTTTCTTAAACTCATCTCGAAGGTCATTCCCTTATATATAAATCAGACCGATCTAATAATGGTAACTACGTGATTGGAGCGTACACTGTCGACACACTAATTTTACCGGTCGCCATTTTTCAATACATCGATCGATTGTCCGACCACAAAGTTATTGATATCTCTGATCGGTTTGAATTTTTGTTTGGATAGCATACTCAACGACAACGAGCATAAAAACATGAAGGTTTTCGATTACATCATACACCAAACGTGCCCACGATGCACAGTACCCATCATGCTTTGTGCCTTTACGCACAGTACTAGAGAGTCTATAGACCCAGTTGCCTGAGTTCCAGGACAAAAGGATAGTGAGTGGGAAGCACGCTGGTGGCTCAAGTCATGGGTCCATCACCAGTACAATTATTATTAGACGGTTAATATGGCGATCGTCGCATTCTCCCCAAATATGGGACGTTCTTTTTTCATATCATTTGAGTGAACAAATTTTGGAGGCTTTTTTGGAATAAAGCATACCTAAAGGTGGGACAGGCATTATGGCTTTGTTATAATTTCTTTTCTTTTGGGCATTGTTTTCATTGCCGACCGAATTACCCCAAGTTGGCCAGTTGTCAACTCCAATGAATTTGGCCAAGTAGGAACGAGAAAATATATAAATTTGTGTTTTCTATGAGGTCGTAAATGTGTGTTTTATATAAGGTCGTATGTTCGAATCTCACGGAAGTCAAATATTCCAAACCTTGTGGTGCTGAAGAGTTTATTCCCGGTCGTTAACTTCAGAATTTCAGAATTAGTCAAAGTACGGATAAATTAGTCTACATAGAGAAGTTGGTCAGTTGTCTAAACATTGTGTCCCATAACCCACACTTGCGGCTAAGGGTGTAATTGGATTACAGTTCATTTGCACATGCGGCAACTAGGTTATGACACTGCCTTACACAACTACAATGAAACCTAATTATTAAGAAAAAGTTAAGAATGGACCTAATTCAATTCCATGTGCAAATTTTATTTATTTATTTTCTTTCTAAAGCATAAACCAAAAAATGTGAAATTAACAATAAGGCTCGATAACCATTCAAATGGGGCAAGTTAACAAGATAGGTTAAAGCCTGGTAAGGCTGTGAACGAACTAAGCTGCTCACAAATAGCTCGTGGCTCAGTTCATTAACTCGATTTGTTTAGTAAACGAGTCGAGCTTTACACTCAAGCTCAACTCAGCTCACAAAAGCTTGGTTTATTTGTATGAGTTCGGCTCGTTTAGTATATTAGTTAGGCTCGGCTCAAACAAGGAGAACTCGAACTCGAGTTATAGGCTCGTTTAGTAAACAAGCCGAACTCAAACATAGCGAAGCTCGGCTCCTCTGACGTCGTTTGCACTCCTAAATCCTGGTAAGCACATAGAGATGGATTGAGCATGCTAAGAATCTGAGTTTAACCGATTAAAGAGCCAAAACTTTTATTAGCTCGTATTGAATAGTATCAGTTTAGGAGAGAGACACAAACACAAACCTCTTGTCCATTGCATACACAAGGAACAACATGTTCGTATTGTCCATATTCCGATACTCGGTACATAAATGCATATTCAGATATCAGAAAATGTAATAATATGCAACAACTAAATCAAGTTCAATAGACGATAAAAAAGACTCCATTTAAAAGAGAAACATAGTTAATTATTGTTTTCATCAAGATTTTTCTACCAGGCAAGGCATTCTTATTATTATTATTTTTTTTTGCTCGGGCAAGGCATTCTTATTTTGCACTCCATGGATTCATCATTTCCAATTTGATCTCAAATTATTTGGCTGCCCAATTGTGAAAATAAACTTTCATTATATTCATCCACCACCGACCTAATTAACCTCCCACCACAGACACAAATAAAATAAACTAGTAAAACCCCAAAAAGCAGAAGACCCCACCATCTCAATTTCCATCCTCAAATTGCCCATCAACTTGTCAACAAGCCGGCATATTCATCACCCTCATCGATCCCATCGCCATTATCCTCACCTAGAATGCAAAAAACAATCCAAATTCAATCCCCCAACAACATATCCAAAACTTCTCACTTTCTCTTTTCCCATTATTTTTTGCTCATCCTTTCGGAGAAATTTTCCGGTGCCGAACGGGTACCACGTAAGCCGAGCCGTCTGATGCGATTTTGAAGGGCTCGGATTTGGAGAGAGAAAAAGAAGAGAGAAAGAGGAGGGATGAGAGGAGAGAGAATGTTTCAATCTGACCCGTCCAAAAGTGCATCGGACGGCTCAGAAGTGTCGAGCGGACACCATGTCAGATATACCTGCTCGGCACTGAAAAATTTCTCATCCTTTTGGGAATTCTGTTTGACAAACAGAGCCTAATCATACCACAAATTTTCCGGTGTCGGACGGGTACCACGTAGATCGAGCCGTCTAATGCGATTTTGGACGGTTCGGATTTAGAGAAAGAAAAAGGAAAGAGAAAGAGGAGGGATGAGAGGAGAGAGAATGTTTCAATCTGAACCGTTCAAAAGTGCATTGGATGGCCCGAGAGTGTTGAGCGGACACCACGTGAGATATATCCCGCACCGAAAAATTTCTCATCCTTTTGGGAATTCTGTTTGACAAACTGAGCCTAATCATTCAACAAAAGGAGGGGTCCGTGTGAATTAATTGTGTGTTTGCGTAAGAGAATAAGTGGAGCCTCGGCCTAACTTCCGTCACCGGTCCCCACAAACCGCTACGTTGGATAAATCTACTTAAACCCGAGACTTCTTACTTGGCCACATTGAGAACATTGATCGCGTAAAAATTATGTTCGTGAGACATTGATTGATGTATTTTCGGAATACGTATATGGTAAAAAAAAATAAAGCTTAGAACATTGAATCCAAACCCGTTTCCTTAATATAAATGTATGAAAAAATTTCATATTAGTACCTGACCTATCACACAAATCATATATAGACACTTGACCTTAACGAAATATCACTTAAACATCTAACGTATTAAAGAACTCATCAATTAAACCCCTACAGTCAATCTCTGTCCAAAAACAAATGGAAAACATGTTTCTCATTCCAATTTTGCTAATCGCACTGACTTTTTTTCACAGATTCTGCACTTTTTTGTGGGGCCCATTTTTGGGTCCTATACATATTATCCGATCCATAGGTTATGTCAAAAATATTTTTTTGAAAACCCTTACAAAAATCAACTTCATCGGATAAATGTAAGTGTATAATCCAATCGTACAACTTTTTATTCAGAATTTCGAATTAAAATTCTGCATGCAAAGTTATAAGATTTGATCTAACACTTACATTTACCCCATTGAGCTAATTTTTTATAGGGTCATGCGAAAAAAAAAAAATTAATGAGCGGATCGGTTCACTTTTGGGTCCCCACAAAAAAAATTTATAATACAAATCTTTTCTTCTGCGTTATTATTTTCCTTTTTTCTTTCCCACATAGTGCTGAGTTGTTGTTTTTTTAATTTATTTTTTGCTGGAGCAACTAACACTACCCAGTGTATCTACACAGATTAGTATTACATAGATTTTTTGTTGGCCTCACTTTTGGGTCCTTAAAAATGATCCGATTATCTCATTAGTTTTAAAATATTTTTTGCGTGACCCTGTAAAAAAATTAGCTCAATGGAATAAATGTAAGTATTTGATCCAATCTTACAACTTTTTATTCAAAATTTTAATCCAGAATTATGAATGAAAAGTTGTACGATTGGATCATATACTTACATTTATTTTATGGAGCTGATTTTTTGCAAGATCGCTTGGAAAAATATTTTAGAATTAGTGAACAGATCGGATAATTTGTGTGAGACTCAAAAATAGACCCCATAAAAAAATTGTGCAAAATATGTGAAAAAAAGTCAATGTGGGTAGCAAAATTGGAGAGAGAAACATATTTTCCGTTAGTTTTTGGACGGAGGTTAACGGTAGGGGTTTAATTGATGAATCTTTTAATACGTGATCTTGGTGCAAGAACTCCTCATAAATAAGAGGAATGAGTCGAGGACAACAAAACTTAACGAGTTTAAAAAGTATGTTTGAGCTTAGTGTATTTATGATAGAGCCGATCTTCAATGAGTTTTAATTAAGCTAAACATGAGCCGATGTTGAGTAGATTGAAGTGCTTATATAAGATATGCATAACGAGTCGAGCAATAGCTGAGAATAATTTATGTATTGATTCTGTGGACCCTACACAATTTTCGTCAATCATAGGAGGGTGAATGATAAGCACCCGGAAATGTAATGAGAGGGTGCGCTAGTGTCTAGGTTTAGTTTAATTTGCTTATTAATTAGTTGTTTTTAACTTAGTTGTCTCGTAGAGTGTGTTTGCTTTGTTTTGTAGGTGAATCGTCTAATAAAAGCTTTTAAAGGACAAGGCCACAGCTCGGGCAGAAACTCTCCAGCCAAGGCAGAAGTAGGCCGAAAGCCAAAGCCAAGGCGTGGCCAAGCTGTGGCCCGGGCAGAATCAAGCGTAGCCAAGCTATGGCCAAGGTGTGGCCAAGGGCTGAACTACTTGAAGCTTCAGAACTGATAAGATGGGGCGATCGATCGAAGCTCAAAGGTTCAATCGGTACCGAGCGCTTATCCGGCCCAGTACTTAACCCCTTCGCGATCGATTGGAAGAAAAAGCCTCAATCGGTACCGACTGCCTTTCCTAGTAATGTAAGGCCTGGCTATCGGTACCGAGGCCATTAATGAAGCATCTTCGAAGCATCTTTAGAGCATATTCTGAGCGGGGAATAAAAAGGCATGATGTAATGATAATGGAAGAACGTTTTTTGTACAATTTTCTAGATCTAGCTTAGATTCAATTTGCTTTTTGGGTGTTGTTCTTACTTGTTCTTCATTTCCAGCTCTTGAATACTTTAATTTCTGCCTTATTTAGTTAGTTTTTGATATCGTCGTGTTAATTAAAGTTGTAGCTTTACTCCCGATCTATCTTAATCTCTAGTTTATTTCTAGTCTTGCATTTCATTTATGTTTAGTAGATTTTTGCTTGCTCATATCTCTCTAGATATGTGTGAGTAGTTTTACGGGTTAGGTCATGGGATGATTAGCATCCCATGGCTTGGGCGAAAATCGTATTTTTCACCAAAAAGCTTTAATTTTTAGATTTGAAAATTAACGTGGGGCTCGGATTTGTTTGGTATACCGCCGAGGTGTTAACCTCTTTGATCATGTGTAGGTGAGAGCCTCGCCTACTCACCACACATGATGCTTAGAGCTCTGACGCTCGAGGTGGTTATCGAATGAATTCTATAGCTAGCTTAATAATCGAATCTCCTTTTCCCGGTTTAAATACCTACAATTGTGTATTTTAAATCGCGTAAATTGGTGAAAAGTGCGACTTAGCCCGAGTCGTGAATGCTAGGATCCCTAGACCTAACCTATATTTTCCTAGTTAATTCATTCCTAATTTAGCCATTTTAATTCTACCGTTCAAAGTAAAACCAAGTTGACTGGCTAAAAGTCGAAAACCCTACTTGCATCTAACAATCCGAGGCAAGCCATGAACTAATTCCCTTGGGTACGATCCCGGACTTCTCCGGTTTATTATGCTTCAACCGACTTATTAGCCCTACGCTTGGGGCCATATTCTTCTACAAGGAAGTAAACGAAGCAGTGAACAAAATTATTCTTTCACAATTGCTTGTTTGAACTTATTCTAAAAGTCTAACGAGTTTTACAAAAGTGTTCAAGATTGGTTTGTTAAAGTAACGAACCGATAAAAGATAAACTTTTGATATAAACATCAACTCATGAAAATAATTTTGTACTCCACCCCTTATAAACACACTTCAAATTTATCATTTAGTACTTGTATTGTATGTATTTTTACTAGAGTGGAGTGTTAAAATTATTTTCCTAAATTCCAAATTTCAATAGCATGATTCAATTACTATGCTAAAGAGATCGGACATCAAAGGTATATCAAAAATTAAATTTTAGTTTTTAAAATAGATGGTTCGGCTGTGGCAATAACTTTTAAGTTACATTGTCTATAATCGTCTATTTTATAAATCAAAATTTAATTTTTATTATAGCTATTGACGTCAAATCAAGCTGATTTTGGCATAAAAATCAAGGTTATGAATCTTATACCTTATTGGCCAGTACATGCCAATATTGTCCAATTCTGTTACACTGCACCTCTGATTTTGTTCCAACTCAAATACCGGTTGGTACCAGCCAATACTAAATAGTATCAGACTACTTTTAATTTATTTTTTTAAGTACCGGACAAATATCGGATAGCACCCGACAAATATCGGACTACTCTTTCTTTTTCTTTTTCTTTTTAATAAATGTGTATATTATATTTTAAATTCTTTTATGTCAAAAATAACACTAATAGCGATAAATCCGAAACGGTATCCGATCGTTCACCGATACCGATACGTACCATACAAATAAAAAAAAACGGTACTCAAGTCAGTATGATATTTAAAACCCGGTACAGTATTTAAAACCTTGGTAAAAAGATACTACTCCCTCTGTCCCATTTTCTTTATCCTTTTTTATATTCGCATCAGTTTTTAATCGCTTATATCTTTCAATATGAATTTTAAAAAATATGCGACATGAATCTTATTTGATACTCCCTCCGTCCCCATTAAATTGTCCACTATGATTTTGCGTGCATTTTCAACGGCTTATATCTCTCTACGTATATTATATTTTATGTTTTTGAAATCATTGTCTTATAGAAAAAATTGAAATTTATCAAATAAGATCTATATTTCATATTTTTAGTAATATACATCAAGAAATATAAGCCATTGAAAATGAATGCAAAACCGTAATGAACAATTAAACAGAGACGGAGGGAGTAGTTCTCGGTTAGACTTATAATACAGAATTTTCAAAAATAAGAAAAACATTATAAATTTAAATATATAAATATTTAAAAAATAACAATCGAAATGAAACAGAGGAAATACTATTTGAGGCCTACCAAATAAATGATTCAAATTATACTACAATAAATGCACCATGGATCATCTCGAGAAAAATACTTGGAGTATATAATAATTACTCCATCGAGGAGAGAGAGAGAGAGAGAGAGGGAACCGATGGATTATGTCGGTCAGTTTTGGACTTATCTTTAAGGGTAAATCAACGTGGCGGCCGTCCCACACGACACACTACTTGGCCAAGCAACCCACCGCCATCCCAAATGCGTGCTGCCTATTCCCTCCTCTCTCTCTCTCCTCCTTCTCTCTCTCCTCCTATACGAACACCCTCATATATCTACCCACACACACAATACCCCTATATAAATACAACAGCTGGGGTTATAGGGAGGTTTTTTCTAGGTTAGTTAGAATCTCCTCTCTCTCCTCCCCCTCCTTCTCTCTCTCCTCTTCCGTTACACAGCCAATTATTCCTCTAACAAAGCGAAACGAATCAAATGGAAGAAGCAGGAGAATATTGTTCAAGCACAAGTACAACAAGAAGCACAACGGAGAAGAGGAAACAGAGACAGCACCAGAGAGAGAAGCCGTACCGGGGGATACGGATGAGGAAGTGGGGCAAGTGGGTGGCCGAGATCCGAGAGCCCAACAAGCGCTCCCGGATCTGGCTCGGGTCATACTCCTCCCCCGTCGCGGCGGCCCGCGCCTACGACACCGCCGTGTTCTACCTCCGCGGCCCCTCGGCGAGGCTGAATTTCCCCGAGTTCATAGTCGAGGAGGACGGGGTGGACGGCCACGACATGTCGGCCGCGTCGATTCGGAAGAAGGCAACTGAGGTCGGGGCTAGGGTCGACGCGCTCGAGTCGGCGTTGCAGCACCACGAGGCGGCGGTGGAGGCGGAGGAAAGTCGTTCGGGCCGGGCGTTGGTGAAGCCCGACCTGAACGAGTACCCGGACCCGGAAAACTCGGACGACGACGATTGAAGAGGAGTTTTTTAGGGTTTGGTGTCGGAGGATTAAGGCTTTTTTTGTATAAAAAAAAAAAGCGACTTCGTGATCGATGTAGAAATTGCTATCGATCGAGAGAGAAGTCTTTGAACATGATCGAGAGAGAAGTCTTTGAACATGATCCGAAGGGATCGTGTCGATTTAGTGAATCTTTCTTTTGCGATTAAAGTTTCATCTCTCTCTCTCTCTCTCTCTCTCTAGATAACTACTAGTATAAATATCTCGAGGTAAATATAGTTGTATCAAATACAGATTAAAGAGGCTTTTAACGGAGATCCAAGTTTGTTTGTTCTACGAAGTTGATTGTTGATTTTCTTTTCTCGTCCTCTATATCATCCGTTTGTGTTGATTTTGATATGTTGTCGGCGATCTTTAAAAAGTGAACGGTTCCGAGGATATTTTGGGGGTGTTATCGGAGGAGTGGGGAAGAGGCGGGGATGCAAACAGAAATGAAAAGAATAGAACAGTGATGATGATGGCCTACATGGCTTCAAATTAGTTGCCCGAAAAGTTGGATAAGAGATAAGGCAGAGAGTTGGGTGTTTATACCGGTTTTTTTGACGTCGTTTGGTGTGGAGTGTGGACACACCACCGCCACGGCGTGCGTGTGTGTGTGTGTGTGTGTGAGAGAGAGAGAGAGAGAGAGAGAGAGAGAGAGAGAGAGAGAGAGAGATGTGGTAGTGGTCCAGGGACAGGGTGAGATTGTTGGCGTCAAGAGATGGGGGGGTAGTGGTCCTGGATGATGGAGGTAGTCGCCGTCAGGAGATGGTGGGAGGTGGGGATAGGTTTGGTAACTAGTGGTGGCGCACGATGGTGAAGGGAGGTAGGCGGTTGTTTTCCCTAATGGAGCGGTGAGTGTTCTTTTTACCGGTGGCGAGTTGCAGTTCCTCTACGAGGAAGCCCTACGAGAATTGTGTGAGGATTTTTATGGAATTTGGACCGTTCATCTCTGCAATATCCATATGTGTTTGTATTTTTTACCTGTAAAAATTAATTATTACCGATCAAAAATACGAACACATCTAGTCCATTAATTGTCGAGATCGGCGGTTTGGATGAAAACTCTCACACGATCCTCACATAGAAATCCTCTAATTAGGGACCATATAAAACACATCCGTCAATTTTACGTTAAATACTAGCATTTTTAATGGACCTTATAAAAAAAACACTCAAGAATTTGAATGGCTTTAGCAACACTCAAGAATTTGAATGGCTTTAGCTAGTGAATGTGAAATAACTAACTCTAATGAATTAAATAAATTAGGTCAGTAACCTATAACTCAATAACTTACCCTATAAATTTGGCCTCCTATTTATGCACTCATTAAATTTTGTGGGACTAATTTGTAGATTTAAAAAAAAAAAACTGTTTTGTGATTATTTTGGGATAAAATAAGATGTTTGGAAAATATTGTTGTTGCAACAATAATGTTGGAATAAAATGTATACCTTGGGTACGTATAAGAAAATATTTTGAGTTATTTTGTTTTTCAAAATGTAGGATTGCTCTACTGTAATCCTTGCTCTAGTACTTTAAAAACTTCAAAATGGTACTCCTATT
This sequence comes from Rhododendron mucronatum var. ripense, assembly GCA_019656295.1. Lineage (NCBI taxonomy): Eukaryota > Viridiplantae > Streptophyta > Magnoliopsida > Ericales > Ericaceae > Rhododendron > Rhododendron mucronatum. Next base: position 743,605 of record BPLT01000131.1, on the reverse strand, counting down.
GCCATCGAAGCTTCAAAATGGTAATGTGGTTGCTAAAATATATACATATATATTTTCATTAAACTTTAATTTTCATAAAACAAAGTTTAGCTAGTCTATTGGAGTGACCATCCACTCAATAAATTAATGACCTCTTATCAATCCATAAGTGGTCTTATTTTTAGCACAAACTAACATTGAGCCATTCAATTTTAGCCACCCCATTGGAGATGCTCTAATAAGGTCAATATTTAAAAATACCATTAACGAAAAAATAAGAATGTATTAATTATGGTTCTGGGCGCTGCGATAGAGTCAGGGTTTCTGAGAAGTGAGTCGATGCTTAGAAAATTGCTAATTCATAATGTACTCCTTTCTTTACAAATAATGGTTCCTTTGAGCAGCCGTGTCATTTATATAACTTTTATATTTAGCAATTTATAATATGATTTTTTATCATTTAAAAATTTTATATAATACAATTAATTGAGATTTATCAAGTAAACCTCATATAATATGTAAAAAATAATATTCTAAAAAGATATAAATAGTATTTTGGTATGTCCCAAGTAGTGAAAAGCAACCATTATTTTGGGACTGAGGGAGTATTAAGTAACATAGATGATGTTAACGGCACCCTTCGAGCATTAGTAGGCCTATTTGGCTTAATAATACAGTTGGATTAGAAGGTGCAAGTCTCTTTTAAAAGGGTAGAGTGCTGCATTCTTAGTATAATTACCATACTTGCTAGGTCAAAATTACAAAATAAAATAAAATTTCAATTGATTACAATTATATGAAAGAAGTCATTGGTTTCATGGAAAGGATGACAAATTAAGGATATAATTTCCCCTCCCTCTGCAATGGACGGCTGTGTGCTGACCATCTCTATCTATATATATGATAAATAAGTTGGAATGGGTAAACATGGCTACATGAATTCATCACATTTGTATGGCAATAATGTTTAATTAATTTTCAAAGTCATTTTCATGGCTCATTTATCTTATTACAAAAATGTGTGAAATTACTATTCTTAGACTAACTTTGTTTTTATAATCTATGATCTATACATCAACATCTTGAGAATGAATGATATGCATTAGTATAATATGCATTAGTATAACAAGACCCTTTTGGTGGCCTGCTAAGAAGCCATTTCTAAATTAAATCCGGCTTTAATATTGTTTTCTTCAAGAATCTATGTTACAATTTTACACTAGACCCTTAAATTCTTTTTCATTATTATTATTTTTATTATTTGCTTCATTACTCGTAGAGGTTAAATTCATGAAATTAATTGCACCATGACACCATTAATTATTTCTAGTATTTCCAATGTAATACCATCGCAACACCTATCTAGACAAAACTCCAAACCTAAATCTTAAGAGGTAACCCCGTGATAGGAATGAAATAGACCCAAAAAAAAAAACCCAGGATTTTATTGAAAATGTGTTCGCGTTAGTTTACGGGCATCTTTGTAATTTGAAAAAAAAAAAAAAAAAGTTGTATTGGAGTACCCTCCAGAAGAGAATACTCCCCGACTGCAATCAAATGAGTGTTTGATTGGTGTCATTTTTTATTGCAGGTGACCTGTCATATGCATGATACATGCCTAACATTTGGCAATAGGCCAAGTTCTTTCTAAATTATTGCTCTGGTATTCTTTCGATGTTTGTCATAATATTTACGTTTAATTTCTAAATTATTGCTCTTGTATTCTTTCGATGTTTTTCATAATTTTTACGTTTAATTATTTGTCTTATGAGAGAAAAATATAGAGGTACAAAATGCGAACCAAAGTTGAAAAAAAAAACTCAAATAGACTAACACTAAAGGAAAAAAAGAAAAAGAAATAAGAAAGAGCAGATGTTTCAAAACAAAATCGTCTTTTGTTAAGTTCTTTTTGCTTCGTAAGTTTTTACCTTTTAGACTCTTCTTATAGTGACAAATGGTTAATCTAAAAAATTCAACGTGAATTTAATAAAAATTCAAAATGACATAAATTAATACCAAAACAATTAGGGAGGAGTGGCTATATAATCTATTTTACTTTTGGCCGGTACCCTCCCTTCCTATGGTTTCTTTCTGCCGCCAATCAGTACTCCAATAAGATTTTGACATTTTGTCTTCTACAATTGGTCTTTTGCACTTCGGTTCCAATATATAATTCTCTTTTCTATTTTGTTGTTTGGCTGATAAATGTCTCTGATATTTAATGGTCTTAAGCCCTAAGAATAACCTCAAAATGGACTAAGGAATGAATTTTTTATTTTTACTATCGGATGTTCGAGCTAACATACCTCGACTGATTCTCTGAATTCAGGACCTTAAAGCTAACGACTGGACAATTAAACTACGACATTTGGGTTGAACAATAGTATTAGGAACAAAAAACATTCATTTTACTTACCAAAATAATTCATTAATTTTCCGAGCTCGTGATCTTTGAAACAATATATTCAACATTAAATATATACATTTGTTGGATTCCAACACATGCAGCTGGTTCCTGTTCCTGTATCAAATTTCTCCAGAAGAAACCTTCCATAAGTTGGTTGCTATCGATCTCAAATTTCGCTCCTACTCATGTCGAGCCGTCCAAAACACGGATGGGCGCTTGGAACCGCCACGTGGTGGCCATTGCACCCAAAAATTCTCCTGCAGTTCAGTAAACTCAGCACGATGAGTCTTTCATTAATTGGTGGCTTGCGCCCCAGAAGGGATCGATCTTCTCCACCTCTTGCAAAGGCCTAAATTCTAGTATTTCTCTTTTCAACCATGAATCTGATAATGATGAGTGACAAAAAATTTCATAAAGTACTCTTAAGCCAATTCATTTGAAGAAAAATTAAAAGGATCAATACACTTTTATTCGGATCCGTACACATCCATCTATGTCTGTAGCAGTTTTCATGAGAGTATCTGATCAACCACCATTACTAGCCCAACTGTCATTTACGTAGGTGACAAAGATGGTCAAATCTATCCTGGGACAATTCTGTCATTTTCAATTTCAATCTGCATCAATATTGTCCAGCTATTCAAGAAATAGAAGATACTGTATAGGATTTACTTCGGGCAAAGCCAGGCGTCTCGGTCCAGCTTGCGCATCTCAGACTGGTCCCTACAGTCCCTCCCAATGCTCCCATAACCCTTTCTCACGGTTACGATTGGTTGTGAGGTGATTCCAAAAGTTATATATTACCGATAAGTAAAATTCAACATGAGACCTTAGAAGAGAGCGAACCCGTAAGACCTGTAGACCACCAAGCAACCCTGAGGTCATTTTTGTACGATTTTTTTTTTTTTTTTGATAGGCAAAAAATTTTATTCAGAAATCTTGACAAAGGGTACATCAAGATGGAGGAAAGGAAGAGGGAAATCCAACCAAGGGTTGAATGAAAAGAAAAACTGTTCGGACCAAACCGAAACACACCCAAAGGGTACGATTTGTTGATATTGTCTCTGAGGTAGGGCTTATCTATGATGTTGTAAGTTCGATCAGCTGGATAATTTAATGACCATATCCAGTTATGAGAGGCTGATAAAAAACAGGAGAAGCAGCATATTATTGTCGGTGCGCAAATTAAACTAATACACCGTCCTTTTGTTTATTCCTGCTAAGATATAGGAGTAATAGCTTTGTTCAAGAAATCCGGCACAAAAACTTGGTCAACTAATTCGATGTATTCGGACACAGGACAGTCATCTTTTTTTAATAATCAGACGCACAGAGACCAGCTTACATGCACCTTGATTAGTTTTGAATTCTGAAGTTAATGACGGGCAAACCTCCAACCTCTAGTAGCCTCAAGATTTATAATGTTACGCTTTCGTCGGATTCAAACTCGCGACATCTTGAATTACAAGCTTTTTAGTTATTTTCTTGTACCCACTTGATTAAACTTTAGGATCCGGATACAGTACCGGTACACTTAATAGAGACAGCAAAACAAAATTAACCAATTAAATATGACTAAGAAAAGATATCGATGATCATGAAAGAAAGTCTTTGGGGAATACGGCAATAGATAAGGTGCGTGCATCAAATCCATTATTTAAACATTTCTCTAAACGTGTTTCAAAGTGAAGAGATTCTATTCATATTTCTCGGAGCTGGTTGGATGGTGTGAAGACGATAATGTTGTATCTGGATTATATAAATTGGCATATGCTAACATCCGCTCTAAAGGCAGAGAATAATAGGTAAAAAATGTATCGGTATTTGAGAAAAATATATTAATGTTTGTAAAAGCACATTAATATCCGTGAGATATGTGTTAAAAAAATAGAGTCCCACATTACTTGGGAGTGGAATGTGTGATCACTTAATAACATTTGGCACATCTCTACTCATTGTCAATTGGTTTTGAGACAAATATAAAGTTTCTACATTGTATCATATCAGGGCCCGTTCCACACCACATTTTATAAAATTCACAATTTACACCCCATGATTACAGATCAACAAAAAGGCTACACGATAGTAGGATCCAAAAGTGGTCATACATAACATGACAGACCTCAAACACGGTTGCACGTTAGGGGGATGTTAAAAAAATAGAGTCACATTACTTGGGAGTGGGGCTGCACAACGATAGGACCCAAAAGTGCCCACACGTGACAGACCTCAAACACGATTGCACCTTAGGGGGATGTTAAAAAAATAGAGTCTCACATTACTTGAGAGTGGGGCTGCACAACGATAGGACCCAAAAGTGGTCACACGTGATAGATCTCAAATGCGGCTGCACGTTATGGGGGATGTTAAAAAAATAGAGTCTCACATTCCTTGAGGGTGAAATGAGTGATCACTTAATAACATTTGGGATCTCTCCACTCATTGCCAATTTATGTATTGATAGCCGAATTTGTTTGAAATTATTGAAATATTATCTTTTGCATAATGGGCGAAGTTTAGCAAAACTATTAAGAAAATGCTAATATCCGCCCAAAAGGGCGTTTAGCAAGACTGTAAAAAATTTATCAAGGTAAAGAAATATGATGTGTCAACATCCTCTGATCATGTCGTCATCTACACAGTGGTTCCTAACTTTTTTGGGCCCGAGGTGAACTTCAAAGTTTAGGCTCCTTTCATAATTTATGAGCACACAAAATAAACAGTAAATCGAAAGTAATGATCATAACAAGAAGGTAAAAGTATCATTTAAATATGGATCTGGCTTTATAGGGACTGCAGTGTGCAGTTGGTCGAATAAAGATTCATATCGAGCTTATTTTCATGATCAGAATCGTTCCCGTTGTAGAGCTCGTCAAAAACTTCAACCACGTTAAGATTCATGTTTAATTAATTGAATAATTTTTAATACCTAATTGGTTCACGTTTATGTTTCTGAAAATGGATATTGCCACACTGGATCAAATCCATCAAATCTAATTCAATAAAGTAAAAAGTCACTCCGATCAGGTATTAAACAATTTCCAATTAACATGTTTTTTTATGGGGTTGAAGTTCTCAACAAGCTCTATGACATGAACGATTCCGATCATGAAAATAAACTCGATACAAGCCATTATTCGGCCAATTGCACGGTGCAGTCCCCTTGCCGACAAGCCAGATCCTTTAAATATCACCCTTCTTGCATTTTTAACTGCCAAAGTAGCAACTACGCTAGCATAATCAACCATTTCTGTTCATAATGGACTAATTTTTTATACCTGATCATACAATATACCCAATAAAATGTGGGAACCTCTATTTTTTTTAAAGGAAATTGGGAGTCCAAGGCTTTCTCGCCTTCCGTGAGTGATCTGGTCATCTGTCATGTGATTCTTAATGTGATGAAAAATGAAAGTAACCATGGTCTCATTCGAAGAATTCAAAATGTGCATTTGTGGCTCTCGATGCATACGCTATTCATGCAAAAATTAAGTTGATTGAACATGGATATCCATGTGATCAATAAACCACAACTATCGTAACATCAACGAATAGTCAACATATAATCGTTCATAGGTCTTGAAATAAATCCGATTCAATGAAGCCTTTATCGTGGACCAATCAGGCTCATATTTTGACTAGGCGATTTACACATTGTGATCTACCAAATAAACGGATCAAATAAATCATCAAATAAGAGCAGGAGATTTTATCTTACGTTTCATGGGAGATCACATGAGATATTATTGCCACACGAGAGTGTACTTTTTCGAAAGGGATATGCTACCAAAGATGAGTTTCTTATCTTCTGATTGGTGATTGCTCAGTTTCTCCCTCAATTCATGGTTCAAAACAATGGCTTAGCATTCAAGTTAGGCTATCATAGATCATGATCACCAGTGTTTGATTTCAACAGGTTTCATGACTGCAAATTCCTAGAAATCACTGAATAATTAGACTCTGTTTACAGTCTTCTCAATATTGTGGGATCTTAAATACATCATCGTGCATTTTTACAGTGGAAAAATCTACGATATATATCCCTTAAAAAGGTGTACCATATGCACCTATTTTATGGTTCATTCATAACATTTTAGCGTGTTTCGTAACTTTTGTTCCAGTTGCAGTACGATTCATAATATTTTCATTATGATTCATAACATTTTGATGTATCTCGTAACCTTTATACGATTCGTAACTTTTTAGCAATACAATTCGTAACATTTTCTCTGTGACTCATAACATTTTGGGGGTGCATTTGATATACACTCAAATAAGAAGTGTGTATTGTAATATTTCCCTTTAACAATATAATGTTTTCATTTCAGAAAACTAAAAATAACAAGGAACAACATAAAAATTGGCGCAAAATTCTCCACTTACTTTTAAATAGGTGCCGAGTGGAAGGGCTATCGCTCAATGGATAAAAGTTACGCTAGAGATAACAAGTTGATCTTCCCCAAGAGCTCACATCGATGGAAAAGTTTGGCACCTCAATGTCGGTTGTTTGCCACCTAATTAAATTTTGAATGCAGGGACAGAGCAACCTTTGGATTTGGGGAGGCCCGGGCCACCCCCAACTTTGCTAATACCACCCCATGTATACACATATAAATGGTAGTAATAATTTGCTGCACCGGCACCCCCAAACCATTGGTCGGCTTAGGAATGATGATTCCATTCCTTCCTAAATCATTTCCTAGAACCAAACACTTACCTCAGTTCTAGAAGCCAACATGCTTGACAAAAGCGTATATGCCACTGATTTTAAATCCCCAAACCATTCATTGCTAGAATAGTGAACACTTCAACTTATGTGAGTGAGGAATTCGCACAACGAAAATGCCTATTGATTCACTACTTTCCAAGGGATGTCAGGTACACAGAAAATGTACCCCGAAATTACCAGAAGTACACATAAAATGTACCCCGGTTGAAATTACCCGAAAAGTAAATCTGTCCCATTGGATTTATGAAGTGAATCTGTATCATTAATTTATATTTTCGGAGAAACCTTGAGGGTATATCTTCTGTGTACCTAGCATTTCTCGTGGTAAGGTTTCATACGTTCAAAGGATGATCATAGGTTTCTGAGACGATCTTGGTAGAGCTGCTTTGGGGTTTGTTTCAAAGTCTTCAGGATGCATGAATCTTGGAAATCATAGAAGGGGCGTTGATGTGGCTGAGCCTTTTATGCAAGTTTTGGGCTTTTGGGTTTTCCTGCTGCTTTGTGTCGTTTGGCATGGCTTTTGATCTGCAGCTGAAGGCGTTGTGGTTGGGTGATGAACAAAAAATTTAAAGTCATCCGGGATTGGTTTGCGCTTTTTAGTTCCTATGATTTTTGCTTGTAATTGTCCTTTCGTCCATATTATTCTTGGTTGGCGTCTTGTCTTCCCTGGTCTTGGGTATTGGGTGGTGTACGCCATCATGTCCTTGGTCTGTTTAATCTTTTTAAAATAGCAAAGTTTTTTTTTTTTTTTTTTATAGGCTAGAATAGCAAAGATTAATATATTTCTTTTGTCAAAGCGGAAAAATGTGACAAGAAAAGGGATAAAGAGCAACTTTATCTTCCTTTATATAAATTAAAAAAAAAAAACTCAGTCATGAAAGGCAAAAGAATCTTATTCAGGATATATAATAATATTGTGTTTCTTATGGCACGATGCTTTTATTATATATTCTACAACAGAAGGATAACAATGTACTAACCTACCATTTCACTTGCTAGTACTAGTCCCTTTCTCCACAACACGTGTAAGTTTCACTCACTCTACACCTGGAAATGCTACTGGTACAGTAGTTGGGACACGGTCAGCGCGCGCTTGGACCCGTCTCGGACCAACAAAATTAATCAAAGTTGTTCATTTTGTTCAATATATTTTACTTAAGGTCCTGCAAAAAATCAGCTTCTTCCGACAACGATAAGCGTTTACGAAACATCCAAAATTGCTTAAGAAAATTTCTAAAGCGATTTTGGACGCTTCGTAAATGCCCTTATCGATGTCAAATGGAGCTAATTTTTTTAAAAGGACAAAATATATTGAACAAAATGAGCGGCTCCGATTATTTTTGTTGGACCCGAAACGGATCCAAACGCTCATTGTACACGCCGTCTGTGCCCAAGCTACTGTGCTAGTAGCAGCATCCACACAAAAAACCTCTGCATCAAAAAAATTTAAAAAAATATAATTGTACTTGCATGATTTAACAAAAGAGAACTGGGAAGTAAGCGAGGAAATATTTTAGCAATTTGAAAGCAACGTGAAACTACTGCAATTCCAAAATGTAATCAAGTGGAGTATTGCAACATGAAAACTATTGCTTCTCTCTCTCTCTCTCTCTCTCTCTCTCTCCATATGTGTGGATACCAGTTATTGGCGTTTCCTTTTCTGTTTTTTTTTTGGGTTTAAAGGTCAGGTATATTTGGGCCAGCTTACATGTATCTCAACTATTCCCCTCTCCATTCTGATCAAAGGAAGACCATTAATGTCGGGACTAAGAAATTCACAAAAGATTTCTCTCTTGCGGCCTAGCCACAAGAGACTACCAAATTTCAAATTTACAATTTCTGAATTTACAGCTCATTTTTATTGTCACGTAGGATTGGCATACTTTAAACTAAGGGAAGTCATTAAACAACAGCAAACAGTGGGACCTCTCAGACAGCTTTAGCCTAATTTGTTTAGTAATTCCCACAATAACTTATCATCTTGGAGCCAATTTATTAATGGGATATACTATACATGTCCTATTATTGCTTAGAAATAGAATAGTAACTTTCAATTTCTTGACGTGTTCAATCTTCAAAGTGCAAAACAGGACATTAATTGTGGTTCAAACCACTCAACCAAAATCAATTATTCTGGAGTGCCATGCTCTCAGAAAACCACGACGCCGCATACTTCACTACATGATTGTCGCCTCATGCTGTCATCCGCAGGCGGTAGCCCCTACACACCATAAATCATCGGCTTTGACACAGCTCGTGGGACGACCGCCGTACGCATTGTGCAGGGGCCACCGTCTGTGTGATTGAGAGGCGATGATTTGTGTAGTTAGATAGGCGGGTGTCTCTGAACTTACTTTTTAGAAAAACAGACCAGGCCCACGATGACATAGATTAAAGTAATAAACTTTAAGTGGCCCAGGCCCACTCTGCAGACTGGGATATTATTCCTTTTGCTGGACATATTGAAGTGGCCCAGGCCCACGGTGCAGACTGATATTATTGCAAGATCTTTAAAACAAAATGGAAAAATGACAGCCTAGGATATGTAGTGATGGCAATTTCGGCCTACCCGACCCAATCTGATCCGTTCCCCATCCCAAATGGGTAGGGGATTCGGGAATTATTTAGGGATCGGGTAGGGTATGGGGATAATTTTTTTTAAAAAATGGGGAACGGGTAGGGGGTGGGTATAAGTTAGTACCCGCCCCATCCCCGCCCCACCCCATCCCCGCCCCACTAGCCTACTATATATAATAATTATATATACGTAAGTTAGGGTTCCCGAGCCCCGTCCCACTAGCCTACTATATATATACATAATTTTGACTCTGATTCCGTAGTTGGACTATTTTGTGTTAAACAGCAGTAGGAAACAATTTGGTTATTGTACTCCTCCAATTAACCAATGAACAAATGGTTCATGGCAAAAGTACTACATGAAGTGTTTTTTTAGAGGCTTTCTGTTTCCCAAAACTTGATGAAAGTTAATTGTAATGGCAGCCTAGATTGTGTTTTTTTTGGAATTTAGTTTCATGGTTTTTATTTTCTAATGGCAGGTGACTTTTTTTTAAAAAAAGTTTTGGAATCTTTTGATCCGCGTTCCCCGTTTGGGGCGGAGATGGAGGGTAAAAATAAATCCCCGGTGGGAATCGGGGCGGGGATGGGGAGGGATTTGGGTTTGGGGATCGGGGACGAGGATAGTGGTATCCACCCCCGACCATCCCCGTTGCCATCTCTAAGGACATGTTTTGATAATTAATACCTGCTAAGGACAAGCTAAGAACATTTGTTAATGCTGAAAATGTCATTGGCGGGTATTATTATCGAAACATGTCCTTAGCCGTCATTTTCCCAAAAAAAATCCTCCTTCAAAATCACAAGTATAGTGTCCGAAAATCAAAGTTTCATAAACGAACAGAGTTTATGGAGTTTTGGATTTTGGATTCTAATTATTATCATATTTTTCTCTAATCATTATTTTCGTTTTTCTCTCTATCTCTCTTCAATCATTACTTTTATTTTCAATCATTACTCTATTTATCTCTATACTCATTACCTATAAATTCAAATTTAAAATCTCAAAACGAGTGGGGCCGAAAGGTACTTGAAGTAGTACTCAACTCAATCTAAACATGCGCAAATTTAGGTCATAAACTTATAATCAAAGTTAGGTAACAAAAAATTTCAGATGAGGACATGCTAGTAGTAAGAAGTTTTATTCTTGGTTTTTTTTTTTTTTTAATGAACAAAGGGGAAAGGGTGGGAAAAGAAGGTGTAGGGAAGGTCAGCGTCTGAAAGAAAAGTTGACTCGTTGGCCAGTTGACTGCCCAATCAGGGGTTGACATGCGGCGACTAGCCCGCTAGACATATGGTGTGCGAGGGGCGTGACACGTGGCACAATGTTAGATGCAGCGCGGGTCCCGCATGGAATTGGTGGGGAGACCTGGCCCCACGTTGCGACGGAGAGGGCAAGCGGTCCGCGCGACTAGCACGAGAACACAGGGGGAGGGACGCGAGCCTCGGCGCCCAAACGGACAACTCCCAAGGCAGCCCGAACGGGAGGTAAATGTTGGTATGTTTCCGAAGAAGAAGAAAGAAGTGAGAAAGCCAACCTATAAGCTGATGCTTCCCCAAAGGCATGGTCGTGGTATTGGCATGGCCGAGCAGGTCGAGACCTTGCCTATATGGGAATTGGAGGAGACCTAGTGGCGCGGTGACTTGAAAAGGAGAAGGGATCTCCACAAGAAAAGGAGAGGTCTGGCGAGCTAGAGACACGCGCTACGGAAGAAGACATGTGTTAATATTTCATATAGTCAACTGGCGCGCTCAAGCATTTGGCCCGGATGTCTATAAATACAAAACATTCTCCTCAAACTTTCCGGAGTTGTTGGTTGATTAGACACTCGGAGAGAGATAGGAAGTTGGTGAGTGTTCCAAGAGATGAATATTCTATCCTCAATATCTCTATTGTCTTCCTCTTAGACTTTCAAAACCAACGTCACAAAGATTGACTGTCATAGTCCATTCTGTACACCTTTGCCTTCTCCTTCACCCCCAAGAGATTCTCCCATTCCTCATCTTGACCGTTGATTATTCATACCGCTCCAGCGCTCATACATTCGGGTTAGAGAACATTTGACCCACACACCTCTCTTACAGAAGGAAAAGTTTAAGTAACTTTCCTCCCCTTTTTTTGGTCTGATAGAGAAGGAAAAAAAAAAAAAGGCAAAGTAGAGTTATTAGCATAGTAGAATTTTTCCCTTCCTTTTCTCACATTTTCCTTCTTAATTGTTGTCGCTTCTCGTCTCTCACTTTTCGTAAGTTCCAAACAGAGCATTAAGCTTAAAATAAAAGGGAAAAAGCAGTTAAACTGGGATATTTTACCCATGACTCTTTATCTTCTCATACAGAAAAGTAATACTATATGGGCATGGAACTTTATTTGTGAGTGTATATTTTAGCTGGCATGCCCCATGTATTGACCCAATGTGATTCTGCACATGGTGTTGTTGTAAAGCTACTCACATTGATGGTGTGGTTGTGGTTGATGGATTTGACATGAATTAGAAAATAACTTCGGTGTCTCCGATCTTTTTGGGGACACCGCAACCGAAATTCCCCCAAAACTTTGAAGTTTCTTGAACCCAAAAGGTTATAAGGAAAAATAGTTGAGTGTTGGGATTTGCAAAGTCTGATTCGGCTATCAATTGCCACTTCACCGACTATGACGGGTTCGACTAGCAGTGTAAAACCCTAAGACGTATATAATGTGCCATACGCAATCAATGCAGCTTGAGAAATTCTTTTTCATAGATGCGTGTCAACTGTCAACTTGGGAGCCGCAGATGTTCCCAACTACCCGATTGAAAAACCGCAGAGAATACTTGTGCCGTGCTTTTCTGTTCGCGTTCTTTGCCTGATTATTCTTTGTGCAATTGTGCACGTGAGTTAGTTGGGGTCGGTTCAACAACGCGGAGTCCACACATGAAAGCAAGATGCCTGCTAAAGGTACTGAACAGATAAAGAAACTTAGCAGTGACAACCCTGCTCTCAAATGTGCATTCCCTCTACCATTCCACCATACGGTCAAACAGATATTGAAGCAAACATAAATTAATGAACAACAGATTTGCAGGATGATATGGGGAAGTAGTTAAAAATTAAAAGCACGGACGGCCATGTTTTTGGCAACAAAAATACTCCGGTGACAAAGAGATTGACGCGGCGGAATTCACAAAAGATTAGTTAGCGTACTAATCCAAACGAGATAATCAACCCGTCGCAACGAGCAATTCTTGCGCACAAGAATGAAAGAGAAATTCTTTGCAATATTATTAATCAAAAAGCTTAAAAGTTTAAATAATTGAATAACTTACGCCCCTACTTATACTAATAGGAGTCCTAATTATAAGGTAACTACTTAGAATGGAAACCAAGCAAAACATTACTTGGACATAAAGACTAACAGAATTAAAAGACTAATAGGAATATGCCTAAACAAGTGGCATTAAAAGGGGAATTCCTAAAATAAATAATTCCTACAATAAAGTTTCCATAAAATACAAAAACTCCCTATTTTCGTCCTACATTAGTCTCATTTTCTTCAAAAGAACTCGATCTCGAGTTCTCATTGGGAATCTGCCATCTTCCATGCCAAAGAAATAGATACGTAGAATACTTCAACTCCTTTCTTAACTTGAAATAAAACTTCAAGAAAAAATGTATTTGCAAAGATTGTTTCTCAGCATGCTTTAACTTGTTGACACAATTCATTAGATGCACGTTGGGAACCCAATCAAATTGTTGCACTCCAAGAAAATCGACAACTAGAACCTTATGCTGAAGTCGCTGGTTCTCTAGACTTTGATTTATTATAGAGTTGGTTGCCACTCCTTTGTCAGAAAATTGAATTTCAACAACAGCCATATTTTCTTGTAGTGTTGCAGTCAACTCCATTGTGGGTGATTCATCAAGCCCAAACGCACAAACCTCCAATGCAATATTCTTTTGTTCCTCCACAACCGCATCCGAAACAATTTCAATATCCTCTTACACACAAGGATCGATGTTAATTTCATTTTGATCTTCAACTTCAATTTTGACCTCTCCCACGGCTTCTACAATAATTTGTTCTGCATGATACTGTTTTGGCCTATATCTTTCCTCCAACAATTGCTCATAAATCCTTGGTAAAAATTTCTCCATCATATATTTTTTAATTCTGTACCATGCATAAATTCGACGCTTACCCAATCGATCTCTTAGAAATTGCAAATCTAGCCACCATCATAGCGCTGGACCTGTAAGCTTCACTAACAAATACCTCCACATTTGTTTTGGTGGAATTTTTGCATACTCGAAGGAATCTTCGATGTCTAGAATCCAATCCAAACGATCTTTAAAAAATTCAAGACCACTAAATTTTGGCAAATTATCGTAATACCTGAAATTTGCTTGTTGCTTTATCGACTGACAATCATCATGGTTCTCGAATAGCTCGCCTTCAAATTCATTTCTATTATCGTAGTGATAATAAGAATATCCTTCGGAGACGTTTTGGTGAATAGGTTGGTTGCGGGCAAATCCCTCAACGCAGTTCCTATTCTGGTTAGGAGGTTGGCGATGGGCAAATCCCAACGCGCGATCCTTCTTAACCCTCTATGGCCTTTGGCGAATTTGTAGAGTCAACCCATGCAGCACCTCACGGATCTCTGCGAACTGAGTGCAAGTATCTTGACGGATCTCGGCTAACAGATTACTTCGATCCTGCAACTGTGTTCGGGTATCCTCCATCATCTTCCTTAGGTCAGCAAGCCCACGACCAACGTCAATGGGTGTGTCTTCGACTTTGTTTGGTGCCATCGAACCAGGCAAAACCTTGCTCTGATACCACTTGACGCGGCGGAATTCACAAGAGATTAGTTAGCGTATTAATCCAAACGAGATAATCAACCCGTCGCAACGAGCAATTCTTGCGCACAAGAATGAAAGAGAAATTCTCTGCAATATTATTAATCAAAAAGCTTAAAAGTTTAAATAATTGAATAACTTACGTCCCTACTTATACTAATAGGAGTCCTAATTATAAGGTAACTACTTAGAATGGAAACCAAGCAAAACAATACTTGGAAATAAAGACTAACAGAATTAAAAGACTAATAGGAATATGCCTAAACAAGTGGCATTAAAAGGGGAATTCCTAAAACAAATAATTCCTACAATAAAGTTTCCATAAAATACAAAAACTCTCCATTTTCGTCCTACATCAGAGATAATGTTGAAAGTGATAAAACCGAATATTCTGAGATACAAAGTTGGAGATGTGATCGAACCAAGCCCATAACTGATTAATTTTCTTAAAGAAGATGGTTCCAGGCCTCAATTAATCTAATATTGTGGACAAGTCAGGCTCGTCTTGCATTAGTCCGAACAACTTACGAGTAGATCACATCGAATTGGAACACATATCCACATACTATTACCAACCTTGGCTTTGAACTACCCTTTCTCCATTCTCTGCCAATCAGAACACGAAAAATCCACTGAGAGAATCGCATTATGACACTGATGTTACGACACATGGAAATTTATTGGTGGTAAATTCTTAGGCTCAGATATCGCGTTATCATAGTTGAAGCAGGACTTTACCCCTTCTTCACTTTCATCTTCTCAAGTACCGAAGGGGAACTTATGAACGACGCGCCTCTGTATTCTGCTCTGTGTTTTAGTCAGTCAACTACAGCTTTGCATCAGCAGAAAGCATGTCTAATAATCTGAAAAAAAATCTAATACCATTCCGCCTTCCGGTAAAGAAAAATAATTCAATCTCCCAGCGTCGTATGCCACTAATAAATGAACACCAGTTCAGTACAGTACTGATGTTTGACACAAGCAGTGAACATTTTTCTGATCGGCTACAAGCAGTGAACATTAAGACTCGCGCAAAATTTGTAGTCTGAAAGGAAAGCACGAGGTGAAATGTTTTTACCGCCTGCTTTGCTAAGTTCGCTGCTACCATGGTATACAACACAACTTTCGCCTTAGAGAGAGCTAGACAAGATGAGAAGAGATACCAATTTCACAGATGGCAGACTGGTTGTAGTTTTCAGCGTGAGATAACATTACAACTCCTCTACTGAAGCCATTCCATTACGGACATAGTGACATTCATATTGATCCTAATGGTTTGGCGGAATAAAACTTCCTGCCGGAATTGGCAATTGATCTTGCCAATATTCTCGATGGAATGACATCTTACCTTGCTTCAAAATTTGTAACACCTTTATCGTCCATTGATCACGTTACGTTTGATGTTACAATTTCCCCAGTTCAGAGTCTTCAGACGTCAAATGAAACTTATATATGATCTTATACCCAAATGAATTTTCTGTAACGGTTCCGAGTATAAAATTTGAACTCCGTTCACAACTGGCACCAGCCAGCAATAAACCATTGACTGACCATAAACGAGGGAATCCGCCCGAAAAAAAGGTCTCCCTGGGGAGAAAATTCCAATGCCAAAGAATTAGGACCCCTCAGCCTAGGAGACTTGTAGAACACATACTGAAAGGGCAGACAAACATAACAAGCTAGATGTTAGTTACACTGGCCAATTAGGACATCAAAGTAGTTTCATCTTCAAGGTAAATGACTATCAAGTTTTTTTTTATCGGCAAAAATAACATTTTATTAAGGGAAATGGGAAAGGAGATTCAGGCCCAAGGGTTGGAAAACAATCAAAGGACAAAGCCCAAAACACCTGATGGCCTAAAAAGTCCAGATAAAATAAATACAGTCCATAACATCTGATGGCCTAAAAGCCTAAATCTTACAATTAAGCACAAAAATAAGTCTAACCCACTAGGGTGGGCTAGTCCAAGAGCACCCAAAACAAACCCTAAAACACTTGTAAAAAATTCTATCCCTGCTGCCTAGCAAAGCAAGCCACCGGACAGACACCAGCACCACCAACTGCAGACCAAATAGCCTCCGTTCACCACCTTGCCGCCACTGGCCACACAAATGGAGACGAAACCTGGCATCCAAACAAACTTGCCAGAGCCGCGGATGCTCACCAAGTCGTTAAGCAAAACCAAGGATCTAGCCACGCCGCGCGTGCCGTTGAAACCCCGAAACACCTTGCTGTTCGGCAAAAATCCAAGGAGAAACGCAATTCTAACCTTGAGGGAAAAATGCAAAACCAACATAGGTGGAAATGGGCTTATTTACCTTTTTGGTCCCTAAAGTATTAGGAGTGCCAATTTCGTCCCCAATCTAAACATTTGTCCAATTTCGTCCCCAACGTTTAAAATGTGTCAATTTGGTCCCCATCCCTAACACCGTCTCTCTTGTCCGTTAAACTGCAGGGCATCATTGGTATTTCACCCCAAAACACTACAACAATCTATAAAAAAAAAAGATAAATAAAAAAAACAAAACAAAACCAAAAAACAAAAGCAAACGCAAACACATTAGTGGTTCAGTGGCCCATTCAAACCCTAACACCCTCCTCCTCTTTTTCCCATTTCTTGATCATAGTCAGCCCCCATCCACATATGCCAATTTCGCTAGATTCTGACCAAAACTTCAACAAACACAAATCTTGAAAATTAATTTTTTTTATTACGGTGAATCAAAAATCGGCTCCGATGGCTCCTTCCAAGGGATCCGACAGCCAAGCTCAACCATCGTCTTTGTTCTTCAACGATCAGTTCGACGGCGTTTTCGTTCCTTTCTCCCCTCCTGTCCTCCCTCCTCGGCTCCATCTCTATTGATTCCGTCCATTCCGGCGAGCTCTCGCCGGATACACTGTTGGGTGTATCCGGTCTTGGGCCTAACGGCAAAGTGGTCCCTTGTCGTGTGGTGGTGATCTTATCGGTGATGTGGCTCGTGACTGTGCCGGTCTTCCGATCTGCTGGTGGCGGCTGCGGTGCGGTGGGTGGTTGTCGGGCTGAGGAGGTTTGCGTTGCTACAGTTAAAACCCTTCCATTTCTTGTGTTTGCTGTTCGTTCTCGGTTCCACCGGGGTGAGTGTTTTGTTGTTCGCTATTTGGTTTGGGTGTGGGTTCCCGGTGAGGTCGTCGTTTTTTACGAAGGTGACTATTTTGGTCACCGCCGTGGATGCTCGGGGTTGACTAGGGTTTTAAGGGGTTTATGCTAGGGGTTGATTTGGATGCTTGCTTGGGGTTGATTTTAGACTATTTCAAGAGTTGGTCGGTGTGGAGCGCTTCCCGGTTTGTGCCGTCGTGGGGAGTAATAGAGGGGTGGAGAGGGTGCGCCACTGGTTGTGGTTGCGGTGGTGGTTGTGGTGGTGATGGTAAGAGGATGGCAAGGGGTAAAGTAGTGGAGGAGAGCACGGAGATGGGAGTAATTTTTTGTTTTTTTTTTTTTTTAATTTTGTTGTACTGTTTGAGGGTGAAACATCAGTGATGCCCTTTATTTTAATGGACAAGAGGCACGGCGTTAGGGGTGGGGACCAAATTGACACATATTTTATATGTTGGGGACGAAATTGGATAAATGTTTAGATTGGGGACGAAATTGGCTAATCGTTAATACTTTAGAGACTAAAAAGGTAAATAAGCCGGTGGAAATGTATTAAATTTTAAAAATGTTCTTCCTACTAACGTCCATTGGGCAATAGAAATTACTCACATGATCTAAAAGAAAGTTAGAACTTTCCTACACTTTTACTACTCCATATATCAACACATAAAGACGGGAAAGACTCCGGTACACACATTATGAATTTTTGTGGCCCAAGAGATGAATTTTTGTGGTTGCTTTTACGAGTGTTGAGGTGTTTATGATTTTTGTACTAAAAAACAACTGCTCAAGAAGGCAGTACTCTCCAATTCACTTTTTACTAATATTGATGCACTATTAACCCACGAAGTCGTGACATACTCAAGGTGTGTACAAAGTGTATGAAGATAACAAGAATTCTGTACCCATGCATATGCCAGAAATCAAATCCTGCCACGAACCGTATGAATTGATGAATTGGCCATGTCATATTTTGCATTCATCTTTGTTGAACAGTCACATCACAGAAGAAAGAAGCTTGCGAGTGAAAACTCCCTACGCACTCTTCTACCACCATATCTCAGTAGGACAACCAAAGAACCGAGTCCCTTGCGAGTAGCTCGAGGATTGACTCATTAAGTTAATAAAGAAGTTCAAGCCAGTATTTCATCCTCGTTTTTTCATAAATGAACTAGCTGAACTCGAATTAGCCGAAGCTTGGCTAGAACCATTCGTGCGAATATTGAGAGAGGCGGTTGATGAAATTTTCCGCATCTTGGCACTCCAATGGCT
The DNA here is from genome assembly GCA_019656295.1 of Rhododendron mucronatum var. ripense. Classification (NCBI taxonomy): domain Eukaryota; kingdom Viridiplantae; phylum Streptophyta; class Magnoliopsida; order Ericales; family Ericaceae; genus Rhododendron; species Rhododendron mucronatum. The sequence continues at coordinate 724,674 of BPLT01000131.1, read as the reverse complement.
GCTTTCAATAAAGAGAGGGAGAATCAAAGAGCGGCCTGATAGGAACATTCAAGGATACGAACAGATAAAATGAGCACAGTACTGCTTTAACGACTATGATACATTCTATATTTTATTTGTCAAATTTTAGTATCACAAGACTCTTATTGACAAAAATTTTGGCATTAACAAAAACAGTTTTGGAATTTTTGGAATTTTTCTTTTTAGCTCTTATTCAAATTTTTTTCGCGTTTATTAGTTTTGTGTCTAACTTTTGTGGGTTATTAATTCGTCTCGAAAAGTAAAAGCTCATACACAATAGTTTTTTTTAGTGGTGTCAACTAGTGGTAGGTATGCTTAGCAAAAAAAAAACTAGTGGTACATATAAAAAATGAAAAATAAAATGCTCAGTAAATGTTTGGAAATTTTGGCTTAGTGGGTTCACTTGACACCATAATATCGGACCACTTTTTCACCATCTTTTTTAAAACCAATTGGTGGTAAGAAAGATTTTAATTAAGTCTTTTATGATATGATATTCGATATCGCACCCATAAGTCTGTTTTTAGAGAAATCACAGGGAGTATTTCTTTCGCTCTATGGTCAGTAGGCTCCAACGACAAGCACTCTTGGGTTATACTCTACTAGTAGTCTCCGGCGAGACTAGCTCCTTGCTCCTATAAATAGTTTTAAACATTTTCGAAAGCTTTATGCAAGCACATTATGTGACCTGGACATGATTGAGATATTCGGAGACAAATGGGATCAGTTGACCCATTGACTTCAAATTTTCGCAAGGGATGTTTATTGTTTACATCCAAAATATGCTTATCTGGCCCCACTTTAAATTCTTAAGGACAAAGTACAGATTACCTCATTATAGTTTGGCTCTTTGGCAAATGATCTCGCTGTGATTTACTAATGACCAATTCGCCTTCTTATGGCTTCAGACTAAAGTGCAACTCTAACTCCGTTAACAGAAAATGTTAAATGACTTATGTACCCATGTACTTTATTTTGAACAAGCTTGAACACCACCAGTCCACCACCATCTCCACCATCACCGATGCCAACACCCGTATGACACCGCCAGTCAGATGCCACCTCCGTCTCACTTACCTCTCTCCTCATCGTTTTGCACAACTTCTCTCTCTCTCTCTCTCTCTCTCTCTCTCTCTCTCTCTCTCTAAATTTTGCTATAACTTTGACGGGGGAACCCAAATCCCCAAACCGAATTCTGCCCATTTCTCCCCCAAACCCGTTTCTACTACACCACCAGAGAGAAACAAAACCATTTGTTTACATATTCTCTGTCCTTGGAAATCAATCCAACTTACAAATCAACATAACTAGTTTCCTTAAGAAATTGGAACTTTCCTTGTTTTTCTCTTTAATAATTGAAATGGTTCTTGAATTCAATGCAACAACTAGGACAAATTAATGTGTTTCTTTCCTAATCGTCATCCCCTCATGGATCAACTGGACCGCTTGGGTTCACCCTTCCTTGGTGGTGCCATGGCCCATGAACCTCGTCGATCGGCAACCATGAATAACCTTCTGTTTCACTGAAGTAACCCAGCCAACTGCAAAGCTTATACACCCAAGATTGAATGCCAATTTTCCTTAATTAAAGGTTGAACGATTTGGGTCCACTTTTTGTGCCATATCAGATATCTGTGTTGGATCTGTGTTTTTTTATGTGTGTATAGACTTATTTGCTTATTATGGGGAGAAGATGAAGAAGAAGGGTACTTTGATCTTCTTCATTAGAAAAGTAAATGCTTATCTAATTTTTTTGCTAATCCCCTCTCATAATAGGCATGTGTAGTACACCTCCCGTCAGTTTGGAAGAAAAATGTAACAGTAATACTTTAATCTAAAATCATAGGGAGGCGAATTGGTCATTAGACAAGGATGTCATCTGTCAAAGGGCCAAACCACACAGAAGTAATCTGTACTTTGCCCTTGAAATTTGCCCCTACACGTTTTAAAGGTATGGTACTTAGGAAACTAAGAACATCTCCAACCTTAACCCATTTTAATACCCAAATTTAAAATTTGGACAAAACCCATCAAAAATCATCTCCAATCTTTGACCTAAACCCTTTCCCATTTTGGATTTTACCCATTTCTTTTTTCAAAATTGAGACAACCCAAGTCTCTTCCTATTTTTTTTCTCAATATTTCAACGACTCTTTTCTCTTTTCAACGGCTCCTACTATGCCATTCTGGGAGCATGGCGTCGGCTTTTCCAAGCTTGGATACCTGCAACTCTATCTCACTCTCACATGGCCGCCACCGCAAAACGAGTTCCTACAGATGGAAAAGAAAGGAGGATATATACATCAGAGTTCTATGGTGGTGGTGGTAAGTGGTAGACTATTTGGGTGGTTGGCAGTGGTTATGAAGGTGGGCCGAGTTCTTCTTCTTCTTCTTTTTTCACAGCAATCAGTCACTCTTTATATACCCCAAATCAAACTTGTTCCCTTCTATTATTTACATTATTGCCATTGAATACTTAAAAATAATATATTTGAATAAAAGATTATTTTATCATTGAAGTGAGCCTGACCAAAAATAGATTTTTACTCAAATTTGCGTAAAATTTTGGGTCAAGCCGGAGATGCTCTAAGGAGGGCAAACAGAATTTGCTTGACTAGCTTTCGTCTCCCCCGCAAAGACAAATCTCCAAACCTTATACATCATACCTGGCCTGATTGAGTTGCCATGGAGATGGAGATCCACTGGCACACTAGGCTGACTAGAGGTAGTAATATTTAAGCTCCATGATGAATTCTTCCTCTTCCTCTCTCTCTCGTAGCCTATTTCTCTCCCCCTCTCTCTCTCTTCTTAGCACAAACAAATAACCTCTCCTTCTGTCGAACTAAACATACTCAATCATAACTTATCAATTGGTGGAGGCTTTGAAAGCAGATTTCAAATTCACATACTCAGAATCCTATATCTTCTTTCAGATTTACATGTTAATCTAATTGTTTCTCTCTACAAGCAAATACGAAAAGTGAATTCCATAAAGTTTTAGGCTCCGTTTATTTGGATGTACATAAAATATTTTTGTCAAAAATATTTTACGTATTTTTCGATGTTTGATTGTTAAAATTGCCGGAAAATGATTTTTGGGGGAAAATCTTTTAAACCCTTGAGGGTAAAATGATTTACCATGGGAAACCCGGCAAGTTGTTTTCCATTCTGTTATCCCATTCCACGAGCCACGAGGACCACAACCACCTTCTATTCCTATTTTGGCTCCATTATCTGTTCCTCAATGCATGTGATCCTCTCTCTCTCTCTCTCTCTCTCTCTCTCTCTCTCTCCTGCACACTCCAATTTCTATTCTCTCCAAACATCAATTACTCACATACTAGGCCAATTAGATGAACTATAAAAATTTACTGGAATTCAACCAAACACTAAAAATAAAAGTTTTAAAATATGTTTTTTTTAAAAATATTTTACATGAAAAATATCTTACATTGTAAAATATTTTACATCAAAACAAACGAAACCTTAATGTTTAATCTCACAATCCAAAAATCCTGGCTCCGTTCCGGGACCTTGGGTACACTCTAGCGGTTGCAGTACACTTTTGGCGGGAGAGCTAGCAAAGTCTTGGGAAGAAGCACCAAAGGAATGTCGAACACTTGGAATCTCTTGGTAGCTGAACAAACAGCAGTAGCACTACTAGCACTTCATAGTGGGAAGCAAAAGCAAAGAGAAAAAAGACAATTTTTAGACTTTCACAAGAGTCAAGATTTAACTCTTTTGAGTTTGTGCTTAACCACCACAAAGAGGTTAAAAGAAACATAGAAGAATATTAATAAAGGTTAGAAAAACAAAGAATAAATTGAAAGGAAAGGCAAAAAGTTCGTATTGGGAGGATCTTTCAGTGCCATCAATTCATCACCAAATTGTTTTTGGACTGTCATCCATTTACCCCCATAACAAACCCCTTTTCCCTCCACATTTGCACCCACTTTCCTTTGTCTTGACAAAACAATTTTCCTCCCTTTTTTCGACGGCAGGAATGTCCAGGTCAGTTTACGCACGTCTTGATTATTCTTCACCCCGATTCAATAAAAGTCAGGTGATCCATGCCAGGAATATGGGATTTACCTCTCTTGCGGCTTGATTTCAAGAAGTTAAAAAGTTTCCAAACTCATAACGTCCGGATTTACCGTTCATCTATATTGCCGCTTGAGCTTAGAGGTTTTTTCCTGACTTTTTTCCTCGAAAAGAAAGAAAGAGAAAGTTGAGTAAGCAAGGTACTGTAGAGAAAAAAGTGATGAGCAAAATATAAGTAAAGATGCTCATCTAAATCTAGATGGGTGTAAATTTCAATCAATATAATGATGGCTACCCCCATTCATTCACTTTATTTGGCATATAATATGAGTCATCAATCCCTTTCCATCAATTTCCAAGCTAAAAAGGTTTCCAAAGTTAGCACACCGAAAATTAGAGTATAGAAAAACGTAAAAGACAGTAGCAAAACTGAGTGAATTGACTGACATTGCGTTTATATCTAGATGTATTGTATTTGTGGTAGTTTTAATTAACCGGATGTCCGAATCAGCTTGGATTTCGACTAACGATCGAACAAACCCTCTAATTGCCTCAGGATATAAAATATCTGACTTTCGTAAAATTCGAGATGAGATAAAGAACAAAATACACTTACTATTTTACTCATGTTTACTTGGCCAAACCGATGAATGTTCGTTGTAACCATAGTTTTAATATGATGATATTAATATTGATGTCACATGTTTGAAGTCATGTATATACTTGTAATGATGTATTGGGAATTACCACTTGGCAATGTGCTAATGCTCTGTATTATTTAACGTCCACGCCACTCGTCACACCCCATGTTGTAAGGTAAAATAATTAAATGGTCATAGAAAAGATAATGTCTATCAAAATAGAATATATATAAATAAATAAATAAAGGCGCGCTAGCTTCCACGGTCCTACCTTATACACGAAAATTTGGTTGTTTTTTAGACTAGAATTTTTGTTTCTTGAAATGCGAATTTTATTGACGAACAATCTTTCGGTGATACAGTTATTGTAATAGTTTAAATGTAAATTTTTCTGCCGCTGGGTGTTTACGCTAGTAATTAACTTATGCAGAATAATTTTTTGGTTCAAACTTTTTCAATTTTTTTCTTGGCCTTTTTTAGTTTTACGCTAAATTTTTATGTGATATGGGTGAGTAAGGATGAGAGGAATCGGAAAAGTAAAAAATTATGACTTTTACACAATTATTTTGAGAAATATAAAAAGAAAAGCTCAAAAAGTCAAATTTTTCTTGGATATTTTTCAAAATACTTGTGCTAAAGTCATAAGTTTTATTTTTGTCGATTCCTCTAGACCTTACCCACCCATATTTTCCAAAAATTTGGCGTAACAAACGCAAAAAAAAAAAAAAAATTAAATAAAGACAACCAAAAAATTGTATTGTATAAATTAATCACTAGCGTGAACGCTCCTGCGCCATTGGTACGGTACATTGCTTAATCAATGCTCAATGACTCAATCATATCGTCAAACTCCTGCAACAATTGGAAAAATATTTCAGAAAAACAAGAAAAATCCACCCCACCTCATTTATTAGTAGTACGTCACCTTAAACTTCTCAAAATTGATTTTCACTTTTTTTTTATTTTATAATTGCACTCTTTTTCTCTCCCTTTTTCATGCATCGCACGGGGTGCCGCTTTAGAAGTTCTAATAGAAATGTTGCTAATTTCCTGTAAAACACTTAATTTTAACTTAATTTTTATTACATTCGCGTAATATTTGTTGAATTAATCATCCGTCTCGACGAGATGAGTCTAAAAAATATAAAATTCTGACCGAAAGCTTAAAAAAAAGTTTACTAAAGATAGAAAAAGTACAAACAGTTGTCTTAAATATTTGTATAAAGTGTCGTCTTATTTGAATTCTTTCAAAATCGGTCAATAATTTTATACTTTTTCGATATATCTCTTCAAGACGAACGATTAATCCCAAAAATTACGACAAAAAACTAAACAAAATATTAAGAAAAGTAAAAAAAAACATCAAAATAAGCTCCAAACTTATAAGTCAAAAAGAACGCAACCTTACTAAAATTAGGGCACGTTCAGCTATGATTCTTGTTTTTTAAGTATTTATTTCCTGTTTACAAGATAGATAATTCTCTTACAATGCATCACTCTTAATTCAAAAAATAAATATTATATAAGTATTTATTTCCCTTCGTGGATCAGGGTCTTAATACTGTGAGCGTCACATAAACTTTTATCAATAGCTCAGTAAATTTGGTAATTAATATGAGCGTCAAAATTACAGTGAATGGAATTAGGGAAAAGTGGGACCATATAGACACGTGCAAATGATGGCATTCGTCTTCCCCTAAATGATGGATTCCCACCGCTTGTTCCACTGCGTGGGGTTGCACTCCTATCATGCCACCCATCTTTCCAAACTTCTCCCTCCTCTTTTGTCTCTTTGACCGACACTAGGCCTTCTTTTTTTTTTTTTTTATGTTAAATTTTTGTGAATTATTGATCTATCTTGTCAAGTTGAATTAAAAAAATAAAAAAAAATCATGACTGTTACTCAAATGTTTTTGAAAATATCGAAGATAAAACTAAAAGGATTTTGATTTTCTCACTCTATTTTTTACTGATGGCGCTCCACTTTGTTCATGAAGTTACTAGTAATTACACGTTGAAAGTGGAGCACCAGTATAAAATGGAGCGCGAAAATCAGCTTCCAAACTCAAAAGGTCGGCTTTTGAAACTTTTTCTTGGATATTTCTGAAAATATTTGGATAAAAGTATAAAAAAAAAATAACTTTTCCGATTCTTTTCTTCGAGACGAATCAATAATCAACAAAAGTTAAGCACAAAACTAACAAACACGAAAAAAATTGAATAAAGATAAAACAAGAAAAAGTCCTAAAAGTTATGGGAATGAATCAAAGACTATTAGAAAAACTATTGTGTGGTTAAAAGAGGCCTTACTAAACCATTGAGACTCCTCACAATTGACTCAAAACGGATGGTCTAATCCTCATTCACCACACCCAGTACGTCTTTGAATCTTTAAGCCTTTCAATTCCGACTCTAGGACCCCATTCGTCTTCGTATTTTGGATTTACATTTGTTGTTAATAAGTGTAGAGAGAAATAGAATAATGATTAGAAATATGGTTAATGATTGAAGAGAGATAGAGAGAAAAATGACAGTAACAATTGGAGAGAAATAAAATAATAATTAGAATCCAAAATTTCAAAACAAACGAGGTCTAGGATTTTTCCTTTCCTCAAAAGATGTATTCTCAAGCTTTTTGGCTGTTGAGTTGAGATAACCCCCGAAGTGAAGAAAATAGATTTTTATATTTGCTATATAAACGCGTAAAATCCGATGGAACAGATTTAAACCGATTGATCAATTTTGATGGAGCAGCACTCAATTAATTTTCTGATTGATTTTGGTTCATCCGATTGATGGCCACTGAATGCAAGGCTATACTCATCAATAATCCGATTGATCAGTTTGAAACCGATTGATTTTCCTTCAGCCCAACCAATCCTCCACTCTAATCTTATACACAAGAGAGCTCGTCTTTTTGGAGCTTACCTCATCGTTGTAAGTTGTAACTCTTTAATTATCTTGTAATTTCAGTCTCTTTTGAAGTACCAAGTTCGTAGGGGGACATGCATGCGTTATGCGCGCAGATACTTCCAAGTTCTAATCAACTCAAAAAAAATTTTTTTTTATCAAAATTGCAACTTTCATACCTGTTTGCCGAGTATATTTTAAGAAAATTAAACTAGAAAAACTTTTGGCTTGACTTTTGAAAGTGAGAACACATATTTTAAGACATTCTAAAATGGAATTAATATACGGATAAGAAAGAAACAGGAGAGTAATTCTCTTTACCTTGACAAAAAAAACAAAAAATCTAAGTAAAAATATGGAGTATTGGCCCACTTTTAGAAATGGGAATAAATACTTATTTTTTAAGAAGATAATTTTAAACTTAAAAATCAAAAATTTATACAAGTAAGATCTTTTAAATGGTGTAAAAAAATACAAATAATAATTTTTCATTTATGTTATTTTAAATTCAAAAATGTAAAATAAGCTATTTTTTTATAAAAAAATTTTTTGAAACGGGGCCTAAATGTATATTGCGCAATTGTCCTTAGAATTTGTCAAAAAGTGGGCTTGCGAAAACGCAATTGTGTTCATAGGTTGGGGGTTAATGGTGGAGTACTACGACAGCTTTTCTTTTTCCAACTTAGGTGCATAATTATGAACACCCATTTGACTAGGGTACGAGATTTAGGGACAAGGAAAATCATTTTATTTGTCGTGATTGATGGGTTTGTTATTAACTTGGTGTATATTGTGAGTTGCGTGGTTTAAATGACACAGACAAACCGAGCTGCTTACGAGTAATTCGAGACTTATCTCGTTAAAATTCGGTTTAATTCAACTCGGCCCGTTTTCTAATCGAGTCAAGTTCGGGCTTTTAGTAATAGGGTTGTTTAATTAATGAGCCGAGCGCAACACTGTAAAATTCGACTCTACTTCAAAGAGTTTGACTCGTTTGTATAGGCTCGGCTTATTTATACAGTCTCATTTAGTAAATGAACTTTGTTAACAAGAGCTTGAATTTTGAGTTCGTTTAGTGAACGAGCAAGCTCGAGCGCTGCAAAGCGGATCCAAGGGTGTTGTAATGCACCCTCGTGTAGTGAACGTATAGGGCGGCATACAGTCGTCGATCTCATCAATCAATAATTCACATTAAAAATCAATTATAACCAATTATAAATGATTCTTATTGGTCATAATTAAAAATCATATCTCAACCATTCATTATCAAAATCGATGGTCATGTGTGCCTTGCAGGGCCTCGCACTACAAGATTTCGCAATCCTTGCAAAGCATAGTTATGAATACTGTTCCGTACCAGCCAGTACGTATTGTTTTGACAAATAACCGCTACCCTAACCCCCCAATTCCGTTTCGGACCCAATACCGGTCCTTACCGCTCAGTACCGGTCGTTTTGGGAAATCCCGATCAGAATTTTGAATAGCGTTTTTTTTTTTTTTTGAAATGTTATCTTAACCCCCAAAAAAAAAAAACCGTAAAGTGTTTTTTCTGGTCACGTTAAAAAAAAAAATTGGTCACGTTAAAATAAAAAAAAAAAGTTGTCCGTTTCAGAATTTTAGCAAAACACGGGCTTAACCATAGTACGTGCGCGGGACTCAAATTCCGGATTTGCACCCCCTGTGTGCACATGGTTAATTGGTTTCCGAATCAATTTTTTCAAATTGCCTTCAGCCACGGCCCATTTTTTCAAGCGCGGGAGATCTCTGCTTGAGTCTCCTCATTCACAAGCCCACTAGTGTACAAAGTCATTTAAGATGGAAACGAGTTTTGTAATTAGGTAATGTGAGACAAGAGACAAACACATAGGTATTTTATGATGAATTGCATGGTACGTGGGATTTTTTTGAATTATAAATATATATAATTATTATATATATTATAGTTGCGGTAAATCCGAAATGGTACCATGTATTTGACCGATACCGATACGTACCGTACCAATAGAAAATCGATACCCTGACCAGTACGGTATTCAGAACATTGCTGCAAAGCTAGGTTTGGCTTGGCTCTACTCATATATGCACCCGCTGTATGCTTCCGTTAGGCCGAGTTAGGTGGTGTTCCAACTAAAGAAAAAGAAGGTTTTGAAAAAAAGAAGGTAATTTTAAGGTTAAAAATAAAGAGTTGACCCAAATAATTTTCCTATTAATATAGATCTTGTTTGATAGATCTCAATGAAATCTTTTAAACGGTGCAAAAAAAATTAAAAAATTATTTTCATTTTCATTATACTTGAGTTTGAAATTATCTTATTTTTCCAAAAATCTTCTTTTTCTTTAGTTGGAACACCACCTTAATAGACTCTATCCTGTTGCGTGGGAATGGGATGTCAAAAGTGTCAACATTGAAATCATTATCCCACAAAATGGGATTCAAGCTGGAAGGAGAGTCCAATCACTCGCAACCAACTCAGAATTTTTGGGTGCCAAACGGATATCACGAAGCGGTATTTGTCGGCAATTTCTGCTATCCAAACATTTTTTGGTCAGTCCAAATTTGTTTTATTTTTCTCCCCTCACTTGACCACTCTCTCTCCTCTTGTTCTCGCTTTAAAATCCGAACCGTTCAAAATACGTATGAATGGTTGAGATCGTCAACTGGGTACCACATGTGTGGTACCTCTAGCACCCAAAAACTTCTCAAATAAATAATAATAAAAAACAGAATTCTTTCTAATATGCCTTTCAATCAATGGATTGGGGCCTATGTAGGTGAAATTTCGTTACTAAACATTCCAAGTATTTATCCTTATCGGAGGCAGGGAAACTGTTGCCCGTTAAAGGGGCAGCAACCTGCTGTCCCAGTCGAATAGGGTCTGTTTCGGTCTCGTTTTGATGATCAGAAACGTTCATTTCATAAAACTTGTCGAGTAGAATAAGTGTACCAAAAAATTAGCTCGATCGGACGTTATTAAGTGTCTAATCGGAACACATATAACTTGCCAATAATGGGTTCCAGTGGATTTGATCCAGTATTTCAGATCCATTATTTTCAAAATAAAATTGTTTCGATAAGGCTATTAATGATATCCGTTCAAGCTGATTTTTGGTACACTTGTTCTACTCGACGAGCTGTACGACATGAATGTTTTCGTTTATCAAAGCGAGAAGGGGCAGCAGCTCCCCCGCCTCCTTATCGTTTCAGAGAGAATAGCCTTCCAAAAAGCTTAATTAGCTAGTCATACCAACAAAGAAATTAAGGGCTACCTAGTCATACCAAAAAGCTTACTAGAATGTGTGCAAATTATTTTTTTTTGCTCGGTAAACGAAACATTTTATAAAGCTCGACAAGGGTACATCGAGGGAAAAACAACAAAGCTCACAGAGCTTCTAAGCTCACAGAGCTTCTAAGCACCACAAATACAAGCGCATCCAACCGATAGTTGGATAGCAAACCTGAAAGCTAGATTACAATCTCAATTTTCGAATTCCATCTAAAAAGATCTTGAACTCCTCTACGCTATAGACCTTGATGTCGAACTTTGCCTTCATCCACATCGCAGCCCTTGTTTTAACGACATCTCCCACTTCCCAAGCCTGTTTTGTTGAGCTGTTGAAAATGTAGTCATTCCTCACCAACCATAGAGACCATAAAGTTGCGTAGAAACAAGCTTCCCAAATATGCTTCTCCAAATTAGAAAACTCATTTGCAAACCACCAAATAGCTAAATCAGGAACCGAAACTGGACATACCCATTTGATATTCCACCAATCTAAAATTATTGACCAAACACTCCAAGAGAAATGGCAATGAAGAAATAGGTGCTGGTGTGTTTCAAGGCTCAGAGAACAAATAGGACATAATGCTAGATGAATCTCATTTATCACATTTCTAACAAGAAGTTCTGACCTGGTAACTGCTTTTTCTTTGACGGCCATCCACGCAAAAATTTCCACCTTAGGAGGGCTTAGGTTCTTCCAAATTGATCCCAAGAGAGCATTGCTTGAATGGGCTATCACCTCCCAATGCCCATAAGCCGATTTGACTGAGAATATACCATCCCCCGACCACCGCCAAAGTAACGAATTAGGCTTTAATGGGTTTAACGACACACGAAGAAGTCTCTGTCTCAAGTGGTCCATCTCTTGTTTCTCTCGCCCAAACATATCCCTCCTAAACAACAGGTCCCAGGAACCCCCATCTGCATTTCCTCTCATGTTGCTGATCAACTCCTCCTTTTGAGTAGATAATGAGAACAACCTGGGATATTCTACTTTCAAGGGTAGCTCACCCAACCAGACATGTTCCCAAAACACAGTTGCATTACCTGAATTTACTTGGACTGAAAAGCTCTCACGAATGGAATAGCCCAGATGAGAAGATGGATTCTCCAATGAGCAAATATCGGCCCAAATTCTTGAAGTTGAGCCTGAACCGTGAATGTAGGGTAGCCAGCATGTTGCATCCAGACCATATTTTCCTCTAATGACTTTCACCCATAAAGACTCTTTATCTTTGCCAAATCTCCACCACCATTTAGCCAAGAGAGCCAGGTTCTGTTGAACCATCTTTTTTACCCCCAAGCCTCCGTCAGGTTTCTTCCTCGATATCTCGTCCCATTTGACCAGGTGAATCTTCTTTTTATCACAAGAGTCGCCCCAAAAAAACTGTCTCTGCAATTTCTCCAATTTCCTCGCCACTGCTACTGGCATTTTAAACAGTGACATAAAGTAAATGGGCACATTTGCAGTATTGGAGTTGATAAGAGTAATCCTTCCCCCAGTCGAAATACAATGAGATCTCCAAACACTCAAGACCTTCTCCATCCTCTCAATTACAGGTTCCCAAGTCTTTATCCTTCCCGGGTTTGCACCCAGAGGCAGCCCTAGGTATTTGATTGGTAACTTGTCTACTTTACAACCCATAATACCAGCCAAAGAGGTTATCGCTTCAGATGGAACATTCACACCGCAAAGAGAGCTCTTTGAGAAGTTGATTCTCAAACCAGACATCAGTTGGAAACACCTTAATATTCTTTTAATGTTTGCCATCTCCTCCGGATCATTGTTGCAGAAGACAATGGTATCATCCGCAAATTGTAGATGGGATAACGACACCCCGTGACTCCCCAGTTTAGTACCTTTGATAATATTCCTTTCCTTTGCTCTTTCAAACATTATATTGAGGGCTTCCACGACAATGTTAAAGAGGAACGGAGATAGGGGATCCCCCTGTCTTAGACCTTTCTGTGTGCAGAATTCCTGAGAAGCTGACCCATTGATCAAAATTGACATAGAAACCGAGGAGCAGCACTCCATTATCCAACCCCTCCACTTGTCCCCAAAGCCCATTCTCGACATCATACTATTCAGAAAGCACCAATTGACACAATCATATGCTCTTTCAAAGTCTAGTTTTAAGATAAGACCCCCTTGCGCCCTATATTTCCAACTGTGAATAGCCTCATTGGCAATAAGGACACCATCCAAAATTTGTTTCCCACAAACAAAAGCAGCTTGAGACTCCCCAATAATAGAGCGCATGTGTGCTTTGATTCTATTTGCCAAAACTTTAGAGAGAACCTTATAGACCCATCCCACCATACTAATGGGTCTATACTCTTTAAAGGCTCCCGGACAAGCTACCTTAGGGATCAATGAAACAAAGGTAGAATTGATACCTTTAGTGAGCTTCCCATTGGCATGGAACTCAGAGAAGAATTGGATGATTGTCTCTTTCATAAAAACCCAACCTTTCTTAACAAAGGAGAAGTTAAAGCCGTCAGGGCCGGGAGCTTTGAAACTGCTACATCCTTGCAAGGCTGCCAAGATTTCCTTCTCCTCAAATTGTTTCTCAAGTTGCAATACTATCTCCGGTTCTAATTTTCTAGGGAACGATCCCCCCAATGCTGGTCTGATCCTTCTCTCTTCCTTAAAGTTAGTCCGAAAGAAATCTGTAGCTGCTTCTTTAATCTGTCCCGGATCCTCCAGAATACCCCCATTCACCTTAATTGAACCCACCAAATTCCTCTTGAATCGATTGTTAGCTGTGATTTGGAAATACCTCGTGTTTCTATCCCCCAATTTCAGCCACTTGACCCTAGATTTTTGTTTCCAGAGAGATTCCGTCAACTTGGACAACCTCCAATATTCTGAATTAGCAGAACATCTAAGCGCTTTTTCCTCTTCATTTAGTTGCCTGACTTCAGATAGGGTGTCGAAGTGAAGAAGTTTAGCTTCATAGTCTTGAAGAGCAAGATTGATATCCCCAAACTCCTCTTTATTCCACGTTTTCAATCTGTCCTTTATTGCTTTTAACTTTTGCACAATGACAAAACCAGCCCAGCCATTCACTTGAACCTCATCCCACGCATCTTTGGCTACCTTCATACAATTAGGGTCAGAAAGCCAAATATCGAGGAATCTAAATGGTTTTGGCCCCCAATCTCTATTGTCATCCAGTAACATGATAGGGCAATGATCTGAAATTAGTCTAGGTAGACCCCATTGAAGAACCCTGAACTTATCAAGAAAAAGCTGAGAGAGCAAAAATCTATCCAAACGGCTGTGGATAGCAAAATTTTGGTGGTTAGTCCAAGTGTATTTTCTGCCCAACATAGGAATATCAACCACTTCCAACTTATTGCAGAACTCCATAAAATCCTTCATACCCCTATCCTTTCTCAAACACCCCACTCTTTCGGACACGTCTCTAATTTCATTAAAATCACCCCCAATACACCAAGGATCCTGGGAGGTTGATTTTAGGACCAACAAATCCTCCCAGAGATCTCTACGGGAGAGAACTACATTAGGCGCATAGACGTTCACAATAAGTACATGTGTTTGTTACTAGCATAAGTTCTATGTTCTGTTTCTTTAACCATAAGTCAAAACGAAAAGCAAAAAATTAATTTATGTGAAAATAAAATTGGTACAAACACTAGTAATAGAATTGCCAAACCGGAATTCAAACTTCAAACCCCTTCCACAGTCATACTCCTATAATTTTTGGGGCGAAAAAACTATTAAAAAAAAATTACGGTAATGAGCAAACGCGTGATATATGTAGACAATCTTCTGAAACAGGGTGGGCCTATATATGAGCTTGTCAGGGATGATCACAATATTTTCTAATGTTATTCTAACATGTACCACACATTTGTCCAACCCCTTGTTTGAAATCAATGGTTAGGTAATTTCATCGTGCCATGACTTTAAACATTACCAAGTGCCTAAGAGTCAATACTGAATGTACATTTTCCAAACATATCTTCGTACGACAAGACTCTTTCTTAGAAAAATTGACAATGAACATGCTCAAGGCCGCGTTCGCGGATCTATAACAAGGTGCATGCCGGATACAAGTTAGATGAAATGCCAGCACTACACAAAGACTACAATGAGAGAGTTCTATATTTCAACAAACGCTTATACCGATACTTATGAAAGAAAGTGTTTAGACTCAATAAAGTACATAAGAGTTTAAGAAAATTAATTTTGCTATACTATCAAATTCAATTAAAAGTCCAAATTTTGGAATAGTAAATTACCAATTAGCATCTCTTAACTAGAGTCTAATAAGGCCTCGTCCAGCTAAAATTCTTATTTTTTAAGTACTTATTTCTCGTTTTACGAGATACGTCATTCTCTCACAATACATCACCTTTTAATTCTAAAAATAAGTACCCTTAGTGGAATGGAACCTAATTCATCTAAGAGTGAAAAGTAATTTAATTTCTAAGCGGGTTATATGAGAGGTCTTTCTTTTTAAATTGTTGTTATGATTTACCAAAATTCAGAGACACATGAGCCCGTGGCTTTCACATTGGATCTACTAGACTACGTCAATCATGTGACAGTCTGCATAACTAAATTGAACTCATTGTCAATAACTTAAGAATTAGCTGTATATAAGAAATAAATAAATAAACTAACATACATAGACTCTTATAAACGAGAAATAATATGCAATTATTGCCTTCGACAAGTTTACTCAGCTTAAATGTCTGAGTGATAAAACAGCCATCAAAAGCTATTTCAAGCTATGGTGCTCATCAAACTAATTATCATATTGTAGTAACACCCCACATGGGTAGATTACCAATCATCAATCAATTAATAATAACATACATATATATATATATATATATATATACATATTAGACTATAATGGGTGCTGAGTGTTGGGAGCAAGATGGGGAGCACAATGGCATAGTAGTACATAAAATAAAATTGGTATAAAAGGTGAGATGGTGGTTTTTGACTATTTAGGATATCAGTGCTATACAGTTTCCAAAGAAAAAAGAGGATAGTGAGAGACATGGCTATCAGCCTATCACATAGTATAAGGCTATCCGAGTAGATTTCCTTTCGTTTTTGTATAACATAACATACAGGGTAGTTATGTAATTATGTTTCAGTTCGGTTATGGTTGCGGTTTGATTCTATTTTTGGTTTCGGTTATCACCTAAACCATAACCGAACTAGACGGATTTTAAAATTTAATCATCAAAACCAAAATCATGGTTAAAATTTCGGTTAAAAACTGCACAAAATTAATATAATTTTGTGCGATTCAGTTAACCGAACGGGATTGCCATTCCTATGCTAAATACCACTAAAAGACGGCACCCAGTTGTTTGCATTCTCTTACCTACATCCGTATCTTAGAAAAAGCCAAGAAAGAGTGCCATTTTCACGTTTTGGGATTGGAGGAATCTCTTTTTCTATTCTCTCTCTCTCTCCTCTCTCATTCTCTTTCTTGCCCACTTTGCAGAGAGAGAGAGAGAAAAAGGCTAAGCTAGGAAGAGAGAGCCAAAAGGGCCGGCCACCGAAAAGCATTGGACACCTTATCATGAAAGCAAGAAAAAATCCGACCCGATTAGACTGGCCAACGCACACTCTCATCTCACACATTCCTTCCCTCTCGAAAATTTAGTTTCAAAAATGTTTGCTAGAAAATGAGGTTGCGAATTTGCATGTTCTGATGTGATTTGGTGGAATGATTATTCACGATCCTCTTGGATTTGCCCTAACAACCTCTTTCTAATCACCTACTGTACTATTTAACGATACGTGTCACGTGGAAATGTGATTGGAAGGATGTCACGATATTCACTATGCGCGAGGAAAAAGATTGGGAAATTAAACAGGGATGCAATTCTTTTGATTGCCGTTTGGGAGGACGTACATATACCCGATAATCCCAATCTTCGACTTATATGTCCACCTGAGCAGAAGTCGAAGATATCCGAGGCCGGCCCCCGGTATATATATCTCATGAACCCCTTGTGTTCGGCTTCTGGTAACAGCAACGTCACATATACAACTTAAAGTGCACATGTAGATTTGGATATAGATGTCTCGTCATGAACCACTTAGTGCATACACGAAATTCTCATTATTTTTTAGAAGTCTCGATTTATATCAAACAGTTGCATACATATCTATAACCGAATCTGTGCTCGTAGATGTATGTACACAAACTTTCCCTTTGAGTTAGGATACTTTAATTGATCACCTCCGAAAAAGTTTGTAAATGGGGACACTTCCACAGGTCCGATTTCATTTGTCCCGAAAACCTCTTTGCTTATATGCTAAGGAAATTTTCAGCTGTTGGATTGCGTAATTTTTTTTTTTACGTTTTAATTCTAACGAACAAAAAAACTTCTTGGCACAGAAACACAAATTTTCAGCACAAAGAATCCTTCCTCCACTTCCACATACTTTTCACTATCAAAATGATAAAAGCATACACTAGTCTTGAAAACGCTATATAGCTGGTGCCCTTTCCTACTAGTACTTTTTTCCAATGAGGAGGACTAAAAATTCACAATCAACCACACGCTCATCTCTCTCTCTCTCTCTCTCTCTCTCTCTCTCTCTCTCTCTCTCCTCTAAATTCATGCTATATGCCTACATAGTAAAAGTATGGATCAACGTGTATCTATCTGCCTTTCTCTTTTTTTTTTCCCTCCTTTTTCAGATGGAAAATCTGATCAAAGTCAACCTCACCTCATCATTTGGTCTTGGTTTTTTTAGGCAACCACCTCAATTCCCCACTTTTATTTTTCCTTCATTTTCTCTTTTTCAAAAAAATCTTCTCTTCGATCTCTATATAATTACCCACATGCACTCTCTCTCTCTCTCAATCAGATACAAATTAGTAAACTCATATGGGATCAAGCATGAAGGTGCACCAGTTCGCACGTGGGCTTTGGGAGCACGAACCCTCCCTCACGCTTGGCTGCTGCAAAACCAGCAGCTTACTGCTCCGCCCTCTTGCTCCCAAACTCCCCAACACTACCGAGTCCGTCACCACCGCCACTGCCACCGCCACCACCGCTGCTTTTGATCTCAAGAGCTTCATTAGACCCGATAGTGGCCCCCGAAAACTTGGATCATCGTCTGATCACAAGACGGAAGCAACTCAGGTGATCCTCCTGAATTATGTTTGCAAACATGTACTGCCATGTACAGAGTTGCCTGGCAGCTGTATGTCTTTCTTTCTTTTCACTGATTCTATAACGGATAACGAGCTGGACGAGTCAAAGGACGGATTGTTCAAACTTTAGGTTCAGAACTTAACGAGCTTCAAAAATATATTGTAGGATATTGAGGGTGATCCCGGATAGTGTTTATAAAAACATGAATAGATAGAAAAAGAGCTTCTAATATGGAATTCCCTGGAGGCCAGTAAGAGATATGCGCCTTTCTTTTTCAAATAAATGAGTTGAACAAGTCGAACGGTGTATTATTCAAGCATGGGTTAAAATTTTAACGAGTTTTTAAAAATATGTTCAAGCCTGTCAGTCGAACCAATTTGAAATGAGTTTTTATGAAGCTGACAACGAGCTAAAAGAGTCAAGACTCAAGCGTAGCTTGTTCAAGTTTAGTTTGAAAATTTTAGAAACTGCTCAAATTTAGTTTGTATATGTAAAAAAAACTTGATCTTGATTCCTTGAATGAGTTTTCATCCAGCAACTATAAAATGGGTATTTGTATAGGTCCTTTGAACTTAACCAAATCTAGCGGTGGAGAGATTTTTCAGTGCCGAGCGGGTATATCCCACGTGATACCCAATCGACGCATCCTAGCCGTCCGATACACTTTTGGACGGATCGGATTGAAATCCTCTCTCTCCTCTCACTTCAACATTTTTTCTCTTCTTTTCTCTCTCCAAATCTAAACCTTTCAAAAACAAAATAGACGGCTTGGATATGCAAACGAGCACCATGTGGTACCCGCTCGTCACTGAAAAATTTTCCCTAGTGGCGTAAGGAACGAGTAAATGATCCAGAAATATTTTTGCAGGTGGAGATGCATCCCGGTGGGACAAGGTGGAACCCGACTCAAGAACAGATAGGGATATTAGAGATGCTCTATAGGGGCGGAATGCGCACTCCCAACGCGCAACAAATAGAACAAATCACGGCACAACTCGGAAAGTATGGGAAGATCGAAGGGAAGAATGTGTTTTACTGGTTCCAAAACCACAAAGCACGGGAGAGGCAGAAGCAGAAGCGCAACAGTATTCTTGGTCTCAACAGTTGTCCTAGGACTTCCGCGGCGACCACCACCATAACCACTATAACTTTGGATCACACAAGGGTAAACATGTCTCCTCTCCAAACCCATCCTCAATGGAAGTGTCAAAAAAGTTGTGTAAAAATCTCGTTCAGGAGTCTGAACGGTGTGATCCTTAACAATAATTAGTCTGAATTTCTTCGGACTTTATTACTGTTAAGGATCTCATCATCCTGTATAAAAGTTCTTTTTGTATCGCATTAACCCTTTTGGTTTGATGTCGCGGGTCTCATCAGAACAACGATTCTAACATTTTTCGGACAAATCTTTGGCAGGGACAAGTGGAGAGATCAGTAGTAGAAGAAGGTCCGTACAAGAGAAAGTGCAGGACGTGGACGTTTGAAGGGTTGGGAGAGGACAAGAGGTATTGTAAAGAGGAGGGAGACAAGACTCTGGAGCTTTTCCCATTACACCCTGAAGGCAAAATGAAGGGTTAATTCGGATTTTAATTTTCATTGATCTCGTCGATCGCTTTTGGTTCAACATGTTGTGATTAATTTGCTTTTCGATGTCTTTTTTCCTTTCAAGAAAAGAAAAAAGATGATGACCCCTTGTTTATTCTTGAGATCCATGGAACCAAAGTGCTCTTCTGGAAGTTGGAAAATGGGTATTGAATCTTTATTCGTTTTTCGGTGGGGTGATTTTAGAGGTCAAATCACACCAACTGAAATTTATCAGTACAATACTTTTGTGCAATCTTGTGGCTAGCTGAAATTGCACGAAAATATAAGTGCGAATGAATCAATTGATTTTAGTTTGGAACACTTCAAGAAATCTAACATGGTATTAGAAGTATGTCTAATTGGATGGCCTCATCTCTCGTGAAAAAGTTTCTGTCGCCCGAAGCAAATCTCCTGGTCAGCTCAATTCGCACATTCACGTGCATCCGGGCTGCACATGAGGGGGAGTGTTAGACTTTGTTCTGTCACCTCCACGTGCATCTGGACTACACGTGAAGGAGAGTGTTATACTTATCCCACGTCGCTCATTTAAGCCACCTAAATTAGGTTAATATATTCTAGAGAGCTTATGTGATCTTAGCATTTTGACTGTAGGAACTTGTTGAAAACCAAGCTGAGGGTTTGTATTTGGTGAAAAGTGGTGTAGCTAAGGACGCACTGAAGTCCACTTGTCCCTTTCTTCACTACCTTATGGAGTAGTGTATATTTCTAAGTTTCAAATTGGGAAAGACAGGTTTCCTCTCTTTCATACAGCAAAACCAACTGCATAAAGATATTGGGTTACTCCTTTTGAGACTTTTTTCATAAAGGAACAAGTCACATATCAGCAAAGAGATCACTATAATAGTGTGTAATGGTTTGTGGGGGCCAAAAAGGATTGTAGGGCGCTTCATTTTGGAGGGGTGTAATTTGAAATTGAAATGGAGACAATGACAACTAGGGGTGCAAACGAGCCATCCCAAGCTTTGTTATGTTCAAATGCGGCTAACAAAGCTTGACCCTTTATTAAATGAGCTAAAACTTGAGCTCGAGCACGACTCGGTTGTAAACGAGCAGAGCCTGATTCATTTTACTAAAGGAGCCTTTATAAACAAACCTAGTGTATACAAATGAGCTGAACTCATTATTCTAGAGTTCGGCTCATTTACTAAACGAGCCTAAAAGTCGAACTCAAGCTCAGCATTAATTACTAAACGAATTGAGTCGAGCCGAACCCTAACGAGCCGAGCTTCGAGATGCTTATGAGCAGCTTGATTTTTTTTCAACCCTACGACTGACAAATTTTGACATCCTTGGGTGCTCAATATTTGTATTAGAAACATATGGACAAAAAAGCAGGAACAAAGTCTAAATTGTATGTTCCTATTTTCTTCGCATAATGCCAGAGGAAACTGCTTCGTTTTTGGCTTCACCACAAGAGAAGACTTGGCCCTAGTTTTTAGGTTCGATTTCATCTCAATCCTAAATATTATATCCGAACCTAAATAGGCTTGGTTATGGTGCATAATGACTTGTTTACCCCAAATCGATATTTCCTCTGCGCGCTCTCTTACTTTTTGTTAATTGCACAATGATGCCCTAACTTAGAGGTTTTATTCCACTCTGTCGAACCCCCCTCCTTGCTGGGGTACAAACTAAACTCCAGCCGATTTTGGCCCCTGTAGCTTTCATATCTACCCCTTTCCATCAATCTCCTTCAGAATTTTCTGAGGCAGAACAAAAATTGAAGCCCAGTACACTTGAATGCTATTGTGTTCTCTTGAACTTAAATGAAACTTATCTTAAAATAAGTCTTTTTGTGCTTGTTTGATTTTTTTTTTCGCATTTGTTATTTTTACGCTAAACTTTTGTGAATTATTAATTTTTCTCGACTTGAAAAATTGAAAAGGTAAAAAAAAAATTACTTTTACCCAAATATT
The DNA here is from genome assembly GCA_019656295.1 of Rhododendron mucronatum var. ripense. Lineage (NCBI taxonomy): Eukaryota > Viridiplantae > Streptophyta > Magnoliopsida > Ericales > Ericaceae > Rhododendron > Rhododendron mucronatum. The sequence goes on along the minus strand of BPLT01000131.1, from coordinate 703,092 downwards.
TTAAAAAAAGACAACTGTTTTACTTTTTTTTGCTAAAAATTTGTTATTTTTTGAAATATTTGGATAAAAATTTTTAAAAAAATTATTTTTCCGATTCCTCGTCAACAATCCTCAAAAATTTGCCGATTGATTTCATGTTTACACGAATGGATTAACAGGTTGCGTAATTTGAGGTTGTTTTGTGGATTCTGACGACCAAATATTGTTGTTACTTGGGAAAACCATAGTCATTGATCATTGATTTTGTTTTGTTGGATTACAGTTTCGCTTGCTTTTGTTCCTTAGTCTATCACGGTGTACGTACGTTGAAGTCATGTCAGGACCGGCTCATAAGTTTTAGAGGCTGGAAGCAAACCTCTTGAATGAGGCCTCAAGAAATTCCATATGCAAGTATTTGTCGTCCATGGTCGTCGGTCGTTGTCTTCCCTTCCCTTGGACTCCTCAAGCGTGAAGCATGAAGCGTTTGCAGCTTGTACCGTTTCTTTCTTCTTCTTTTTTTGATCGGCCTTAGTATCTTCTTGCTGTCCCTTAATTTTTTTTTAATGCATTAGTGTTTCTAATGAGTAATTCCACCACTTGGAGCTATTTTGTGTAAAGAAGGCTAGTGCAAAAAAAATTTTGGGCCATACACACACACACACACACACACACACACACACATATATATATATATACAATTAGGATCCAATGAGGGATCCCTTACCAGTCTACCGTGCGGACCTCCCTTTCCTGATCGAATTGCGACGATCTAAGCCGCTCAATGTGTTCAGAACGTGATTTTAAGGGTACCCGCGAGGAATCAGCAAAAAAAATGATCGGGAAGGGCTTGATCTGAGCAGTTTTTTACTGAACTGTTCAATCAAAAACTGTTCAGATCAAGCCCTTCCCGATCATTTTTTTTGCTAATTTCTCGCGAGTACCCTCAAAATCACGTTCTGATCACTTTGAGCAGCTCGGATCGTCGCAATTCAGTCAGAAAATGGGAGTCCCGCACGGTAAGCCCGTGCCCTTAGGGGAACCGGACTTTTATATATATATATATATATATAGGGATCCTAAAATTTTGGGGCCCTCTTTTCCAACTTTTTTAGGGGGCCGAAAGCGCAGACTTCTCTTGCCTTGGCCATAAGCCGGTCCTGAGTCATGTTTTACTATTTACTTATCCCTTTGAGTTTCGGTTTTATGCTTTTGTTTCTGCACTCAACCTAGCATCAAGAATGTCTGTCACCCAAAATATGCAATTTCTTCATAAATATCTTTCTACAACGGTTAATCCCAAAATTTAGTGACAACCAAACATGGGATTGGGCTCAGCATGCATGGGATTGATATCCCAATATTAATCTTGTGCGAATCAAACAGGGGATTGTATAGAATTCAGGACTAAGCTAGTACCAGGACAAATAGGTAATCCCAAGACTTTTAAATCATGTCTGTCTTAATCCCCGAATCAAACGAGGCCTTAGAACAATTATTTTGTGTTTCCTTTCGTTGGATGGTGGATAATTTAGTTTCCGACATCCGTATCTGAAATGATTTCTATTTTCGTGTATGCAGATAAAAAAGAATGGGGAAATTACAGTAAGCCCCTTTCAACTATACCTCGATAACGAGTTGCCCCCTTCATCGTTTAACTCGGACACTTAACTCCCTTCATCTTTTTTCGCGTGACACTTAACCCCCTGCCGTTAGTGAGCCGTTAACGGAATTACTGAAATTACCAATTTACCCTCTTCTTAAATTATTTTGGAGCTTAACTTATTTCTCCGTTTAGAAGAATGCATGAACTAAACTTATTTTACATTAGGTTACCAAAGGGTACAAAATAAGTTAAGCTCCAAAAATATGTTAAGAAGAATGTATGGGCTAAACGTATTTTAAATTAAGTTCCAAAAGGGTAAAATAAGTTAAGCTCCAAAAATAAAAAGAATGCAACCTTCATCGTGGCATTATTAATGTCCTTTTTCTAAACATCTTCTAGAATCTAAATATTCTAAAACTATTCCAGAAATTACATATTTACATCTCCTTCCAAAATATCTTCTTTTTTGGGTTTTTTTTGTCTTGGTCTTGACTTGAGCTTTATTTTCTTAGGCTAAAATACTAAATCAAGGTTTTGGAAAGTGTTTATCAAAACATTTTATTTTCCTGATTGCTTATTTGAGTGGCCTTTTTTTTAAACCTTTGATCAATTTTTTTTCTTTTTTCCAATTCCTTTATCAAAGATTAACCAAAATAGTATTTAACTAAAAAACCCACTAACACAATAAGATTCTTGTATAAATAAACGAATGAGCGTAGGGCAAACCAAACCGGTAGCCAAAGGAAAAAAAATAAAACAAAAAAAAACTTTTTTTAGCACCACCCACAAAAATAGCCCAAAGAGGGTAAATTGGTAATTTCAGCAATTCCGTTAACGGCTCACTAACGGCAGGGGGTTAAGTGTCACGCGAAAAAAGATGAAGGGGGTTAAGTATCCGAGTTAAACAATGAAGGGGGCAACTCATTACCGAGGTATAGTTGAAAGGGGCTTACTGTAATTTCTCCAAAAAGAATTGCTACCTATTTACGTGTTGCCATGTCCATGTTTGGCCGTGTCCTTCTCAAAAAATTGCTTGTCATTTATGTTGTTGGTCTTTATGTTTATGTCTCGCGCTATAAAATCAGATCCTGGTGTGGGAAATAATTAAATTGGTCAAAAAGAATAGTCTTGTGATGAGAAAGAAGAGACCGTCCTTTTGTTCGGTTTCCATTTTAGTTTTCACTTTTATTTTTGTTTTCAATCATTACTCCTATTTCTCCCCGATTATTACCCATATTTCTCCATAACTCCTATCCAAACAAAGCCCGTGTATTTGGGATCAGCTCCTTCAAAATAACGATCCTTCCAACTTCCCCAAATCTCTTATTTGCAAACTACTACTCTCTTAGAACAAACATGCCAAAACGCATCTTATCAAACATTGATGGTGGTCTCGTGAACAACACTTATTTAATGGACCGTAAACATACTTGTAAGCTTAAGCTGTCCATTTTATAAAATGAATGCTACTATATTAATTTCCAAATACTTTTTGATGTCCGATAAAGGTTTAAAAAAAACATATAAATAGGGAGTTAATAAATGCCAAAACTCAAATTGCTCCTGCCAAAACTCAACTCCACCTTGATTTATTTGCCCTTCTTATACTCCACTAATGGCTTTTCATGCTCATTTTACTTTCCAAAACTACCCCTTCAATCTCTTTTGTTAATTGCAATTGCATCCTTCGAAGATTGAAGGCGAACAGAAAACAAAAGAAGAGAACAACAGATCAAACATACGCCACTAGGATGGGTTTTTTTGTTCTGCTTTCAGTACTCCAATAGAAGAAAATATCTCTTTTCATTTGTTTTGGGTATCACCAAAACTTGACTAGCCTTTGTCAACCACACAAGGGGGTGTTTGATAAGCTCATTTTTGCATTTTGGGTGTTTGGCTACTCCATTTTGAGAACCCATTCTATGATTTTGATTAAAGATGCAAAAATCGAGAATCACCTCCGGACCTCCTTTTCCCATTTTGCCTTCTCCCATTTTCTGTTGAATTACCAAAATGCCCCCTTCTCCATAATTCATTTTTACATTTTTTGATTGCAGGTCTAACATATCCCTTTTTGATACTTTTATTTATGTCTTGTAGTCTGAGTTATGTAGAACATTGGTTAGAGATGTATGTTGGATTAGATTATGTCCTTGACCATACGCTAGTGTCTAGTGTTAAGAAAATAGAGTCCCACATTACTTGGGAGTGAAATGGATAATCACTTAATAACATTTGGGACCTCTCCACTCATTGCCAATTGGTTTTGAGATGGACATAAAGTTTCTACATGGTATCAGAGCGGGGCCCGTTCCACTCCCCATTTTTAAAATTCACAATCCACACCCCACGATGACAGACCAGCAAAAAGGCTGCACGATGATAGGACCCAAAAGTGGTCACACGTGACAGATCTCAAACGCGGCTGCACGTGAGGGGGATGTTAAGAAAATAGAGTCCCACATTGCTTGGGAGTGGAATGGATGATCACTTAATAACATTTTGGGACCTCTCCACTCATTGCCAATTGATTTTTGAGATGGATATGGATATAAAGTTTCTACATGGCGCACTCATAATGGCTGCTGGAATCTGACCCATGAAGCATGACTTGCATGATTACTTATATAGATGGGTGTTATATCCGTGTCATGTCCATATAGGATACGAATACTCCTTGGATACTCAGTGCGTCCATAGTTTGTAATTTAATTTTCTTTATTCTTGATACACTCCTTACTTCCGCCTGGAATGTACTTCTAGACAAGTATGACTACAACTAGAATGCTTTGTTGATGGAAATGTACAGAATGAACTAAAGGTGGGTTCCATTATATAGAAGCTGTACGTTTTTATCAGCTGGTATCCGTATCGATGGAAACATGAAATCATTTTTCGGTACATTTCTGAATTCCCATACACCTCTGAACGAATTTGTTTTACAATATGAAAAAGCTGTCAAGCAATGTCACGAGTAGGAAAGAAAGGAAGATTTTAACTCGTTTAACTTGCGAGTTGTTTTGCACACAAATACCCGATTGTAGATCGAGGCAGATCGCTTTACACAAATGTTCAAAGCATTCCAGAAAGAGCTTTTTGGATGTTTACGATTACGTCGGCATAAAGATCAATTGGAAGGTGCTCTCAGTCAGTATTCTGGGCAGACGCGCCAAGTATGGTATTCGATGCGATGTCGATTCAGGAGGTGGTCCCAAGATTTCAGGGCCTCGCTGCTGTGGACTTTGAGAGAAGAAGCCCGTAACTGCATTGAAGCAGGTGGGTATGTCCACATGCATCCAAAGTCCCCGTTCCCAAACTTTTTTTTTTATTTCCAATATTGTAGTATACATTAATGAGATTAGCGGGGTTGTTACTAAATTAAACTTATATATGATTGAAACTCTTATGTTAAAAAATGATGACCATGAGCCACTTTTTTTTTTTTTTTTTTGAGCGAAAGATCATCACAGTTATTTTAAGAGTAAATTACAGTAAACCCCCCTCAACTAATCCAAATTTTCACTTAACCCCCTCCGACTACAAAACTCAACAGTGTGCACCCTCTAACTATCCAGAATTGACACTTAACACCCTTTTGTTAGGTCTCCGTAGGAAAAATGCACCGACGGCCGTCTCCGGCCACCGGCCGGCCGATCCGAGCCGTCCAAAAATTTTATAAAAAAAAAACCGAGTGGGCTTGCGCGGGAATCAACGGCATCCGATGTGCGTAGGTGCTCGATCCAAACACCCCAAGAATTTAAATGGGGTGTTTAGATCGAGCACCTACGCACGTCGGATGCCGTTGATTCCCGCGCAAGCCCACTCGGTTTTTTTTTTAAAATTTTTGGACGGCTCGGATCGGCCGGCCGGTGGCCGGAGACGGCCGTCGGTGCATTTTTCCTACGGAGACCTAACAAAAGGGTGTTAAGTGTCAATTCTGGATAGTTAGAGGGTGCACACTGTTGGGTTTTGTAGTCGGAGGGGGTTAAGTGAAAATTCAGGTTAGTTGAGGGGGGTTTACTGTAATTTACTCTTATTTTAAAACGAAAAGATTGCATTTTGTTGGACTTACCATGTAGTATGGGTTGTGGGTGGTGGCCAGGTGGGCAATAATGTTCTGGTTTGGTCGTTGGAAATTGATGTGGCAAATGGGTTCAATGCGGTCACTAGTCGTCGTAGGCACATCTTCGCGCCCGGAGCTCGCTGTGGCAGTAGAGGCTTGCCTCAGAATTTCTCCACTGTTTGGTACGAGTTCACGCCTACACCCTCTTGACAGTGTTTCTCGCCTCCTCATCTGGATCTGGCCGGCGTGCTTTATGGACCTTGTTCATGGGATTGTATTCTTGCCTACTGCTGTTGGTGTGGTGGTTTTAGGAATCCACGACATTTTTATGTTTATGCAGTGATTAAATTATGTGATCCTTTGGGTGCCTATTTCTTTGTCGTTGACTGGCTCTATTGGCTAACACCAAGTGTAGGTTCTGCCTGTGCAGTATGTGCTGTCTCTTGATAGAAGTAATTAGGTACTTCTTTGATGTAATTTGTTTATTTGTTGGCTGGGATGCACATGATTTTTATCTATGTAGCTTTTGTTGAATTCCATTGTAAGTGCCGTTGAGCCTTTGAAATTATATGGGATGCTTGACGTTTTCAAAAATGAATAAAAATAAATGTAGGCCAGAAAAATTAAGGTCATGGTGATAGTCAAATTAAAATTCTCCAGAAAGGCATATTAGGGTTTGATTGCAGAGAAAAGACATGTAATCTCACTAGCAAATTGTCCATGCCCACGACACTCCTCCAAAAATGACCCCTACATGATAAACTGTTGTTGGAAATCAAAATTAGTCGAATATAGGAAATCAAAATTAGATGCACATATGCTTAGTTAAAATGGGGAGAAGAAAAAAAGGATGCAAATAATCCACCAACAAAAACTGATTTTAAGATTCAACTGTTAGATAGGTCATGGCATGAAAAGAAGTAGAACAGCGTGCCAATAATCAACCAAAAAACCACAAGATTCACCCACAAAACAGAACCATAGCTAATCACTACAGGATCTGCACCAAAATTAAAAACATCCTCCTATCACCAAGCATCTTAAATGATGAAACTGCCGCTTGAACTTGAAGCCTCAGTGTTGTCTGAGTTTGAACTCGGTTCCACCTCGTAACTTTCTTCCTTTTCAGACGATTGACCGCTCCTGGTTTCATCCAGTGTTCAAGGAAACCTAGCTATCCAAAAGATTGCAGATGATCAAGGAGAAACGTGAAGAAAGTTACTGAGTTGAAAGTTCCACAAATACAAAATATGCCCAATCTATGAAGCAAGAGCTCATCTACATCAAATAGGGAAATGAGGGTAGAGCGACACGTCTAATACCGAATAGAAAGCCTATATAGTGCCAAATGATGAGTATTTTGTCGTGTCCACCTGTCCTTAAGAGTTAAAGGTATATAGCCAATTCTGCACTTGATTTCAAAGTTGTGGACACAGTACAAGAGGCTCAAAAGATTCAGTTTTTCTTTTGAAGCGTCGTCCATTGCCAATCTTAATCTTAGTTTTAACCCTGACCAAGACAAGAAAGTAATCAGAAATGTAAGGGCCTAATGATGCTGCCCCTGCTTCTTGGGCAACATGTGTATTGCATGAGCTTCTATATTTCAAGGTTCTTGGGAGGTTGCAAATCCACATGTCCCTTATTGATGCTTATATAAATTTGGTAGTCTGAGTCATACAGGGTATTGGTTAGTGATGATGTTTCTTTTTTCCTTTTATTTTTTGTTTTGGACAGGTTAGTGATGCATGTTGAAAATAGATTCTATCCTTTTTTTTTTATCAGCAAATAGCTTCTATACACAAGTCGCAAGGCGCACTCAAAATGGTTGGAGTCTAACCTATGAAGCATCAGATAAAAAAAAAAAAAACCTATGAAGCATGACTGCATGAGTACTTATCGGGGTGTCATATTTGTGTCATCCATTATAGGATATAATCATGGATATACTCCTCGGATACTGAATGGCACGTATCTGAATATCTGATACTCCTAAAACGTGTCTATAATTTGCAAATATATTTTCTTTATTCAAAGTATCGGATACTCTTACATCACGCACTTCCGTGAAATAGAGAATATGGTGTTTCTTACACAGCATCAATGTACAACCATTATCGGTAATACATGAGTAGTTTTTCACTACTTTGCATACTTCTTAGAGAAAGTGAACACTGAACAGTGAGATTAAACTAGTTCCATCTTTTTTTGGAGGATAGATAGTTTGAGAATGTGTGGTTAAATAGGTTCCTGGCATGACATATGGGTTCTCGACTCATGAAAAAGTCTTGCCCTCCGTACTCAATTGGAAGGAACCCACTGTGACCTGTCTCTTTCCCACATTCATTGCTTGAGATTTTGTTTTGCATTGGCGACTATTTTTGCATTCCTAGCTTCTATTCTCTCTGTCTCATAGCTAATCCTGCAAAGCTTTGGGCTTTCATGTTTCATCAGTATTCGACTGAACTAATAAGTGTGTGGATACAAGTATTTGCATCAAGAAATTGCTGCCTCGTATTCCATAGGTTTGGAAACCCGTTGGGCATAACATCTGGGGTTTTTTTTTATTTATGGAATGCAACTTCTTGAGAAATTGAAGTCTTATTGTGGAAGAGTGTAAGTGGTATTAATTCTTCCCATGAGAATTAAGACAGCGTCTGGGTGTCCCAAAAATTTAGGAAAGGAACAGAGCTGTCATTTTTGGCTTGCCAATGGAAGGGCCATTCGCCTAAAATGGTGAATGATGATTCCATTGTGATGTGCATTCTGCACATTTTCTTTTAACGAGCAATTGACATCCTGGATTATCCATTCTAGTGAACCAAACGCAACTTTTTGTTCTTAAGTCGACCAGATTAACCTTAAGTGCTTGCCTTTCTTACCGTGTACTAGAGAGGTGGAAAGGCTCAGCCACCTATAATAGTGAATTATGATTTCATTTGTAATGTGCATTTATCGTTTTTTTGAATAAACTAAATAAATAACAGAATGAACATTCCATTCAGGTGAATCAAACAAAAGCTTATGTTCTTTATCTGCCAAATTAACTTCAATTACCTACCTTTGCCCGGTGTGCTCTAGTAAGGAGGAAAGGTTAAGCCACGTATTTGTCAATGCCATTTGTCTCAACTTATTTAGTGTGGCTCTTAGATTTGATGATACAGCCCCCATAGAATTTTTTTGAGATTGGTTGCTGCATTGGTGTTGGTCCAAATAGCAACCCAAGAGGGGGGGGGGGGGGGGGGGGGGGGGGGGGGGGGGGGGGGGGGGGGGGGGGGGGGGGGGGGGGGGGGGGGGGGGGTGAATTGGGTATCTCAAATATAACGCGGAATTTAATAAAAAAAAAACTAATTGCAATCTATTCAACTACAATTCCAATTTCAATGAAATACTATTCAACTCATGCAATATTGATATGCAAGACGTAAAGTAAAGAGAGTAGGGAAGAGAGAATCGAACGCAAGGATTTATAGTGGTTCGGTCCGCAACTTCACAGCCTAGTCCACTCCCCAAGTATCCAACTTGAGATTTGCTACACTATCTTCAATAGTTACAATCTTCTAGTTTCGCGGGTGCTAGACAACCTTACAACAAGCAATCTATCCCCAATCGCTCCGACTAATTTTGACTCCGGTGCTAGTCACACTTAACCCAACTAGTTTTGACTCCGGTGCTAGTAACACCTAACTCCAAGTGGTTTTCTCTCCAAAATCACTCACAAAAAGATTAACTTTCACAAGAGTATGAATAAGGGTGTACAATCCCTTTTACAATTTTTGGCTCAAGAACAACACTCAAACTAATATTCAAGATGTAAGCACAGAGTTGACAGATAAAGAATGATAAATGCTGATTTTGTTCTTCTTGCTTTTCCGTCCCGCTTCTTCTTTTCTTTTTGATTCTATTTATGCTTGGAGTGACGAGATAATTGAAGGCAGCTCCACTAGCCGTTGGAGCAATTTGTGTAGCCAATAAATCTTGCACTGAATTGTTTCCTTCTTCAACTTTGAAACCAATATACCAATTGTCCATCCAGTACTAGCCGTTAGTATATATTCCAGTAGCCATTCAATTCTTTGATTTCCTTTTCTTTGCCACTAATCTGCAAGTCATGTAATATGGGAATTTCCATTACCCGTTGGAGTTAAATCTCACAAATCGTGCAACCAATAATTCCTTTCATTTGAAGCATTCTCTAGCCAATAAAGTTAGGAGAAGATTCGTCCTTAATCTTCCTCCTTTCAATTTCTCTTGACTAATGAGATAGTGATTTGGTGTAGCAATGTGTCCATGTGTACTTCAACCAAATCCTACAAAATAAACATTAACTCAAATGAGTACCAAATATCACAATATTAATTATATTTCTTCTTCAATAAAATATATTTTGTTATCGTCAAAATCAACAAGGTATTCATAGAAACCTTTGCCCTAACAATTGGCTCATCCATTTGGACAACAATGATAAGGGGAAGGCTTGAATTCATGTTTGAGCTTCAGCTGTTCTAGTTCTTGGTACTACTTTTATCTATTACGCACAGAACTTCTGGCCATCACTTTTGCTGTTTAATGGGCTATTATTATTCATGTTTTTAGTGGTGCTAGAGCCTAGAATACACACACCCTAACAGTGTGAAATCTGTTTTCCAGTTTATAGGGAAGGATCATCCAAGCTCTAATCCAGCCAATTAAACTCTGTGCAGCAGTGCTCATGTTTTTAAGGGGAACCATGTTCTAGATAGATATGCTCTTCAGCACGTCATCTCTTGGCCCTTTTGAAGGCATTTTCGGGGCTAGATCCCAACGAAAGCTTATTTTTGTATTTTTGTAGCTTTCAGTTCCTTTTCTTGGCTAGGAGCTGCGTTATTGTTATATTGTTGTTGCACGACTGTACTGTTGCTAGTTTTCAGCTTGGTGTACCTAAATTACTGGATTTATTCCAACGTGAATTATGTTATTAGATTTGCGAAAAAAGGAAAAGAAAAAGTGCTCCATCGATCCTTTCCATAATTTGTCATTTTTTCAACAAAAAAACATTGTTTCTTTTATTGGATAAAAGGATGAAGCACTTTGGCATATAATTGTTTGAATATTTTGCAGCGATTAAAAAAATAATAATGGTGATTTTGGATAGGAACAATGCATTGAAGTGTTATACGAGTATATTCTTACTTTCGGAAATGGCTAGTCTTTTTTAAGGAAAGGATATTTTGGGGATGGGGAAATTAAGATTAGCTACTGCTGTAACGACCCGTAATTTTTATAATTAATAATATCGTTAAAAAGTATGATTTGTAATAATAAAATTACTTGTTAATAATTTCCTAGTAGATATATATACAAATAAAATTAGATTACTCTTAATTATCCTACTTTTATTTATTTAAATTGCATGCATAAAAAAATCCTATCATCTCTCACTCTCCTACTCAAATTCTACTTCCTTCCTCAGTATATTTCCGTCCTAATTTCGTCCATACCGAAACCCGATAGGATACAACCTCTTAAAATTCCGTTTCAACCGAAACTCTCCCCATCCTCCTATATATACATCACCAATCCGACCCTAGGGTTCATAACACTAATTATCACGTTCCAACAGTCCAGAATAGAGAGAAAAACAGGAGAGAATCGAGCTCCAATCCTCGGAGTTCTAGAGAGAGAAAGAAAGAGAGAGAAAAGTGGGTTTGTGATCTAGACTCGATCGAAACCCGAATTGATCATTCCAGACGCCTCCTACAATCCTTAGCATCACCGAACGTCATTCAATTCGGTCCCGAAGTCTCCCGATCGAAGAACCCGAAACCTTCTTCCCAAATTTCCAAGTTTCGATCAAAAACCAATTCGATCCGATTTGAGGTAGTATAATCCATTCCAACCCTCCCTCTAAGTATATTTATTGTTTTTAAGCATAACCCATCGTCCCACATGGCCCCATGCATCAAAACCGTCACAAAAAATCAAAAAAACCGAATCTGGACGCGACCTTGCGGCCGCGACCTTCGGGCCGCAAGAATCAGGCCTGGAGTTTGCGGCTAGCCTCTCAGCCGCAAGGTTGACCCGGTCAAACCTTGCGGCAGGTTCTGTTTCGTTTCGAATGTGTTTTGCGACCTCCCGAACATCGTTTTCGACCCCCAAACTATTTTTCCTAGACTTTTCACACCCCAAAGATCATAACTTGTCAAGGTCATATTTTTTTTATTTAATTATCTATTTATTAAATTATTTGTTAGTTATCGTTCAACGTTTATAAACAAAAATTAGTTACGACCTTTAAACTAGCGTTTTAACACTCAACTAAATTTTTACAGACTCTTTGCATCTCAATTACAGTAACTTGTCAAATTAAATATTTTTTTTATTTAATTCACTATTTATTATTATTTTTAAAGTAATTCCAATCAAAATTACTTTACGACTTGTTAAACATTATTATTAATGCCCGAATAATTTTATTTAGACTCCTCACTGTCCAAATATGAAATTATGTCAGTCTCAAAATTTATTTCTATAATTAGTTATTTATTGTCTATTTACTTCACTTTCGGTCTTTTTAATTAACGTTTTCATTTAAATTAATTCCTCGACCCTCCGAACCCAACTTTTGACACATCAACTGGTTGTGTAAGACCTTTAGGACTCTTATTAGGTCATGAGTAATTATTCTAATATTTTTATCTAATTAATGCATTTTTATTAGCTTTTAATTAATCTTATTAATTAGAAATAATTAATAAGAGCCTGGAAAATATTTTATTAAAATTTTATAGAAGTTTTACTTCATTACTGACATTGTGGCCACACGAGAATAAGGGCAACGGCCCATTCATAAAAAGTTATGTGATTGCATTACTCGTTAATTGTTTTATTTATTATTTGATTTAATTTTATATTGCTCCAAATCTTGATTTATATGTTAGATTGGACCCTAGAGACATGGGGTGGTTTGCGAATAGAGTTCATACTAGACGATGTTAGGTAATGGATGAAATTGGAAGTTTTTATTTCTAGAATGCCTGCAGGCGAGATTTTGAATGTGATGAGATTTGTGATGAGATTGAAATTGGCGAGAGTCCAATGATGAATTGAAACTGGCGAGAGTCCAGTGATGATTGTGATGATTGTGAAAGTGGTATATAAGATAGGCGAGCCCTAGTTATGATTCAGGCATGATAAGCTTTCCCCTTGTTGTAGTTATTGGGATGCACACTCGGTACATAACTTAGGTGCATCTGCGACAGCAAAGGGAAGTGACCTCATGGGACCGAGCATAGCTAGAGGTTGGGGAGGAAAGACTCCGCGGAGGAGATCTTAGACTACACGATAGGTTAAAGGATAGTAATGAATTGAATTATGTGATAATCTCTGTTTTACTTTCTCGTATCATTTATTCATATTATCCTGCTGCCTGCTAGTTGTAAAGTAAGAGGGGTAGTTGGGTTGGATTATGCTTCGGGGTGAACTCTTTCACTCAGGTACGGATTGCCTGGCTTCCGTGCCAGATTTTGTAGAAAATCAGGAAGAGACACAGAATCCTGATGGTGAACAATTCTATGCGGAAGAGAACCCAGAGGTGGGAGCTGAGCCAGAATACGCTTGGGATCCATATCAATCCTAGAAGGCGGCTCTGTTATTTTATTTAGTTTTTATCACTAAGACTATTTTCCAGTATTTCAATAAGTTTTGTAATAGACGAATCGTTAGGGAGAATTATCCGTTTTGGATTTTGATTTTTAATTAATAAATTTTTAGAAATCAATATTTAATATCTCCGATTTTATTTCCGAAAATCGGGGCGTTACAACTTGGTATCAGAGCCTTAGGTTCAACCCTCGGCCTTGGGTAGATTGGGTAGATCACGATAGACTATGCATATTCTTACAAGATTTAAATAATAGTATTTGAAAAATACCGAAAATTAACGATAAATATATTTATTTGCTTTTATAGATGGACCCCACGCTTGCAGACCAACTAGCCGCCGAGTGGAGCAGACTGCAGGATTTCCTGGAAAACACTGTAGGATCTAACTTCTCTTTCCGAGACCCTTACGTATCAGCTGAGTTCCCTATTATGTACGGCCAGTATCAACAGCTGAGGGCGAATGCGCCAAACCAGAGGGAGGTATACACGGCCCAAAATCCAAGCCCATGGAGAAGGGCTATTCTGGAGCAAGAAATCCGTGAGATTCTGGAAAGCATCTCAGGTTTTGACATCAGGAGTGAACCCTATTATTCCCATTATAGGGATATGGAAAACCAACCTCCAATTCCTACCTTAGATGGAAGCCGAAACCCTTCCCGTACTTCAGAAGAGGATGAGACAGCCAACTTAGTTGCTGAAGTGGAAAGCCTAAAAGCATTCATGACTAACACCCCGGATTTTCCCATGGGAGATGACTACCTAGCGGGAATGTTTCCTGCCCTTTATCGAATGAGACAGGCTCACCAAAAGATCGCAGCTCTCTTTAACGTCATCACTCGCTCCACCGTCGAAGAGCACAAGATACGAGAGATGTTAGGCTACATCCTGGGGGTAGAAATGGGAACACGAGAGGATACCGAAGAACCGCCTGAGGAAGAGGAAGATCCTGAGGAACCGCCTGAAGAAGAGGAAGATCCTGAGGAACCACCTGCGGAAGAAGAAGATCCTGAGGAACCACCTGAGGAAGAAGAGGATCCAGAAGAGCCTCCTTTTCAGGATCAGGATGAAGAGATGGGAAACATGGAACCAGAATTGGAAGGAGATGAGGGAAATGGCACTGATAATGAGGATGGATTTTTGGAAGATCTTGAGATGGATGACTATGGCTGGATGTTACCCGTAGACGCACCAAGGGATATGGATGCTGAACTACAGTGGTGGCTCACAAATCAACGGCTCGAGATGCAGGAACCTCCGCCATCTCCGGCCCCCTTACCAATAGAGGAGTCCGATAATGAGTGCGAAGTCATAGATGCTGACCCTCCACCCCGTCCTAGTATGACTCGACCTGCAGGGATCCCATGGGTAGGACACCATTCCAGTTATGATCCAGGCACTTGGGTCTACATACAGCTAGAGCCGCTATACCCTTGTCCCTTCAAGATCCGATCTCAGTCCGCTTACCTAGGGCCAGTAAGAATCGTAGCCCCATGTTACAATGGATATTATCTCATCGACGTACCCCGAGCATTCCAAGAGCATTACACCGACCGTATCCACTATTCACGAGTCGCAAGGCGCCGTCCCGAGCAGGAACATCGTGTCATTTCAGAGAATGTCGATTTCACCGATCACGTCACCTATGCAGAGATACCCATCAGTCTTACACCTTATAACAACCCAAACCCCAATGGAGGACAGCAGGGACCACTATGGCGAGTGACCTGGCGTTGTTACGGGCTCACTGAGGACACCGTCGAAAGGCAGAGTCTTCTAGCAGAACATTTCCCTGGGCTTTTCGATTGATCGATTCTTTTAGCACCTATTGGTCATTTCGCGCACAACATTTTTTTCGTTCTTTTCTTCTTTTAGGAAACCAATTGTGGTAGTAGGAATTTTCTTGACATTTTTTTTAGGAAGATGATTGTGATAGTATGATTTATCTTGACTTTTGGTAGCTACACATCTAAGTAATGTGTTTTGGCATGAATGATGTGTTTGTTTTGTTTTGTTAATAAAAGAAAAGTTTCTTATGATGTTTTATTTCCACGTATTTAATAAATATACATATATGTATGTTCTTATAACAAACTCCCTTACTAAATTATAACACAACGGTATCTAGATGGAGGAAAACAGAGACAACCAGAATAACGAGCAAAACAATGGAGGCCCTCAACCCAATGGCCAAGTTGGGGCTACTGAGCTATTCCAACTCATGCAAGCATTCATCGCTGCTGCGACTGCAAACAACCAGAACCCACGTGGAGCCCCACACGCTCATCGAGGACCAATGACTAGGAGCCAGGCACTGAACGAATTTTGCAACCGTCGCCCGCCCTACTTTCAAGGAGAGCCTAACCCCACAGCTGCAGAAGCTTGGCTGGCGGAAATTAAGAAAATTCTGGAAACCCTAGACATTCAGGAGGCCAGCAATCGAATTGCCCTTGCTACTTATCAGATGCAGGGTGAAGCTCAACATTGGTGGGACCTGATGAAAAACACCCATGACGTGGCAGTGATGAGCACCCAATATTGTGGATATTTGGTGCGACTAGTCCCGTAGTATGTTGGTTTAACTTGCGTTTATTTAGCTTTTATAATGGTATTGCACGTAAGGTAGGTTTTTATGTATTTCAGGTAATTCGTATAAATAAGGCGCGTTTGAACGCCAAGGAATGTTCCGGGTGCAACCAAGTACTCAAGGCCATGCGCCACCCCATTGTGGTGCCCGAAAGATGGTTTAGGGATTGCTCGGGTCGCCCAAGGGTCAAGGGAATTGAAGGAGAAGTGAGGATTTTACCAAAACCACTCATCTTCCGACCAGCTGAGGGTAGAATTGACATAACTTTTGATGTACAAACTACTTTTAATCCAAACCACTTGGGTTAGAAAGTAGACTCGATGAGCTTTCCAACGGTCCAAAGAACGCCTAAATCCGAGTTCGGGAGTGCCCGGAGCGAGCTTGCAAAGTTTGCCCAAAAAAGCTGTAAAGCGGGTACCGGTACTGGGCAATTCCCAGTACCGGTACCGGGTGTCCAGAGATCAATTTTCCAGCCCATTGAAGCCTGGTACCGGTACTGGGAGTTGCCCAGTACCGGTACTGCCTGGAAAATCTGCAGCGTTTTTGTTGCTTTTTCAACTTTCTACTTTTGGGATATTTTCCACTTTTGAGCACTTTCAGGATATTTTTGGGATATTTTGAGAGAGAGAAGACCACTTTGTATAAATAGGGGTCTCCCTCTCTCTTCTTGATCATCTTTTTTGTACATATTAGTTGCTTTAAGTCTTTTTATTTTAGGAACTCCATTAAAGCCCAAGCTTTCTAAGTTATTTTCTTCAAGAACTCAAGTAAGCAATTCTCGTTTATTGTTTTTCCGTTTATTAATGTTGTAGCCGTGAACTAGATCCTTTATAAAATCAAGTTTGTCTCCATTTTTATCGGTTAATTATGTTCATCTTTCCTAGCATGATTTCTAGTCTTTTTGCTATGTGTGAGTAGTTTCTTGGTTAAGTCTCGGGGTAATCTTTCCCGATGACTTAGGTGGTTACTTGGTTCTCAAACCTTCGGGCTTAAAATCATGGTTTTCGGAATTGGATTAATCTAGCCGTTTTGGTCTAAGCGAGGGGTGTTAACTCCTTAGTATGTCGTTTAGTCAAGCGGTCTTGGCAAGCGATATACCGAGGGCTCGTGGCCTCCTACGTGTTAGATACATTAGCAAAAATAGGTTGATTTAATTCCTGTTAATCACATCTTTTGATAAACGTAGTCATTAAAGTTAAATCTTCCGGGCGTGAGCACGCGGTTGTGACTCTCGCTTGAGTTATAATCGAGAACCGGTAGCGGCCTTTGTCAAGGGATAGACGATCCCTAGACTTGCCTTTTTAGTTTATAAAGCTCTTTTCTAGTCTTTTCTTTAGTTTTCCATTTCGAAGCTAAACCAAGTTGGCCGCCTTGAACGCCGCACTCTACCATAAAACCTACAATCCGATTAAGCTATCATCGAATTCCCTGTGGTACGATCCCGGTCTTACCGGTTTACTATGCTACCGTCAATCTAGCCCTACGCTTGGGGTTTCTATTCAACCGTATTTGAAGGCGAAGTTGAAGGCTAAGCATTTTTGGCGCCGTTGCCGGGGAATTCTTAATATAGCTTATTTGGAGGTTCGACAAACCACTGTAAGTACTCCATTTTTTTTTCTTTGTGTAATTTGAACTCGACTTAGCGGATACCTCTAACCGAGCCACCAATTCGACTTGAGGTGTAACGAAGCTAGATTGAGTATCAATTACCTTTTCTTTTATTGTCCATATAACGTGGCGGTGGCATAACCCCACAGAACTGTTTTGAGCAAAGAGGTGGCGGCATAGCCCCTCTAGCTTATTTACTTTATGTCTTATCTATCTAATAGAATGGCAGCGGCCAATTGGGAAACACCCCACAAGCCTTTGGTGGAGTACCTTTGTCCCAATCAAATTATAACGCCCCATAAGACTTTGCGGGATTACCTATGTCCCAATCAAACTTTCACACCCTTTTGCATAGCCCCTCATGGTGCCAATGTTTTTAAAAGTCGTATGACCATTACTAATTGGCTGGATCTCAAGAATCAAATTCCAACTTTTGTTGAAAGAGTGAATGAGTCATTTTATGCATGTTGGGGAAGATATAAGGATTTGCTCATTGCGGTCCCAAATCATGGTTTTGAAAATTTTCAAATTGCTAACTATTTTTATGATGGACTTTCTCAAAAGAGTCAACGGTTCTTAAACATAATATGCGATGACAAACTTTTTAAAAAAGGACCAGCTCAAGCCTTAGATTTCTTTGATCATTTGGCTGAAACTTTGCAATCTAAGGTTTTTGCTCAACATTGTCAAGAGTCCAATTCAAATGCCATGGAAGAGGATATTGAGCCGCCTATCTTTGTTGAAGATGTTAGTTTAGATTTTGACAACTCCTCAGAGTCTGACTGGATTGATGTGCCAGATGTTGAGCCTAATGTCCAGTGTTCTCCCCCTGTGGATCCCTCTTTGTGTGACGATTCAGGGGAGAAATTTCTCATTGTTGAGGAAACAAATATGGAGGTAGACTTCTTGAATGCTTTGCTGAATGAGCAGGATGAGAAGCATGTGAATAGCCCTGAAAGGTTGTCTCCTTCCTTTGAGGAGTTACCATCCCTAGGAGTTCTGAACAATAAAAAAGTCTCAGCTCTTGATGCTACCACCCCTCCTGTTACGTCTCCCCTAATGCAAGAGCTTCTCAACGTTGAAGTGATTGATTTTCTTGGTGTTGATGAATTTGACTCGGTTTATCATCCTTCTATTGTGGATTTTGTCAACTCTTTGAAAATTGATCTAATTTGGGCTATTCACTTGGTGGCAGTTAAATTTTTGAAACGAATTCGACAATTGCTTTACTCAAAGTATCTATTTTTGTGGAATGGTCGGATTCAATTTTTGAGGCAGAGTGTGGAGTGGAGTACTATGTTCATTTTATTAGCTCTTGTTGGCACAATAAATGTTAGGAGCTCGCGTTTGGCTGAACGTCCATAAACTCTTTCTTTTTCTCCCTCTATTTTCTTTTCCTCTTTTGATGGTCCAGTATAGCCACCCATCTTTAGCTCAAGTTGTTGCATGACTTACTCTATGACACTATGAGTTGGATATGGGGAGAAAAGTAGTACCCGTGTAATCGCGTGAAGATTTGGTTGTGTTTTACTTTTGGTTGCTTTTGAGCCCGGATAACACGAGCCGGGCGGTACTAATGTCATTTGCTTCTTAGTAGGTAGTTGGTTCTTAAGTCTTTTACAGGGTAAGCATGCTACCACACCAGCCTTGGTGGTTTAGGTCTAAAAGCTATAGTGAGTGAGGCATTCAGGAGCCCTAAGCATGGGTGCGATTACGTGTCGCGGTTGTAAGACCAAGAAAGCCCTGGCGATGACCTTGTGTGACTAGCTGTGGTTCCGATGGAGGAGCCGAAAGAGTGAGCCTTGGAAGCAGTTCCAATGACGAAGGGAAGCAATGACACGAAAGCCTCCAACTTGGTCGAGGTATACGAGGGTTGACATTCCCCCGAAGGTACAATCTTTTGTTCTTTCCTCTCAATTCTGTTATTCTTTATGCTATGAGGACATAGCATCGTTTAAGTTGGGGGGAGGGTTATATATATGCTATATAATTGTTGTTAAAACTTTTCTCTTTTTGTTTTCGTTAAAATTTTCAAATTTTTTGTGCAATATTCCCTTGTTAGTAGTGATTTCGCTTGCTAGATACTTTAATTATGTTCAATTGTCTCAATATGGCAAGAGTCATGTATTCCATCGAATTTGGTTATATGTTTGAATCCATGTCACATGCATATACATGAACAATGATGAACAAGTTGAGCTTAGAAGTCATGTCAAACGTTGTGCATCGCTAGAGTAGAGATTCGTTTCTTAAGCATCCCATGCTGTTTGTTCTCATTTTCCGCATTTGCGTAAATAATATCTTTTGTTCATACTCGAGTAGTGTATATATCTTTCATGCATCTTATTGGAGTTGTTAGCGTACTTAGGAAATGATTCAAGGCATTTTTGCTTGATTAAACCACATAAGAGTCACCTTATCCTTATTTTGAACCATAGTCCGAGTCTCTTCCGTTGCTCGAACCTAGGTAACCAGATGTTCGGAGGGTTGTTTGTCTATGGTTTTCAATATTTCAAGGAAGTTTGGGGGTAGTGTAAATGTTATAGAAGTGGTTGGGATGTAAAAGACGAAGAATTGGTGTGTGATTCCCTTTCTCTCTTCTCCCACTACAAAAGCTAAATACCCAAATTTTCATCTCCTTCTCCAAAGCCCTCGAAATTGGCCCATCAATCTTTCTCCCTACAAATCTCAATTCAAATGATCCTATTTCTCAAAGGAAAATCAAAGAAATGCTATGAAAAAGCAACATCATATTCGAAAGAGGGTTGAATGTTATGATGAGAGAATGGGTGTGACCTCCGGGCTAGCATACACTCCGGATGAGAAAGAGTCCGATGGGAAGGGGGATCTCAATGCTCAATATCATGAGGAGCAGGATGTGGATGACAACTACGTGTGGTGGAGTCGGTGGTAGTAGTTTTTCTTTATTTCTTTTTCGTAACTTTGTTTGATGTTTGGCCGATATGTGGCCATACCTTGGGTAGTTTAGGGTTGGTAGTGGCCAAGGGTAGAGTAACCGTGCAAGTATATGGCCACTACATTTTTGTAGTCTCTTTCCCTTTGTATCCAAGGTCGTTATAAGCTAATAAAGTCCTTCGTTGATCCTTTGTACGCTAATTAACTCCATTTGATACATGATTGATATTTATTACTTTTTGAGTATGATTTATCCTTTCTCGTGCATACTTGTCAATAATTAGCTTTTCTTTCTTTCTTAGCGCTCTTTTGATAGCATGCGTAGCTTTTTGTCTCTGGCTATTGCATTTACTCGCTAGCGCTTGTCATGGGATGTATCTTGTATCTCACTGTGTGAAAAGTCAAATAAGAGTGCATCCTTATGAGTTTTGGAGTCGAAACTTGTTGTGGTGCATGCATGCTTGACTGCTATAATATGGCATAGTTTGTTCGTCCTAGTTCATGGCATGTTTGTGTGTGGATTGCATGTGATCGGATTTGAAGGGGCGACTTGGACTCTTGCCTACTTGAAGTAGTTGAGCATAACTTTCGTATCTTGAATCTCGAGAGGATTGCATAGCTTAGTTAAATGCATTTTGTTTTAGTTTGCTAGGGACTAGCAAAACTCAAGTTGGGGGGCGTGATGAGCACCCAATATTGTGGATATTTGGTGCGACTAGTCCCGTAGTATGTTGGTTTAACTTGCGTTTATTTAGCTTTTATAATGGTATTGCACGTAAGGTAGGTTTTTATGTATTTCAGGTAATTTGTATAAATAAGGCGCGTTTGAACGCCAAGGAATGTTCCGGGTGCAACCAAGTACTCAAGGCCATGCGCCACCCCATTGTGGTGCCCGAAAGATGGTTTAGGGATTGCTCGGGTCGCCCAAGGGTCAAGGGAATTGAAGGAGAAGTGAGGATTTTACCAAAACCACTCATCTTCCTACCAGCTGAGGGTAGAATTGACATAACTTTTGATGTACAAACTACTTTTAATCCAAACCACTTGGGTTAGAAAGTAGACTCGATGAGCTTTCCAACGGTCCAAAGAACGCCTAAATCCGAGTTCGGGAGTGCCCGGAGCGAGCTTGCAAAGTTTGCCCAAAAAAGCTGTAAAGCGGGTACCGGTACTGGGCAATTCCCAGTACCGGTACCGGGTGTCCAGAGATCAATTTTCCAGCCCATTGAAGCCTGGTACCGGTACTGGGAGTTGCCCAGTACCGGTACTGCCTGGAAAATCTGCAGCGTTTTTGTTGCTTTTTCAACTTTCTACTTTTGGGATATTTTCCACTTTTGAGCACTTTCAGGATATTTTTGGGATATTTTGAGAGAGAGAAGACCACTTTGTATAAATAGGGGTCTCCCTCTCTCTTCTTGATCATCTTTTTTGTACATATTAGTTGCTTTAAGTCTTTTTATTTTAGGAACTCCATTAAAGCCCAAGCTTTCTAAGTTATTTTCTTCAAGAACTCAAGTAAGCAATTCTCGTTTATTGTTTTTCCGTTTATTAATGTTGTAGCCGTGAACTAGATCCTTTATAAAATCAAGTTTGTCTCCATTTTTATCGGTTAATTATGTTCATCTTTCCTAGCATGATTTCTAGTCTTTTTGCTATGTGTGAGTAGTTTCTTGGTTAAGTCTCGGGGTAATCTTTCCCGATGACTTAGGTGGTTACTTGGTTCTCAAACCTTCGGGCTTAAAATCATGGTTTTCGGAATTGGATTAATCTAGCCGTTTTGGTCTAAGCGAGGGGTGTTAACTCCTTAGTATGTCGTTTAGTCAAGCGGTCTTGGCAAGCGATATACCGAGGGCTCGTGGCCTCCTACGTGTTAGATACATTAGCAAAAATAGGTTGATTTAATTCCTGTTAATCACATCTTTTGATAAACGTAGTCATTAAAGTTAAATCTTCCGGGCGTGAGCACGCGGTTGTGACTCTCGCTTGAGTTATAATCGAGAACCGGTAGCGGCCTTTGTCAAGGGATAGACGATCCCTAGACTTGCCTTTTTAGTTTATAAAGCTCTTTTCTAGTCTTTTCTTTAGTTTTCCATTTCGAAGCTAAACCAAGTTGGCCGCCTTGAACGCCGCACTCTACCATAAAACCTACAATCCGATTAAGCTATCATCGAATTCCCTGTGGTACGATCCCGGTCTTACCGGTTTACTATGCTACCGTCAATCTAGCCCTACGCTTGGGGTTTCTATTCAACCGTATTTGAAGGCGAAGTTGAAGGCTAAGCAGGCAGCAATGACTTGGGACAGGTTCGAGGAAATTTTCCTTGACAAGTACTTCCCAACACCTGTCAAACAAGCACTGGCCTCTGAATTCATGAACCTCGAGCAGGGCACAATGACTGTGACTCAGTACGCGGCACGGTTTGAAGAACTGTCTCGCTATGGTGCAAGGATCATACCGACTGATGATGATAAGGCAAGAAAGTTTGAGTGGGGACTCAATGAGACACGCCGAGCGGTAGTGGCGCAGACGCTTCCCACCTACTCACAAGTGGTGCAATGCGCACTTAAAATGGAGAGAGAAAGCTTGGATTTTAAGACCAGGCGTGAACAGAAGAAGGTGATACCTGCAGTTGGAGGACCTATCCGCACCAACCCTAACAACAGGAGTATCCCAACCTCTCAACCCTACTATCCTCGCCCACAACTGTCACAAACTAACTCAGCCTGGAGAAACCCCAATCTAGGGTTCAATCGAAACCCTAACCCTAACCCTAATCCGAACCAAATCCACGTACCGAACCGAGGCCCAAACCCTAATCCTGGACCAAACCGCAACCCTCTTCCCCAAAACCAAAACCTAGATCACCACTGTTACTATTGCCTAGAGGAGGGACATATCAGGAGGAATTGTCCTAAGTTGAACGGCGCTGGAAACTATGGAGGACCGCCGTCAAATCAGGTCAGGACTGCAGGAATTGGGAATCAGAATCAGAATCAGAACCAAGCTAGGCCGGCTTGGAATGGTAACCAATCCGGAGGACAGAACCAGCCTCGTGGTGGGTGGAATCAACCGCCAACTCAGAATAGAGGGTCGAACGGGCCAATTCAGCCCAATGCTGGAAGGGTATTTGCACTACAAGGAACAGAAGAGGAGATGGACCCTACAGTAATCCAAGGTACCCTCACTCTTTATACTACATGCGTTCAAGCATTATTTGATTCTGGAGCTTCGCACTCATTTATATCTGCCGCATGTTTATCTACACTTGGATTAGAAACTGAACCTTTAAAGACAACCATGCATGTGACCTCACCATTAGGAGGTAAGATTCCGATAGTACTAATTTGTAGAGGGTGCGAATTAGAAGTATCGAACCTGCGGTTAACATGCGATTTACGAGTAATCGAAATGACGGACTTTGACGTCATACTCGGGATGGACTGGCTGACTGCACACCGAGCTATCATAGACTGCCATCGAAAGATGGTGACGGCTTATTCGCCAGATGGGACGTGTTTCAAATTTAAGGGGGATAGACAAGACCCATCTGCACCCTACGCGCACAAAACAAAATTGCATAGGAAACTCGCTGGATGGTTAGCGAGTCTCAAATTAGAGGAGACAGACCGAATGGAGTTGAACCTCCCTCCCGTTGTCTGTGAGTACGAGGACGTATTTCCAGATGAATTACCGGGATTACCACCGCCAAGGGAATTGGATTTCACCATCGAGCTGCAACCCGGCACAGCCCCAATCTCGATGGCCCCGTATCGTATGGCTCCAGCGGAGCTACGAGAGTTAAAGACGCAGCTTCAAGAACTCTTAGAAAAAGGTTTTATCCGACCCAGTACCTCACCATGGGGAGCCCCAGCGCTATTTGTCAAAAAGAAGGAAGGAACACTCCGACTTTGTATCGACTACCGTCAACTCAACAAGGCCACAATCAAGAACCGATACCCGCTACCGAGAATAGATGACTTGTTCGACCAACTGAGAGGGTCGACTTGTTTCTCGAAGATTGACCTAAGGTCTGGATATCACCAATTGCGAATTCGAGATGGTGATATACCAAAGACGGCGTTCCGCACACGTTACGGACACTATGAGTTCGTGGTCATGCCATTTGGTCTAACTAATGCTCCTGCTGTTTTCATGTGCCTGATGAACCAAATTTTCACGCCGTACTTGGACAAATTTGTGGTAGTGTTCATCGATGATATCCTTATATACTCTCCAACGGAGAAAGAACACGAAGACCATTTGAGAATTGTCCTTCAAGTACTTCGAGACAATCATTTGTATGCGAAGGCCAGCAAGTGCGAATTTTGGATGAAAAAAGTCAAATTCTTAGGACACGTGGTGTCAGAAAAAGGAATCGCAGTTGACGACAGCAAAGTAGAGGCAGTCATGGACTGGAAGAGACCTTCTTCGGTGTTCGAGATTAGAAGCTTCTTAGGATTGGCTGGCTACTATAGAAGATTCATTCAGGATTTCTCCATCTTGGGAAAACCATTGACGCGACTAACCCAAAAGGGAGTTAAGTTTGAATGGAACGAAGCATGTGAGAAATCGTTTCAAGAACTTAAGAAGAGGTTGACAAGCGCTCCGATACTGGTCATACCTGAACGAGATGCAGAGTATACTGTGTACTGCGACGCATCCAAGGATGGATTGGGAGCGGTACTCATGCAAAATGGAAAATTCGTTGCTTACGGATCCCGACAGTTAAGGCCGCATGAAAGGAATTATCCAACACACGACTTGGAATTAGCAGCAGTGGTTTTCGCCTTGAAGTCTTGGCGACATTATCTGTACGGAGAGCAATTTGAGGTATTCACAGACCATAAAAGCTTGAAATACTTGTTTACTCAGAAAGAGCTAAACATGAGGCAAAAGAGATGGGTAGAATACTTAGAGGACTTCAATTTCACGATGTCCTATCATCCTGGAAAAGCAAACGTAGTCGCTGATGCGCTGAGCCGCAAGAACCGAGGACACGTGGCTAGTTTAGCTATGAGAGAATGGAAGATGATGGAGGATCTCAACAGATTCAAACTGCAACCAACCACGGAAGGCACCGGCGCTTGTCTTTTCGCCGTGGTCGCCACACCAGCCTTACACCGAGAAATCCTTTTAGCCCAAACCTTTGAGCAAGAGTGTGATTTCATCAGATACCAACTCTCAATTGGAAAAGCAGCAGCTGGGTGGGAAATTCACGCTGATAAGAGTCTTCATTTTCAAGGAAGAATTTTTGTTCCTAATATCGGTACCCTCCGAGAAGCAGTACTTAAGGAATTCCACCATTCCAATTTCGCCGTCCACCCCGGGAGCACCAAGATGTACCAAGACCTCCGCCGACAATACTGGTGGGCTGGAATCAAGAAAGACGTAGCTGAATACGTTTCAACATGTCTCACCTGCCAACAAGTAAAAGCGGAACATCAAAAGCCCGGTGGAACCTTGCAACCTTTACCTATACCTGGATGGAAATGGGAACATATCGCCATGGATTTTGTGACAGGACTTCCCAGGTCTCTACAATCAAACACCGCCATTTGGGTGATAGTCGATCGTTTAACCAAATCCGCCCACTTTTTACCCATGAAGATGACGGACTCAATGGACTCCCTCAGCAGACTCTACATCCGAGAAATCGTGCGATTACACGGTGTACCCGTATCCATTGTGAGTGATCGTGATTCACGATTCACGTCGACCTTTTGGGATAGCCTGCAGAAAGCATTGGGAACCGACCTTCGCCTCAGCACTGCATTTCATCCACAGACGGACGGACAATCTGAAAGGACAATCCAAATTTTAGAAGACATGCTCCGTGCCTGTGTTTTAGACTTTAAAGGGAGTTGGGAACGACACCTACCCCTAGTCGAGTTTGCCTATAACAACAGTTATCAATCCAGTATAGACATGGCACCATACGAAGCTCTGTATGGGCGACCTTGTCGATCACCAGTTTGTTGGGCTGAAGTAGGAGAAACAAGTTTGCTGGGACCAGAGTTAGTTCAAGAGACAACCGAAAAGATCCAAACCATTCGCCAACGGCTCCTGACCGCTCAGAGTCGACAGAAAAGCTATCTCTGACAAAAGGACCAGACCCTTGACCTTTCAGGTTGGAGAACATGTGTTCTTAAAAATTAGACCACGAAGAGGAGTTATTCGATTTGGAAAGAAAGGGAAACTGTCACCACGATACATTGGCCCTTTTGAGATACTCGAGAAAATTGGAGAAGTAGCGTACCGTCTTGCACTACCGCCACAACTGGACCGAGTTCACAACGTGTTCCACGTGTCAATGCTCCGAAAGTACATGGCACATCCTTCCCACATCATCAATTGGGAAAACATTGAACTCAACGGGGACGTCACTCTCGAAGAACAACCAGTAGAAATCCAAGACTATAGTGAGAAGTGCATTCGAGGTAAAACCATCCAACTCGTCCGAATCCTTTGGCGACATCGAGGAATTGAAGAATCAACTTGGGAACGAGCGGACACTATGCGCGCGAACTATCCGAATCTGTTTCCTCCTGAAGGTACTCTTTAATTTCGAGGACGAAATTTTGTTAAGGGGGATAGGTTGTAACGACCCGTAATTTTTATAATTAATAATATCGTTAAAAAGTATGATTTGTAATAATAAAATTACTTGTTAATAATTTCCTAGTAGATATATATACAAATAAAATTAGATTACTCTTAATTATCCTACTTTTATTTATTTAAATTGCATGCATAAAAAAATCCTATCATCTCTCACTCTCCTACTCAAATTCTACTTCCTTCCTCAGTATATTTCCGTCCTAATTTCGTCCATACCGAAACCCGATAGGATACAACCTCTTAAAATTCCGTTTCAACCGAAACTCTCCCCATCCTCCTATATATACATCACCAATCCGACCCTAGGGTTCATAACACTAATTATCACGTTCCAACAGTCCAGAATAGAGAGAAAAACAGGAGAGAATCGAGCTCCAATCCTCGGAGTTCTAGAGAGAGAAAGAA
The DNA here is from genome assembly GCA_019656295.1 of Rhododendron mucronatum var. ripense. Lineage (NCBI taxonomy): Eukaryota > Viridiplantae > Streptophyta > Magnoliopsida > Ericales > Ericaceae > Rhododendron > Rhododendron mucronatum. Next base: position 675,677 of record BPLT01000131.1, on the reverse strand, counting down.
AGAGAGAGAAAAGTGGGTTTGTGATCTAGACTCGATCGAAACCCGAATTGATCATTCCAGACGCCTCCTACAATCCTTAGCATCACCGAACGTCATTCAATTCGGTCCCGAAGTCTCCCGATCGAAGAACCCGAAACCTTCTTCCCAAATTTCCAAGTTTCGATCAAAAACCAATTCGATCCGATTTGAGGTAGTATAATCCATTCCAACCCTCCCTCTAAGTATATTTATTGTTTTTAAGCATAACCCATCGTCCCACATGGCCCCATGCATCAAAACCGTCACAAAAAATCAAAAAAAACCGAATCTGGACGCGACCTTGCGGCCGCGACCTTCGGGCCGCAAGAATCAGGCCTGGAGTTTGCGGCTAGCCTCTCAGCCGCAAGGTTGACCCGGTCAAACCTTGCGGCAGGTTCTGTTTCGTTTCGAATGTGTTTTGCGACCTCCCGAACATCGTTTTCGACCCCCAAACTATTTTTCCTAGACTTTTCACACCCCAAAGATCATAACTTGTCAAGGTCATATTTTTTTTATTTAATTATCTATTTATTAAATTATTTGTTAGTTATCGTTCAACGTTTATAAACAAAAATTAGTTACGACCTTTAAACTAGCGTTTTAACACTCAACTAAATTTTTACAGACTCTTTGCATCTCAATTACAGTAACTTGTCAAATTAAATATTTTTTTTATTTAATTCACTATTTATTATTATTTTTAAAGTAATTCCAATCAAAATTACTTTACGACTTGTTAAACATTATTATTAATGCCCGAATAATTTTATTTAGACTCCTCACTGTCCAAATATGAAATTATGTCAGTCTCAAAATTTATTTCTATAATTAGTTATTTATTGTCTATTTACTTCACTTTCGGTCTTTTTAATTAACGTTTTCATTTAAATTAATTCCTCGACCCTCCGAACCCAACTTTTGACACATCAACTGGTTGTGTAAGACCTTTAGGACTCTTATTAGGTCATGAGTAATTATTCTAATATTTTTATCTAATTAATGCATTTTTATTAGCTTTTAATTAATCTTATTAATTAGAAATAATTAATAAGAGCCTGGAAAATATTTTATTAAAATTTTATAGAAGTTTTACTTCATTACTGACATTGTGGCCACACGAGAATAAGGGCAACGGCCCATTCATAAAAAGTTATGTGATTGCATTACTCGTTAATTGTTTTATTTATTATTTGATTTAATTTTATATTGCTCCAAATCTTGATTTATATGTTAGATTGGACCCTAGAGACATGGGGTGGTTTGCGAATAGAGTTCATACTAGACGATGTTAGGTAATGGATGAAATTGGAAGTTTTTATTTCTAGAATGCCTGCAGGCGAGATTTTGAATGTGATGAGATTTGTGATGAGATTGAAATTGGCGAGAGTCCAATGATGAATTGAAACTGGCGAGAGTCCAGTGATGATTGTGATGATTGTGAAAGTGGTATATAAGATAGGCGAGCCCTAGTTATGATTCAGGCATGATAAGCTTTCCCCTTGTTGTAGTTATTGGGATGCACACTCGGTACATAACTTAGGTGCATCTGCGACAGCAAAGGGAAGTGACCTCATGGGACCGAGCATAGCTAGAGGTTGGGGAGGAAAGACTCCGCGGAGGAGATCTTAGACTACACGATAGGTTAAAGGATAGTAATGAATTGAATTATGTGATAATCTCTGTTTTACTTTCTCGTATCATTTATTCATATTATCCTGCTGCCTGCTAGTTGTAAAGTAAGAGGGGTAGTTGGGTTGGATTATGCTTCGGGGTGAACTCTTTCACTCAGGTACGGATTGCCTGGCTTCCGTGCCAGATTTTGCAGAAAATCAGGAAGAGACACAGAATCCTGATGGTGAACAATTCTATGCGGAAGAGAACCCAGAGGTGGGAGCTGAGCCAGAATACGCTTGGGATCCATATCAATCCTAGAAGGCGGCTCTGTTATTTTATTTAGTTTTTATCACTAAGACTATTTTCCAGTATTTCAATAAGTTTTGTAATAGACGAATCGTTAGGGAGAATTATCCGTTTTGGATTTTGATTTTTAATTAATAAATTTTTAGAAATCAATATTTAATATCTCCGATTTTATTTCCGAAAATCGGGGCGTTACAACTGCTTATACGATTGAAAAACTCATGTGTTTGCGCTCGTGCCCATGCTCTCATTAGTGTAGTTATGCCGTGTGCACCTATTACACCAAGGTAACTGACTCTTAGAACGGCATCTTTTTTTGGGGGGGGTAAATTTAAAACGGCATCTTATACAGTAAACATAAATTATTGGATTTCTTCAATTGATTAGATCATTGTCTTCCAACTAATTAGTATTGGCTACAAAAGCAGATTTTGAAGTTCAAAATTTTTATTGACCAAATAAACAAATAGTAGCTAGAAGTGCTCAGTTTCTTTCTCTTTTTTTATCAACTAGATGTACTTCAGTCTTGGGGTGAAACTAGTTCGGTTTGGTTAGATATTTGTCTAATTTTACAACTGAACTGATTCATTTGGTTTAGGAATTTCTCCATGTGGTCATTTGATCTGTTGGCCATCACAACCATCAACACTTAAGGCTTCTGTGTGGTCATTTGACGTGTCGTTCTACTCTCATTTCCTCGTTTAAGTAGATGAATTGAACCCTCGTTTCATAGATTTGACATTTTTTTGTATTTGTGGAGTTTTTAACTCAGTAACTTTCTAAATTTCTCTCCTTGACCAGAACAATATTTTGGATGGGTTTCCTAGAACCCGGGGTGAAGCCAGGAGTGGTCAATCACCTAAAAAAGGGGAGAAATATACGAGGTGAGATCAGAGTGGTCAATATTAAGATGCAATTATGACTTTGTTATGAAGACCAAATGGGCAAATTCCAGGGCCATCATTATGCAATCAAAGTATAATTGTTTGTAGACAACATATTTGATAAAACAGGTGTACTTAAAAGCTTCTAAGTAGGTTTACAGTCCATTTAATATGGTGTTGTTCGCAAATCATTGATGTCCGATAAAGATGATTTCTTGCATATACTTTTCATTGCAAAATGTACATATCAACTGCGGTTTGCATCGTTGATGAGATTCGAAAAATGGGTTTAAAAAAATAGGAGGTTTTGAGGGGTATGGAAGATTGGAGGAGTAATTATTCTGTGTCCGGGGTTGGGGCACCGCTATGTGGTGCCCAAATCCCTTCTTTTTCTTCACATATTTTTGTAGGACCTATACACTTTCTATTAGCCCTACAATAATGTTTGTTGAAGAAGGAGCATGAGGCCCAGGGGCATGAAATAATTTTTAAGGAAATTTTTGTAATACCTCAAATTTTACACTCAATGTCTAATAGGCTCCCAAACTTTAAGGAATTCCTATTTTATCCCCAAACTAATCCTTCGCTAATCAATTAAGCTCCTACCATATCAATCCGTCAAATTTGACGGCAACATGGTGGGAAGAAGAAAAAAAACTCATTAACAAAACAAAGTAAAACTTGACCAAACCCAATGAAACAAATTAAAGACTAAACACATCTAATTTGTCCACTAAACACACGTAATTCTCATATTTTCCCAATTCAGCAAAATTTTGTCTTTAATTTGATGAATTGAGACGGTAGGAGCTTAATTGATTAGCGGAGGGTTAGTTTTGGGGAGTAAAAATCCTTAGATAAAATAAAAACAATCCCACATTCAAAGTCCCGACTGACTTGGTTTTGGTTTATTCTTTCTTGGGCACTATAAAAACTCGAGTTTCGATAGGCTGGAGGATTGAGAGGGAATTCTTGGTAAAACTGCTTGGTACCAATTGAACAAAGGGCGAGATTCAAATGAATCTCATCAAAATTGTATCAACTTGACAACCCATCGGCCATCGCACACGTAAAACTTCATAGGATCTTTTGTCCAAAACCCCAAGGAAATTTATATTTACACTCTTTTTTTTGTTATCCATGTTTTTTTTACTGTAGCATTGAAAGAGTGTGTGTGTGTATATATATATATATATATATTTTTTTTTTTTTTAAGAGAAAAAGGGATTGTGAATGTCAAAAAAAAAAGGGATATGATTCATATGAATATCAATTCTCAATCCCAAATAGTACCAAAACGAACAAGCCCTTGCATGACCACGCAAGGAACCCCACACCACACACGTCATCAAACATAAGTTGCCACGTGGTCACAAATTAACGTCACCATGCCACAGCACCGAATCCCACCCCGAACTCCCGCAGTTATCGTCTACGCCAAGCTAACCAACCGAACCGGCCAGGCGTGACTCTACCAAACCAAATCCAACGGTCCAGATCTCCTCCAGTTTACAAAACTAGGGTTTCCAACTATTCACCGACCTATATAAACCCAACTGTTGCATCACCAAACGTTGCGGTGCAGTACGCCAAAAAAAATCTCAATCTCTCTCTCTCCTCCGTTTTTCTCTCTCTCTCCTCGTCGTCGCCGCCGGGATCTGCTCGGGTCTCCGACGACTTATCCCCCTTTTGCCCCTCCCTCTCCTCTCTTACCCCCCAAAAACCAAAAACAACAAACTTTCTCAAAAATCGCCGAAAAAACACACACTCAGTTATTCTCACCACTCTATTCTTCTGTTGTGCTTTTCTCTCTAGTTTATCTACGGTTTCCTTTTTAGCAGAGGAGAGGGAAAAAAAAAAAAAGTCCAAAAAAAAACAAGAAAAAAGGAGGAAAAAATGGCACAGATTCAGGTTCAGCATCAGGGGCACGTGTCGGGGCCGAGCGGCGTCGCTGCGGCGGCGGGTGCAGGCGGAGCGAATCAGTTCGTGACGACCTCGCTTTACGTCGGGGACTTGGATTTCGAGGTCACTGACTCGCAGCTGTACGATCTGTTCAACAACGTGGGCCAGGTCGTGTCGGTTAGGGTTTGTAGGGACTTGAGCACTCGCCGATCTCTCGGTTATGGATACGTCAACTACAGCAACCCTCAGGATGGTCAGTTTCCTTCTAATTGCGATTCCTTTATGCTAAGTTTTTGTGTTCCTGTTTTGATGCGGTGTTTGTAATTAGTGAGTGAGGGATGTACTTCTATCTGTTAAATTTCCATTTTAGAATATGGTGATGTATGAGTTATTATTAGTATGTATATGTTAAGAAGTTCCGTTTTAGGATAAGTTGAATAATTTGAGGGTCGATGGGGGACGCAGAATTTGTGTTTAGCGGGGTCTGAACCACTTGTATTTCTACATTGATTACAAAAGGTAAATAAGTGATTGTTGCTACTTGCTAGGTCTGAGGAAGAGGAATAATTGTGTGCATATACGTAGCTTGATTTTACGCTCGAGGCCAGAAGATAGTTGATAACTTCGTTTTTTTGGGGGAGAATTTCCGCACCCTTATATGATTTTAAAAATGAAAAATTTCCCAAGGGACTTGCAGGTGCTATTTTTCAAAGAACTTCTCAAAATTAACCTGGAAATTACTACCATTTGTGAGAATATTTGGGGTTTTGGAGGGGCCTGGCACCGCCTTTGGTTACGGTCCATTTGAGGTTCGTTAGAATCTGTAATTGTATTTGTGCACTTAAATGGAACTTGGATAAATGAGGAACTCGTGCCATGAGTAACTTCTGGGATAATGCTAATCAGGGGGAAAAAATCAAGTTGGTGTTGTTCCACTTGGGCTAGTTTTCAGCTTTAGTTTAATGAATTCTAGAATGGACAGTTGAGTTGATCAAGAATCCAACATAGAAAGCAATCAAAGAGCACTGTTAAATTGTTAAGGAGAATGCTAACATCAGCCCTATAGGCACTAGTTAGTGCAGTGCACGCGCCCTCTCTGCAACCTTTTACTGTGACATTCAATTCGATGTCAGTTTGTGCAGTTACACTTTTACCTTGTGCGTTAAAAAGACATTTTTAACCCGTTAACGCTACTCTTGCTCCCAATCACTACTGGTAAAAGTTTTCTCCAACAGACACCATAACTGTCTCTCCGGTTTCTCTTTCATTCTTCTTTAAATTTGAAGGCGTGATTTTTCAACAGGCAGAATTTCCCCTACATTTTTTCATTGTGCTCCCAGCTTCAAAATAAAGAGATGGTAGGGATTTTGAGTTTCTAGGTTCTCACGCTCTTTACATTGTGTTTTGGGTGTCTTTGTTCTGATTGGAGGGGCTAGGGCTGCTGATTTATTTTGTGGGTTTACTGGTGAAGGCTTGAAGCATTTCTAAGCACGCTTGTTCAGATTTCCGAAAAAATAATCCATGGAACTATGTCTAAGTTTCAGATTTTTTGTCTGTTTACATGCTCTCTGTCTAAGTTTCAAATTTCCATTGGGTATAGCCAGATAGAACTGTTTTTTTGAACAGAGAGAACTGTTGGGTAGACGAATTCGCATAATGAACTTGTTTAATAAAAAACTATTTTTTGTTACCATCAATTAAAACTAAATCACTCGATAGCAATTTACGTTGTATGTGCTCACGCTAAGGCTGGTTTTGGCTTAATAATCATGGAGGATTATTTTTGTTTTTCTTCAAATTTTTTTGCATTTGCGTAAAAAATTTTTGTGGATTATTGGTTCGTCTCACAACGAGAGGAATATAAAAGGTGAAAAATTATGTTCAGAAGTAATTTTTTATTGAATAAAGACAAAAATGATCCAAAATATAATTTAGTTTTGAAGACAACTTTTTATTTTTTGAAGTCCTCTCGTTGAGACAGACTGATAATCCACAAAAAGTCGACGCAAAACTAACAATTGCGATTTTATTTGAATAAAAGATAAATATAAATAAATAAATAAATAAATAAGAGAAGCCAAACAGATTGTTAAGCCAAACCACCCCAGGCTTAGGTTGTAAAAGCAACATTTCCCCAAGGGAAAAAAAAAAAAAAAAAAAGGAAGAAGAAAAAGTTATCTCAAACCTTGTCAGGGAAAATTATGAAACCTTGAAACTGGTGGTTGACCTGAGTAGAACTGTGATAAATTTCATCAAGAATAGAGCGCAAAATTGTAATAGAGAATGCCAGTACAACAATGAATGCTGTTTGCACGGTGGGCAGTCAGAAAAGTAGGTGCAAGTATGTGATATTTAGTCAATTGCATCGATGAAAGAGAGATCTTGCCCTTAACCCATGCCTATGGGGCGGACATTAGCCGAACTGAATTGCTAATGGCAATGGTAAGGTATCTACTAGAGATTAACGTCACACTGTCGATAGACTCAGTGCATTAAACATCCTAAAGCTGAAGCTCTAATTGTAAAAGCAATGAGCCTTGAAAAGAGTCCCTTTAACTTAAAGTGAACTTTGGTTCTTCATGAAATGAAATTCTATTCTGTTCCGGATGGAGAATGGGCTGAGTAGATGATGGGGTACCCTAGGTGCACGGTAATAAAAATTGGATATGTTTTTCGTGTACACAACGGACATGTAGATTTACCATGGGATGTATTAGTATCCAATACATTCCTGGTACAAGTAAGGCATGTCTGTAAATTTTCCAAGCTTCATGGGCCATTGGGCCTTAATGCAATGGTGAACTGAAAATCTATCCATCCTTCCCTTCAAGATGGCCTAGAAACATATTGCTTCTAAGTACCCCTCTGTCTCATTTTGTTTATTCTCCACATCCACATCCACTCAAACTTTTTAGTTCTTCAAAGCTAGCCCGTACGAATTGTTATGAATCTTTTGAAAGTGGGGAAAAGCAGCAATGTTGGAAATCCTTAGTGTTTGTTTAGTGTTTCAAAATTAAATGCATTCCCCCTTGAAACGTTGGAACTCCTGAAATGGTTTAATATTGTGGGTTGGAGAGAGCAGCATTTTGTGGGTCTTGTTTTACTTTCTTGTTCTTTGTTACTCAGTACTTTTTATCTTCGATTGTCTTTATATTGTACGGAAGCTATTCATATTGTTGTTGTATTGATGGCTTTGATGCAAATGATATGATTGTTGTTTGTAACTTCGTATCTTCAATTGTCCTTTATTTTGTATGCATGCTTTTCATTTTTGCTGATCGAGCGCCAAAAATATTACTTGTGACTTGTTCACCCCATCATGATTTATTGATTGACAGACAATCTTGAGTTTCTATTTGTCTGTGTTAGATCATGAGGTTAGCATGCAGTGGCGGACGCCAGATTTATGTCTAGCAGGGGCCCGAATTACGTGTGTTTTTATATTGATAATTTAAAAAATATTTTATAGGTATATATTGCTACTTGCGAGATGCGAAGTAGAGACGATATTGTGTGTTTGTGCGCAGCCACCGTTTAATTTTATACACGCAACCTAAAAGATGATTGATAACTTGAAATTTTTGGGAATTTTTAACCCCCCCCCCCCCCCCCCCCCCCCCAGAGAAATTGTAAGAAATTTTTTTCACTCAAGGACTTGCAGGGTCCAATTCCATAGAAATTTTCCTAATTAACCTATGAATAGTGTAAAACACGAGCTTATTTGGAATTGTGCAGGGGTCCGGGTCCCCTCTTGCACCCTATTGGGCCAATCCCATGGTTTCCTCTTTTGTGGTCAATGGTCATGTTCTAACCAGAGTAAAACCATTTTGCTTGCTAGATACAAATCCATATAAGCAGTCTATGTCTTTCTTATGTTACCTTGTGCCATCCCCCTCTCCCCGATAGTGCCACTAACATTTGTTTGCAGATGTATGAATATTAAATGTAATTTATTTAAATTTTTTGTTGAATGTGACTACAGCGGCAAGGGCAATGGAATTACTTAACTTCACTCCACTTAATGGCAAGACTATCAGAGTTATGTACTCTCATCGTGACCCCAGTATTCGCAGAAGTGGTTCTGCAAACATATTCATCAAGGTATTGTTGTTCGTGGTCTTCGTTGGCTTCATTTTCTGCTGCCATCCATCATCTCTATTTTTGATTAGTTTGTTGCTTACTAGGGATGGCAGTCTGTTAGAATTTTTAACTGACCATTTTGATGATAACGGGGGGTAATATTTACTGAATTACATTCCTGTGGCTTAGCCAAACAAGTATAGTTGTTATAGTGAAGGGTTATTGAGGTGGGACAGAAATAATGGCCAGAAGGAACAAATATAGGGTTTATTTTTTGGTTCTCATTATGTCTTTAGTCTTTACTGTGCATTCTACATGTGTCAAGAAAATCGGGGTTACTAGTAATTTCACACCATTCAATAGATTGGATGACCTATCAGCTTTGGCTCGTCTTTTTGTTGAACCATTTTATTAAGGTTTATTTTTATGTTGCTTGTGAGCAATTATAATTTTTGTGGTTATTTCTTGTTGCAGAATTTGGACAAAGCAATTGACAACAAAGCTTTACATGATACTTTTTCTAGCTTTGGCAACATTCTTTCTTGCAAGATAGCTACTGATCCTTCTGGCCAGTCGAAAGGATATGGTTTTGTACAATTTGATAATGAAGAATCTGCTCAAAATGCGATAGATAAGTTGAATGGCATGCTTATCAATGATAAGCAAGTTTATGTGGGGCAGTTTCTTCGTAAGCAGGAAAGAGATTCTACCTTGAACAAGACAACATTTAATAATGTATACGTTAAAAATCTCTCAGAATCAACAACCGAGGAGGATCTCACGAAAATATTTGGTGAATATGGACCAATTACTAGTGCAGCAGTGATGAGGGATGGAGATGGAAAATCTAAGTGTTTTGGATTTGTCAATTTTGAAAATGCTGATGATGCTGCTAATGCTGTTGAAGCTCTGAACGGCAAAAAAATTGATGATAAGGAATTGTATGTCGGGAAAGCCCTAAAGAAGTCTGAAAGAGAGCTTGAATTAAAAAGTCGGTTCGAGCAGACTGCCAAGGAAGCTGTTGACAAATTTCAAGGTTTGAATTTGTATGTCAAGAATTTGGATGACAGCATTGATGATGATAAGCTGAAAGAATTGTTCTCGGAATTCGGTACAATCGTTTCATGCAAGGTTTGTGGACTGCTTGGTAATGAGATGCATTTGCAATTATGGTTGAAAGAAAATTACTGGAAAATTCATTTACCTTTGCAAATTGTCCTCACCTAGATGTTATACCCGTATATGTTGTACTCCTTAGGTAGATCTCATCGGTTTTGAATTATCTTTTGATTTCTATTTGTTGAATATGTAGGTTATGCGTGATCCTAGTGGAGTAAGCAGAGGTTCAGGTTTTGTTGCCTTCTCTACTTCTGAAGAAGCCTCTCGTGCTGTAAGTCTTTTTGTGTGGGTCTGCATTTGGTAAGTTGTACTCCGACAATCCCTAATTTTCACATCTTCGTCTTCAGCTTGCAGAGATGAATGGTAAAATGGTAGTAAGCAAACCACTTTACGTTGCTCTTGCACAGCGGAAAGAAGAGAGGAGAGCAAAGTTACAGGTAAGTTCCAACATTGACAAAAATTTATTTGATTTAACCGCTTAAAAAGGATGGGATGTATATTACTTTCTGACAGATGTAGCAAATAGATAGCTGTACCAAATTTACTAACTGATGTTCTTGCTGAATGAGCACTCTGTTATCCTTGCCCTGCTTTTATATGTTTCTCATGTTGGGAAAGATTCTGTGAAAATAAGAGGTACCACAAACAGAAAGAAGCCATAAGTAAATAGTAAATACTAAAGATTAGTCACCGCCCCTACTAACTGCAAGGGTAGAACATTCTTAACTCCTGGTTGAAACCTTTTTCTGAAATATGACCTTAGTATTTTGATAGTTACATGTGGTAAGAATCAGCAATAATTTCTGTAGAGTTCTGGGATTTCGGCCATGCGTTCTCTGTTCCATGTAATATCCTTTGTTTTATGCAGGCACAATTTTCACAAATGCGCCCAGTTCCTATGGTACAGCCAATTGCTCCTCGTATGCCAATGTATCCCCCTGGTGCTCCAGGTCTTGGGCAACAATTATTTTATGGGCAAGCTCCCCCAGCTATTATTCCGCCCCAGGTATTGACTGTCTGCTGACATGTAACTTGGTCCATTACGGCTTAGTTACGTTATGTGTTGTACATTCCTCTCTTTTCTTCCTTGGTTTCACTGACACGTTTTAGCTACTCGGCAACTTTTTGATTTCAAGACAATTCGTAATGTTTCCGGATGACCCTGTGATCTGTCTCTCACATGAATTTTCACAATCCTTGTTTGGGATATACACCTGCAGTCTCCTAGATGAGAATGCACGGACAGACTCAACCATATATCCATCTGATCCTGTAGATTACCTTGTAACAACTTAAAAGTTTGTCTCTTGCTCCATTATTGGTGGTCAAACAGTTTTAATTCTAGTGTCACAAGAATGGATGTCAATGAAGGGAATATGACTGGAAAAGTGTTGTTAGACAGTGTTTAGTTCTTTCAATCAGATGAATTCTCTGAGTTTTCAAAATGGACATGTATTTTGGGAAATCAGAAAATGAAATACTGGACCAATATTGAGGGACTGAGGAAGTTTAAGCTTTGATAAGTGATCACAATTTCCTTATTTCATATACAGAATTGATAGGATGTTATTTGCACGTTTTTACATTCTAGAAAAGAAGTGTGATCAACAAAACTTAATGTGGATTTCAGAAATTGGTCTCACAGAAATATTGGATGTTTCGAGACATAGAAGCTGCAAAATTAAAAAAATGGAAAAGAGAAGTGATTAATAGGGTATCCAGGAGTCGTCAACTAGAGAACAAGGTGACACATACACTTGCGTCCACATGACAACCACATGGGTTTGTTCTCCACAAGTTTCCTTGGCAAAATGTCTTGGATCTTAAGGCTTCTGTAATATCATGGTAGTAAATCTTCTTCCCATCCAATGTGGGAACTATTTATGGTTACTTCTGCATTGGCAATACACTGGCAATACGGACTTTTGTGTTTGTGGATTGAGGTTGCTTAGTTTTCCTATGAGCTATTTTTGGCAATAGTAGACATTCTCCTGCAGGTGATTTGTTCAACGGTTTCATTTTGCAGGCTGGATTTGGTTACCAGCAGCAACTTGTTCCTGGGATGAGGCCAGGTGCAGCTCCTATGCCAAATTTCTACATGCCACTGGTCCATCAGGGTCAGCAAGGCCAGCGACCTGGTGGTAGACGGGGAGGAGGCCCTGTGCAACAGGCTCAGCAGCCTTTGCCAATGATGCAGCAGCAGGTTAGTTTACTTTTTATTTTCCTTTCCCTTTTTTATCTGATTATTTAATGTTTTCTTTGGTGCTCGCCTTGCAATAATCTTGGTTTTCATGTTTCAGATGATGCCTAGGGGACGCGTCTATCGTTACCCACCTGGTCGCAATATGCTAGATGTTTCCATGCCTGGAGTTGGTGGAGGCATGCTTTCTGTTCCTTATGACATGGGTGGCATGCTACCACGAGATGGCGGTCTAGGACAGCCCTTGGCAGTTCCAGCTTTGGCTACTGCCCTTGCAAATGCACCACCTGATCAGCAGAGGACGGTAGGATGTTATTCTATTCTTTGATGTATTGTTTAACAGATTTCTGTATCGGCCCCTGCATTCCCATGTCCCCTGGATATGACAAGTGCAAGGGTACGCATATTGTCATGACTCATGAGGATGGCTGTGATGGACACTTTACCCATATTCGAGACTCGTACCTCAATAGAGTCTTGGATCATTAATTTTTAACTATTGTTGAGAAGTTGTATTGGGTAAGAAAGGAACAATTCTAAACCTCTCATGTGGATGGAAGATTCAAATCCCTTATTTCCTCTTTAACTCCTATAATTCCTGTATATGAGCAATTACTTCGTTCCATTGATTGGGATTCTGATACATTTTGGTGGAAATGGTCCAATTGGAGCAAGAATTTCCCTGAACGTTTCAAATTTAATTTAGCAGAAAGTGATGTTGAGACTAGTCCTCAAGTTTCATTGAAATGATTCAGTTGATTGGTTAGTGATGTTCAGAGTAGTCTTCAATTAGTTGGGGTAATTAAATAATCCGGTTGGTTGGTTTGACGTTATGAACTTATGATTGACAAGAAGCATTTGACTAAGCCACTTGTATCGTCAAATTTTACCATATATTATGTAATATAGTATGTTTAGATGCCCGCGATATATCCACACTGCAATGCACATATCACATCCTAAGCTTGGGAGTTTTGGGAAATCTGAAACCTGGACATAGATCCACGCCAGGTGTCATAGTCCATGTTACATAATATTGCTGACATAGTTGTTTTGTTATTCTTTTAATATTTGAATTTGTTTTTGTGTGTTGGTAGATGCTGGGGGAAAATCTGTACCCGCTGGTGGATCAGTTGCAGCATGAGCATGCAGCTAAGGTTACAGGCATGCTTCTGGAGATGGACCAGACCGAGGTTTTGCACTTGCTGGAATCCCCGGATGCATTGAAAGCTAAAGTTGCTGAGGCCATAGAGGTCCTGAGAAATGTTGCTCACCAGCAGGCCAACAGCCCATCTGACCAGCTCGCATCTCTGTCCCTCAATGATCACCTTGTTTCCTGAATGTCTGCTTGGTGGAAATAGTGGTCTCATGATTGGGTGCAATTTATTGCAAAGTTTTGCTAGAAGTGAGGGTACTGGATTTCATTCAGAGTTTTGGATTGGTTTGTGTTCGAAACGTTTTGTTTGCCTTGTGAGTTCTAGATAACCGTCTGATGATTCTAAGATATCCGGTTTTCCATGGGTTTTTTCGTGAGCTGTTTTCTATCTAAGATTCATTAATGCTTTATTGTTTGCTTTGTTTTTTTTTTTTGTTTTTCCTCTCTTTAAGGTTATTTTCGTGGTTTCGTTTACTTTTTTACGTTTACATTCAAATATATTTGCTCATTTTTTATTTTTCTCGTGCTAAGCATTTATTCCCCTATGTTTAGAGTTTATAGTATTGATTTGCTTTGTTGACCATATATATATATATATATATATATAGTATTGGTTTGCTTTTAGATACAAGTGAAGTAAAAGTAGGTGTTTGCCTTTGTCTCTGTTTTATTCCGTTATGGTTTGTGTTGTGATTGGTTTATATATATATATATAGTATTGGTTTGCTTTTAGATACAAGTGAAGTAAAAGTAGGTGTTTGCCTTTGTCTCTGTTTTATTCCGTTATGGTTTGTGTTGTGATTGGTTTCTCTGTTTGATGGATGGGAAACTGTAGGAGTTTGTATGGGTTTTGATTTAATGAAGAAGTGAAGTAACTGGATGATACGTTTACTGTCGGTGTAATTGATAAATCATCGACAATTTATAATCAGAATTGTAGACGCTTATATCATTTGTACACACTGTAGTGTAGTAACTGACGGCTTCTGGAGATGTTGTTACTTTCATTATTTGAGCGAAGATTTTGTAGATCTTTGTGTAGAGGCTAGGGTCTTGGATGGTTTCTCAGTTACCAATTATCAAGCTTAATTGTTGATTTTGTAGTTGCTGGTTCTTGAATTTTCCGGCCCAGGTTTTGATATGTTAAGTGTATTTGCTTAGTTTGCAGTTGATACAAGTATATTTTTCTGCAATTCTACTGTATATTCTTGCGGATGTTTCTGTTTCAGTTCAAATTGTTTATGGCTCTGTACTTCAGTTCTGGGCTTGCCTCATTGGTAGGTTTGGATTTGTGTGTAACAAGGGCTGTGGGAGCATCTTCCAGTCGGCAATTTTTGTACAAGAGTTGACGTGGGTTCCGCTGTATTTTCGTATGCTCAAAAGAATCAGGAGTAAAATCAGTCCTTGAACAAGACCTGCAATGTAGGTAGCCTGAACATGCCATCGGGCCTGTTCGGAAAGGTGGCAGATTGAGGTTATCGGTCTTGGGTGCCGCAAGAGGCCACAGGAGAGGCTCTCAGTCCTGCGATATGGGAAATAGATTTGCACGCATGGAAGTTTTGGTTTTTGAGGGTTTCACAAGAGCAAAGTGAGCATCTTCCAATAGGGTAAATTCCAAATCGAACCCAACGCTTACACGTCGGCTCAGCTCTATAGAATGTTGGTCTTCCTCATTTGTTAATCATGCTCGAGTTTGGCTCGCACATAATTTTTTCAGGCGGAAGTTCAATATCTTAGTGCATCGCAACATATCACTATTGCATAACATTAGCCAAAAAATTTAAAGACTAAAATCCATCGAGATTCATGAACAAAAAACTTCCATGAAATATTTCATCTATGATTAGTCCTCCCAAAATTTATTATTTATATTTTGATCATAGGTTCGTGAGTCTAATATAACCGAATACTCTTAGGTTTGTGATCAGCTCATTTGGAGACCAAGCCCGAAAGTAAGACTTGAGTTTGGTTCGTTTAGTGAACGAATCAAACTTGAACGAGCCCTAACCGAGCCAAGTGTCGAACAGTTCACGAACAACTTGATTCATTTGCAGCCCAATGCTTAGACATGTGTCATCCGTATTTTGAAAAAACTAGTTCCTCCCTCCGTCTTTTATTTATAGTCCGGTATTTCATTTTGGGTTATCCCTTAATAAGTGTCTATTTTGTAAAGTTAGTGGGTAAAAGTTGGTGAATTGTCTATTTTGTCCCTAAAAGTAGATTTCATTTTGAAAAGTAAGTGAATAAAAGTGTAATGATGATGGGTAAGTAGGAAAAGTGGAGAAAAAAGTTGATGTGAAAGGTATAATAATTATGTATTTTTAATAAGTTGGAGTTACGAAGCAAGACATTTAAAAATGGACGGAGGGAGTACTATATTTTCCTAAAATGAGAGAACAAAGATTAGTTCGAACTTGGAAGCCCAAATAGGATCCCCATTTTTTAGGGGGCACAGGGGCTGCTATACCCAATTCACAACAGCGTGCAGCTGTGCCATCCTCACTGTTCTTCGTAACAATCAATGGTTTAGGGAAGAGTTATTTTATGACCAATGATAGAATATTATTAGCGGTAATAAATTAATAATAGGACTATTCAAACCATCCAAAATACTTTTAGACGATGAGAATGGTGCAGCTGCATGCTGCTGTGAGTGGACACAGCAGCCCCACTGCTGGTTTTGGAACGATGCAAAACACGGTTTGAAATCGTCAAAACACGGTTAGAAATCGTTGAAGTAGTGATTTGGGGCATTTTCTTCTGGTTCTGCGAGCCACATGATTATGCAAGGTCAGCCTCTCCATCAAAGGGGCACCATGATCCTACACGTCCTAAGGTTGTGTATGGAACCTATTGAAGAAAGTTTAATTCATGAATTTTTTTTGGCTTTATTTTCCGTTTTTTGGTTATTCTATGAAAAAGAAAAGAAAATATGGAAGAAATACGTATTATGGTGTATCCTAACCACTTTTTTTTTTTTTTTCAATTTTCTTGCAATAATTTTTAAATCGATCAACATTACCTTTCCTGCTTTTTTGTTAAAATTGATACGAGCTTCGCACTCGTATCATTTCGTATTCTTTTCTCATTATTTTCACAAATTGCTAACGTAGCCTAAGCAATGAGTGACCACTTGTGCTTCTTTCGCGTACAATTTACATTCAATGATATGGGTGGGATTCACATACAGCGCAATTTACGTGGACCCAATAGGTATGTGTAAATCGTATGTGAACATATACGCTAATATGGTAGAATAATTGATACGAGGTCCACATATTGTTTATAGTACTATTCTCATATCAACCAAAAAAAAAAAAAAAAGATGATTCGAAAGCGGCAAATTATTCAATAGTCACATGGTGCTCCGAAATATTCTACAATCACACATTCTCCAGAAGTCTATGACTTTGCCTTGTTCCCTTCGCGATTCAAAAAGAATTTTTCAAAAAATTCCCCCTAGATTCCCCCTACTTTTCATTTTTTTCTCTCTATCTCTCTCCACTCATTACCCCTACTATTTTTCAAAAACACTTTTCAAATCCCAATCCAAACAAAGCAAAGTGTGGACCATGCAGAAATGTGTGATTTTGAGCGGTACGTGAAGTCGTGAAGGTGCTCCAGAGGACCATTGAATCATTACTCCATTTGACCCCAAAAAAGGTACTCTAATCCAAGAGATTTCAATCCAAAATAGTTTCCCATAAAAGGAGTGTACCAACACTCGAACAGGACCCCACACAAACTCCCCAACAGCTTCACCCTCACGCTTCTCTCTCTCTCTCTCTCTCTCTCTCTCTCTCATTCTCTCATAGTAGTATACATACCCCCCCAACACTCTCTCTCCCTGCCCCCCTCTCTCACTACTCTCTCTCTACATCTCCTCTCACAGTTGCGAACCTAAAAAATTCGATTCTCAATTCGATACCCACAACCGTGTATTCCTCTGAATCTCCCTTTAATGGGAGACCCCAACAAGAATCCAAAACTTCCCCCGGGTTGCCGATTCTACCCCTCGGAGGAACAACTCCTCTGCTACTACCTCACACACAAAAACAACACCAGCAATGATCGCCGATTGGAATTGTTCGATGACGTGATTAACGAAGTGGAGCTTTACAATTACAACCCGTTCGATCTGCCCGATTCAACGCGCTTCCCGTTCGGGCGAGGGGGGAGGAAGACGCACTGGTACTGTTACGTGGCGGCTAGGGTTTTGAGTAGCGGTGGTGGGGGGAGGAGGAGGGCGGGGGGAGGGTACTGGAAGAGGAGGGGAGGGGTTAGGGATGTGGTGGGTGGGAAGAAGGTCGTGGTGGGGACGAGGAGGAGCTTTGTGTTCTACTTGGGGGATGATGAGAAGAAGAAGAACAAAGCTCGCAGGACGGACTGGATTATGTACGAGTATGCCCTAGTTGATACTCATAAGGTAGATTCTTTTCAATTCCATTCTATTCTGTTGTTGTTGTATTGGGAAATGTAACGATATGATGATAGACACATATAACGGATGGCATATCTGACAATTGGGCGATACATAGGTAAGTAATAGCCTCAGGGTTTTATTCCCTTCTCTTCTCTTGTTGTTGTTGTTGTTGTCCTTGTTGATGATGTTAGGCGTATGGTGAAATGAAACGGTATTGGTGATAGGGGCATATAACAGCTGATATATATCGGGCAGTATCGGCCGATTCATGGGTAAATAAGGGTGTCAGGGTTTTAAATCACGGTATAGTGAAACATAATGGAATTGGTGATGCAGCCATGTATCGGCTGATATTGGACAGAATCGTCCAATGTTTGATATTAGCTAATACAGGGATAATAATGGTATCAAGGTCCACGTAACGGCCGACATGATATGTGACGGCCTTTATGTGAAACTTGTTTTAGCTTTTTAGATACCCGTGTTTGTGATATGTGCTGTGTGCATTGGGGGACGGATTTAGAATTCTGACTTTGAAGGTCAAAGACATAGGTAAGAAAGTGTGCTAAGATGGTGCTATTGATATGATTTAAAGATTGTGCGTGAGTCAGAATTCTGGTCAACCATAAAACTAGATAGGTAAATGGATCAATTGATTTGATACCTTTTTGCCCATCATAAATGACTAATTATGAAATGTAACATTTTCGTTGCAATTAGGTACCAATAGTTGGGTGCAAACCCTTATATTATAAGTTTGGGATTGGCTTCGAATCTGACTATAATAGAGGGGTCCCTGAGAATTTAGGGAGTGTGGTCGCCTCTCCATGCCTGCCTTGGATCCATCAGTGTTATGTTTATGGGTTGTGATTTGGTTAGACAACATTGGAGTGCGATGTTGAGAGGCTTGGATGTTAATTGAGGGCGAGCGGAAGTTGAAGAGTGAATATGAATTCTACAACTATTCACATGGGTATGTACGAGTACTATAACCTAACAAGTAGAGAGGAGTAAGATTGATTGCTTGTGCGAATTTTTATTGACCAAACAAATACTGGTACCATTGGCCAATACAATCCATTGACATGGGGTATATTCCAGGGCATCATAAGTGAACTTTCTTGATTCTTGAAACGTAGTTCTAGGAAGGGCTCTTCTTCTGTTGGGAGACTAGCTGAGAACGTGGTAGATTGAGTTGTGTACGAGTACTATAACCTAATCTATTGTGGAATCTTCTAAAAGTGTAAAATACCTGGCACCTTGCAATCATAGACAATAATATGGATTCAGACACGTCACACCATGATTAAGTTATGGGGACATAGACACAGCACGGCACACGACGAAAACATGACTAAGTACAACTATTTTCACTCGCTATTATTCTCAATTTTGTATCACTAATGCCAAAAATTAATGGAAACCAACACTACATTACACAAGAACTAAAACTAGCATTGCTTTTACATGATTAAGAGATGAACCATCACAAGCACAAGTTATTAGTTTGTCATAACTTTCGACCATTAATTAAGCATTTTATGTAAGAAGTGACACCATCCTGGGTGTTCTGCATGCCCGAGACTCCGACAAGGATTTGTCCTCCACTTAGGGTGTCAGACATTGGATCTTCAGGCAAGGGTATGAGCATTGGCAGACGTAGAAAATTGCATTAGTAGAGGAGGTGAATATCGACTACAATGGCGTAATTTCTCATAAGTAAAATGGCAGTGAACTTCAGTCATCGTTTTTTAGTTGATGTTCTAATTTTCTTCATTTGACTTAGAAAAGAAAACCTTATGGTTATTTCTAACCTTATACGTATGAAAGAGTGTGTGGTGGACGAAATGAGGGTGTGAAAATTATCACTCTAAGGAAAACCTAATAAACATTCACATTCAGAGAATATAGTGTAATTTTACATGTGCATTGTGCTAATTTTATGGGTATGATAATAGACAAGGGTACGAAAATAATTCTGGGGGCAGCCCCCACAGGCCCCTCTTTTGGTTTGCCCTTGGGTATACCATGTTACACGATCTTGGGTTGAGTTCTACCCAAGAGCTTTTGGGGTTGAGTTCTATCCAAGATCGTAGCTGACCCCAAGTAATTGGGACATAAGGCTCGGTTTGGTTTGGTTCTACCCAAGATCGTGTAACAGAGGTATGTTTCCTGGCGCTTTTTGTTGGACATTCCCCTAGAAAACGTTGTTAGTACTCGCTTCGCTTTGGGCTGCTTAGGGGAACTTTCTAAAACTCTGGCTTGCATGCATGTATATGTTTGTGAACATGTATGTGTTTGGATTTAGTTGGATAATCATAGATTTAGTTATATTTTGATTGCAATATGCAGCTATACTGGGAATGCGCATCAGTTATTATTTATTGTTAAACGCATCAGTTATTATTTATTGTTAAACGCATCAGTTATTATTTACTGTTAAACGCTTAAATAACTAATCTTAACAGTCTTTATGGTAGTGTTGTGACATGACTTTCTGATTTATTATGTAGAAGGAGATGTTGCTGTATGAAATATTGCTTTTGAAAGGCTTTGCTTGTGCATATTGAAATATTTTATGGTGCTTATTATGGAAAACAATCCATGACAAAGGGGTAGAATATTTTATTTTATATCTTGGTAATTAAAATGATATAAAAGGAAAGCAGAATTAATTTTCCTGAAACTTAAGTTTATTGTTGAAAAATCTTTCGAAATGGTATTCAGAAGTTTAAAAGGTGTGGTAGCATACTTACGTTCAGCAGGGCATGATAGAAATAAAAAGGAAATAAACTGGAAGAAAATTTTGGTGTGGGAGGTAGGGGTATATTTTTGTGGACTTGTATCATTTGGTGGTATTCAATCTCAAACTTAACTCTTTTTCAGGATTCTTTCTTCTTGTGCCGAGTATTTGTCAGATCTTGCTCTCGAAATAATGGTTCGGAGCATGTTGTCAGTTCATGTGGGGAAGGAAGTGTTGCCACTGTACGTCACATAGGCATTCAGCACAATGGAGCCATCACATCTGGCATTGGTGAAGGTATTGTGCATGATGATGACTCAGTTGATAAGAACAATGAGGTTTTGACAGGAAGTGTTGGTGCTGGTGTGGCAGGGGCCCTTTCCAGTGTTCAAGTTCCCCTGAGCATACAGCCAGATGAGCCGGTACTTCACTTAAATCGCTTTTCAATTTTGGTTCGAGCATGACACCAGTTGTGAAAAGTTTTCATTAATTTTCTCCACTGAACATAATTTAATTCCATGTGTTAGTAAACATTTGAGGGCCTAGTGGCCTACTGTTTCTCCGGAGCTGATTCTGAACGCTCTAGATATTCAGAACACCATACCCTATAATTTGAGATGTTTTCTTTTTCCGAATTTCTCTCAACTTTTTTGTGTCATGACTCGTGGTGCAATATGTACAGGTGACAGCATCTGGGCTTACCAGTGGTGCTTCCTTGTTTATTGGCTGTTTTGCTGCTCATCACTTGAGGTCCATTCTAGAAGAAGACTATATAGAGTTGGATGATCTTGCATGCCCGCTTTCAGATATTGATTTCACATGATATACATTGGACTATTGGAGTAATTGTGGCTCCAGAGAGACGTGGATGTAAATTTTGTAGTCAGCATAATCAGAAGTCTGGAATACATCAGAAGGTTAATAACAACCAAAAATTTGTTCAGAAATTAACTGAAGCAACCATACCTGTCAATAATGATATTGACCATGTCAATAATGATATTGACAAAAATGGTGCAGCAGCATGACTCAGTCCATCAAGGTAGTGTTTGGCCCAAGTAGTTTTAAAACGTTTGTGGTGTTGATCTCCATCAAGAATACTGTTGTTTATATCTACTCTGTTTATGGAATGCAGACTTGTTCTTGTGCCTTACGGAAGGCATTTGATTTTATTCGGAATGGAGGATAGGTGGGGAGGTGGCAAGTCGAATAGAACCAAGCTGTATCAGCAACTTCACTTGGCTTGATCGTATTTCCACCATTCAGTTGGTGGTGGAGTTTCTGGATCAACCATTTTTGCATTCATGTAGCGAGGACCTTTCTCTCTTAGGCCTGCTATGAGTTTGCTTTCTTGAAGTTCCTAGCTGTAGGAGGTTTCAAGACCTATTTATGTGTTTGTGGATGTTAACTAGATCTGGGTATCTATTGCCTATGGTATTATTGATGGTACTTAATTAGTAAACCTTCTTTTCACTGTTCATTATTTGCTTAATTCATTAACCAGATCTAGGTATCTAATGCTCATCATCTACTTTCTGCAGGAATTTGTCAATTTGCTTATGATAGCAAATATTCTGTATACCATAACAATATTTTATTCTCGGGTTTCTTTAGTTTTAGGATGACATTCTTCTTTGTGGTCTCGGATAAGTTGAATGACTCTGGGCCTGAGACTAGGGATAGATGTTTGGACTTAATATGGAGCTATTTCTTTACCTTAAAATGCCGGATGTGTTTTATTTGTGGAATAGCTAAAAATTTCATGATATCCTTGGGCAACACTATTTGTGGAATAGATGTTTGGAGTTATGTGCACGCAAACTTTCGAACTTATTTGTTTCTAATTTCTGGGTTTAGAGTAGTAAGGTAAGGTATCTCTAAGCTTGTAATCTGGGATGCCAGGTTAATGCCAAGTTTTATGATCCATGACAACTTGGGGTCTTGAGATTATCCTGATGTTAGTTTGCTTACTGTTAGTGAATCTGAAACCTATTTTGCCCTTTGCAGCTAGAAGTCAAGAATCTGACTGTTACCTTAAAATTTGCTTGATCTAAATTTTAGATTCGAAGTGGGTTGAATGTAATTTTGTGTTCAGAGGCTTTATTGTTTGTGTCAAAGGCGGATATTCAGAATTGAGTCATGTTTCTGTGAGTTCAAAATCTGTTTTGCAGAAATTTCGAAACTATGAAATCAGTTGAACCAAATAAACCCCAATTTCCGTGGGTTTTGTAGAGTTACTTAGCTTGGGTACTTAATGAAGAGGTTTGACAAAATCTCTTTATATGGCTTCTTTGATTTCTCAATAAAGAGAAATACGACCAACCTTTCAGTTTTATGTACCGTATCAGTATCATTTTGTTGAAACAGCGCAGTTGTATCTACTGCACATTTCTGAAGGATATTTCTCAGCTTTGTAATTTCGGTTTTTATCTCTACTTTTTTTTTACCCGAGTTTCTTGTTAGAAATCATTGAAAGGTGTATCGTGTATGCAGTAATGGTTGTGCAAGGCTTTAATTGATGGGAATATGAAATATGGGCGTGGTTGACTAAATCTTGGTGGATGGTGGCGGCGATTTGTTGTGTGAATTGGTGTGAATTGAATTCTACATTTGCAGCAGGGAGCAGGAAAGTGGTGCGAAATGGTTTCCCCATGACTGTGACCCAGCCCAGATGAGCTGAATTAAGAATTGGATTCCCAAGGCATGATTAGATTAGATGTTTGGTCTTTTGGTGATAATTGGGTGTACCTTCCCTAGTTTTTCTTCTCCTTGATTTTTCCTCTCCAAGAATCTGGTCTGGTGTCACTACACAGGTTATAAACTCTGTAAAGCTTCCTACCCTCATTTTCTTTTCTTTGGAGTAAAACTCTAACTCTCTCTCATGTGTGAATGTGTGTCTTCTTTTATTCTCTCCCCCTCTTAGAAACTCGGTAGAGCTTCCTACCCTAATGAGTCATTTCCTCTGGATTGAAGTCAGTGTGTGTGTGTGATTTCTTTTATTCTCTCTCCCACCACGTTGGAACTTCAACACTTCATCGTGTTGTGTTGGAATCATTCCCTTGAACAATCGATTCCCTTCCCATTTCGGACGGAGAAAAACTATTTTAGGTTGGCACAGCGGTTGTCACCTGACAATCAATGACCACATAATGTGTTTTGTTCGGAGTTTGGCTCTGGCAGACATGTTACCAATTACGAAGTCAGACCAGTTCATATATGATTTTGTCCTAAATAGTCATGGCAACTCATTCAAACGGTGAATTTACGTAATAACCTATTTATCTATTTAGTAAAGAAACCGAGTATACCAAGTTAATAGTTGGGTACCTATTGGTCCTACCTAGGTTTATACAAGGAACAAAATAAACTCATTTTCTTTTGGTTTTCTTTGAAGTTTCAACGGCCACTCTCTCTCTCTCTCTCTCTCTCTCTCTCTCTCTCTCTCTTATGAGTTGAAAAATTCATGTTTGTATCGATAACCTGGCAATCCCATGTGCATATACATATTTGCGGTTCTTGCAATTTCTCTGTACTTTTATTTACTCCTGTTTTACACGTGTTTATTGAGGTGGGCCATCTCAATCCTTTGTGCCATAGTATGAACTATGAAGTAAGGGCCAGGCATTAAAACTTTGCTTGACCAGATTTGAGACACCGACTCACCAGACTCCTTACCTTACAAAGGGGAGAAACCATTTGCCAATTCATGGGTCCACCATTGGCCTCAGTTGGCAACCACCACCACAACCCTTGTTTTGTTACCTTAATTTTCCTGTATTAATACTCCAACAATTGCTAACTCATAAAGCCTCTAAGGTTAAACTGATTGGTTGGTTGGTTTGCTCGCCACAAAATTGTTTTAGGTTCGATTCTTGGAGTCGAGCTAAAATAAAATAATTTCTTGTGAAGTCCCTAGTTTCAATGTGGATAGCCTACATTTGACTGGACCGGAGAAGGAATTAATTGAGACGTACGTAAGCTGGTTCAGACACTCCTAATCGCTGAGAGAGAAAACCCATAATAGCTTTTACCCCTTTTCCCTTATGTTTCAATGGTAAAGGTTATCTAAGGTGATACCTTGGAAAAAATAAACCAATAACAAAATATGTTTCCTGCAGGTTGATTAATCACCTTTAATTCAGTGTTAAAGGTAAGTCATTCACGCTAAAATTAGAGATTTCACCAGAAACTCTTCTGGTCTCGCCCAAAGGATTATTTTGACTTTTCACAACATACAAACATATTTTACCTATTATTATATGCATAAGATATAGTACATGTCAAGATTGTGTAATAATCTCTCTCACTTCTTTTGGGATTTGTACGAAAAATCTATGGAGACTTGTTATTTTAATTACCTTATAGAAATGGTAGAAAATTCTGGAAACAGATTAGTTATTCAATCTTTATTTTCATATTCGGCAGAGGTCAACAAGGACAACAAATCCTTATTAAACCCGTCCATTTTTTCATAACGTATATACAAGTCAAAGTTAGCAATGCCTCTTTAAAATTAATTTATTCAAAATCTAAATAGAAAAATTGCAGAAAACCTATAGGGACCGACGGAGTCCCTACCGAAATCGTACTGACGGCCGCCGAACGGCAGATCCGAGCCGTTCAAAAATTCTTTAAAAAAAAAAATGAAGGGGCTTATGCGGGAATCAACGGCATCCGATGTGTATAAGGTGCTTGATCCAAACACTCTTTTTTGTGTATATATGTATACATGTATATCCCAAAAAATGGAGTGTTTGGATAGAATACCTACGAACGTCGGATGCCGCTAATTCTCGCGTAGGGCCCACTCGGTTTTTTTTTAAAGAATTTTTGGACTGCTCGGATTGGCCGTCCAGTGGCCGAAGACGACCAGGCGAGCCTGTCGGTCCATTTTCGGTACGGTACCTGTCGGTACCAATAGCAGAACTCTGAAAAAATTAATTGACTTTCCGATCAAAATTTCTACATCCGTCACTAGCTAATGACATCCACTTCTTGCAGCTGTATGAAGGTTAATTCCCGTCACTCAAACCCTCTGCCACACAACAAAAGCAAAGGAAGAAGAAGAATATACTTCTCGTAGCACAATTCCATTCGTTCAATATATATAGTTGTCATCATTATCAAAGACATGTCATGGGTGACATTAGAAGCAATGAAACATGCAAATTTCTTTAATGGTTCCTTGTGGTCAAGACTTAACCCATGTACATTTTTCCTTCGTTAATTATTCTAATCTAATAAAGCGGGTATTACGTAAGTTATTATTCATTTCAAATAGGTCCATTTTGGAGAAATTGAAAGCTTTGTTGCCTGGTGGCCTAAATTAAACATTTAAAACAAAAGCAAAGGAAAGGGGAAAAGGAAGGCCCAGATAGGACCAAAATGATTCAAGGCAAAGGAGAGATTATTCAGTGCCTTGGGACACCGTTACCCATCACATATTATTGTGGGGTCTTCGTACTTGATCTTGAATGTACAAAAATGTATGGTTGGGGCGGGGTTTGGGTGGCAGTGCCCAAGGGGATATTAAATCATTTTTCCAAAGAAAATAGGTCCCACAACCGAGATGAATGGCATTAGCTTAGAGACACAGGCAAAAGTATACGAATTCGGACACCGACGTATTTGGAACTTCCCAGTGCACATGGGTTCAACACGGCGGTTGTACAGCCCTTGAGTCCATATCAATCGATCCATTTCAAACACATCTATATACGAATCTGTACACTTTTAGTATGTATGATAGCATTTTGGCAGTGGTACTTATTGCAAGTTAGGGGTGATATCAAAAGGTAAAGTTAGACCTTTAAAACTTGCACGAATCTTTATTTATAAGTAGACCAAGTCTAGATATTCACACCTCTTTTTCATTTTAAAATCATAGCTTGATATGTCCAACTACCCTATCTGGTGTCCAATAATCATCATCACCCAAACCCAAAAGCATCTGTATTTAGTGGTCCTATTCCACTACTTCTAGAGGGATAAATCTCAACCGTGTGATCTGGAATCAGTCAGAAATAGACTGCCAAGATTGTACAAAAGGGTTGTTGTTGCTTACCTGTTGAAAGAGAATTTGTTTGGGGCAAGTTCTGGTTTTTTGTATGAGGGAAAAAAACAAGTTTAAAAAATTTGAAAATAATTTTGTGAGGAATTTTTTGAATTTTTTCTAAAAAAAACATCCATAACTGATTTAAATCCTTCCTGTGATAACTTTTTTTTTTTTTTTTTAAATTCTTCCGGGCACGCCATCGTTGTTCATAGGAAAAACAATACAATCTGAAACCTATTTCCTACTTTTTGCAACTTCGGCTTTGTTTGAGAAAAATAACTTGGATAAATAAAAATATAGGTCAAAAACATTTATTTCAATAATTTATAACTTTCCCATTTAGGAGAATCAATTATTTTTAACACAATTTAAATTGCACCAAATTTTTGGAAAGTTAGATAATCTATCGGAAGGGTAAGGACGTGCCACGTGTACTTATGCATCATCAATTGCAAAATAATCACTCTCTCAAGCTGTAGGTTATCTGTCCACAAAGTCAGAAGACAGTCAGAAATCGGAAGGGAAAATTTACCCTTGAGGATAAATTACACTTACACCCTTTGGTTTCTGATAGATTTTTTTTTTTGAAAAGTTTGGTTTCTGATAGATTTAAACACTATAAAACACCATAATATATTTTGATGAAGAACTTTTATTACTAAATTAAACAAATTAAACACGAAGTAGAGGACATAGCATACAATCCTCAGCAATGTTGCTTTCAAAATTAGCGCCTGAGTTTTTCACCTTCGCTTTAAGCCTTTGTGAATTCCTCTCCATAGTAGCTATTTTTTTTTTGCTTTTTACTTGACCCATCAATTTTGCACTATTTTCTCCTTCAAGTGTTTTGAATTTTCGGTCCTCCACCTTTAAACATCTCCACTTGCCTACCACGAGAGGAGTGGAAAAAGATTCCATGGTAGGCTACGGAAGGTGTTTCAAGAGATAATGTTTAAAACAATGATGTTTTGTAGACATTTAAGATAGATTTGAGGCAAAAAAAATTACCAATAGACCTTCCTTCCCGTTAGTTCTAAAGGACTTCCTAAATGGTCTCACTCTTAGATTTTATTTGACAAAACTGAAAACTGAGAAATTAAGTATTTAAAGCTGAATGCTAAATTTTTTAAAATAAAAAGGTTGTTGATAAACATATTAAGCAATGAATTAACACAAACGGAAAGTCAATTTTAGTTTTGGTGGTTTCCTTTTAATTTTACCAATGGTTATATTTATGGTAGCAATGGAGTGGTTATTGTAGTGGCGATGCAGGGGAAGTGGTGGTGAGAGTGGGGTGGGAGTGGTGGTGGTGTATTGGTGATGGTGGAAGTGGTGGTTATCAAACCTATTTAGTCTTTTAAGCAATATCAAATATGGTTATCGAGCTTATTTAATCAGATAAAAAAACTTATTTAATCACTTATTAGATAATTCATTCAACTTTAAGTGCTGAATTTAAGTTATCAAACAATTCCTTAATAATAGTTCAGGTATGCGAGTGTCCACCTTTGTAGTTTATGAGGTCTTTTCAAAAAATACTAAAAGTATGAGGAGTTACTTAAACCCTTTTTTTTTTTTTCCCAATTAATTGTTCGGTTGGTTCCCTTAGATTGAAAAGAGGTGAGTGGACAGAGGAGGCATGTGATGCTTGGCGTGAAGAAAAAACGAGAGAGAGAGAGAGAGAGAGAGAGAGAATGCGTTCGGCGCGCATTGGAAGATGGGTTTTTAATTTTAGAGAGAGAAAGTGGGGGAGAGACGGAGACAACACCCATTTGGTGAGCGGCCCAACAGTGTGTCATTAGTCACCCCTCCCCTCCCTTTGGCTTACTTCTTCTTGTGTTTTTTTTGTTAAAGAAGTATTCTATTCATTTCTCCTCTTCTGCTGGGAAACTGCTCTATTATGCCTACCCATATGCTTATTAAGTCACATAATTTATCCATATTGATTTGTGTCGTACACCCAATTCTCGTTCTAAATTCACATTCTCAATTTTCATACTCACGGACTTTAATTGTGTAGGAGACTTTTGAAGTACATTTTTACTAACGATCTCACACCGTATCCGCACTCGTATTATGTGACTTGGCACATATACATGCATACATATATGTATAGACTTTTAACTCTCCCTCTTTCTCTCTCTAAATCCCTCTCTTTCTCTGTCTACCTGGGTTAATCCGTAATTTTCCAGATTACTGTCCTTTAATCCCCCCACCCCATCCCCATTTTCCTCTCATTCTCATCTCATTTCCATACCGCCCCACCCCATCTCTCTCTACCATTTGCTCTTGAGTTTTGTCTCTCTTCTTTCCTTTTCTAGAGAGAGATAAAAGTTAGAGCTTCGGATTTTTCTTGATCGTTTCTGGGTTTTTCAGGTCTTGGCTGCAGATCCATCCTCCAATCTCCTCTCACTCGGCTGTACGTTCTCAAATCAGTAATTTTATTTTTCTGATGATAAAAATTAGAGCTTTAGATTTTTCAGGTCTCTTTTCTCTTTTTGGGTATCTGGTTTTATCTTCAAGATATACGTTTTTCTGGATGTTTGGTATTTTGCCTTTCAATCTGTGGTTATCTTCTTTCCTCTTTGAGTCCTGGGTTGTATTAGAAAAAGCCGATTTTGCAATGAAACTATCTGTTATCTCATCAAAGATGATATCTTTTTTGGTTCAAGATTATTATTTTGACCCCAGCTCATATTCTTTCTGGGAATTTCTGTGCCTGTGGTTATGTGTTTGATTTTCTTTTGATTTAGGGATGGAAAAGATGTGTTGATCAATGCCTAAATCTTTGTGTTGAATTGCTAGTTTTGTGCGATTCTGTTGGTGGGTTTGGTTGAGTTTCATTTTCTGTTTTCTTTGGCTTAAAGGTTGGATGTTGGGAACTCAATGGATTATTGGTGGTGATTAATTGTTGTTGTGGACTTGCCAACCTAACTGCAGTATAACAGATTTGAGTTCAAAGACACCCTCAATAGATATAGAGTTATATGTGCATACAAAGATTACACCTATGGTTGTAATAAAACTTGGTATAATAGTACTTATTGGCCTTTTTTGATTTGTTTGATTTACCAGACAAATTCTGAGAGATATATGATTTCGTAGTGAAGGGATATGGCAATACCGTACGTACTAACTTCAAATTACCATTGTGTCTAGGTTGTGTAGGCTTGGTTTTCCGGTGGTAACGTAATCCTTACACTTAATGTTGCATTCACATGCTGGAAATGACTTTCTACGGGATTTGTAATCCAATCTCATGTCTAATCGGGCCAATTTAATGTGTCCATATGGCATAAAGCATTGTCCTTTGATGACATTTTTAGCTGAAATAGTTGAGAAGATGATGAGATTGTGTATATGTGGGAGTGGAATGGCAAAGCTAAATTTTGGAGGTTTTGTTGTGCTATTGCAAGATGTACTATTGTTTGGAGGTTTTTAGTCGCTTGATATGTTCATTCTTTCATCCCCTTGCAAGATGTACTTTTGTTCTTATGCTATTCTGGTTGACTTAATTTCAGAGATATCTTTAATTTTCCGTACACGTGGTTGTGATTCTTATATATAGGAGATCTCATGCTTTTTTTGGAGCCAAATCTCCTCTTAAATCAATTCAATTTTCCTCTCTCAATACTTATTAAGTTGGAAGGAGAGTGTCGGTATTTGTTAGATTGTTAAATCCATTGTTTGGTTGTTTGTAGTCGAACTTATTGATAGGCTTGCGGTGTTTCTCTTCCGTCTGCCAACCTTTCAAATCCATTTGCATCAGACGGCATTATTTAATATGTTCCTGGCATTCTGATTCTCATCACCAAAGTTTTAAGATGCAATGCTCTTTTTAATTGCTTGTTATTTTCATTGCTGCAGATCTGCTAGAGTAAGAAGTCCTGTTTTCATTTGAACATTTATTGGAATAGGCAATAATTTGTACACACATTGCATCATAGCGCTAATGCAAGGGCAGAGGAGCGCTATAGGTTCTTTGCCTGAGACCATAGGCTTTGATCAGGGATCTTCATCAAGTGAAGCAGCTATGGATCAACAGCTATGCTGGAATAATATGCAGAATCCTGCACATAACATGTTACCAGACTTTATTACCTCTACAAATGACCCCGCTAGTGCTTATCTGAGTCAAGGACATACCTTAAGTGGATGGAACGTAGGTGAACCCAGTTCTCGTGTCACTTTGAACCATGTGAGTCACAATAACGAGCGAAAAACAGAACATGTAGCTGGTTCTGCACCAGAAGAACATCCATATGAGCTGGCAAGTACACTTTTGCTAAACAGTGTCAATGTGAACCGTATAAGCAATCAGATACCAAATGTGCCCTTCTTTGTGCAAAGTTCCAACAATGGTATTGCTCAGGATCTTAATGCGAGTGCAGGATTTCTAGGGCATGGTGATGACGATGATTGTCAAATCATGGAGTCTAACAATGCATACAAGTCCGACATATTGGAAAATGCTCGGTTCCAATCTGCAAGTAGTTCTTCTCATCCTTTTGGGATGCCTACTGGAAGTGGTGGGTATTTGGCAGGAGAAAGTGATGGAAGGCCAAGTTCTTCACTGGAGGGTCGTCGATTATCTTGTAAAAGGAAGGCCATGGAAGGAAATCCTGGGCAATCTTCTATGAGTGGAAATTTGACCTACTTTCAGCCATCAGACAGAAGTCCTCTTTGGAATGGTGTTCCTGGTCGATATAATGCTGGAACCAGCTTAAGTATCTCTACCCCATCACCAAATGTGCCCTTAGAAATTCTGGGTGGTGGAGGAGCTTCTTCTGGAAATCCTCTCTCTTTGAGTATGACTGGAAATGGTGAAAATCCCCATAGAAATTACCGCGTGAGGATAAATCCTTCACGCCGACAAGATTCTGTACCCGCTGCTGTATTTCCCGCCGCGAGCACTGTTCTGCACTCTAATGTCTCGTCACAGCCGCAATCATCAAGACTTCTTCCCATTGGGAATTCTTTCGACAACACAAATCCTCAAATGCAATCGGGTGTTGTGCATGTTCCTCCTCCATTGCGACGAACTTCACAATCATCTAGATGGAGCAGTGGTTCTAGCTCTAGAGCTGGAGAGAGAGATGCTATGCTACATGAGGAACCTAACTCAATTACCATGCCAAGAAACATTTCCGAACATCCTATTTTTGTACCCCCACATGAAGTTAGAAATTCCCCTCAAAATTCAGGTAGTTGGAATTTAACAGGTGGAAACATGAGTATTGCTGGAAATGTTGCTTCTTCTTCTCGGACTGGTTCAAGCTCAGGTGTTCATTCATTACCAGGTCCCAGTTGGGTTCCTCATCGTAATCCTCCAAGGTACCCGCGGAGGTTACAAGAATTGGTCCGTAGATCGCTGTTATCTTCTGCTGGTTCTGAGTCTGTAGACCCCAGCAGCAGTAATTCAGCAGTACAACTTGGTTCCTCCTCGCGAGAAATGGCACTTTCATCTGGAAATGGTAACCAGGGACATCATCTGTCTCACTCAAGGTCTTCGTTGTCCTTACATAGACAACTTGATGGTGCTCTTGGGGTTCCTTACTCATTGCGAACTTTGGCTGCTGCCGGTGAAGGGAGAAGCAGGCTTGTATCTGAGGTTTGTTCTCGATGAACTATCGTCCACCTATAAATTTTTGAGACTGAATGTTGTGTTCTATGTTTCGAGGCATCCGTTTATTGGTTTTTGAAACACTGAGTATGAAGAGGAAGAAACTTTCTTGATTTTTGTTGCATGATGGCATGATCAAATTTTATGTGTTTATCAAAAATATACCATCGATATTCTAATGAATCTAATCAGAAACAATTTAATTGTTGCCATTTAGGGGCAGTTGTACTCCAGTTACTTCTGGTCATATTTGCGACTTGCATCTTCAGCATTATCTCGCTGGAAATTAATGGTTTTGGCTCTATAGGTCTCTTGACATGCTCTCCTGGACAAGCCATAAGAATAGCATGTGCACTTTTTTGTTGCGGATGTTTTGGATTTTGTACTGATTATTTGGTAGTTGCAGAAATCCATGCTCTCCTATGATAGCTTTTTACCTAAGCTAAACCAAACCAAACCAAACCGAGCCTTGTGTCTCAATCATTTGGGGTCGGCTTTACCTAAGCTAAACCTGAATGGAAAATTTATTGAAGCCAGAAACTTGATTCCTGGGGCCTAATTATTTTTTCCGGGCCCATGCCTTTTCCTGCTGTCAGTAATAGATATCGGGCTCGCAAAAGAGAATTGAACTTCATGGTGCTTCTTTAGGACTGTTTACAAATCTGGCTGATTGCTTATGGCTACTGGTTATGATTCTAGCGTTGTATTAACTTATGATTCATTATGTTGCACCTTATGAGTGTTCCAACTATGACTAGTACCACATTTATGGAGGTCTTCCAAATTGTAAATGTACTATCAGTGGCATCTTTTATTATATCTTGTGAAGGGAAGTTCTGTTGTGAAGGGAATTAATGACCAGTTCTCAAGGAAAAGAAAATTTACTTAAAAATCGTTGGTGTTTTCGGTTGTGAGATTATCAATTTTATGTTGTGGTTTAGGTGAAATACGGAAAAGATATCATTGCGTAGTATATGTTTCCTGTGATGACTCAGTTGTTTAAATTGATGTTTGGCAATGCTCCGTGAAAATGTGAGCTAACTTGATTGTTTGTGGTACAGATCCGCAGTGTATTGGATCTCATGCGTCGGGGTGAGGGCTTGCGATTTGAGGTTAGAATTTTGCCATTATTAGTGTGCACACTCTTTACCATGGACATGCAAAGGACATAAACATTCACTTCTCAATTTTTGATTCTTCTGTGAATAATCCTTAAGTGGTGATTGGTGGTTAACGACGCGAAAAACTAGCAAAGGGGTCAAGACCTTTATTTTAGCCAACAATAAGAATTGAACTTCTCTCTTATGTCATGACAGATCTTCCACCTTTATGTTTCTAGTTTGCATCAGCTTTGACCAAATCATATGATTTTGCAATTAACCAGCTTTTGTGAATCTGATGATCGTAGTCTAGCCAGCTCATACTTAATGTTTAAGTCGATAGAATAAAAAAAAAAGTTTGTTACCTGGTAGAGTCATTGGCCAGGATACACTGAACTTTCTCAAGTTTATCGGAATACCCACGTCAGACGCTGGATGCTCGGGTGAGGGTGTAGGATATGTATCTGACACCCATACCCAATTAAGACTCTTGATTTTTCTAGTCTTTCATGAAAAAGAAGCTCACATCAGCCTGGAAAGGAAAGGAACATATTCCAACCTTGTAGATGGGAAATTGTAATCATATATTTTACTTTAATCTCATTTGATTCCATCTGCATTTCTAAACAAATGTAACAGATTGCTCAAGAATGTTACGATATATACGACACACTCGCCATACTCATTTAGTTTAGGTGATTGAATAATAAATACTGCCCACATTTTTTCCAAACACATTGAGCTGCTGTTCGTTATCTTGTTGAGTTGAAGGTGATTGTATAATTAACTAAGGAGTGAATTTTTTTTCCGTCTCTTCTATTTCATTATCATCTGACATTCAATGGGTACTGTTTGTATTAGGATGTTATGATCCTTGATCAGTCTGTCTTTTTTGGGATGCCTGATATTCATGATCGGCACAGGGATATGCGGCTTGATGTCGACAACATGTCTTATGAGGTAAAAGATGCAAAGACTTTTTTGCCATTTTTCCCTTGTGGTTTGTGCCAAGTATTGTGTCTCTAACTTCAATTTACTGGGTTTCCAGGAGTTATTGGCATTGGAAGAGCGTATTGGAAATGTGAGCACGGGTTTGAGCGAAGATTTCATATTAAATCGTCTGAAGCAGCGGAAGTACTTTTCAATTGCTATGAGTGCACATTTGGAGGTGGAACCATGCTGTGTGTGTCAGGTATTGATCCATTATTTCCTAAATTGTTTCTTTTGCACCAGCACATAATGGTTGGATTACGCTCTCTCCTTTCTGCAATTTGGGATTGCACATAATGCATGTCCAGTTTGAAAAGCCAAAGCATAGGTTGTTAACTTGTTTCCAGAAACAGTTTTCCGGAATATTTTCCAGAACCTAAGCACGCATTGTTTTCTTATTGTACTTATCCATATACTGTAAATTCTTTTGGTAATATGAAAATTAAAAGAATCTGGAAAACAAGTTTCCAATTCCGTCAACCAAACAAAAGTTTTCTGTGAAATTGATTATGACATTATGTTACAGTAACCAAACAGAGCCCAAAACTTGTTAAATGTTCCAAATCTCTCTGTATTATGGTCACCAGTACTTTCTGAAAGAGGGGATAAAGGAGCAACGGTGAAAATCTCATGGAATTTTTATTGACTTTTACATCCTTGTGAAAAGTTTGAATTCAGACTGGTGGATGATGCCAAGTGAACGTCTCCTTTAATCTTCCTTAAAAAGCATTAATACGTCGAACTAACTGTTCCAAGGCTAACACTTTCGGGAAAGTTCCCTGGTGAAGGACTGGCGTCAATACCGTCCTGCTGCATTTTCCTACAAAAAGGCATATAACAGGCATTTTCCTTTGCTCTGGAAGTTCCAGAAGGCCGTCTCTGGATTTCTAGTGAAGGAAACCACCCAAGACTACCACTGGAAAAGCTCGTAGTTTTGAATTTTCTGAGATTTGTTTGAAGCTTTTGTTCAGCCATTTGTTCTTTCATGGTTTCAGGAGGAATACAAAGATGGAGAAGATATTGGGACACTAGAGTGTGGGCATGAGTTCCATTCTGGCTGCATTAAACAGTGGCTGCTGCAAAAGAATTTGTGCCCTATTTGTAAAACAACTGCCCTGAACAAATGAGAAAGAAGACCAATTTTGTGAGGCTATTACCCCCCCTTCACTGGATGGACCTGATGGAATATTTCTGCCATGGCTCCGCCGCGCTGCTCAAAGTGATACACACATTCATCTGTATTTCTCATTTGCTTAATTTTATGTTGATCCCTTTGTCAGACTTGCAATTATTGATAGAAAAATTGTAGCACTAGCTCTTTTCTTTTCTTTTTCTTGGGATTATTCAGATTCTTGATGGGCATAATTCAGATTAATATTTTTTGATTGCAATTTTCATTTGGATACTTAAGAGGTACAAGCTTTCATAGCATGATCTGCTGGTTTTGAATGTGTAGGTAGTGGATCCGGCTATGATGCCCTAGTCCGGTTTTGGGACATCCATGTCCCATTTTCCCCCAACCGTTGGAGTATAGATTGTGGTCTACATTACGGTAAGTATAACCATACGTTTTAAGTGTAAATATAGATTTTGGCCATACATTGTGACAAGTATGACTGCAGTAAGTGTGATCATATATTGTGGTAAGTATAGCCATACATTATGGTAAGTGTGGGCTGCGGAAAAAATCATAAAACCACTTGTTTTTGTGAGGTTTTGATCTGATGGCTGAGATTTAGTCATTTTTCAATTTAAAAGTTCACATTTTATGGGGGCATTAGGCCCCAATACCGCTATGGGGCGTCACACAAAAATTCGTAGCTAGGTGGTCATGCAAGTACTTTTTATAGACAAAAATACTAACAGAGACAATCTGCAGAGAACCACGCAGAGACAAATGCGTTTGGCCTCATTTCGGGTCCCGAAAAAATCTAGAAAAATATCCATAAATTTTTGAATATTATTTTATGGAGCCCTGTAAAAAATCAACTCCAGTGGATATCGATAAGTATTACTTTTGAATTCGTAGAGGCGAAACTGCTCAGTTTGCCCCCCGAATCCAAAAGTAATACTTATCGATATCCACTGGAGTTGATTTTTTACAGGACTCCATAAAATAATATTAAAAAATTTATGAATATTTTTCTAGATTTTTTCGGGACCCGAAATGGGGTCAAACGCATTTGTCTCTGTGTGGTTCTCTGCGAATTGTCTCTGCGCGTAGCAGAGCTCTGGTGCGCTCACTACAAGGGTGAAACGGGACTGTGGTGCACTTACGTGTAGGGCAGGGGTGCGTTACAAGTCTCGAATCTCAGCAGAGAGGGAAACGGGACCTTGATTGTTGTGATTGCTTCCTGCCGACGGGCTGTGACTGCAAAAACCCCGGTCCGCTTTCTTGACTCATACACGAACTACTCCTCCTGATATTTAGTGCGTTCAGGGGTGCATTTCAAGTCTTGAATCTCAGCGGAGATGGAAACGAGACCTTGATTGTTGTGATTGCTTCTTGCCGTCGGGCTTTGACTGCAAAAAACCCGGTCCAGTTTCTTGACTCATGCACGAACTATTCTTGATATTCAGTGCGTTTGGGTTTTGACTGCAAAAAACCGTATAAGCCTTAACCGGTTTGCGTAGATGTTGCCGGTTTTGCCGTCCTAAAAACCGCTAGTGGGGGTGGGAGGGACTCAGTTCCTGGCCAGTTTGCTTTCGTCCAATCCCGTCTAGGTTTTTTTTTTTTTTTTTGGGGGGGGGGGGGGGGGGGGGGGGGGGGCATTCCGGTTTCACGACAATGATTGAAACCTTTAATTTTGTAGAGCTCGTAAAGTTCTTTAAGCGTCAAAAATTTCAAGTTTATTGGATACCAACCTAACAAAACAAAATTTATCTTGAAACAAATTGTTCCGGTTCAATATGCACGATTCATTTGTTTCAACATAAACTTGTTCCAATAAATAATCGATCGGTATCCAATGAACTTGAATTTTTACTGCCTGAAGAACTCGACGAATACTATCAGATGAACGGTTCCGATCGTTAGCTCGGGATGGTGTACCCATTTAGCAGGTGTTTTGGATTCTCAAAAAAGTATATTTTTTTTTAAAAAGAAAGTAATTTCAAATTCAAAAATCATGTATTTGAGCAAATAATTTTTCTACTAATATGCATTTTGTTTGATAGATCTAATTGAAATATTTTACACAGTAAAAACAATCAAAAAATTATTTTTATTTTCATTATATTTGAATTTAAAAATTAAAAAAAAAGAAATTTAAAATAAGAAGGCTTCCTGAAACAACCCTAGAGAAGGACTACTATTAGGGGCCAGGGCTACAAGGGTAGGGCAAATTTGCACGCAACTTTGCGGAAGTGTTTAATAATAGTAGTAGGAGTAAAAAAAGGTGACCTCGGGAATAGGTCTTTGTCCCTCTTCATGATTTCTGACTTTTGGGACAATGAGGGTGACGTCTCCTTGGTACTCCTGCTACTGCTAATCTCTTAGCGTAATCTCTTTGACTTTTTAGTTGTTGTTGAACAAGTAAAAACTACTGCAGTGCGAGTACGCCATTTAGTAGGAAAAATCCTTGGTGAGCATCTGCGGCTCATTTCTAAAAATCTAAAATGGAGAATAGATGCGACGTATTAGAGATTTTTTTTTGAAATTTATACCCATTTTTTTACACTTTACGAGAGAATTTATAAAAGACCCTATGTTTTTAGAAATTTTGTCTCTGAAATGGGAGTATAGTTTATATATTTGAAAAATCAAAGGTAATTCGGAAAACCCAAATATCTAGAAAGTACGATGGATATCTGCTATATTCTCTTGTAAAGTATAAAAAGTGGGAATAAATTACAAAATCTTTCTCCAATATGTCGTATCCATTCTCTATAATGCTTCAAAGTTTTATATTGAGAAAGAGATATTCTAATTTATTCTATCTTTTCAACTTTTTATATTTTATGAGGGATTTTGGAAATATTTTCAATGTCATTTTTAGAAATTTGGTTTCTAAAATGGAGATAAGGTATCCATTTGTAGAAACCTAAAAGTAAATTTGGAGATCAAATTTCTAAAAAGGACGATGAGTCCCTCTAAGATTTTCTCTCCTAAAGATACAAAAAAGTTAATAAAATTAAGTGATAAATTATAAAAAATTTCCCCCAATATAGATATTTAGAAAAACATTATGGAGAATTGGAACAAAGGAAGTGAAATGCGACACTGACGCATCCGTGAGTATTTGCAATCTTTAGCATTACACTATTTTACTTTGGTGACTATCTCTAATGACCATATTTTCGATATCATGTATTGAACTAATGTTCACCATAGAGTAAATCTCACTTGTCATTTACTCAGTCAATGTGATGGTAACACATCACGTAATAATCAAAATGCAGTCACCAATGAGGAATTTTTTAGTGTCGAGCGGGTATTGCTGATGCGGCACCCGTTCGGCACACCCGAGCCGTCCGATGCATTTTTGGACGGCTCGGATTAAACCATACTCTCTCCTCTCATCCTAACACTTTCTCTCTCCCTCTTCTCTCTCCAAATCTAAGTCGTTCATACACGTAATGGACGGATCGGATGACCGAGCAGGCACCACGTGGTAGTGTGGGTAATAGGTAATTTCGTGTCAATTTCGTGTTATATATCAAAATCTTATTAATAAAATCCCACAATATTTTTCAACTTATCAAATCTTCGTGTCATATTCGGGTCGTGTCATTTTCGGGTTGTGTTGTCATGTCAAAAAGTCCTACTTTTCACTAAATTTTTATTTTTTTTAGTTGACAGTTCATCAAACTAATGTCCAATGTATAGAATTACCCATAAAAATGTTTATTTTTAGCTCAATTATTTGAATTTATTTTGTTTTTCGTGTCAGGCATGCCCACCATCGGCACTGAAAATTTTTTCGTCACCAATAATGGGCCCCTGCGTTATGGCTGTTGGACTTTGAACATTTGTGAATCGATTTGACAGGAAACAAAAAAAAAACTACTGTAGTAACATGTACTACAAATAGCAAAAGATTAGGGGTCATTTTGCAAACAAGTTGGAATACCGAGCCGTTTCTGCAAAAACTTCTAGTCACATTTATGATTAAGGCGGGAGATAAATCGAATTTGATCACGCATTAGCTGTTCTGTAACCACCCTTAACCCTCCAAATCTTCATTCTTCGCAGAGAGAGAGAGAGAGAGAGAGAGAGAGAGCACGTTAGAGAGAGAGAGAGAGAGAGAGGTAGCTTTCCTTAGAAAGTGCGTGCAGACAAAACCCAGCGATTGACGCGATCCTTCCAGTTCGTCTTCTTCGATTTCCTTGTACACAATCATCGTGTCCTGTGATTAGAAACGTAAAGATATGGCGGATCTATACAACGCGAACCTTCACTCGTCCCCACTCGAATCCGAAGAAATGACGTCGTTTCTCCACAACCTCCTCCACAAGCACCCCTTCTCGTCTCCGCCACAACCGCCCCCGGTCGCGACCGGTTTGGTCGGCCGGTCACCGGCTTTCGCGGACTCGGACGGCCGCTTCGGGGAGAGAGACTCGGTGATGGTTGACTCGTCTGCTGGGATCAATTTCTCTGATCCCGGCCGTGGATTCATGGCGGATGCGAGGGCGGTGTACGGTGGGGATTCGGACGGGATCACGTCGATGTTCAAGAGGAAGTTTTTGGAGGAGAGTGATTTTGATGAGTTTGGCTCTGATTTCACGGTAATTGCGTTGATCTTGCATATGATCAGTTCTGATTTTGTTACAGAGTTACAAGGGACCTGAAGGAACGCTGATCCTCTATACTGAGAATCTTCTGAACCGAGAATCCTCCGTACCGAGGAATCGTTGTATCGCATACAAATTCTAAAAAACAAAAGAAATTCTCATATAATCCAACGGTCTGAGAAATTTCTCGGTACAGAGGACGTCCTGTGGACTTGAAGAGCTTTTTAATAGTACTTGTTGAAACTACTTATGGTTGAGCTTGTATTCTTCCTAAATTATTGTTTCAATATTTTTCTGATTTTTTTTTTTTTTGAATTTTTTTGAATGGGTAAGAAAATCTTCATTATCGTAAAGGATCGAAAGATGAAATCAAATACAACAAGAGAAGAAATAAATTGAAAGAGTTTCGAAAAGTACAATCACTTCTTTTAGTGCTGTCATTCGCAAAAACTTAACCTACCTCTGGCCGCCACTCATCCGTGGCAGGTCTTTTCCTTGTCTTAAATTCACGTTATATTTTTTGAATTGGTCATTCACTGTTCTTTTTCTTGTCTTCACTTATTGCTAGAAAGTAAAAAATTGTACGGCCAGAAGGAAAAAAAAAAAACTTCACTGGAAAAAATTTGAAACAACTGTCTTTTCTGTTGGTTCTATTTGAGTTTCTTTTCTTTCTTCCTTTTTTCAATTCGATTCATTTGTTTTTTTTTTCTTTTTCTTTTTCTGATTCCTGTAGTTGAGCTGGATGATTGCTCCTAAACTTTTTAACGAAGAATGAAAATTTTATTTTGGCCGAAGGACGTTTAATTTTAGTGTGTGTTGTGAAATTCGTTTGATACATGTTGAAATTACAAGGGACCTGAAGCATCAGAGGCGCCAGTAAATCCAGCTCTTCCGCGTTCGTCAAAGAGGACTCGAGCTGCGGAGGTTCATAATTTGTCTGAAAAGGTCGGTACTTGGTTCAGTTTTGGAATATCAAAGTGTTTTTTCTTTTCTTTATTGGGTCGTTCTTGATCTTATGAAAGTGTGTGTTTGTGTGATTAATTTGGTGGACAGAGGAGGAGGAGTAGGATCAATGAGAAGATGAAAGCATTGCAGAAATTAATTCCGAATTCTAATAAGGTTAGGTATCCCTGTACTTCTGACTTAAGTCACATAATGTGCGTGCGCGAGCGTGTCCTTTAAAAATATTCCAAAGCACTAAAATTTGCAAGAGCGAGGATTGGGAGCGCCAGGAGGTCCGGGATTAAGAGCGGGTGCGGGGGACCTACTGAAGTATTATGTGACTAAGCTTCTGACTTTTGAACTTGATTTATTGATTTCACGTTTCGGTTTCTTCTGTATTGCAGACTGATAAGGCATCGATGCTGGATGAAGTAATTGAATATTTAAAGCAGCTTCAACTACAAGTACAGGTGAGGGCCCTCTAAACATGTTCTCTCTTTAGAGGGGCATAATGTGTTTTTTTTGGTTGAAAATATGTGTAATTTTCATTCCTTTGCCGTATGTTTTGCTTAGTTAAAAGCTTGTGTCTTCATTTAAACCTGAAGGAACAACACTGACATGCACTTACTTAACACCCATTCCACCACAAAAAAGGAAGACGAAAATGACCAGATGCCACAATTTGGATCTAAAACATTGTAGTCATCCACATGGTATGACTATGATCTATGACCCATAATGCAGCATTTATAATGGTGTAGAGTAGTGTGGTACATTTTGTGCTGTAAATTGTAATTATCACTGGTAGCCCATATGAAAGTTTGACGACGTGATGACTGATTAAGGTTTGATAAGCCAGGATAGTTATTAGGAGTCTCCCTTACAGGATCAACAAACCCAAGCACATTATATCTACCATTTACTTCTGCCCCGCAAGTTGTTTTGGGCAGAGAAATACCTTCTTTAATTTTTTCCAAGATACTTTAACCTTTTTTTTTGGTGCAAAAAAAAAAAAAAAGAGATGTGTATTAGGATACTTTGGAGGAGGGTAAGAGGGTAATTCCACATATCAACTCACCTAGGCATTTGCTGACTAGGGAAAGACATAATGGACCATTTAAACACACACACAATATCCAAACTCCCGATGTGGGAGCCAGCCCAGCTGACGCAGGCCCAAGAGCCTCGCCATTAAAGAGTGGCACCACGACAGAGGGCCCAAGGGGCCTGCATCAGAGGTCAAGCACCCAAACCACAACAGGTGGGCTTTGGAGGAGGGCAAGAGGGTAATTCCACATACCAGTGTATTAGGATAATTTAATCTTTAACCAGCTGTCTATTAGGAGAGTATGCCTACAGATTGAGCGGGACACGTGCAAGGGATGTGTGTAAATCAACGAGGATACTGATATTTTGATATGGTGGAATTTGTTGGTCGTTTTGCGCATTGCATCTGAATTAAGGAGGAGAGGAATGTACCTACCGTTATAATCACAAAGAAACTCCCCCTAACAATTAGCGAACACGTGCCTTGATTTTACTCGTATATGAGTGGAATCATTCCCAACCATTCGGCTATTCTTTTACATTGTCTTTTTGGTGTTAGATGGAGCATACAAGTAAAGTATCAAGGTTCTGGGGTATGATACCTCTTCAATGTTATCACGTAATTGAAGAGCAGTAATAGAAGGCAAACCATTGAAGATATTAATATCTGGAGCATATTCATTTGCTGATTTTGCAAGATCCGCTCACCTTTTTGCCTTACCAAGAATATTGACCTCCACTTGTTCCATCTTGCTCATGAGAAACCGACAGTCACAAATCCAAATAGAAAGATGGCAATGATGGTCTTGTATCTGCATTAAGTGAACTACAAGTTGGGAATCTGTTTCCACTTGAATTGCATTGATCTTTAACTTCACTGCAATTTGAAGACCATCTCTTTTTGCCCAAAATTCAGCTGCAAGTGGTGGTGTTATACTAATAAACCTGTTAAAACCGAAGATCCGTTTTCATCACGAATTAATCCCTACCCGCTCTAGCTTTACCTGTGCTTCCTGGCAAGCACATGCATTCAATTTCAACCAGCCAGGGTGAGGTGGCTTCCTTGAAATCATAACCCTTCATGCCAACGGAGCATTAGCATAGGTTGTGAAGTATTGTCATTCCCTTCCTCGAGCAACAGTACCTTTGATAATGAGGAGTAATCTTTAATTTGTTTCCAAAAAGTCTGAATCAAAATAGAGTTTGCTCCTGGGAGTCCAAATAGACTAGCATGTAATGGGAAATAGAATGGCCTATTTAACACCAGAAGAGTGGATAGTTTTAGAAGGGCAATTGGTTTTGATCCATATGTGCAGAAGGTTGTTGAAAGAATTAGAAAGTGAGATAGGAATGCTAATGATATTCCAAACAGAAGCAGCTGCATGACACTCTCTGATGACATGGTTTGCATTCTAAGTAGCTGAAGAGCATGTCAGACAGATCATCTTGGGTGACCTTAAGAATAAGAAGATTATCTTTGGTTGCGAATCTTTGTTGAAGGTTCAACCACAAGAAACATTTGATCCTAGGATTGTTGTTGCACTTCCACATCCAATCCCTGCGAGTGGGAGAAAAAATGTTACGAGCAAGATAGGTACTGTTATTATTAAACAAACCATTGCTATTCACAGACCAGGCCAAAGTTTTGGAGTTTCTTTAAACCATTGCCTTTGGGTGCCACAAAAGTACGATTGGACCTCCGCAGGTAAAACAATAGACAAATTGGAGAAGTTCCAATCAAGGCCAGACCAACACTCACAGACTTTCAAATGCATGCCCCTCTCAACGAGAAGACCTTCAATGAGTTTACTAATGGGACCTAAACTACACCAATTGTCAAGCCAGAAGGAGTTGATTGGCCATTATTGACAATTTTTTGGGTACCTGACTTGAAGAGTTCACAGCCTTTCTTCATGCTTCTCCAAATTAGGGAAGGTCTAGAATGGGACATGTCACAGTACTCTCAATACTTCTCTTTAAGCACCTCAGCCCAAAGAGATGTCTGTTTAGTATGGAATCTCTGATTAAGCTTGGCCATAGCCACCCTATTATTTAGCTCAGAATTCTGAATATCCAAGCCCCCCATGCTTTTGGGTTTAGTCACACTAGTCCAACTAATGGCATCAAATTTTCTATTTGCGTCTGTAGACCCCCAAAGCAAATCTCTTTTCAAATTATCAATGGTATTAAGCACAGGTTTGGGAAAGAATTTGCACTACATATTATAAGCTTAGCTGGAATCGCATGATTCACAGCCTTAATAAGTGTCATCCTACCCCTACCTGCCGAAGATAAACAAATTCTTTTCAGCCCATCAATTTGGATTTAATTTTCTCGATGATAGAGTTAAAAGTGTAATGATAGAGTTAAAGTGCTCTTTCTTATCTACTGTAGTTGTCACAGAGTGGAATGCGGAGACAATGACAAAATTCTATGCAACTTTTTTGCTTTCTCCTGAATATGTGAACATTCTTGGCCAGAACTCAGAAGTTACATAATATGAATGTCCCTCATAAAATAGTATGGCCAAAGCAATCTTTGATTCAATGAAAGTGAATTTGAACGGAGTAATCTTAATTATTTGCTTAGTAAGAGAAGATTGTTAGATTT
This sequence comes from Rhododendron mucronatum var. ripense, assembly GCA_019656295.1. Lineage (NCBI taxonomy): Eukaryota > Viridiplantae > Streptophyta > Magnoliopsida > Ericales > Ericaceae > Rhododendron > Rhododendron mucronatum. The sequence goes on along the minus strand of BPLT01000131.1, from coordinate 631,132 downwards.
CTTTGAGGGTTCCAACCTATAACCAATTGGCAATAGGTGGAGTAGCCTCTATAATTTATTAACCAAGTTTTGGTGGCTTAGATGAGCGATGTGGGACAATTCAAACACTCCCCCTCACATGCTGCTCGGATGCACGTGGAGGTGATAGATTAGGAGCTGACTGATTGACTCGGGCAACAGATATGACAAAGACTTTCCCACGAGAGGTTAGGCCACCCAAGACCTAGCTCTAATACCATGTGACAAAATGAGAGAGAATTGATCTGTATTACTGAATATTGAGAGTGAGTGGTTACAATGCTAACACAAACTTAAATAGAGAAGCCTAGAAGTCTATACCTAAAATAGAAGATACAAAGAGATGTGATTACGATATTATCACAAAATAGAAGATTACAAAGAGATATGATTACGATATTATCACGATACGATTCTATGCCTAAGATACAAGATAATACTTTCACACCCATTCTATGCCTAAGATACAAGATAATACTTTCACACCCTCCCTCAAACTCATGATGCGAGCCCAGAGAGCATCGTGAGTTTGCCAAGGAAGAAACGAAACCGAGTAGTGGTGTGCGTCTTGGTGCAATAGGGGCTGAAACATTGCTAAACGGTGCTGCAAAATGCCAATTAGAGGTCCAAAACCGAGTGGCAAAACCTGCAAAGCTGAGAGATTTTGCAGCCCCAAACCAAAGTGCCCAAACAGAAACAGAAACTTTTCCAAACTGAACTGCAAAACCAGGGAAACAGAGCTAGAAATAAGAGACAGAATGGCAAAATCAGAGAAACATAGCCCGAAATAATGTGAAAGCGAATAAAACAGTAGTAGAATATTGAAACAGATGCCGAACAGACTTCAGATGCAGATTTCAGGAGTAAAGTACTAGAATATTAGAATACCAGATTGGATATACGCTGGTGAGTGTTGAAACTCAAAGGGTCTTACAGAACTGAGGTCACCAGTACCAAAGGAGGATGTTTTGAGTGTTACCGGAGATTGCAGAGGTCCGGCGAGTGTGTTTAAGGAGTCCCTGGATGTTGGAGCTGGTCAAAATCACACTGGTGTTGTAATCAACAGATCGGGGTCCAACAGCTTCAAACTTGCAAAACCAGACTGGTTGGGGGGCTTTCGAAGGTCGTCGGTGACCTGTGAGTAGGGCTGTAAGTGAGCCGAGCTACTCGCGAGCTCGGCTCGGCTCGTTTACTAAACGAGCCGAGCTCGAGCTCGAGTATTCGGCTCGTTTACTAAACGAGCCGAGTAGAGCTCGGCTCGTTCGACAAAAGCTCGGCTCGTTAAGGGAGGCTCGGCTCGATTAAGAGAGGCTCGTTTAGTAAATGGCTAAGCTCGGCTCGATAAGGGCTCGGCTCGTTAAGGCTCGAGCCGAGCTCGAGCTCGAGTTTTGGGCTCGTTAAGGAAACGAGCCGAGCTCGAGCTCGCCAAAGCTCGGCTCGGCTCGGCTCGGCTCGTATACACCCCTTCCTGTGAGTGTGTAACAGTGGTCGGCAACAACAAAGGGTGGTCTGCAATGACAGAGGGTGGTCTCCGAAGGTTGCTATCAACGTGGGTAGTGTTCGGCTGTGTTGATAGAGCAAGAAGAGAGGAAGAATGTTTGATGCAGGAGAGAGAGAGATGCAAAGGTCTGATGCGAATGCAAACTTTGTATTCTACTGGCTATGTGACAAAACAGATGAGTGCTCGGCAGACGGCAGCGGGGCTTAGGCTGCCCACCGGAGCGAAATTTTCAGAGTACTTAGATCTCATAGCTTTGATACCGTGTTAGATTTCTTTGAGGGTTCCAACTTATAACCAATTGGCAATAGGTGGAGTAGCCTCTAGAATTTATTAACCAAGCTTGGGTGGCTTAGATGAGCGATGTGGGACAAGTCTAACAAAGATAACTTAGAACACATTTAGATCTTTTTTGTGAATGACATAAGAAACCAAAGCAATCTTGGAGCTGAGCTAGAAGTTATATTTACCATTGTCGTGGGGAGCATTATATGAGGTTAATTTTGAGATTCTTGTGTTTCATGGTGTGATAATTTGTGGAAGTATAGGGTAGATGCTAGAAATGAAGTATATTTAGGTCCACCATAAATGGAAATATATCAAAACTTGCTTGGGTTTCCATACTATTTCCATTTTCCAACCCTTCCTAGGAACAATCCACTTACCCCTTCCAACCCTGGGAGTCCAGATATGGAATGATAAACTGATGTGTTTCCTCTTTTAAGAAATTTTTGCGCAATTTAATTATCCTTTTTAAATTAGCTCATTCTCTCAGTCCGAACTTGTAATGGTGTAGCCCCATTGTTAGAGATCTGTGGTTTCTATTTGTTTGTACTCAGTCAATGTATTTCCCATATGGCTTGATATTTTTACGTTTCTTTAGTTTCATCCACTTTTTAAATTAGAAATTACCTCTTTAATAGTCAAAGACTCAAAAGTGGGTAATTATCCCTGGTATTGGTTGAAGCCCACATACTGTCTGTTGACCTGTTGGGTGTTGATATAACTGTAACTAAATGAACTATGAACGACACTTATCAATAGAGAAAGAATGTGAACTAGGATAAGATCCTTGTAATGAAATCATAATACATTACATGGATGTTACTAAGTGCATTTCATCTTACAAAATTAACTACAGATTGCACAATTAGAGACTAGTTTATGTGTAGGTGGTCAGCGGGCTAGCCCGCTTGACCCTTAACTCCATACTCTTATGGAGCAATGGGTCCGTGGATTCATGTCATAATGAATCCTAGACTACTAGTACTTGATTACTGGTTTAGGGGCAAGAATACCGGCTTTGTAAGTTTCCACTGTGGAATGGCAAGTCAGTGCAACCTACTTGCCTTGAATGTTTATCTTTTAGTCCCAGACGTTATTGTTCACATAAAAGATTGGTTGTTCAGTGCAACCTGAGAACCAAAAGAAAAAATTGTGGCAAGGGTAGTAGTCCAATTTCTTTTAAAAATGCTCATTCTTTGAAATTCTGTTGTTGGGAAGATTTTTTAGTATCGGACAGTTTGCCGTGGTGATTTTCACAAGATTCCCGTGCAACGTATAGCTTGTTGCAGTTTTTATCCCCATCTTCAAGATATTTCTCTTTCCCGAACTTCAAAAAAGAGAACAGTGGGTAAAACAACCAATTGTTAACTTTGCACATTTATTCATTTCTCTCATGCTTCTTTATTGTGGTTGGTTTCACAGATGCTATCTATGAGAAATGGACTAAGTTTGCATCCCCTTTGCTTTCCGGAGTCTCTGCATTCTGCACTAATGCCCCAGCCAGTATTAAGCTTCGATGAGGGAAATGAAGTGCTGAATTCAAACAGAGGGCAAGATATTTTTTCCAGAAACCAAGAGATTTCAGTGCAGGCCACCTATGATTTTCCAAATCAGGCCCCAATGACGAACATCAACAATTCAGAAACCTCATTTGGATTGGAACCATCTATGCAGAGCCACTATGGACCCTTCCATCACCATTCAAAGGTGAAGATTATTTGAAGTTTGAACGAATTAATCAAGAATTTTGGAGTAACCCCATTTTATCCTCCTATGTGTAGGAACTTTGCCATGAAGATGGGTTGTCACAACTGCAATTAGACATGAGTTGCTCTGTGAAGAACTCATCATCTGGTGTGTCTTCTTAACCAAGATGATAGTGGACTTAACCGAGTTGGTAAATATGAAAATGGCAACCAAATTTGACTGTTCCTTGTGTTTAAACATCTCAGAAACTGCAAATGGCTCTTAACGTCTGTGGCATCCCTTTTGTGTTAGTTTATTTATGCAAATTCTGAAAACTAGTTGAAAGACTTGCGGATACGTAACATGCTGAAAAACCTTTGGCTTATATACAAACCTTTCTCAGTTATCTAGATGCTTATCTTGCATGAAGTTTTGATGTTCCTGTGATCCATTTTGACGTATCCGTGTCCTTCCATTTCTTTGAGTTAAAAATTCTACACGGAACTCGTTTTCAAATTGCATGCCCAATGTTGTAATATTTTCTACATGGAAAAAAATTTGGATGCGAGGGTTATTTTTGTAACGCTTTCTCACATGGTGTGGGCCCTCAGTATGTGTAGGTTCCACCGGATGTTAAAAGGAACATTAGTACATTACAAATAACTCTTGTATATAAAGTTTCCTCTCCTACGCGATAAATAGTGATTGGTGCCCTTGGGGCCCACAAATACTTGAAGCAACTATTTAAGTTGTTGCAATAATTAAGGCCCATTGTCTATGTTACATGGAGTCGGGGATGGATGGCGGTTGCGGGTATGTGTCTAATTATAGGATTCATCTAATTATTTCAAGGATAAGAGATAGAAGTAGCAATCTCAACTCATATTTTTCTAACCCGTCCAATTCGCTCAGTTATAACTCAATCCAACCCGTCCATTTACATAATGGGTTGAACTCATATTAATCCATATTTACTTAGGTTTAGATGGGTTAAAAATGGGTTTAATATGGATCGAAAGTAAAAGACCCATTCCCATCCAAATGTAGTGCGTCGGACTATGAAATCTACACGTGTGGATCGGGCGATGTAGTGCCTGATTCTTAATTAAGTCAGGTCATTTAATTATTTCTTTGGTTTTCGATGATAGAAGCTTCAATTTGAGAGAGAGAGAGAGAGAGAGAGAGAGAGGGGAAGGGGGAAATGGAAAATACACGTTTCGATGGCACTTGCTATAATTTCTTTGGAAGAGACAAAAAAAAAATTGTCAATAAGCTGTCTTTTATGATTTTGATAAAAAAAAATTTACCTTTTCGATTTCTTTTGTCGAGACGAACCAATAAATCACAAAAATTTGATACAAAACTAACAAATGTAATTTTTTTTTGAATAAAGACAAAAAATGTTATTCCCTACTTTTTAATCCAAACTCACTCTTAGAATAATATTATAATTACTTTTTTGATTCTCTCGTCGAGACGAACTAATAGGGGTAAAAAAATTGTCTCAAAACAAGCAAATACAAAAAAAAAAAAAAAATTGAATAGAGACCAAAAAAAAAAAGTTATTTGACTTTTTAATCCGAAACCTAGGTGGCGGCTTCGGCTCTTCGCAAGTCTCTCTCTTTTCATACATAAACTAATCATATTCTGTACCCATATTCTTGTACAAGCATCATTGATTTTAATAGTAAAATCAGAGACGATTTTGTGTTTCTTTTAATGCATGACTTGGGGTTTTTTTTTTCTTGTTGATTCTGAAAAATTCGTAGATGTGGTATTTTTGTTTAGCAAGTCTGAGTTTAATATAGGAGAATTAGTTTCTTTTTTAAAAAAAGAAAAGAAAAGAAAATGGGTCGGGTCGGACGGGTTTGGATTTGACTTGATCCATATTCGACCTGACCCGTTTTAACGCGTTTACTTTTTGACCCATATTCGACCCGCCCATATTTGGCCTAAGATCCGTTTCAACCCGTCCAGACCCGCCCGTTTACCACCTCTAATAAAAGATATGTTAGAATACTTAAAATCCTTAATTATATGTTTATGTTTTGGGTTTAAAGGATGTTTAATAGTCGTATTAGACCTTTTCATGAATGTTAAAGTTATAATATGCATAGCTCGTGTTACAAGAAAATGTACGATAAAGAATCCTCTCATGCCTCACGTGGTACAAAAGAAACAAAAAAAGGTTCGTTACGGTCCTTTTTGACAATCCGCGCATTTCATTTTGTAGGATTCAATGTACTAATCGTCCATGCAAAATAAAACTTGGTCGATCGGACATCAGTACAGTATTCATTTGAACGAGGCATGTTTATCATGGGAGAAATAAACAGCAAGACTTTAACCGTTCATCTGTCTGTAGGCAAATATGATTTGACGATTGCTTTATGTTGTTTGATTGTTCACATAGATGATAAACCCATCAATCTGCGAGATGAATGACACGGATGGTCAAATAAAATCGTGATGGAATGTATTCTTTAGTGCGTGAGGAGACCTCATGAAATGATTCTTGATCCGGAATTTACAATCTCTTTCAGTGCACTACTATGGGAAAGGAACTCAGGCCCACAGGGTAGCCCGTAAGATATGATAGAAACAAACCAGACTGGGTCCAAAATTGCCCACCACAACTGATGCAGCCATGTTTTTGGCAGTTTGTGTTTTGGGCTCTTGCACAACTGTTTTTGGCAACTCTTCATTTCGGCTAGATATGGAACTGAAGACAAAGGGTAAGTTAGCAAAAGAGCCAAAAACGTCAACATGAAACTTATTTAAAAGGCTTATGCCCTGAACTAAAAGTAACAGTTGCCATCTTAGAAGGGGACCCCAGATGCAGCCGAGCAGCATCCCAGCTAAGCAGTGTCAAGCGCCGATCTGGCTGTTCATCTCGATACGGATGGCTTGGATTGAATTTGAATGCATACTAAACTGTCGATTGCTCAGCAAAGATCTGAGCCATCGATTCCCGAGATGAACGGCCGGATGAGATTAGAAGCCACCAATAAGTAACGCACAAATCTTTACCTGTAAAATTACACTTCTTTCTCTCTCTAAAAATGGGAGCACCTCTCTCTAATTCTTCACACTTCCTCTTCTCCTTCCTTCTTGGGTTTATACCCCAATTTGGGTGGCGGGAGGGGAGGGACCAGTTTCTGCCTACAGATATGGTTTATCTTTCCCCTTCTTCACCAAAACTGCTTATTGTTCGCCGTCGCTCCGCTACTGGGTATTAGCGGAAAGGAAATCAAATCAGCCACAATCAAGGGCTGGCATCTATGTTCGGAAACAATAAAATTAGGGATCATCACCAGCATAATTATATGATCATTTATCTCTTTCCATGTTAATCGTTTAGTATATGTAATATTCCTCCTTTATTTTCAATGAGAAACAATAGAATTTATCACTGGGTTTGCTGCCGCGTGGTTGCCGGTGGCTTCTTGGGTCGCCGGCTTGAGAGTTTAATTGGTAGGGGGTTAGGCAAGAGAAGGGCTGATCAATGACGGAGGAGAGTGAATTTTTTACTTTATTTCGTTTTTGTTTGGATTTAGTCCGGTGGTTTAGTTGGTCATGTGCTTGATATTAGTTTTATTTTTTGCGAACCTTATCTCGCTAGGCGAGTTTGAAATAGGGCTGCACATACTGTGCTCTGATTGCCCTCTCTAATGGTTTGTCTGGTCTGTTGACGTCCATTTGCTTCCATAGGATTTCTCTTTGTTTTGTAGGCTTTTGCTTCACAGTTTGTATACAACTTATCATATTTGCCAAAAAAAAGAAGGCACCAATAAAAGCGTCCAACCTGGCTAAAGGAGCATCTCTAGCTTAACATAAGACCAAAAAGGCAAAAATCATGGACGGAAAATCATTCATTGTCAAGATGAGATTCGAGCTGTCGGATGCATTATCCGCAGCGTGATGCTGTGCGGACACCATCCCCCAATTCAATCAAACTTCAAATTTATTGTAGAATTCAAGTAGTGGTTAATTTTTTGAAAAGAAACTTTAAAAAGTTAGTACTAGTTCAAACTTTCGCCGCCCAACATCTTTTCTTAAGTCAAACACTAGTCCTTTAAGATTTTTCTTTTAAAATTAACAATTGCCCCGAAAATACTTTTTACGTATATAACCATATCTATGATTGTGTAGAGTCTGTAGACCGGTTGAAATAATCTGTGTTAATTTCTTTTATGTGGATTTTTTTCGACATAGGAATTACCTCATGGCAAGGTCACATTGGACCCACCAATGCAATGTAAACTTACGGGAAACTAGTGCAGCAAACCATTGTCATGGCCTTCCACTTAAATTTCGAGTGCCTTCAAGGCAAATTGAACTCTGCCATGTTGCAGGCATAGATCCGCTCTTACCACTGGTGCAACTCAGGGGTGGGTTTTTATGTAGTATCTTCTGTATTTGTACGTGCTGGAATTGGTATTGTCTCTCAATAACCGAAATAGTACTAGTTTTTTTTTTATTTTTTTCGTTCAAAATCCTATTTATACTGTAAAGTGTTATAAACTCCTACTCGTGGTACCGAAAATAACTTTCAGCTGTGCCTAGCTCTTCTTATTAACTAAATAGTTTCCTTTCTTTCAAAATCTTCGTTCCAAAAACTTTCTTAAAAAATAGAGTAAATTACAGTAAATTCCCCTCAACTAATCAGAATTTTCACTTAACCCCCTCCGACTACAAAATCCAACAGTGTGCACCCTCTAACTATCCAGAATTGACACTTAACCCCCTTTTGTTAGGTCTCCGTAGGAAAAATGCACCGACGGCCGTCTCCGGCCACCGGGCGGCCGATCTGAGCCGTACAAAAATTTAAAAAAAAAAAACCGAGTGGGCTTACGCGAGAATCAACGGCATCCGACGTGCGTAGGTGCTCGATCTAAACACCCCATTTAAATTCTTGGGATGTTTGGATCGAGCACCTACGCACATCGAATGCCGTTGATTCCCTCGTTAGCCCACTCGGTTTTTTTTTTTTTAAATTTTTGGACGGCTCGGATCGGCCACCCGGTGGCCGGAGACGGCCGTCGGTGCATTTTTCCTACGGAGACCTAACAAAAGGGGGTTAAGTGTCAATTCTGGATAGTTAGAGGGTGCACACTGTTGGGTTTTGTAGTCGGAGGAGGTTAAGTGAAAATTTGGGTTAGTTGAGGGGGGTTTACGGTAATTTACTCTAATTATCCTCAATCAAGTCAATGTAGTTCCATCAATGATGCAATGCAATTTATTGCATAGAGGAAAAGTGAAATGTCATTTTACAACTAATTCGTCTGTTCACACAAATAATGCACACATAAATTCTGAACAAATTTTAATGCGGGGCTTTTTACGGATCCTACACAAATGATTTGAGTCATTCAATAAATACAAAAACATTTTTTCAAGGGTTCTTGCAAAAAATCGGCTCAATCCGATACCTATAGTTGTTCGATCCTAAAATTTGAATGAAAAGTTAGATAATTGGATCGAACACCTATAGGTATCAGATTAAGCTATTTTTTGCAAGAGCCCTTAAAAAAATACTTTATATTCAATGAACAGGTCGAATCATTTGTGTGAAACCCGTAATGAATCTCACATTGAAATCTGTGCAGTATCTATATGTGCATTGTCCTTGTCAATAGCACTGTTGGTCATTTTATTCACAGAGGTGCTAGAGGTATAGCAAAAGCTGTACAAACAGCTTGCACAGATGCATTTTGGACGCATTTCGGGTCCCCAAATTATGAAGCAAAATTAGATGATTTGTTAATGCCATTACCGATATTGGATTGGAATGATTTTTTACAGGGACCCTAAAAATAAATTTAAAACACAATAAACGACTCCGATTATCTTTATAGAACTCAAAACAGGCCCAAAATAAATTTGTGCTTATACAGCTTTTGCTCTACTCATAGTCTCATATCATTTCTGTTTTATTGACGGAGCAATTTGATTTAGACATAACAATGCGAACGCAATTCCCTTGGCGAAGGGGCGAATAATTTCAGGAAACAAAATTTGTCTTCTTTATCTGAGTTTAAAAAAAAAATAAAAAGTGGACAGTAGTGGGGGTTCCTCCAGTTCTCCAAGTCCCATCATTACAGCTACAGCTTCTCTCTCTCTCTCTCTCTCTCTCTCTCTCTCTAAACCCCACTCCCACTCTGTAGACCCTACACAGTTCCCACTCGTTTGCCTCAACTCCCAAGTCCCTCCACTGTCATTCGAACCACCCACCACTGTATCCCACTCTCCTCTCTTTGCTTCTTCTCTGCTTCTCTCCCATAGGCTATACCCACCTCTGACTTAACAACAGAGAGAGAGAGAGAGAGAGAGAGAGAGAGAGAGAGAGAGAGAGATATGTCCACGTCTTTAAACGACCAGCTCTCCCAACGAACCTCAATCTTCGGCCTCCGCTTATGGGTCGTCCTCGGCATATGCTTCGGCGCCTCAATTGTCCTCGTCCTCTTTCTCCTCTCCCTCTACTTCACCTCCAGACGCAACCACCACAACAACAAAAAACCCGCTCGCCATCTCAAACCCACCATCCCGAACGTCTCCAAAGAGATCCAAGAGATCCGCGTCGAAAACCCACCTCAACAAACCCACTTCCAAGAAAACCCCAAACCCGCTACAGAACCCGACCCGCTACACGTACCCGAACGACTAGAAGACGAGAGGTTAATTGGGCACCAGAGGATTCATGTGGAGGTTGGGAAGGGCCACCGGATTTCCTACCCAGACCGCGGCAGCGGCGGCGGAGGAGGAGGGGAGCAGGTGGGGATGTGTGGGCCAGAGGTGTCGCATTTGGGGTGGGGGCATTGGTACACGCTTAGAGAGCTTGAGGAGTCGACTAATGGGTTTTGTGATGAGAATGTGATTGGGGAAGGTGGGTATGGGATTGTTTACAGTGGGGTGTTGAGAGATAGTACCCGTGTGGCTGTCAAGAATTTGCTCAATAACAGGTGCAGTGTTCAAAGTTTCATACTACTTTTTGTTTTTTCTTTTTTTGCTGGATTACAAGTATAAGGATCTGAATTATACCAAACGGGATACTAGTTGAGGGAGAAGTTTTTGGGTGCCGGTAGGGTAACACGTGGTACCCCATTGGAACTTGTTTGGACGGTCCAGATTGCCGACGGGTACTGCCGGTACCCACTGGGCACCTAAAATTTCTCTCCCCCATACTAGGAAAATGCTAAATAGAACCCGTTGGACTTTTGTGAAGGTTAAAAAAGTGTATTAAAATGTGCGAAATTGTATGTGAAAGTATAAAAATTGTATTGGAGTTTTGTGTTTTTTTGTTATTTGTTTAGCTTAATGAAAGCCTTGTGGGCTTCCAATAGCCGGATTCAGATACTACGCCCATTTTCTTCATTCTAGAGAATAATTAAACAAAAAATCTTCATTCTAGAGAATAAATAATCAAATCAATCTTTGCTTTTTGGAATTGAACTTCTCAACTTAAAAATTTCACAATACTTGACACTCATTTTCTTTTCAATCTTTTTGTGTTGGTCTAGAGGTTGCTAGGATGTGTTTAGGTAGTCACATTTAGGTCCACGCATTAGTCGGTTCATTTGGGCTGGATACTGAGTTACTAAAAAAGTAGTCACATTTGTGATGCAATGCAATTATGACTATTCTTGGCTTTTGGAGAATTTAAGGTCTTCTCTAGCCCTTCACCGGAACTTGTGATGCAATGCAATTTTGTGTAGGTCTAGAGGTTGCTAGGATGTGATTAGGTAGTCACATTTAGGTCAACGCATTAGTCAGTTCATTTGGGTTGGATACTGAGTTACTAAAAAAGTAGTCACATTTGTGATGCAATGCAATTATGATTAATCTTGGTTTTTGGAGAATTTAAGGTCTTCTCTTGCCCTTCACTCGAACTTGTACCTAATTTTGAGTAAGAATGTTTGTAGAAGCTTCATTTGATATGAAGTGTAGTAAAAACTGAGACACGAACTCATATTTAATGGCACAGTAGTAAATCTGAAAGCCACAAAATAGTCTTGAAATTTTTTAAATAGAAAATGGTTAAAATTCTTTTTGATACCTTTCTCAGTAAAGGAATACAGAGTGTTCTGGGAGGTCATTTTAACTCAAGTTTCATTTTGAGTCAAGATTGAGTAAGTGGTGGAGATGACTCCCTAGGCCGCTAACAGTTCTATGGTTCTTATATTTTCTAATGAAGTGTTTGCGTAGCATTAGTAGTGAAAAATATGGTGGTGGGGGATCATTATGGTTAGTGTTATTGCATGGAATTTCTTGCAGGGGACAAGCTGAGAAGGAATTTAAAGTTGAAGTTGAAGCAATTGGGCGCGTTCGGCATAAGAATTTGGTGAGGTTGTTGGGTTACTGCGCAGAAGGTGCTCATAGGTACTTTGTCAGTAGTAAACTTGTGTTTCTTCTTATGTTTATTGTGGAATTTTGACACTGCATTTGCAAGAAAAATTTCAACCAAGATTCAAACAAGACGATCTATATGTCTTAAATTGTGGCATGGGGGGACTAATACAATTGTTTGCGTTGTTTAGGATGCTTGTTTATGAGTATGTAGACAATGGAAATTTGGAACAGTGGCTACATGGAGATGTAGGGCCATGCAGCCCTCTTACGTGGGATATCCGCATGAACATTGTACTTGGAACCGCAAAAGGGTACATAAATTTCTGATCAAGTGGTTTTGTTTTGTGAGATCACCATCCTATTTTATTTCAAACTAGTCATAACTATACAATTTCAGGTTGACTTATCTTCATGAGGGGCTTGAGCCCAAAGTTGTTCACCGGGATATCAAGTCAAGCAACATTTTGCTTGATAAGCAGTGGAATGCTAAAGTTTCAGACTTTGGCTTAGCTAAGCTCTTGGGCTCAGAGAGGAGTTACGTGACAACTCGAGTAATGGGAACCTTTGGGTCAGTTAAACCACTTCTGTATTTTACATTTTGGTAACTGGTATTCATATAAACTTGACCAAGCTGAAATTGGATTGATTGGCAACTGGTTCTGTTTTGTAGTTACGTTGCTCCAGAATATGCTAGTACTGGCATGTTGAATGAGAGAAGTGACGTTTATAGTTTTGGGATTCTTCTTATGGAGTTAATTTCTGGGAGGACTCCAGTGGATTATAGCCGTCCTCCGGGGGAGGTTTGTTTATTTGAACCACTTCAACATGAAACATAACCTTTTTGTTTTCCTCTTCCACTATTTTTGTCTTTTCTTTGTTGATTCTGATTGTGTGTATCTTGCAGGTGAACCTAGTCGAGTGGCTTAAAGCAATGGTTTCCAGCAGGAATGCAGAAGGAGTTTTGGATCCTAAAATATCCGAGAAGCCTTCTTCAAGGGCATTGAAGCGTGCCCTTTTAGTAGCTCTACGGTGTGTAGACCCAAATGGTCAGAAGAGGCCGAAGATGGGTCATGTAATACACATGCTTGAAGCTGATGATTTTTCCTTCAGAGATGTAAGTTTAATGAGTGTTCAATTCCTCTGCTGTTCCATGATATAGTTTTTGTAGGTTTCTGCCAAAAAGTGATCTCACTGACGTAATATGATATCTTTTTCAATTCAAGACAATAACCTTACGCTAGCATATTGTCACAACTTTCCTTAAAAACTCGAGCTTTACAACTAAACAAGATCATGTTGACATGTATACTAATGCAGGTTTAATCGTCAATATTTATGTGCGTCCTTTGTATGGGCTGCAACATACCCCTCACAATACCTAACGAGTGGCTGTTTGGCGGAATTGATTGGCCACCATAGGACGCAATTGAGACATCATTTGTCTCAGAATATTGCTGACCCTTGTGTTTCAAAGCCGTCAATGCAAACACATGATTCCAATGTTGTGTTTAAAAAGTCATATCCATTATATTTGTACTCCTTGCTTCATTTTTCTAGTAAGACGATCTATATTTCCCTTTTACTATGTTTTGAAACATGTTCAGGAGCGAAGAGCTGGACGAGAAAATGGTCGCTTTCACCATGGCAGTATAAAGGAGAGGTTGATGGAAAAAAGTGTGATTGAATCAGGTGACAGTAGTGGGTATGAGAGTTCTGCCCAAGCCAGCAGGTCGTTATGGAGAAAGCAAGAACCTGAAGAAGAGCAGTGATCTCGACAAGCCCATTGAGTTAACACGCGTCTGTGAGTCCCTTTACATTCAGTGCTGGCCCTATGTTAATTGTTATATTTCGTTTCACATGTATATACGGGCTGTATTAATTATTGTTGTAGAAGCCCATTTTGCGATGATTCAGTTGGACACTATTGATAATAGTTAAGTTGGATACCATCTATAATGATTCTGTTTTATTCTTTTGATGTTCCTAATTGACACGAATAATTGTTTAGAATTGTAAGTACCTTCTCAATATGACACGGTTAAGGATTGGACTTGCGGAAAATTAGTATTTGTATGACGCGGTTAAGGATTGAACTTGCAGAAAATTAGTCTTTGTATGACGGGGTTGAGGGACTCCCGGAAAAATAGCTTTCTACAGATAAACTCCGACCTTGTAGAGTATTTTTTGCTCTGGTCAATTTAACGTATTGAACAACTTCTTGTCCTAATACCAATAGAGTATCACTGTTTTACCATGAATTTTTCTGGGCTTTCTTGATATTTCCTAAACTCTGTGGTGTTTGTTTCTTAAGCTTATCTTCTTGGTTTTATTCTTATGAACTTGGGAGGGATTTTTCCAACCACCCATGCGTTTCCTTTGGCAAAAGAAAGAACTCATTTACTTCAAAAGGCTGTACACAACAGTGGGGGGTGCGCTATCGGCTCTTGCAAATCTACTGACAATATGAAATCTAAACCATTAATAGCCAAGATCAAGATGGACGGCCCGAATTGTGCACTATACACCCATGTGGTGCACCTATCCGGTTTAACATAATGGAGACTGATTTTGTAGAAAGGAGTTGGTTATTTGTTAACAGAATTTGAGGACTTTCACCTCCAATGGATGGTTTAGTAGGACAGGGCAAAAAAAGGGAGAGATCAAAACTGGTCCCACTAGTGTTTAGGATGTTTCAGTTAAAATTCCCTTGATTTAAGGGATGTGACAGACTAAATTAATCGTGCTTGGAGATAGGTGGGGTAGAGACCGGAGAGTGGAACAATATTTGAGTCCTTCACCTACATTTCACATGTTTTCTATAAGAGGAGAAAGATTAGGAAGAGAGAGGGGCCATTGGCAGTGAATGGAGACACTTTGAACAGCTGGGTATTTTCTTTTGTTTTTTTGGTACTTAGGAAATTCTACGGCTTAACAGCGAGGGTAGTTTAAGTGGTAACATGGATTGAACTGTACATCCAAACATTTTAAGTTTGAAACTTGGTAATTTCTTGGGGTCACGACGCGAAAGAGAAATCTTTTGTGAATTCTCTTGTCCCGATTTTGATCGGACTGGAGAGGAAAATAGTCGAAATATCCATAAGCTGACCCGGACACCCTTTACCCGTTAGAAAGAAGAAGAAATTCTACAGCTGGGTCTATGGTACAATGTTCTATACAATACAAACATTTGGGAATCTCTGGACCCCCCAAATCTTGTCTTAGTAGATGAGTAGGAAGATGCGAGGATGCCTTTACTTTTTCCTCCTTTTATCCCTTTTCTGGTGCCATACTACTATTCACTAGTACACATCATGCATTCTGTTTTGGTCGCTATGGGGCAGTTGGGAGTGATTGGGACATCTAATAGGCCGTAGGGTATTCTTGAATCTGGATCTCAATTAAAATTGTGGGGCTGGCTTGTTTTTTTTTTTTTTTTTGTCAATATTGTATAGTCAGAGGGTTAATGAGATGTTAGTCAACGGAGAACTTAGAGATTATCCATAATTCTAAAATCTCAAACCCCGCCCCTCGTGAAGCTTGAACACTGTGAAGCTTGAACACTGATCTCCTCCACGGAAGGGGACAAGAGCTTACCACTAGTGCTAGCTGGCTTGTTAGTGTTCTGTAAAAATAGATATTGACATTGATGAATATGACCCACCTCTGTTTTTAGGGGCAGTGGTGGGTGGTTGTTCTACTGAACAAAAAAATCACAGCAGTAGATCCATTGAGATTGAAACACATTCCCCTGGAATTGATCCTCACTTTCTGCTTCTTCCTTTCTTTTCTTGTGCAACAAGAAATTGTGAGATGCTAGGGAATTCGGATTCTCCGATCTAAGTTTTGGATTTTGAACGGGACGGGACAGTTCAAATCTCAACTGGAGTATATTGGTATAATGTTCAATCGGAATTTGAAGTAGATGTTTCGGTTTACTTTTCTGTATTTGCAATACCCTCTTATGAAATTTGCTCCAATAGCACGAAGGTCGGCCTTGTCAAGAATCACAAGATATCATGGGGAAGGAAGGATTGGAGACAATTTAATGTGGAGATGAATCATGAATGGGAGAAACAGAAAGTAAAAAGGAAGAGGAAAAAGAAACACAGTACAATATTTAAGACCAATTATTCACCTTCGGAGAACTTTCGAAAATTTCAAATATTAGATTTGGAGTTAAAATTTCAAACAATACAACTTAGCAGTTTATAAGAGATCTCTCTTCTTCTTCTTCTTCTTCTTCTTTTTTTTTTTTAATTTTATTTTGCAAATCAATCTATATACTATAATCTAGGGTAGATAGGCTCAAAAGACTCTAATTCCACAATCCTAAATACTTAAAATTCTGGTGTGTGTGTCGGGGGTTGTATTTTGAGGGGGACATTTTTTGAGAGGTGGGCCGTTTCACAACTATAAATAAACTTGAGTTAGTGATAATGCCAAAATCGTTTTTGTTGATGCCAAAATTTTAGTGCATAAAAGTCTTGTACATTGCAAATGGTCGTACAAACTTTTTGTGCACTAAAGTTTTGACATTAACAAAAACGATTATGGTATTATTATTATTCGCAGTATAAAATTTTACTCCCTATAGCAATTAATCAAACTATATATAATAATATAATATACACATGTAGTTAGGCTCAAAAGGCACCCGACAATTTATCAGACACTCGAAACTCAATCTGTAATTTTCTAAAGTTTACAATCAAATATTTTTTATTTATAAAATCCACGTGGAACATCTTCCACACAACCTACACTCCAATTCCTATTCCTCTCCTTGTCATTTTTGACACCTACGCACCCACTTCACCCGGCGTCTTTGCGGTCAATTGTAGCGAACAGTGTGCGGTTCAATTTGAACAGTTCATTTTAATAATCAATGTTTTAGATTTGCTGAAACTTTTATCGGTAGAAATATACTCTTACCGGTAACAATATAAAAATAAATATAGACTTAACGGTTGTGATCATTTGGACTGCAAACAAGCCAGATTAACCAGCTATTACCAATAGATTTCAGTGACCTTTATTGTCCTTTAAAGTTATGTGGCATCTTATCGATCCACCCACGTTTGAGAAAATTTAGACGCAACCGTTATGGACCCACTTCACCGGCTATTACCAGTAGATTTCAGTCTAGTACAGAGATTTTCTTCGACCAACACTTGTCATTGACCCAATACACAGGAAGCTCCAACCATAGAGATATTGGGATACTCTTTTCAAGCGATTCAAATAAGAAAATTGATTTTGACACTTCAATTTTAGTCCTTGGCACTTTAGTTTTAGCCGTTAACATTTTATTTTGTGTCTTGACTATGTGAGAAACAAAACTAAAATTGGAGTGCCATTAGCTAAAATTGAAGTGCCAAAATTACAATTGATTCTCCAAACTTTCACTAACGAACAGAATGAGTTACAAAATGAGTACTACTACAAACTACTTCGAACTTAAATCTAAGTTCTTCTAACTACTGCCTAATAGACAAACCAAGCATAACACTAGTATGAATTCGTCTGCAGTTGATTCTCTAGCTTGGTTAAACCCGTCCCTCTAACAATTCTTGAATTTGGCTAAGATTTTTGATGTGTAGGTGGTATATCTCCTTTAATTTGGAGTCCTTTTTGTATCCCAGTCGCACTCCCTTGGCGCTCTACATATACAGATTTACCATTGCTGATAGCAAAACAAGAAAAGAAATAGAAAACAAAAAAATTGGAATGCAAAGATCCTTCTTGTATATTCTACACGAACCTGGGCAATCCACTTATGACCCTACTGATCTACTCGTGCTACTGCTAGAATAACTATGAAATACGAACATCTTATTATTCTGAACATATTATTTTAAATGATTATTATTAATTTTTATCTCTAGAACTCATATAATTAAGTACATGTTTTTTATTTAGGATTTTGTAGAGCAGAAACATGATTATTAAAACCTTAAAGACAAAAGTTATTTCTGCCTTTTTAGAATAATATGATCAGAATAATAAGATTTTTGCACTTGTTCAAACGGATTAAAAATTGGAGCACTTAATTTTTTAGAATGTTTTTTTTTTTTTTTTTGGAAAGCAATTTTTTAGAATGTTTATATGTTAAAAATATATGGTTAAAAAATTAACTGCTCCAATTTTTAATCAGTTTGAACCAGTATGAAGATCTTATTATTCTGATCATGTTATTTTAAAGAGACATAATTAAATTTTATCTTTAAAGCTCTCATAATCACGTTTTTTGCTCCATAGAATTGCAAATAGAAAACTTAAAAGATTTTTTTTATCCAAAACAGTGCCGGTTTTGAGTGTGGGTAGGGGGTACTGTGTCATGAGGAACAGCAGAGCCCCTTAGGGATGGCAATGGGGAGGGTCGGGGGTGGATACTACTATCCCCGTCCCCGATTCCCAAACCCAAATCCCTCCCCATCCCCGCCCTGATCCCCACCTGGAATTTATTTTTACCCTCCATCCCCGCCCCAAACAGGGAACGGGAATCCCTGCGGGGAATCGGGGATCCAAAGATTCCAAAGCTCTTTTTAAAAAAAAGTCACCTACCATTAGAAAATACAAACCATGAAACTAAATTCCAAAAAAAACACAATCTAGGCTGCCATTACAATTGATAATCAGTGTCAATTTCAACTTTCATCAAGTTTTGGGAAACAGAAAGCCTCTTAAAAAACGGTTCATGTAGTACTTTTGACATAAACCATTTGTTCATTGGTTAATTGGAGGAGTACAATTACCAAATTGTTTCCTACTGTCATTTAACACAAAATAGTCCAACTACAAGAATCAGAGTTAAAATTATGTATATATATAGTAGGCTAGTGGGATGGGGCTCGAGAACCCTAACTTGCGTATATATAATTATTATATATAGTACGCTAGTGGGGCGGGGATGGGGCGGGGCGGGGATGGGATGGGTACTAACTCATACCCACCCCCTACCCATTCCCCACTTTATTTTAAAAATTATCCCCGTATTCTATCCGATCCCCAAATAATCCCCAAATCCCCTACCCATTTGGGGCAGGGAACGGATCAGATTGGGTCAGATAGGCCGAAATTGCCATCGCTAGAGTCCCCGGATCCGTAAAAAACATCAAAACAAGGAGGGAAAGGAAAAAGGTGGTTAGGGTAATGGGAAAATTCAAAATACCTCCAACCTTTACACCTAAATTTAATTACACTCCCAACCTTATAAAAACTTCAATTTTACTCCAAACGTTATATTCCATTAATCAAAATGCCATCTTCAGGTTGAATTACTAACGGATTCCGTTAAAGGCTCCGTTAAATAGTGTCTCGATGAAATTTTGATGATCCGAGCAGCTCAATGTGTTCAAAACGTGATTTTAAAGGTACTCGTGAGAAATCAACAAAAAAATGACCGAAAAGGGCTTCATCTGAACAGTTTTTTTATTGAACTAACAGTTTTTTTTATTGAATATAGTTCAATAAAAAACTGTTCAGATGAAACCTTTTTCGGTCATTTTTTTTGCTGATTTCTCACGGGGTACCCTTAAAATCACATTCTAATCACATTGAGCGGTTTGAATCATCGAAATTCGATCGGAAAAGGGGAGGTGCAGACCGAAGCAAAATTCGGACGTCCGGACTTGAACAAAATCCGAATCGATCCGCACCTCCCCTTTCCCAATTGAATTTCGATGATCTGAGCCGTTCAATATGATTCAAACGTGATTTTAAAGGTACCCTCGAAAAATTAACAAAAAAGATGATCGGGGCAGGGCTTCATCTGAACAGTTTTTTTTATTGAACTATTCAATAAAAAAACTGTTCAGATGAAGCCTTTTTGGGTCATTTTTTTGTTGATTTCAAGTGGGTACCCTTAAAATCACGTTTTGAACACATTGAGCGGCTCGGATCATCGAAATTAGATCGGAACACTATTTAACGGAGCCTTTAACGGAATCCATTAGTAATTCGGACGGAAGGGGGTATTTTGATTAACGGAATATAACATTGGGAGTAAAATTGATGTTTTTAAAAGATTGGAAGTCTAATTGAATTTAGATGTAAAGGTTGGGGGTATTTTGAATTTTTCCCTTGGGGCAAATTGGGATCGTTATCGTCGTTTATTATCGTATATTACGACGCTCGTCGCAATTCATCGCCGAGGGTTTCCCTCTCTTCGGCGCCCTATTTGCATAACGGTAAAGCCTTGATTCTTATTGTGCCCTTCAAGACCTCCGTTCTTGCATTCGCTAAACATCGATTTTACTAATTTCAATGGTTTTGTGGTTCGCTCTGCACAATGGTTACATCTATTTTGTTTGTTTAAACCCCCCATTAATATGCGTATATTCCGACTGAATTATAGTTTAATATGTAATTCTACTGCTAATTCTATTTGCATAATGCTTGGTTGATGTATTTCACAAAGCATTGCATTTAAGCAGAGTTGTTTAAGCCCAAGGGGTTGGCTGGTGTGGTGGTCAAGGCCTTGTCTCTTGTTCGAAATCTCCCGTGTAAAATCAACTCTTATGGAGTCAATGAGGCTTTGCTCTGACTTCAAATGGGCCCTTGCTAGGGGATGATTGGTTTGGTTCCCGAAATTAGTCTAAGTGCGCAGAGACTCAGAGGGCTTGTTTTGGGTTTGTTCGGTTTGGATTTTGAGGGAGTTTTTAAAGTGTAATGAGTGGAGAGAGATATATAGAGAAAATTTGTTGGGGACCTTGCGTAGGGATTTTGAGTACCCCAAACGAACAATTCCAGAAGAGTTATAAAAAACGTAAAGTTGATTAATTAAATGGTGAAACAACTTTAGGTTTTATTTTAGAACTTTCCCTAGTGCTGTATTATATGGTGGGACCAGAAACAAGTATCTAAAAGAATGGAAGCCATTATGTAGGGTTCGGAATATTAACTCAAGGCAAAAAAAATCTATACGGTTTATGCAGAGATTTGAGGATTAGGAGTAAGAACACTCAAACGAGAGGGTTGAATTTTTAAGATCACCGTCATTACGCTCAGCAGAAGGCTGGGTTCAGCCCCTAAGTTCTGTCTTGAACGATTGAACATAGGCTCGGCCATGGGGTTCGGCAACGACAATGCTCGAGGTAGCAGCTGAAGGCTTCCCACTCAACCCGAATACAAAATTACCCTCCTCGGCTCGGGCACGGGGCTCGGCCACCCTTTCCATGTCAGCTAGCCCACGTGCTTGTAACCACCTTGTCCAGAGTGGCTGGTATGACGTCACCCAAAGC
The DNA here is from genome assembly GCA_019656295.1 of Rhododendron mucronatum var. ripense. Taxonomy (NCBI): domain Eukaryota; kingdom Viridiplantae; phylum Streptophyta; class Magnoliopsida; order Ericales; family Ericaceae; genus Rhododendron; species Rhododendron mucronatum. The sequence continues at coordinate 610,054 of BPLT01000131.1, read as the reverse complement.
AGTTATGGAGCGAGATAACCATGGATGCACATGGGAGACAATTGGTGCTCATAATTGATGACTGCCTTATCCATGATGTCAGGGGTGACGTTGGCCAAATCAGTTAGCCGAGTGTGTTAGGCACATGTTTGTACTTGGAGAGCAAGGCAGATCACTCTGTATAAAGGAAAGGATGGAACACTAAAATGTACACACTCTTCTCCACCCAAACCCTAGTACTTTCCTTCTCCTCCTACATTTTCTGACTTGCTTGTCGGAGGGTCATTCCGGTGGTCGGCCGGATTGACCTTTGGTCGTGCATTCCTTATGTAGGTCGGGTGAACCTAGCAACCGAACCAACCAGAGGGCAGAGGCTCAGGAGAGGTAACCTAATCTCAATCGACAACCCCACACTAACTCTACAAAAGCTGTTATTATTTTGCTTGGAGAAGTACTAAAGCTGCTGATGAAACTTTAGAAACCCTTGAGTTAAGATTTTGCTCCCTTTGTCCCAAAATGGATGACAATTTTTGAAATTCGTGTCATTTTTCATCACTTATATATATTTCAATTTATAATGTTTTTCATGAGTTTTAAAACTTTGTATTATAGAACTAATTGAGAATTATCAAACAATATTCATATTGCATATTTTTTGAGATCCATATTGAAAGATATAAGGAATTAAAATTAGCACGAATATCAAAAATTGACATCCAATTTGGGACAGAGAGAGTAGCGTTTAACACTTATTAGTCAAATAGGAACCACACAGTGACACAGGCATTTGGGGACAATCTTAAACGAATTCAAGCCGGAGCTAAGAGAGCTGCTACTCCCCCCTCCCCTGACACACACCCCCCGCCGGCCCCACCACCCATTTCCAACACTACCCCCTCTCTCTCTCTCTCTCTCTCCCTCTCTCCCTTTTCTTTCTTTCTTTCTTCTCACTCTCTCTACATTTTCTTTCTTTTTTTACGACAGTTTGTTTCTTCTTTTATTTTCTTTTTTTTTCCAGTTTTGTTTTTTTTTTTTCATTTTATTTCATTTTCTTTTTTTCCGGTTTGAATTTTTTTCTCTTTAATAAAAGATTCAAGTCTAATTCTAGGCTTTGTAAAGTAATTGAGAGAAAAAAAATGTTTCAATTGATCATATTTATCCGACTGTTTTATTTTTCTTTTTTTGTCCTTTATAGATTAAAAAATATAGTTACGAAAATAAGTGTTTCAATTTTTAATCCGTTTGAACCAGTACAAAGATGTTATTTTTCTGATCATTTCATCCTAAATGGTCGTAATAAATTTTTGGCTTCAAGACCTTTCAATGGACACCCTAAGAGAGTCTTGAAACTAAATAATGAGTTTTAGGGTGTTTGTTGAAAGACCTTAAACCAAAAAATTTATTATGACCATTTAAAATAAAATAATAAAAAAAACGATCTTTGCTTTGATTTAACTGAATTGCAAATTAAAGCACTTAATTCTTGAATTATATTTTTAAATATACAAAGGGTGTATTTATAGGAATTAAATAAATAAGATATAAGTAATTAAATAAAAAATAAATTAAAAAGTAGGGGGACCCAAGGGCTCTGCTGCCCCATTGGCACAGTAGCCCCTATGAAGCCCACGTTTCCGTTTTAGTTAAAAAAAAATAGAAACCAGCCATTTGCAATCCTATGGAGTAGAAACGTGATTTGAAGTAACATACTACTGAATCAGTTAAGAGGATTTATGCTAAATAATGGTTAACAAATATATTAAATTGTACTATAGTTAAAAAAAAGTAATCCTAAATATAACATTTGTATTCTGGATTAGTATGTCGTTTGCAAAATACATTTCATAATTAGTTCCTGAACACCAATTGTAATCTTAATGAATATTTTGTTTTACGGCCTTTCAACGAGCACTTTAAGACTCATTATTTAGTTTCAGGACTCTCTTAGGGTGTTCATTGAAAGGCCTTGGAGCCAAAAATTTACTACGACCATTTAGAATGAAATGATCAAAAAATAACATCTTTGCACTGGTTCAAACGGATTGAAAATTGAAACACTTTTTTGCATAACTATATTTTTTAATCTATAAAGGCCAAAAAAAAAAAGAAAAATAAAGCAGTCGAATAAACATGATCAATTGAAACACTTTTTTTCTCTCAATTACTTTACAAAGCCTAGAACTAGACTTGAACCTATTATTAGAGAGAAAAAAAAATTCAAATTGGAAAGAAAGAAAAGGAAATAAAATGAAAAAAAAAGAAGCCCAAACCGGAAAGAAAAGGAAAAAAAAAAAAAGCAGACTGTAAAGAAATAAAGAAAGAAAAGGGAGAGAGAGAGAGAGAGAAGGAGGGGGGGGGGGGGCGGGGGGGGGGGGGGGGGGGGGGGGTATTACCGGAAATGGAGGTGGGGCCGGGGAGGGGGGGTGTGTCAGGAGGGGGGGGATTAGCAATTTGCCGGAGCTAATACTGAGAATATGTTAGAGTCCAATCAGAGTTGTGGCAAGATATGTGTAACAAAGTACAGAACACATGGCACCTTTTGCCTTTTGCATGCCAAACATTTTCTCACCGATTGACAATAGATGGAACAACTTTTGTTCCAATTCCATTCTTGCAATTTTCGTAACATAGCCGCTTCAGTGTACTCGTGATATATAAAATTTCTTTTGCCGATCAAAATATAGCCACTTCAGTGTATGATATCTAGGTAAGCCATAAGGTCATAAAAATAGGATATACTGTCTCGAAGCATTAGAAGCGTATGTTTCAGGATTCAAAATTACTTAGTAAGGAGCACAAGCATGAAGAATGAAGATATTTGGTGGAGATGCAATTGTTGAGGTGAAGAAAGGTGCGCTTCATTTGGGTGTTCTCATTTGAATACGGAAGCACATGGTAATCTGGTTTCTAGGTGCACCCCTTGCTTCGGACTTCATTGCTTGGGCTCCGGGCAGTCCAGAGGCCCTTGGGGCTTTTCAATGCGCCTCGGGCCTTTTAAAGCACAATTAAAGCTGATTTTCTGGGAATATGAGATTTGAAGCTGAGAGTTTCTGATTTTATGTGAGGTACTTCCAAGAAACCTCCCTTTCACATAGGTTTTTACTGGCTGGCTATGGTTATGGTTTCGATAGATTTGAAATTTTTCTATTTTGTTCGGTTGCTTGTGTTAGCATCTTATCTCGTAGCCTCTTGTTCCTTTTCATCGTAGAGGAAAACAAATTAGCCTCCCACCTGCCTATCTGTTTTTATGCTGGAATGTTGTTCTTTACACTCTTCATTTTCTTTTGGTATGACCTGCTGACACTAGGTACCATGGTAAGACCAAACTTGTGCGATTCAGATAATGTAATATTGCAATCTGACCCAACCTAATGGTGGCCTAGCACTATTTCGCCTCGCCCTTTCTATTCAGGATTTCGTGTTGCTATTGAATATATTTGACTTTTGAAGAGAGTAAAAATGAATTATCCACAGGGAGAGAAGGTAAATCTGGATTCTAGATTCCTCTTTGGAGTACATCCAGAGCGTTTATGCTATCCTGTTTAGGTTTTTTTGAATTACATTGATTTGTTTTTTTTGGAGCTTATTGGCCATGTAATCCCGTTTGTGTAATCCTTTAATTCTTGTGCAAAAAAAATATGTATTCTAAATAATTCATTATGCTTATCGGCTAAATAAATAGGCGTACGCACAAACAAAAATATTTTGAACCCTTAAGTGCGGAGTTAAATCTCGTTCTCCGAAGTTGCTTATCCATTTCCTTGTACCAGTCTACCCGTAGGTGTTTGAAGTGGGATGATGAATAAATTGATTATTGAGTTGCCACAAGTAATGCATTCTCCATGCGTTCCCTTTTACGAGTATTAATCCAGTTTGGACTATTCCTTAATAAATGTCCATTTTGTAAAATTAATGGATAAAAGTTAGTAAATTTTCTATTTTACCCTTAAAAGTAGATTCTATTTTGAAAAGTTAGTGGATAAAAATGTAACGATGATATTTCCATAGAAGGTAAATATGAAAAGTTGCAAGTGTAAAGTGCAAAAAATGTGAATAAATTACGATGGAGACCATATTTTCATTTTGAAGACAAAATCTCTAAATAATACGATGGGTTCCTTCTAAATTCCCTTATAAAGTGTGAAAAGTGGTAATAAATTATAAAATCTCCTTCTAGTATGTCACATCCATTCTCCATGTTGGAGTTTTAGAGATGTCTTAATAAAAATGATTTACGAAGTAGGACTCTTAAAAAGTGTTAGAACTATGGATCATATGTTAAGTATGAAGAGATATTAAGGAGTTCTAAAAAGAAGGCCAGATGGCTGAGCGGAACGAGTGGAGCGCAGCAGAGCGACGACATTTGACCCATCACCAATGATCCAATGAAAGTAGATTGGGCCAGGCGTTCCGTAATTGGGAGATGCAGGCGGCGTTAAACCCTGCGGTATGGTACGGTTCGTACATGGGTATTTTTGAGATACAGACGAAATACCAGATTAGGGTTAGAATAGAGTCGGTATAAATACTCTATGTTGTAAACCCTATTTCGCACTGTAATAATAAAGAACAGCAGCCGCTCTCGCTTCCGTGGACATACCCGATTCTGGGGAACCATGTATATCTTTGTGTTAATTTCTTTACTGTTTTATACTGGTGATTCGTGTGCGTGCGTATTGTTGAGATGTGAAGAAAATTTTGGAGTTGCAGTAAAAAATGGCCCAAACAGTTTTGGGTCCCGCCCAACGCAGGTTTTGGCATTTTTTAGGATTTTCTGTGTATTAACTTGCTTGCACATATAAAAGCAAATCTAGGGCTGTCTCCTTTTGTAACTCTGACATATTTTTACAATAGTGAAACACCCCAGCACCCCGTGGACGTATGATTAAGCAATTAGTTTAAGTCGGAACCACGTAATCTCTATGTCTTGTTTTTTTCTTGTTTTATATTGTTCTTGATTTGTTCTTCGATTGTGTACGTTTGCTTGTGGGTTTGGACGTTAGAATCCCCAACAATTGGAATCAGAGCTTCGGGTTGAGAGGTCAACGGTTTACACAATGGCTGAAGAAAAATACAAGATCGAGAAGTTCAATGATACGAACTACGCTTTCTAGAAGATGCATATGGAGGATATTTTGTATCAGAAGGATCTATATCTTCTGATCAGTGGCACGAAACCAGAAGGCATAAAGCAAGCAGATTGGGATATTTTGGATTGGAAAGCTTTGGGGACTGTGCGATTGAGTCTCGCACCGTCGGTTGCGTCGAATGTTGCCTAAGAAAAGACTACATTAGATTTGTTCAAAGCCCTAGAAAAGATGTACGAGAAACCTTTTGCAGTGAACAAGGTATATCTTATGAAAAAGTTGTTTAACCTAAAGATGCCTGAAAACTTTATTGCTGCTGAACATCTGAATGAATTTAATACGGTCACGAATCAGTTAGAATCTGTGGATATTAATTTCGATGAAATTAGAGCTCTTGTTCTATTATTGAGTTTGCCTGAAAGTTGGAATGGACTTGTTATGGCAATGAGTAATTCCTCCGGGTCTGCAACAATAAAATTGGAGGATGTTACTGGATTGATATCAGGAGAAGAGGCTAGGAGGAGAGCATCGAGTGAGGATGTTGTTTTAGGTTCAGCACTTAGTACAAAGGACAGAGGCTGGTCTGCGAATAGGGGAGGCAACAAGGGCAAGGGAAGAGGGAGTTCCAAGAACAGGGGCAAGAGTAAATCTCTCAATAGAGAAATGAAACCTGAAGGTTGTTGGAACTGTGGTCAAATGGGGCATTGGAAGCGAGACTTTAAGGCACCACCGAAAAAGCAACAGAACGGGAATAATCAGGGGGGTAAGAACACTGGTAACATTTTTGAGGAATCGCATAATGAAGACTTGATTTGTTCGTTGGATGTGCACTAAGGCACATCCATGGTGGCTCACGTTGTTTTGTTACTTTCATTGATGACGCTACTAGAAAATTATGGGTTTATGTTTTCAAGCATAAATCTGATGTGTTTGGTGTTTTTAAGAATTGGAAAGCATTAGTTGAGAATGAAACAAGAAAGAAATTGAAGTGTCTGAAATTTGATAATGGCGGTGAGTATTGTGATAGTGAGTTTGAGGCTTACTGTGCTGCAAATGGTATTCGAAGATTGAAAATGATCCCAAAGAAGTCAAGGCAAAATGGAGTTGTTGAGCGTATGAATAGGACGATCCTAGAGCGCGCAAGGAGCATGAGGCTACATGCTGAGTTACCTAAGCAATTCTGGGCTGACGCAGTTAATACAGCGACGTATTTGATCAATAAGGAACCTTCAGTTCCTTTGAACAATGGATTGCCGGAGGAGGCTTGGTCAGGTAAAGAGGTAAATTTATCCCATTTACGAGTATTTGGTTGCATGGCCTATATGCATATTGAATCGAGTGATAAGGGTAAACTTGATGCTAAGTCTTGAAAGTGCATGTTCATAGGCTATGGTACTAATAGCTATGGGTAGAGGCTATATGATTTTGAAAATCGGAAAATACGCAGGAGTATGGATGTGGTATTTAATGAGTTTGTTTTGTATAGAAACAGACAGAATCAACCCGAGAAGGCCAATGAAAATTCAGACTTTGTAGAGTTTGAGGGAATCCCTAACAATAATGTCTCACAGCCTCAGAATATTAATATGCAACCTACTCCACAGGCAGATCCACAAACTTCTCCACTCAGGAGGTCTACACGTACTGTTTAACCACCAATGCGTTATTCTCCTGCTTTACACTATTTGTTGTCAACTTATAGTGGTGAACCAGAATATTTTAAGGAAGCATTGCAGGTGGAGACCAAGGGAGAGTGGAAGCAAGTAATGGATGATGAGATGGATTCTCTCTCATCAAACCAAACTTGGGACTTGGTTCAGTTGCCCAAGGGAAAGAGAGCTTTGCACAACAAATGGGTATACATGCTTAAGGAAGAATCTAATGGGAGCAAACGGTACAGGGCAAAGTTGGTAGTAAAGAATTTTGAGCAGAAACCAGGTATTGATTACACCAAAATTTTTCTCATGTGGTAAAGGTTTATACTATCAGATGTATCCTTAATATTGTGGCTGTTGAAAACTTGCCCTTGGAGCAATTATATGTTAAAACTGCTTTCCTTCATGGGAATTTGGAGGAGGATATTTATATGCATCAGCAAGAGGATTATGTTGTCAAAGGGAAAAAAGATCAGGTATGTAAGCTTCGAAGGAGTCTGTATGGGTTAAAACAGGTGCCTAGGCAATGGTATAAAAGGTTTGATACCTTTATGACAAATATGGGATTCAGTAGATGTCATGGGGATCATTGTTGTTATTTTAAGAAGCATGGTAAATCGTATCTCATAATTTTGTTGTATGTAGATGATATGCTTGTTGCAGGTTCAAGCATGGATGAAATTGCTAATCTTAAGGCACAACTATCCACGGAGTTTGCAATGAAGGATTTGGGTTCTGCGAAGAAAATCCTTGGGATGCGAATCAGTAGGGACAGGGTGAATCGAAAGTTGAAGTTGTCACAGGAGGCATATGTTGAAAAGGTGCTCAAAAGGTTCAACATGGAAGGTGCTAAGCTTGTTAGCACACCGTTGGCAAGTCACTTCAAACTTTCGAGAGAGAAAACGGGTAGTAACTGATGAAGAAAAGAACTACATGGCCAAAGTTCCATATGCCTTGGCGGTAGGCAGCTTGATGTATGCTATGGTTAGCACGAGGCCAGACATTGCTCAAGCAATGGGAGTTATCAGCAGATTTATGGCAAATCCAGGCAAGGAGTAATGGGAGGCAGTCAAGTGGATTTTACGGTATTTGAGAGGTACTTCTGATTTGGTTTTGTGTTTTGGGGGTTCTGATATTTGTTTGCAAGGATTTGTGGATTCGGATTTAGCAGAGGACATTGACAGCAGGAAAAGTACTACTGGGTATATTTTTACAATGGGGAGTGCAGCAGTTGATTGAGTCTCGCGGCTACAGAAAATAGTGACTATTTTCACAACAAAGGCGGAGTACGTTGCAGTCACGGAGGCGTGCAAGGAGATGGTATGGCTAAGGAGCTTCATGAAAGAGTTGGGGTAGGGAACAGGATAATTGCAAATTGTTTAGCGATAGTCAGAGTGCAATACACCTGGCGAAAAACATAGCTTTTCATTCGAGGACTAAGCATATGGACATGAAGTATCACTTTATTCACTCTTTGTTGGAGGATGGACAGTTCACTTTGGAGAAGATTCACACAAGAGATAATCCGGCAGACATTTGTACGAAGGTGGTTACTGTGGAGAAGTTGAAGTCTTGTTCAGCTTCTGTGGGTCTCCAAGCTTGAGTGGAAGGCTGGGTGCCGGTAGTGTTAATGATAGTTGATGATTGGCTGGATGTTTGAATATGTCTTCAAGTGGGAGATTGTTAAGATGTGAAGACAATTTTGGAGTTGCAGTAAAAAATGGCCTGAACAGTTTTGGGTCCTGCCCAACGCAGGTTTTGGTGTTTTTTAGGATTTTCTGTGTATTAGCTCTCTTGCAAATATAAAAGCAAAGTTAGGGTTGCCTCCTTTTGTTACTCTGACATATTTTCATCATAGTGAAACACCCTAGCATCCCGTGGACGTACGATTAAGCAATCAGCTTAAGTTGAAACCAGGGGCGGCCTTGGGCCTAGGCTCACCAGGCGGTGGCCTAGGGCCCCCCCAAAAAGGCCCAAAATTAGGGCCCCCCACCATCACAAGTTAGTATACCACACTAGGACTCTTTAGGCCCACAATTTGTACCCAAAGTTAACTTTAACTGGATAAGGTCCCATTTTAAAACAAGGCCCAAAAGATTTTTTGGGCCCAATTCTGAAATTCCCGAGACAACTCTTAAAAGGAAAAAAACAAAATTAAAAAAAACACAATAGAACCACTCAAGTAACTCAACGTTGTCTTTCTCTGCCTCTGGTCTCACAGCACCGAATTGAAATTTGAAAATCCCAAGTTACCCAAGTTCCAACCCAACGTCGGCGACTCAGCTTCTCCTCTCGCGGCCTCGCCTTCTCTAGTCTCTCTCGTCTCTCAGTCTCACCCACAAATTTCATCTCCTACAATCCTACTTGTAGCCCTAACCCAACAAAGCCCCAAAATACTTTTAGCTCCTACCCTTGATTCTTGAAGAGGTAAAAACGTGAATACAAGACAAGAATCAGTTTTCGCGGCAACTCGACAAGAAATCAATCGACCAGAATACCAGGTATGGGCTTTGGGCATTTGTTTATGCTTTTGTCTTTTGCAAGTATTATTTGTTTATGCATTTGGGATTTGGGAAATTGAGAACTATTTATATAATTGCTGGAAACTAGGGTTAAGGCCATCCGATTCAGCCATGTGATTTGCTTTAAAATAGGGTTGTGCTCTTGTTTTTTATTCCTTTAGAATAAAGCCATCAGCTGATTCAGCCATCAGCCTATTTGAAAATAGGGTTGCGCTCTTATTTTTTATTCCTTTAGAATAAAATATGTTGGAATGTAGTGGTCCATATACAATAAAATAGGCATGTAGGAGAGTTCATTGATAACCTAATATTGTATATATCTTAGTCTAATAAAATTTTCTTTAATCTGTAGAACAAGAGGAAGTGTGTTACATGATTAATACCTCTCTCTTTTTTTCCTTTTACCCCAGCTTATCATGAAGCTTAAAAGATGTTACCCGTCTGGATATGAAAAGAGAAAAAAGAAGCAAAGAGTCGAAAGTTTACTCAAATCTCAAACAGGGGCTATTGATAAATTCGTTACGACCGGTAAACCGATAGAACATTCAGTTGAAGACTTGGAAAATGAAAAGGATAAAGGTTTGGAGAATAATGATAATGAAAATGAAAATTTGGTGAATGAAGAAGTTGAAAGTTTGGTGAATAACGAAAACGAAAACTTGGTGAATGAAGAAGGAAATGAGAATTTAGGGAGTGGAGAAGCCAATCAAGATGAGGAGATGAATGTTGAATGTGAACCTTTGAATATTGATGATCCGAGTAATTGGAAAAATATTGATCAGAATTTACGAGATTTATTAGTAGAGAGAGG